>OY728156.1:1905133185-1906383185 GCA_963277665.1 Viscum album | reverse complement strand
TGATCCTGCAAAAACAAAAGTTGTGGAAGAATGGCCAAGAACCACAAATGTAACCGAGATTCGTAGCTTCCTTGGGTTGGCGGGCTATTACCGAAGGTTTGTTAGAAATTTTTCACGGTTATCTAGTCCAATGACTAAGCTAACTCGGAAGGGTGTTAAGTTTATCTGGACAAAAGAATGTGATGATTGTTTTCAGGAATTGAAAAGAAGATTGGTGAATGCTCCAGTTTTGGCACTACCTTCCAGGAATGGTGAGTTTGTTATATACAATGATGCTTCATTGAAAGGACTTGGTTGCGTCCTAATGCAGAATGATCAGGTAATTGCTTATTCTTCACGACAGTTGAAAACTCATGAGGTAAATTACCCTACACATGATTTGGAATTAGCTGCTGTTGTTTTTGCTTTAAAAATTTGGAGGCATCATTTGTATGGAGTAAAGTGTGAAATATATACCGATCACAAAAGTTTAAAGTATATATTCACTCAGAAAGAGTTAAACATGAGACAAAGGAGATGGCTGGAATTAATCAAGGATTATGATTGTACAATTCATTACCATCCGGGAAAAGAAAATAAAGTCGCTGATGCTTTGAGTCGAAAAAGTAATGCTTCATTAACAATGTTGCGTTTGGAACGTGATCCTTTGGTTATGGATTTGATGAACTTTGGCATAGAAGTTATTGGTGAATGAAGTCCTTCTGTTTTGTTTCAGGTATTAGTGAGATCTTCTCTATCAGATAGAATCAAGCAAGCACAGAAGAAAGATAGTGAGTTTCAGAAAAAGGTAGAGATGGTTCAGAAAGGTAAGTTTCCTAAATTCAACATTGATAATGATTGTGTTTTGAGATTTGGGAAGAGATTGTGTGTGCCTTGTGATTCCCAGTTGAAGAGAGAGTTGTTATGTGAAGCTCATAGTTCTCCGTTTTCATTTCATCCGGGCAGTACTAATATGTATAGAGATCTGCGGGAGTATTACTGGTGGGATGGAATGAAAAAAGATATTTCTGATTTTACTGTGAAGTGTTTGACTTGTCAGCAGGTTAAAGCAGAGCGGCAGTTACCGAAAGGGATGCTTCAGCCTTTACCAGTGCCAGAGTGGAAATGGGAGAATATATCCATGGACTTTGTTGTTGGATTACCGAAGACATCTCGAGGTAATAATGCAATCTAGGTTATTGTTGATCGCTTGACCAAATCTGCTCATTTCCTTGCTATACGAGATACTTTCTCTCTTGATCAACTTTCCCGTTTGTATCTTAAAGAGATAGTCAGGTTACATGGAGTTCCTCTCTCCATTGTATCGGATCGTGATCCCAGGTTTACTTCTAACTTTTGGAAAGGCCTTCAGAAGTCGTTGGGTACTGAATTAAATTTTAGTACAGCTTTTCATCCTCAATCAGATGGGCAGTCAGAACGAACAATTCAGACATTGGAGGATATGCTACGAGCTTGTTCTATGGATTATCAGGGAAGTTGGGACCAACATCTTTCTTTGGTTGAGTTTTCATATAATAACAGTTTTCATTCCAGTATACAGATGGCGCCATTTCAGGCATTATATGGGAAGCGGTGTCGAACTCCAGCTTTCTGGGATGAAGTGGGTGAAAGGAAGTTGATGGGACCAAAATTGGTAGAAGAGATGGCAGAAAAAGTTCAGCTGATTCAGAAACACATGAGAACAACTCAGAGCAGGCAGAAGAGTTATGCGGATAACCGGAGGAAGGATCTATCTTTTGAGGTAGGTGATCATGTTTTTCTCAAGGTTTCTCCTTGGAAAAGTGTGATGAGATTTGGTAAGAAAGGAAAGCTGAGTCCATGGTTTATTGGACCATACGAAATTCTGGAAAGAGTTGGATCAGTTGCATACCGAGTGGCTTTACCTCCGAGTTTATCTCAGGTACACAATGTTTTTCACGTTTCGATGTAGAGAAAGTATATGCCAGATCCATCTCATGTTTTGAGTCCAGCTGGAAGAGAACCTATCTTATGAGGAACAACCGGTCCAGATTCTTGACCATAGGGATCAAGTGTTACGGAATAAGTTGATTAAGCAGGTAAAGGTTTTGTGGAAAAACCACATGATTGAAGAGGCAACATGGGAATCTGAAAATGCAATGAGGGATAAGTACCCCCATTTATTCGATAAGTAAATAAATTGCGGGGAAGCAATTTTCTAAAGGGGGGAAGGATGTAACATCCCAAGTAAGTAATGAATAATAGATATTTTTATCTATGTCTATTAATGATTAATATAGTGTTTTAGAAGCTTAAAATGAAAATAAATCCAATCTTAAGCATGGATTACACTAATATTCTTAAAAGATTGTTTTACTGCCTTTTGATGGAAAACCATTTTTGAATCTATATTTTGACAATTTTATAAACTATGTTTGTCAAAATAAACTTATTCTTTATGATTGGGACATCAAAATTTACCTTGTGTGAATTTTTGGTATTTTTCTGATAATGTTCATTTTTAAAGAATAGTGAAAAATACTGCATTTTACATCAAAACTGTTTTTTAATCTAATTTATTAATATGATTAGATTATGTTTTGAATTGGTTTTGAAGTGAAATTAGAATATATTTTTAATGGTGGTCATTTGAATCAATTTCACATTGAAATTAGACTTAAACTGGTGTCAATCTTTCGATACTTATTGTTTTGTAAAAACACGCTATTTGCTCTGGCAGCGGAAATTAATTATTAAATTAATTAATGTGACTTATATGATTTGAATTTTGTAAAATAGACTTAATTTTTGAATTAGGAATGTCAAAAATAGCTTAGGGTGAATTTTTGGTAATTTTCTGAAAAACTTCAATTTTTGATGAATAGTGAAACCACTAAGTGGTAATCAAGCAAATTGATTTTTCAGTTAAATGAAAGTTTACCAATAATGTGTATTGAATTTTGAAAATCCAACATACATGGTTGTAATTAAGAAGTAAAATGTGGTTCAATGAGATTAAAATAATTTTTTGGTGAATAGTAACTTATTAAGTTCTTAATCGCGATTAGTGGTAATTAGGGTAGTTTAAAGGTATAAATAATGCTTTAATAATATTAAATGACCTAGACACATGTCCCAACCTTATTGGTTGTGTCATGGCCGACCAAGACAAGCCATGGGTCAACTTGGGGACCCCATGGAGACATTTTGGTTGGGAAATGACATAAATAACTTTTTATTTAATGTAAAAGTAAAAATGACACAAACATAATATGTTTCACAAAAACAATTTTTACATGGGGTTATAAAGATCAGATATTTGATTATAAATAGTCATTGGAAAGATAAAAAGATTTCCTACATCATAGTATTTTTAATATGATTTTTAGACATTAAATAAATTAAATTATTTAGGACATAATAATGATGCAGCGATGACATCATTATTTGACGATTTTAAAAAAATGGAAAGACAATGTAAAATCTATGAACTACACATGGCCAAAACCAATTGGATGAGTGGATTTAGAACCCTTATCACCTTATACACGAATAATATCAATGTGGGACCTTTTTAAACCGAAACACATTTTTAAATAAAGTAATATTTCTTTACTTTCCAAAAGTGCCCCTCCTCTCCTCTTATAAAAGGCCCCCACCTCTACCTCATTTCACACACTCCTCAAGCCTTTGGCTCGGCCAACCCCTGCCCATTTACTCTCTCCACATCCCTCTACTCATCCTAGAGGATTACCTTTGGGCAGAATCCTTTCAAAGGAATCCTTTAGGCTCAAATCAAAAGGAGTTACACTTTTAAAGGTAATTCATTCTCTCATGTTCATTTGTTTTATTTTGCTTCTCCAACCCCCTAAACTCTTTTTATTTACTTATTTTGTAACAACACCAGTATCTTCAATATACAAGGATGTTGTTATAATATTTATTTGAGCTACACTCTCACACAACTACATCAAATGGTTAAAGAACATACGGTTTCCGTGGATGGCGAAATTCTGCCTCCCGAAACGATGATTGTTCAACACTCATTTAACACCTTCAAAGGTGGCCATTATGATGTCACTGTTTTTATATATGATATATAATATGTTTATGTTTTTCTTAAGGTTATGTTTTTTTTTCATTTTGGGCATACCTTTATGGTTTCCATTATGGGTAAACACGATATCTTCATTTTAGGAAGTGCGGACTACCGCCCCCTCAAAGTGATTTGACTCGTTAAATACCATATGTGGGACATATAAAGGATGGAACTATGATATTATATATGATATTATACTGGAATTATAATATACCTTTATATAATTATGATTCCGTTCTATAAAATACGAAATAGAAATTAAAGTAGCGTTCATGCATACGTACAGATTACCGTCTCCATGAACGGTGCATTTCTTTTCTTACCTCTAAATGATTATGTAATATTATAAATTCATGTATGTACTGGATATATATGACATATATTATATCTACATCATTAATACCATTCTGGATATAATGAACCTTTGACCAAATTAACAACATGTAATGTAAGAAGTCTATTTTTGACTTAAGAACCAAATACCGACAAAATGAACATTATTAACTAAACTGATTACATGATGTTCATAACATGGTATAAAAGGAATAATGAACTCGAAAAAGATTCATAAGAAAGTAGATATTAACTCAAGTTTATTATTCAGGATATTAAAGAACGGTCGGGTCAAGTCGGATACGAGGTATTGGACTTCGTCTCAATCTCCTTTCGTTGAGGCATATTTTATTTTATACACAACTTTCTTTTATACGGTGTATAAACCCCTTTGACTTTTACGTTTATTCAAAAGGAATATTTTTTATACGAAGCGTTTACTAAATGACAAAAGGGAATGTTTTTTTCGTATGTATGCAGCGACAACGACATCTCCGCCATCGTGACCGTTATTTGAGTTTCAACTTCCTCTCCAAGCCATACCTTCTTTTTAAAAGAAAAATAAATACCATGTTTTACTTTTCTTTTATTTTGGTATTGAAAATGGTTTTCATAATGTTTTTATATCAATGTGTTGTATTGATATCTCGTGATTGAAATGTGGAAATTTTATGTTTCCTTTATGCATGTTTTATGTGATATGATTATGTTATGGTTCTTGGGCATTATTATGAAGGCGGGTGGTTCCGTGATAAACTAAGGGCGGGTGAGCCCGTTATATATCTCCAATGCATTGGGTAACGTGAACGAGTGAAACGTTAAGGTTTCTCCAAAGAGATTTTAGGGAATATACTGTGATGGGTATTCCAAACGTAACCAAGAGGGTTACTCCCTACGTAAGAATGTTATGAATGCCTCAAGTTACCTTTATGTCTTATGATATCTATGATTTATTCATGATTTTATGAGGTATGTTAAAGTGCCTATGTTTTATGGGTAAATTATGATTTCATTCTTATGTATATATGAACTCATGTTTCCTTTCCATGTTTTTTTTATAACCCATACCGAGTTTTTATGCTCATCCCAAGTTTTTGAAATGTTTTTCACAGGTCAAGGGAAAGTTACATGATAAGATGATAGAGTCAAGGATGTGTCAAGAAATAATCCATGCTTTATTTTAAATATTTTTCCATTGATGGGAATGAAGAATACTATCTTTATGTAACCACATTGTTTATATGTGGAATGTAATGCATGTTTTATGATCTAATTCTCTAAAACTCTAAACCCGAAAAGATCCTCAATGCGTAATCTTGTAATAACTCAAGATTAAGTAAGGTTTAAGGCTGGGGCCTTATACCCAACTTTCAAATCCCCAATTGAATGGACTTCCCCCATAATAGACTACCACCAATGTAGAATTCATCCACTAGACCGAGCTAAAAGGTATAATATCTAGTAGTAAGAATTTTTTTTCTAATTTATGAAACACTAAATTCCTAGAAAATTATATACCAGTGTGTATTAGATAGAGTCTTTATCAAGTTCATTAAATGAGGATAGGCCCTATCTATAATGTAGGAAGTTTATAGAGACACATGAGGTGACCACCAATAAAGAGGAAAGATCTCCCATAAAATCAATATAGTTAGATACTTTTGGATATCAATGATATAATATTTCATGGAATTCACAAAGAAGTTTCATTCTTTATAGATAAATTCCAAAATCATCCATTAACCCTCAAAACAATTGCATAATTTCAAGTTAACTTGAACATTATTTATATGGGAAATATATGTTTTTGGGCCATATCCCCCATACATATCTTGAAATTTCAATTACATACTTACTACTATAGACTTTTTTTTCAAGTGGTTCGAGTCTACATCCATCAAATAAGTCAGAGAAAAATCAATTCTAAATTCAATGAATACTAATGTTATCAAATAATTTAGAATCATTAACATGATATTTGTGGAAGAAGATACCAATTTCATATCTTCTGTGTTGAAATAACTATATTATAAATACAATGTTATGTCCAATTACTTATATTTTTATAATACTAAAGTGAAAAACGGATAAATAGATACTTTTAATAAAAACAATCTAATATTCTTCATAATATAGTGAATAAATAAAAACTTGTCTTGTAAAAAATACTAATGTATTATTTATGGGATTATCACACATCATCTCATACTTCTTCACAAGTGACTCTTTATATTCTATTTTTGTGATAGAGGCAGTAGTAAACATTAATGTCTAACTACTTTATATTTTTCATTTCTAAATGGAATTAGTTTTATAAAAATGATAAATGTTAAATATAAGTGGATTAATTTGGGAGAATGGCCGAGAAAATTTTGTGCATAATTTAAAACATTAAAATTAATCATATTTAGGTCATGTAAGGATTGAAAAAGAAGGTTCTCCTCCAAACATTCATCTAAGGAGAATTGGTAATGGCCTTGAGAACCCCCATGATTCCCCAAGATAGTTATCTAAAACTTGATCCAAAATTGGAAGGTCCTTTTTCTATACAAGGTCAAATAAAATGGATCTTAATCCTTAATCATGATGGATAGATATAATATCATACCTTCCATTAAGGCAAGGTTCCTCAAGAAATAAGTTTTCTAGATTCAAATTCATTCACATATCCTCTACACTTGATGTCCCACTACATGACATAAAGTACATTTTTAAAGAGTCTAAAATTATTCTAATTGGCCATCATCATATGAAAATAAACTATAAAAAACTTGAGTTCTAGTCACTTGGCATAAGACTACATGATATAAGGACTACATTAAATGATGTTTTAAACTATACAAGGACTTTTATTTCTAAGACCTATTTTCATTACATGAGTTTTAGATCCATTTAATAATTCAAAAAAAAAACATTTTTCTCTATTCATAAATTTTCACTAAGAATAAAATATATTCCCATTCATAAGAAATATATATGTATTGATTCAAGTTTTTTTAGGAAATGTATAGAAATATAGACTACCTATCACAGACATAGCTACAATTCTTATTCCATTAGAGTTCACTTCATCTTAGTAAATAAAATTTCACCAATTCATGTTTGGTTTTCATCACTAAATCCACATTAGGATGAAGCCACATATCCTTTTTCATAATACAAATCTCTAAAAAAACCCTCTATATATGAGTCCATGTAATATTATAATAAGATCCATTGTATATAGTACACTATAGATGAAATTAAATTATTTAGAGTGGTCCATCCTAAAAGATCTAAAACTACATAGAGAAGCCCATTATGTGGGTACTAGCACACTTATATATAATATAGATTTAAGTTAGATTCCCTAAATTATGATTCTGTATCTATGGATATATGATGAGAAAAACATCACACATATGTAAGATCCTATTATATATAAGAGTCTTTCCATCCTTGGATATTCACTAATTACAGCTTTACCAAACAACCCTGATGTCATGGTTTCTCTGAATCATTATTATAAATCCCCCTAAGAAGAAAAATGTTTGGATTAATTCTTATCATTACATGATATATAGTGATGTGTTGATCTCTCATCTTAGGATAAGATTCAACACTCATTTAGACATAGGGTACTACTCTATTGATTGTTATTTACATAATTCACATTATATTTTCAATTTTATTATTCCAAGGTCCCTATAAATTATACCCATACACTCTTGTACATGATCAAGATCTATAAAAGGATATTTTATAAACAAAAACTATTCGTGTTTATTATTTCAAAATACATAGTGATGTTAGGATCTCCTATGAGTATGTAGCATTTTTTATCTCTCTCTGGCATATAAAATTGATATATGTAGGGACGAAAATAAAGGAGTACTCTATGGTCAAATGATGTGTAGTGATTCTTGGATCCCCCATCCTATAAAAAACTATAAATTCTAATTGATCCCCACCTCATATTAGTGTCTTATCCATTATTTATTTACATTGTCTCTTCCTTGTTACTCATTACTAAGACAAGGTTATTTAATTTTTTACATGATAAATATTAATGAAAATATCCCTATATAGATGTCCTCTCCATATAACCTAAAACTACATGATACTCAAGTCATTATCACATGACGTTCAACTTTATGACACAAGGTCCACCATGCATGGAATTAAATTTGTTTTAGTGGTTTATTCTATGGGACCTATCCTCTTTATGTAAAATATAGTTCTATGTAAAACCCCAAAAGTTGGAAATTTATTTAGAAACCTATTCTAATATAAAATCTCTACCACTTTTAAAATATTAATTATAGTGTTGGAATATTTTATTTATGTTAGGTTATCCATCCTATGTTCAACAATGAGATGAAGCCAATTCATTTTATGCATAGAATATGTGTTAATGTCACATAATGTTAAATTATATATATATAGTCCATTTTAAATGAACATAAACATATCAGAATAGTTCATATAACATGACTCAACTAACCAATATGAGATTCATATCCATGTATGGGTTCCCTACACAAGGTTCCATATGCAACCCTATACAAGGATAAAATGGACCTCACCCCCAAGAATTATTTCTATGTGTTTCAGATCAGTATATTTGTATCAAATATTCTAACTTGACAATATAATAAGATATAATCTTAGTTATAAGACATATATTTTTTTGGTGCCAACTTTATACTAGAATAAAGTGCCCCTCTCACACATACAAGCTTAATATAAATAGAGACAGTCTTTTATAAGAAATACCTCAGGATTTACACCTGTTATTTTAGGATATAATTTGGTGTCCAAAAAATATATTTTGGACCCCACCATAGATAATCATCCATTTCAAATTTATTCAAAAGGAATAAGAAATCCTAACCATGGTTAGTTTAAGATAACAATGTCTCCATCAATTTTTGAATATGAACTTCTCTTAAAATACACTTCATGAGTATTGTATTTTGACTCACCACAAACCTTCTATGGACATTGCTAATGATCACATTTGAATACAAGGGACACCACTATTTGGTAATGATATCAATGCCTCAATATTTAGACCTTCCAATCAGATACATATATCTATCTCAAAATGATGTTCCTTGAACCCCATGTTTCCTTGAAAATATATCTGTGGAACAACTCAATGGAATATTCGTTTTTGGTCATCCTTGTTATGCATTTCTCATCAGATTAATTTCTAATTGAATAACCCAGATCAAGATTTACATTACTATATTTCCCAATTTGAATGGTGTTGGGTGGTCTTTCATCTAAAGTCCAATATTGGTTATCACGTCATTATCTATATAATTGATACAATATATATGACCTTAAAATATATAATCCAATCCATGATATGTTCTATACTATTAATGGGCTATTTAACTATTTTTGGGATTCCCTTACCATTTATAAAAAGATTGTCTCACCCTTTTGTGAAAGGTGAACAACCTTAAATTAGAACCATTGTTTGTAAAAGATATATGAACAAAAATTAACCCCTAAACAGTTCAAGATGCATGAACATAGAGTTTATAAACTTATATTCCATTAATTATGAAAATATACTTTGTTCACTTCCCTTAGTAGTATCTATAATAGTTCTAGGTTCCAAATTTACATTTGGTTTATCATTCCCTCACAACACTATGGATGACCTCCCCACATATTAAAAATTTATCTAACCTTAAATACTTGGAATATTAATTGTACTTTTAAAATATTAAATTGTCTATATATTGAGGCATGGTACATTCTATGATGAAAACCCATAGAGGTCATGCAAGAAAAAAGTCATGTCTCCGCTCATTGGTCATGAACCTCACATGACCGTGTAATAATTGATCATCCGATGAAGGAAAAGGAACAAAACCATTTAGGTTGAAAACCCAAATTGGGATGCCTAATAAAAAGTTGAGTTCTAACTTATTATTATACTCATATCTAATGCATATAGAATTATTATATATAAATAATGAAAATAGAGGGTCAAATCCTGAAGGGAACACCATATGACCCTACAAAATGTCAAGACAAGCTAGACAAGGGCCTTGAACTATGAAATAAATAATAACACCCATATGATCCTAGAATATTAGTTCAAATTATTTTTGTGAAACACATGAAAGTGAAATTTTAGTGATCTTTATCCACTTTGAACATTGGCATCCTCATTCAAAAATTCCCCTTCATGATCTTTATATTGCTATATCATTCAACCCCCACATATTTTAATGAACCAAAATTAGATTATAGTGATTGTATATATGGTTCCATATCTAGCCTACCAATACCCTTCCAATAATTACATGTCCAAAAGAAATCCATATCGAACATTCAAGTGAGATAATTTTTGTTTATGATGATGGTACATGTACTATTATATCCTTCCTTCTTATATCCATATAAGTGTACATGCCTAGGGGAATACAATGTATTGTAGTAATTTAACTCACAGACTCAACCCATCTTATTGTGATAGTATATATGTCATTATATCTAGCCTTACAATATCCATTTTAAGAAAAATGTTAAAGTTATATTGGGTGATGAATATTTCATTTTGACTCAAGCTATTGAAATCATGATTTAATTATTACCTTAACTTTGAATGTTCAATGGATTCAATTTTTTTGATATTACTATTTGTGAGTTTTACATATTATTGTAAATATACGATCATGATGGAGAAAGAGTCAAATAATTTACAATGATTGAAAATGATATTTTATTATTTATTGGTCAAAAGAAGAGATAACTATACACATTCTGGAGTTGTTATCATTGTATATAATAGGAATCCTTGAATATAATTTTTCTACAAGGAACATTCAATAGAATCCTGAGGTTGAATAATAGATTTATCAGATTAATTTATATATTGTATAATGTTTTGGTTCCCATGACTATACTATATCACTTTAGATCCACCCGTACAAAAACATCCATTGCCACCTTTTATGCCACCTAAACTAGAAGTTTCTACTCCTTATATACCTTATCATTAGTTGATATCAATCATTAGATTTGGTCCAATAATTTTTAATGCCTTTCACCTTGGGACCTCTCTTCAATAGACCGATATTAGAACTCATAATCTTCCACTCCATGTTGTAAAGATTTATTAAGAACCAAGGATCTTGATAAAGTGGGCCATGGATTTTATAGTGGTGATTTTTGACTTGTGTTGAGGATACCTAATATAAATATAACCTATATAATTAATTAATCACATTTTTTAAATAACATATCTCATAAAGAGTCACATTATCTGAGCACTGAAATGTTTAATGTCTTTAGAAACTATCAATAAAAGCATCTTTTTTTAAATCATGTGAACATTTTACCCTAATTTAATCATACTTGATCTTCTTTTATATTTTTCACTGGTTAAACTCATCCTCATGACATGGGAAATGGAAACATAAGAAAGGGGTGAACTTAAATGCATAGTGTGAGAATTCTAAACATAACAACATGTTACATAGGGTGAGATCATTATCATATGAGAAAACATAATATGATGAGAAATATATAAGTAAAAGAACATGGAATATTGAAATCATTTTGATATAGCATTATAAGAGTACAATTAATCCCATATGACCAAATATATAACTTGGCGTAAAGATTATGAAAGCATGAGACAAGAATCATGAGACAAGGGTGTAATGTATTCACATATCAAAATATTTTGGCCCCAACATAAGTATAGAATATCAACATAGTGGACCAGAAATCACCATAAATTTCCCATAGGGGATCAGATACCACAACCCATTTTCTATGGAATAACATAAATTACTACATGTTTCCCTAAGTAGATTTGGCATCCAAACCTATTTCTATTTTTTCGATCGAGCATCACTCCACCATTCACCATTAATCTTTACATTTAATGATTTTCCAAATACATTAGAGTGGTATATTCGAAGGACCCATAACATAAGTATTAACCATAAATGTGTTCTATAAGAAAACATATTATCATAATATTTTTAGAACCCATGAATAAGAATGTGTTTTATGTTATATTTTAAAATTTATCGCATAAATAAAAACATAAACCATATTGGTTGATATCAAATTAATTATAAAGAGTGGAATTTAATAAAGCATATTAGAGGGTCATTCATAAATAATAAATTAATGGTGAATAACTCTAATGAGAAATGGAGGAAAATTGATTCCATAATCACAACATTTTATTTTTAAAGGAAAATTATTTTTGGATAATTTGAAATATCTTTATTGAGAACCCACAAAAAAGGATATAATAATAATTATATTATCAATGTAGAATATGAAATAAGATGATAAAATTAATTTATATATACTAGTACTTAAATAAATTGAAGGAGGGCATTTGTGGTAACTTAAAACTTGGCCTTGAAATAGTGATCCAATAAATAGATGGAGGTTTATTCTTGATAACATTATACTTTTAGGTGAGTGAAAAATCAAGTTGGAAACTTTCATTTAAAAGATAAATTCTCCCCGAAAAGATAAAATTAAACTTTACAAGAAAATATGAAATCAATTGAAAAAAAAATTCTAGTGGTTGGAGTCTAAAATAAACCATAAAACTCTAATATGGAGTTTGGAGTTTCAAAATCCCCTTATAGAAAACATTGTTCATGAATTAAGAAACTTTTGAAAAGTAGATTATGTGGAAAATGTAAGTCCCAAGAATTCAATTTGAAATACCATATCATTCAACCATTTTTTATAATTTACCAAACTTATTTAAAATATTTTCATGAAGAACAATTTTAACGTAATAAACAAGAATTGAGATAACAAAAAAACTCTATAACTTGAAGAGTATTTAAATAAAAACCTCTCCAAAGAGAGATATTTAAATAGAACTCAAATTACATTGACTAAAATTTATTTCATAAAAAAATCTAAATTATGGGTAATATACACCCCATAACTGAAATTATGTTCATAATACAATACATGTCTAAATGAGAGGGATTTTAGATGAAAACCCTTACCATGGTCGTGATTTATTCTACACTTTCACTAAACATACTGAATAATTAAATTATGTTAATTAATTATATACCAAATACACTAATTTTATTCAATTATTTATAATTTTTTCTGTACTAACTTTGGTAAATTTCATTTAAAGGTGCATAATTAGTGTGAGATACTCATGTTTTAATACTAAATACAATTTTTGAGCATTATTTGATGTAGTCCAATTGATTCAGTTTACCATTTTAATTATAACTCTCACCATGATTATCCAAATTGCATAGTTCTTTTTTAGGGTTAGTTATATAATATCTAATATATAATTAGAAGTAATATTTTTCCAATTAAGCATTTTTAAAGGTCATATAGACCACAAAAAAAGGCCCATAGAATCTGTGAAGAAACTAGAGTAGCCATAAAGACTGAATTACTGGGATCAATCCAGAAATCCTAAATATGTTATTCTTCACCAAAATTTGGGGGAAAATAACATTCATATTGGATAAAAATTTCAAGGCCCAAATCCACAAAAAAGGACCCAAATGATTCTATGAAGTCTAACCCACTATTCTATTTGGGAATTAAAACCATCACAAATTTATTCACTTTTACCTTAATATAAACATACATCAAAGCTTAAATTTTTCATTGTAAAAGTTAATATATATATGGACTACTTTTGTGAAGAAGGGTTTTTAATTTGAGGGAATTTCCCTATTCAAAAACCCATTCACATTATGGCCTTCAAAAAATTGTCGATAAAAATGGACGGGTGCACATTGTTTAGTAAAATAATCAAATCATTGGGTCAAAAAGTCAAATTAACTCCAAATATTGAGGGATTACATAAAAAATAAATATCTAAATCTTTTAAGAATATAATAGCTCTAGATTAAGTTGTCTAGAAGACCAAATTGGTGATCCAAATAGAGGAGGATATTTGGAATGCAAGCAGTCCACCACCTTGAGCATTAAATTCACCCCCTCTAGTCCTTGCATTGGGTTGAAATTTTAGAAGATATGATTATACATTTTCACTACCAAATAATTTAAAAAGGCTTGTGAGGACCTTAAATAATCATGTTTTTTTCTTTAGATACACTTCATCATCTCTTTGTTTTCTTTTACTTTTGTGTTCTTCTTTGTTTGTAATCACATAAGTGATTCTGTAGTAATCCTATTTTAATACAAGTTCATTTATCATTTTCTCTTGTAATAATAAAACCTATATTTGTGAAAATTAATTCTCTAAAAATAGATTAAATTAATTTCAAACACCTTTCCTTCATTTCCTTCCCCATTCAATCAAAACTCCATTTTTAATTGTCTTCACTATTTTGCGTGGGTTCAACACACAACTCTTATCTTGCCCATTTATTTTATTATGTTTATAATTAATCATCATAAAAATTAAAAAAATATCATTAAAAACCAATGGAAGATTAAATCTAAAATTGTGGTGATTTATAATTTGGGTATGTTAAGTGATTAAGAGATTTTTCTAGATAAATATTCTTTAAATTAACATTGTGTATGTTAAAAATAGAATATAATGTATTAATTTCGTGATTTGTTTAACATGTGGTTTCCATAGATTATTGGAATCATAAATAAAATACCATAAATAATATCTTATTAATATTATAACCCTAGGTAATGTTAAGCCTCAAATTAAAGCCTTAACACGTGGGAATTCCGATCAAAGTCATCTTATGAAGTGGGTGTTAATTTAATGCAATATAAATCTTAGTTAAAGGATATCACAAGATTAATTCCCTAATAATAAAATCACACCAATATTTTTAATGGTTTTTAATCAAACGTCATCCATTAATCACTTCAATTAAGCTATGAAAATAAACCCCCTAATCAAAATACAATCAATTAAAAACAATCGACTATAAAAAGTTTTATCACAGGGGATTTGACCTATGTGCTGCTATACACATTAAGAGAGAACTAGAAAACATTGAAGGGTTGATAAGATAAAATTGGCCATGGTTATGATACTTATTCATAAATATAACTATTTATACTGGCCATTGATAATAATTCCACACACACACATGTAATAGTTCATTTTTACCTATTTTCCCGTAATAAGTGTTCATAATTTCAATAAATTATAATAGTTTGGTATGAGTGGTGAAAATACATATTCTTTTTTAAAAATTATTTATTACATGATGAGTAATTTTAATTCAATGAATGACTTATAAATATTTATCATGTTTCAATTTCCTTTGATATGTTTTTTTTTCATTTTTATCATTGAAGGGGAAATTGATAACTAGATTTTTCGATGATTTTTGACAAAAAATGGTTTAATTATATTTAATGAATTAAATATTGATATAACTATTACATAAATCACACAAAACCTTTATTTATATATTTATTTCATATTACAAGATTATAATTTTTTTCATTCTGTATTCTCAAATTTCCCCAAACATGAACATACCATGATTAATGGATGATTACAAGGAGATTAAATTCCAAAATACTTATAACATTAACATCATGTATTTATTTTCTTTTAATTACTATGATATATCAAAATTAAAAAAAATAGGTGAATATGTAATGTATATGAAAGAATTATATAGTATGAATAAATAGTATTCCCCCTTGGTTCACTTGTTTATGATGGTTGATTTTATTAAGATTATATGTAATTAAAATTATTAATAGTTTATTTATGAATAAAAATAAAAATATAATGAAAATAATATTTTTCCTTTAAATCCATTCTTATAACCATCTATGTAATATTAAATTGAAAAATAGAATGCATCATACAATAAAGGTGGTCATCCAAACATATGCATGGATGATGTTTTCATCTTATTGAGGAAACATATAATGAAGTAAAATTGATAAATAATAAAATATAATAAATATGTTTCATATATAATAATTATAAATTATATTCCCCTTTTGGACCATTAAAGTATGGCTGGGAATGAAAATGAACTAATTTATTCCTGGAAGCAGTAGTCTGCAAACATGAAAGTCTCACATTTTTGTTTGGTTAATGGAAAAGGAAAACAGTGCTTAATGATTGTACCATAATTATAATTACATATAAATATAATAAATATTATTATTTGATCATTTCAAGATGTTTCAGTTCAATTTTAACAAGGAGTGAAGAAAATAAAACAAATGAGAAAGAGAGGTTAATAATTAATACATCACTTCTTGGATTATCTCCTTTGTGAAGGGTGTTAAGCATTTGAGAGATGGTTTTTTTGAATAATGGAACTTATTTAAGGTTTATAAGAATGTTGATGTGAGGTTTGGTATATTTTGGGTAGAACATAATGGTTTTTTAGGGAACTTGAGGAGAGGAGGGTCCTTTTATAAGTGAAAAGGGATAACATTTTTCAAAATCCCAATTTTTTTTTAAAAAAATGGGGACTCTATATCAAGAAAATTTGACAATTTTTTTTTGAAATAATGGGATGGGGATCATATAAGGTATGTATATAATCAAAAAACTTTTGATAGAAAAATTTCACACATGATTCAATCCTTTTACCATTTTAATCTTAACTTTTACCGTTCTAACTTTTATCATGACAACTAGTTTTTATCTAAGGTAACATACTCATTATGAAAAAAGTGATTCTAATTAGATAATTTTTACCAAATGATTCTAAATTTTAAATCCATATTTCAAATTAAATTTATAATATTAATAAAAATTAATTTCAATATAATAAATTTATAATGTTTTAAATTTTTTTTGAGAAAAATATTAATTGACTTTTAAAATATCAAATATAGGTTTGTATACTATTATAAAAATTTTATAATGTATAATTTCAAGTATGAAATTCAAATTTAGTCAATAAAATTAATTCATAAAATTATAATTCATACTTATGTACTAATATTTCCATACAAGTTGTAATATGAGTAAAAATTGTATTTTTCACAATTCAACTAAAAATAATATCTTTAGAAAATTATAAAAAAAATCTTATTAAATGATATATCCAAATAGGACTTTAATTTTCTCAAGTACACAATCCTAATTTTTTAAATTTTATTTTTAATTAGAAACATAAAATATATGGAAATTTTTTTTTTAAGAAAATGAATTATTGTATATTAAGTATTATTTTTTATATAAATTACTTATTAATGTATTATTAAAATATGAAATTGATATCTATTTTTAATAATTTATTATAATAATTATATTTTCATTAAATAAAATTCTAATTTCAAAAAAATGCATTTTTAAACATATTGTAAATTAATAGAAAATAAACTTTAAAAAATATAAAAATTTATGTTATATTTGTAGATATAAATATTTTATTACATAGTGGTATAATCTTAATTTATACTTAAATAACCCCTTATGATCTTTGTGTAAGACCTAAATATCATATAAGATATCTTTTTAGTTTTAGGATATGGATTAGTAACAATGGATCATGTGGAAATGTTAACAATCTTGAACTTCTACCGTATACGATTTTTTTAAAAGTATAATTACTCAAGTTCAGTTTGAGCTTGGTCCACTGAAAACCCTTGTGAATATTTATACACATCGAGCATAGAAAAATGAGATTCATAAGGAGTAATACAACTTTCAAGTTCTATTTAATCCTACTTTATTTATTGATTTTTTAATATTTTCACTTCATTTCATACCATCTAATTTAATTTCTATGTTTTAACAATCATATTTAATAATAGGAATATATAAATGTTTTCAATTTTAGTTTCATATTGTGTGTGAATAATTAAATTTAGTATATTATTTATTTAAAATAAATTTACAATGAAATATTGAGTCTTCATATCCTTCGATTTAAAAAAATTGGGTCTTAACAATTTTAATTATTATGAAATAATGATATAAGCTTAGGGTATCTATAATATGAATTGAGATTTTATTTTCTAAATAGCTATAAATCACATCTATTAACTTATAATATGAAAATTTGAAATATATTGATTCATCCTAACAGTATGAGTTAATCATATTTCATAATTTGGTATAATGGCACATATCAGAATTACATTTTTAAGAGAGATCATTATAATCTTTTTATTTTAATACTATCATAGGTTGATATGAAATTTGAATTCATTATTCCAAAAAATATTTTTTTCCCTAAAAGTTGAAAGAACAAATCCCATTTAAAAAAAGAAATTATATAATGGAAGTTTAATAACAATTTTATGAATCTTTATCTCATAAACATTAAAGAAGATTTATATACATTGGATGCAATAATAATACAACCAAGAGTTTTTTAATATCTAATAGTTGGTGAAAAAATTAATTATATAATACATACAGAAATATGTAGTTATGAATAACTATATCCAAAACCACTTAATAATTACTACAGACATTAATAGTTTTTATTTTACATGATTTTCTTTAATATTATGGTCTATGAGTTTGGTGGTGTCAATTTTAATATCAATCGATTAGATCGGTACACCAGTTTTCATAGTGACCAAATTTCTCACATCTAAAACATTGAACTACTAGTGGATCCTAAAGAAGAAATTTCTATTTATGCACCAAAATGACTTAACTCATACATTTTCATTAAAAATATTACCATATATAGGACATCTTATAGTTCCTTTAAGATATTCCCCTGAGTGTCTCTTCTAAAGTTTTTGACATTATTGAATTTGATTCTTCTTTCCTTCACTATATTTTCACCAGATCTTTTAGGAAACACCATCCTTGTTTTATTTCATGGGTTTAGATGTTCCAAAAGACTCAAGTTATTAATCCTAATTTGAGATAGTTTTTTATGAATAACCACAATATTTTCAATACCAGATTTAATCCAATTTGTTATCCCATTAGAAAAATTACAGTCTTGTCCATAATAACCATTATTTACTTGGTTCCTCCCACATACATCCTATTATAAAACCAAAAGTGTTTTCATGAGTAATGAAACTTTTAAAATTATAGGGGATTATCATAATCAATAACATAAAAGGTATTAATCCTTAAAAACTTTAACACTTTTACATCATTATGTTATCCAGTTATTACTTTACTTCAACCTATATCAATTTTAATTTAAATTAGGTTAGTTTATGATGGGTTATCATATTCTTTTCAACCTAATCAATGAAAGTAAATGGGAAATATATCCTTTATAATTTTTCCTAAAGATCATATGATCAACAAAATAAAATTCTCTTAGAGTGTCTCGCATGGTCTGTAGTATTTGGCCCACTCATCATGCATTATAGTGTTGATCGAGTCAATTATCGACCAACCATTTTGGGGGTGAATAACCCTTTGTGAAAATGTTTTACAACCATATCCACATTCTAGCATTGAGAAAAAGATATTGTTATATGAAAAAATCACACTCTACAATTTACCGATATTTTAGGATATCATCTAATACTTAGACTCATATATATGTTTTTCAATAGGGTTCTATAATTATAATACCAAAGGTAACTAAAATAATATCAAAAAATAACTAAACCTATCCTATAATACCAACTGAGGTAACCATAGCTAAATATAACATTGATAATACATTAATCTCATGATTAAAATAGTACATCTTGTAAATAATCATACAACCTAAGGACCATGTGTGTCACACCCCATCCATTATAATTATTGTATTTTATTATTTTATTCGCCAAGTATATTTTTTTGTGGTTCAGGTTGAGTCCTATATTATATTTTTTTTTAAAAAAATGTGTGTTTAGTGTTTGGCAGATTTTAGTGCATAGGCAGTGTATGGTTCAAAAAATGTGAAGCTTCTCCCAAGAAACTACTCAGATTACCCATTTTTTAAAAATTAAAATAAGAATTGAAATGAGTCATAAAAATCAGAATATTTCTATTATTATTATTATTTAATGTGAATAATAATGTTATAAAATTTTTTATTTATATTATAAATATTAAAAATGAAATAATAATAAAAATTATTATTTTTATTATTATATCATTAATAATAATAATAATATTATTATTAATATTACTTTTATTATAAAAGTTATTATTATCAGTATGGTTATCAAAATTGTCAAAATCATTTTAATAGTTAAAATTGGTCAAATTGTTATATTATTATTATTGGTATATTATTATTATTATTATTTCTATATTATTATTAATATTATTATCATCTTATTATTATATCAGAATAAGATTAAAATTAATTATGTTTTGGTATTATGGTTGTTTTTTAGGATTTATTAATTTTTTTAGGGTTTATCCCTTCCCTCTCTCCTCCCCCATCTCTCCTATACCTCCTCTCTCCTCTTGCACTAGTGAAGCTCCCCCTGTATGACCCCCAAATTGTAGTTCACTGCCACCACCCCCTATTCCCCTCCATACCTCTAGTAACCTCTTATCTAGTGCCCACACAACCCCATACAACCTCCTCTTGTTATGGTGACACCTTGCTCGATGCATGCGCTGCCCTAGCCGACCTCCTCTGGTCACAACGACCTCCATCCAACCACTAAACCAGTGCTGCCTCCTTCTCCTCTTGGCACGGTGGTATAGCCCACCCCATTATGCTTGGTGAATCCCACCAGTGGCATGAACCATTCTGCTCACCACGGCACACCACTGGTGTGGCCCTCCTCAAGTCGGTGCACTCCCTACCCGTGCCGTATGGTCCTGCTCCAACCAGCGCCCTTGCCGGTGATGCGTTTCCTCCGGCTGAACCCCTTGACCAAATATTCTCCAACCAGAACCCCTGTGCACCTCAAGTATCATTTTCCCCTATTTTTCCTTTTTAATGGTGGTTTTGATAGTTTATGGTTTTTCTTCATAGGTTTGGGGTTTTAAAACTCCCACAGAGCGAATTTGGGTTTTCATTATCATCGGAAAATGTACTTGAGGTAGTTTCATATTATGCATGCTTTTATAATTTTAGTTTAACCTATTTATTACATTTTTTACAATATATATATTATAAATTTGGATTTTTACCCTTTTTTTAAATTATTTATTGTGCAATATAGGTAGTTTATGCCTTGTTTTGTGAAAATTGAGTTGTTTTGGATAAAACGTGCACACAAAGTGTTTTCTTAAATGTTGTGTTTTCTTTTCCACATAATTTTCAATATATAAAATGTGGTTTATTATTTTAAATGGATTCATGACAAGAAAATTGGGGTTTTATTCATTATTTCGTGTTAATTGGTACTATTTTGTTTAAAAGTGCATTCTATTTTTTGAAAAAGTGTATGATTGGAATTTATGTGATAATTGTGATATAAACTGTTTTTTTGAATTTATTAATGTATTAGTATCATGAAAAATGATATTTTGTTGTTCTTTTATGGATTCAAAAAGTGGTTTTGGTTTTATAAACAAATTGGTATTGTGTATTAAGGTGTTTTAGCACTTGTTATAGATAAATGGGTGTTAGACATTTTTATGAAAACATTTATGACTTGGATATATAATATGAATATTTGAGGGGAATTTATCAAGAATTTTATGTTGAAATGGTGTGTTTTCACCTTTTTAAAAGATGTGGGTTTTTTTATTAGTTCTAAATGATGGTTTATGTAAAATACATAATGGACCATTTGGCTTCTTCGTGCAAATGACCAAAACGTTTAATTATCAAAACCTCTTTTGAAAATTTCTCATGAATAAAATGTGTATGTAATGGATGTTATGTCCTCGCTATGGAATAAATGTGATCCATTATCAGTGTTCCTAAAGTTGTACTATTAGTGTTTTTTTATTTTATAGCATGAGATCGGTCGTTGGAGTGGCACAACATGGTGCATGTTATTGGTTATTATTATTATATATATACACATACATGTGTTTTGATGCTAGGTTTTAATTAGTTGGATCACCCATTTTTATATACATGATACATATGAACCTAGGATATTGAGAGATATTTTTGAGAATTATTACTTCATTGGTAGTGGATGGACTGACCAATATCCCATTATTGGTGGATATATTATGGGTTTATTACTATAAGATTTAAACCCTCGATCTTTCATAAGTTAGGTTGGCTAGGATTTTGAGAATTATGATTTTTATCATGTGTGGCATGCCAATAGGGATGTAATCTCAAGTATTAGTACATTCTGGATTATTCTTGATCTCCTGCGTTCAGCTATGTCTACTCATCTTTAGTGCTTGAAATGATGAATGTGATACTTGTATGTATATTTTAATTTCATTTACCATTTTGTGTAACTAATTTTTCACTTGCATGTGTAGTGTTTTTACAATAAAGTGATGTGTCGTTTAATTATTACTTATGAAAAGTTTTTTCTAATAAATGTTTTTTATCCTTTTTGTACAAATTTAAAATTTAAACATCACATTCACTTTTAAAATGCTAATATCTCACAATGATAAGGAGTTGAGTTTTTTAAAATAAATAATTAAAATGACACGTAATTTTATTGGAGTAAGAAAATAGAAAACCTTAATTCTATATATTTTAGTTCAAACATGATGTTGAATTTTCTTTTACTTTTAAGAGAGTGAATTGGGAATAGATTATAGGGATAGTATTCTGAGTTTTAATAGTCCTTCCTATAGTTATTTTATGTTTTTATCCTTTGTAAAGGATTAATATTGAGTTCAATCTCCATGAGAGATTTGTGATCATTGTGTTGGGGAGTGACTAGTGGTGTCACATGGAGTTAGGTGGTTTTCTGGTTTGATTGGTTTATTTTTTTTGTTCAGTTTTATTTTAAGTTTCTTTTAGAAATAATGTTCATCTCAATTTTATATAAATTAATTTTAGGTTGTATGTACCTTTAATTTTTTTGTTTGCCTGTTTATATTTGGGAGAAATCATTCCCTTGTCTACTTTGATGATGCATGGCACTAGTTTCAAGCCAGTGGGGATCAGGAACACACTTTAGGCCACGTTGCAGACTGGCTTGAGTGACTGGATCAGGGTCAAACTAGATTGGTTTGTGAAAAAATGGTATCAGAGCCAAGATGGCTCCTAAATGAACTTTCTTTCAGATCACCCTTGTTATTTTGGGATATCAAGGTAAATGGAGTAGTATTGTTAGGATATGAGGGGTTGGTCTGAGAAGAGCTTCACTAACTCTTGTTCATTCCGATCATCGTGTTTCAAGGGGATGTCCAGTTTTATTAGTTTTATTGTATTTATGGATTTTTTGGTGATTGGGATACAGAAAGGGGAGTTGTGATAATAGTCCCCATGAGCATGCATGGCATGGAAATCCTTGTAAAGCTAGGGGAATTTTCCTAGAAGGAACTCTATGTTGGTGACATGTTTGGAATATGGACACAAACCATATGGTCAAGTCACCCACTAACACTAGTTCCTTTCTTGGGTTGTTTTGGGTCTCTATAGAATTATAAAAAGTGTTTGAATTGGACAAATTGTTTTTGAACTGTTGGTGTTTTTCTGAAATTATTTTGTGCATTTCAAAAAGGGGATGTCTATAGTTAATAATGAATTTCTTTCTTATGTTTAAACTTGGAAGCTTATGTGGTGTTTGATCTTGAGTATTTTTATTGTTGAATTGACATTGATATGGTTTTAGACTTTTTCTGGTCCAACAATTGTCCCCATGGATCTTTGATGGGTGATTATAGTATAGTTTATGAAGCTAAGGATTTTATTCTTGAGTTTTAGAAGCTGGATCCACCTCTCTTTTATGGTCAAGAAGTTCCTTCCATAGCAGAAGAGTGTATGTGAAATATTGAAAGGTATATGAACCTCATTGAGTTTTCCAATTCATTGAGGGTTATGTTTGAAACATTCATTCTTGAAGGTTCACCATGGACATGGTGGGAGTTGGTATCATGGAACAAGCCTCATGAAGCTCTTACATGGGAGTTCTTTAAGGATTTTTTTCATTTGTCAGTATTTATCTGAGAGGGAAAGGGTGAGGAAGGGAATGGTGATGTGTTTCTTGCAGTAGGGTGATGGATTAGTGTTGGATTATTTTCATCAATTTGGGGATCTTGTCACTTATGATTTAGGGTATTCCACATATGAATTCATGAAGGCTCAACGTTTCATGGTTGGACTTCATCCTGACCTTCAGTCGAATGCGTTAGAACTCAAAATAATTTCGTTTTCAGATGTGGTGTGTAAATCTTTACCTGATGAAGATTTAATTATGTGAATGCTTAAGGTATTCCACCTAATTTTAATCCAAGGAGCAATTGGGAGTATTTTGAAAAGTAGTTGACGAAGTGATTAAAAGTTAATGTATCAAGTCATGGAATCAAAAGGCCTCATGATCATTCATCAACCTCTTCAGAGTGAGATATTCTCATGTGTTATTAGTGTTGAAATCTGGATCACAAAAATCCATTATGTAAAAATTCTCCACAACCCTTATATGCTTGTGAATTCTTGGGTAACTTGCGTTGATTATGTCATGGCACATCTAGAAAGAATCAGAGAGGAAATTCCCATAAGTGACATGTTATCAGGTTTTTGTTTATAGCTTATTATGTATATTTCCTTCCTATGAAAGGGTTCTCTTATCATGGTGGTTGTACTGATGAGGTTTTTGTTTTAAAATGTATGGGAATTTTGTGGGCCTTTTTATGAACTTTTGTTTTCAATTCCTATGTGGTTCTCATTTCAAAATTCTATCTATTTTTTTTAATCAAACGATGTGTGTTTTTTATTGGGATTATAAAAACTAGACTACAAGGTAGGATATGCTTCATCCATTAGATCTCTAGGTAAAAGGCCTCAGAGTGAAGTTGGAGTGTTGTAAGGAACCCCGGTGGTTCAAGATGTTTGGGTTAGGTTGAGCTTCTATCATTATGGTGAGATGTTTCTTGAATTTCTATTATGGTTTCTACATTATGGTAAATCTCCTCTTGTCACAAGGAGTGTGGTGGACTTACACTACATGTAGTTTCTATGGTAATGATATCTTAGATTTGGTTTTCTAGTTAGTTTCCTTGTGTGTATCCACCCATGTGGATCAAGTGCAATCTTGGATTGTATTCGTCCTTAGCTGAAATGTGGTGGGTGGTTTTCGGTTTTTGTTCAATGGTCCAATTATTAGCCCCCTCCCTCCCCACCCATGTGGTGAGGGGTTTTGGTCCATACTAGAGGTTTCCGTTCCGCTTTTGTCCCCTATGTATGTTAGTGGATATTTTAAATGTTCATGTTGTGTTCCTTTTAGCTTGGGAAAGTCCTAGATTGGGGTTTAATTAGAATTTCCCTCTAGTAGTTTTTAGGATGGTTCTTAATAGTGGGGAGACCCAGAGTGGGTCTTAGTGGGTTTTATCCCAAGATATTATCATATGATAGTTGAGTTCTAATGGGGGAGTCCATTCATGTCTCCCCTATGCTAGTTATCCATTTCAGGCAATGGGGTTAAGATCTACTAGTAGTAGGTGAAATTTCATCAGATAGAGAGGTTGGATCTTGCTAATGTAGAACCCTTAGGTGTTGATCAGTTGGCAGGAAAGTGTTATGGATTTTCGGGGGAAAAAGCATTATGGTTGGGAGAATTTTTACACCCAACTTTTATAATTATTTTATTTTATTATTTTCTTAGAATTTTATAATTTCTATGGGTTTGGGTTCAGTCCTCAATTTTTTTTTTAATTTTGTTGAAAAAATGTATGTTTTGGGCTTAGCGGCATCTGGCGCATGGGCATCGCATAGTTCAGAAACTGTGCTGATTCAACCAAGAGACTACACAACCATACCCTATAAAAAAATTTAAAATAAGAATTTAAAATATTAATAAAATTTAAAATATTATTATTAGTTTTATTTTTAGACATTAAAAATAATGTAATAACTTTTTTGTTTATATTATAATTATTAATAATGAAATAAAAGGTAATTATTTTATTATTTTATCATTAATATTATTGAAAATAATAATAATAACATTATTGTTATTATTATTATTACTTTTATTTAAAATAACAATTATTTTTAGTATGGTTATCATAATTGTTTAAATTAATATAATTGTTAAAATAGTTAACATTTTTATATTATTATTATTGGAATATAAATTTTATAATTATTTATATATTATTAAAAATATTATTATAATATTATTATTAATTTATTGTGTGATTAGTATTAATTATGTTTGGTTATTATGGTTGTTTTTCGGTGGTTTTAATTTGATTAGGGTTTATACCTTCCCTATATCCTCCCCCATCTCTTATATGCTCCCTCTCTCCTCCTCTTTCCCAAGAGGTGCACCTCATGTATGCCACCCATTTACATTGTGCCAACACCACCCCACTACATACCTCCATAACTCTGAATACCTCATGCATGGTGCGTGCACAACCCCAGACGACCTCCTCCAGTCAGGGGGACCCCCCTGCTCGAGGCGCACACAGCCCCAGCCGACCTCCTCCTATCACAGCGGACTCTACCCAACCACCAAACCAATGCCTCCACCTTCTACTATCAGTATTGTGGTACAAATTGCCCCTTTATAATCAGTTTGGCACAATAATGATGTGACCCTCCTCCTTTCGGCACACACCTTTTTGGTGTCATCCAGTCCTAGTCCAACCAACGCCCCTACCGGCGACGTGTTTGCTCCGACTGATCCCCTTAGACGAATCCTCTCTAACTAGAACCCCAACACACCTTAGGTAGGATTTTGTGTGTGTTTATTTTTCTTGTTTTTATGGAGTTTTTGACAGTTTAGTGTTGTTCTTCATAGGTTTAGGGTTTTGGAATCCCCCCAAAGCGAATTCAGGTTTGCGTTATCATTATTCCTTGGACTTGACATAGATTCCCATTACATTTTCCATTACCATTTTATTTTCACCTATTTATTAATATTTTCACTATATATATATACCATTTATTGTTTTCCAACCTTTGGTTTTATAATTTGGTGTGCAAGAAGGATTGGTTATTCCTTGTTTTGTGAAAATGGCATTATTTTGGTTAAAATGTGCACCCTATGTGTTTGTTTAAATATTATGTTAGGATTTTCACATATTTTTCAATATTTAAAATATGGTGTATTATTCTAAATGTATTTATGGAATTAAAATTGGTGTTTTATCCCTTTTTGTGTGTTAATTGGAATTGTTTCGTTAAAAATTTCATGCCTATATTTATTTTGTTTTTTTATCCCCTGTGTAGGTTTAAGCTCGAGTTCGATCGCCTTGAGTGACATGTGGTTGTTGTGTTGGTGAGTGAATAGTGGGGTCACATGGAGTTAGTTAGTTTTCAGGTTAGTTTGGTTGTGTTTTTTTTTCAATTTCTTGTATAAATGATGTCCAGATCAATTTAATGTAAATACATATCAGGTTATTCGGACCTTTCAATTATTTGTTCACTTGTTTATTTTTGGTAGAATTCATTCCCATGTCTACTCTGATGATCCCCGACACTATTTTAAAGATTTTTGGGATCAGGAAAACCCTTCGAGCCATGCTGCGAACCAGCTCAGGTGACTAGTTTAGTGTTTACCTAGGTTAGTTTATGACAAAGTGGTTTATTTCCTTTAGACACTTTCTATATTAATGGATTATTTAACAATGATTGTGATAATATCCCCATAATTACATTATAATTTATCTTTTTTTAGATGTGTCACAAGTTAAACTTATCCTCATGACTGGGGAAATAGAATGATTTAAAATGGTTGTTCTGAAATATTAGTAATAATATAATAAACGTATAGACATGTTACCAATTATGGGATTATATTCATATTAGAAAACATAATCAAGAGATAAATTCATGGTTAAAATACCATGTTGGAATAAAAAAAGTAATATTACATAATATAAGTATAAGTAATTTTATATGATCAAATATATAACATTTCATAATGATTTAGAAAAGAAGAGACATAAATCCAGATATAGGTTTTTAGCACAATCATGTATTAATATAGTGTTCTATCGATATAGTCACAGAATCTCAAAATTTTGTATTAGTAATCCCCACCTATTACCTATATTGGATCAAGAATCACAACATGTTTCCCAATTTAGATCGAGCATCCCTACTCATTTCACCATTATCCCTTGAGATTTAATGCTTATCCCATTAGATGTAATTGTTTAACCAATTCATTGGAGGGCTATATGGGTCCCAATAATCACACAAAGAATAAATATAAAGGTTTGATCATTAAAACCCATGAATAAGAACTAGTTTCATGTTACTTATTAAAAGTTATCACATAAATAACCATATAAGCTAGATCAATCAATAAAAAATTAAATTAATACAAAGTGGTAATTCATAAAATATTTTATAGGGTTGTTCATAAAATATAATATATGGAAAATATATCTCTTGAGATAAAATGAAAAATTGAATCTAAATTTAAAAAAATTTATTTTAAAATTATTTTTTTGATATTTTGAAATACATTTTTTAAGAATACATAGAGAAAATCATTAAAAAAATATATTTTAAATGTTTCCAAGGAAATTATGAAAATAACATAAATTGATAAATAATTGGAAATCAATACATGGAAGGGGAACATTAGATGTAAATAAAAACCTATTCTTGAAACATATATTTGATTAGAAGGTGGAGGATTATTCTTTATAACATTATACTTTTAGGTGAGAGAATAATATATTTGGAACCTTGGAATAAAAAGAGATATTCTACCCATAAATTTAAAATATAATATCATATAAAATTTTAAATTAATTAATAAATGGAATTTTTAAGTTTATAGCTCAAAAGATACTATATAAATATGAGAAATATATATTTAAGTTACTAATTTCACATAGAGACATAACTGTTCATGAATTATTAAAATTTTGAAATGGGGGTTTTGTGGTAAAAAAATACCCTTAATTCAAAAGAAATGAAAAGAAAATATAATTATAGGTTATAATTTAACAAACATATATAAAATTAGTCATAGAAGAACAATTATAACTCAATGAATGATAACTGATTTAACCAAATCCCATATAATTGGAGAAACATTTAAACCAGAACCTCTTTAAAGATAGATCTTTAAATTGTACATAAATTACTATGAAAGAAATTAATTTAATAATATAATATCTCATCTAGTCATTGTAGACACCAAATAAGTGAAAATTGGTGCATAATAGAAAACATTTCTCAAAGAGAGGAATTTGTGTGAAAACCCATTACCTAGGTCTGTATTCATTATACACTTCCACCAAACTTCTTGAATTATAAATTTAAGTATATTAATTATATAATAAATAATCTTATACATATCTATAAACATTTATACTCCCCATTGATAATAATTCCATTCATTTATATATATATTATTTATTTTTCCCTATTTTCCCACATCATGTGTTTATAATTTTAAAAATTTATACTAGTTTCCTAGAATTGGTGTCCATATTCATTCATATTTCCAATTTTATTATTCAAATATAATTTTTTAATATAATTATTAATTAAAATGTTTTATTAAGATTCAATTTACTTTGATGAGTGTTCCAATTTTTATCCTTGAAGATGAAATTGGAAACAAGCATATTTATATGATTTTTAACCGAAGAAGTGTGTTTTCATATTTAATAAATTTAACCCCTAAATATCTAATAACAAATATTTATTTAAAAAATTATATCATATTACAATAGAAATTATGTTTATATAATAATCCATGTTATAATTTCATAGTATTGCTCAAGTTGATGGTCAAACTAACCCAATTATGAACATACCATGATTAATAGATGATTATGAGGTGATTTATTTAAAATATAATTATTCCAATATAATGATTGAGTTATTTAGTGTTTACTAGTGATATATATAAAAATATAAAAATTAAAAGAAGATGTAGTGGATATAAAAAACTTACATAGTATGTAACAAAAGTTTCCCTTAGTTTACATGTTTAAGACAATTGATTTCTTAATTATTGTTTATCATCCATATCATTAATAGGTTATTGAGTTTATAAATCAAAAAACTTATTCATATAGTCAAAATAATATTTTTCCTTTAAACACATTCTTATTACCATCAATGAAATTCTGTATTTAAAAATAGAATGCATTACACTATTGAGGCAGTAGTCTGTACACAAACATGGATGATTATTTAATTTTATAAGGAACATGATAAATAATAATATATTATATTATTAAATAATCATTAATAAATTTTAATGGTAATAATTATATATTAAATTTAAATTTCATACCATCCAGGTTAGGATGTGAAGAAAAACAAACTTGTTTATTCTTGGATGTGGTAGACATTACATATGTACAATTCATGTATTATTTTTTATTAATAGAAAAGAATTTTTTTAATGATTGTAATATAATTATAATTACATATAAATATAATAAGGATAATAATGTTATCTTATTAATGTGATTTATTTAAAATTGATGAAGAAAGAGTTCCCAAAAAAATATAAATGAGAGAGGTTAGGAACTTATAAATCATTTATGGGATTATTTCCTTTGTGAAGTGGGTAAAGACAATAAGGGATGGTATTTTGAGATGGAAAGAACCTTTTTAAAGAGTATAATAATTTCCAAGAGAAGTATTTTAAGAGTCTGAGCCAAAATTATGGTGTTTTTGTGTAACAACCAGAGGCTTTAAAATATACATTTTTCTAAATAAATTCAACATCTTCAATAGCTTATGATACACACAACTGTGGGAATCAACTGTTGTAAGTGATACTTATAATTAAATATTACTATGATAAAATAAAAATTTTAATATATGAAATAACAAAATACAATTATTATATAATGAAAATAAAATTGGAACTTACTCGGTAAAAATAATGTTAGAATAAAATTTTGAAACGTTCCTTTAGAAATAAGCTTTTTGGAAAAATAAAAATGTTGCATTTAAGAAATACCCATTTTATTATATTAATGTGTAATAATTTTTATGGTTAAATATTGACTAAATATCAATTTTATATAGAAAATGTAATATAATTTAGAGGTAAAAAAGTATTTTTTAAAAATTTATTATTTTTGGGAACTTATTTTTTTTAAAATGATATAATGTCTGTCAACATTAATTAATTAAAATATTTTTTATTGATGTTATCAGTATGTGAAATTTATATATTATATATCTATATATTTTTATATAAATCCATATAATGATGATTAATAATCATAGAGTTAATAACATATAATCTTATTCTTGAAAAAAAAAATTGGAAATGATTTTTGAAATGAAATAAAGATTTATTTTAACAAAATTATTACCAATTATTAAATTTTAATTAAAAAAATTGGTTACATATATTTAATAATAAAAATAAATATTAGGTAATAATTTCAAATTAATTTCTTTCCACAATGATTTGAATATATGTTGAAAATTAATTACGCCGGTTAACGTTAAACATGGTTTTACATTTTACATGTGCTTGTGTTAAAATTAATTTTACAAAAAGATATAATTTTTATTTGATAAATTTTATTTCATATTTATAATATGTTCTTAAAAATCATATAAAAAATTATTATTTCATTTTAGTATTAAAGTAGTAATTGCTATGGTTAAAAACTAGTTAAAGTGGTGAAAACTAATATGGTAAATAAAGTAAACATAGAGGATAAAGACATGGGATGTATAAAAATAATTTATTTTTAAGTGGTGGAGGTTTGTATCGAGTTAATAATCACATTTAATCATTATTTATCAATTTTTGAGAAACTTTGCGAAAGTTTGACATCCCATTATTGAATAGTTTTGGGTATTTACCAAAACTCCACTCCTCCTAAATTATATAATGGAACTGACTCCCTTATATTCTTCACAACTACATATCCATTTGTATAAACCAAAACCAAAAAAACATATCTAAAACATTAATATCAACATTTTATAGGTGTATTATTCCCAAAAAACCAACCCTAGGTTCATAGAGAATAGATCCAAAGGAGGATTCTATAAGATAGGGTAGTCATCTTAATGAAAACTTTTTTGTCTCTTCTTTTACGACCTTCACTTATGTATTAAAACATCCAATATAATAACACCAATATATAAAATATAGTTATATGTTAATATATTAAAGGCATAATATGTATCTATCCCCTTCCAGATAAAATGGGAATCAAATCCATCCCTCGTGTATTTTGTGGACTACCGCCTCACAAACCGATATAATTTTGTTTCATCACTGAATCACATGGATAGTCATAATGAAAGAAATGATGAAAATATATAATAATTATTAAATTATATTGATTATTTAATATCAATATTTAATCTAGTTACTTAAACTTTCACACATTAAGGTATTGGTATTGTTACTCGTGCGTATGTACAACATGATGTCTCTACGAAGCGATGTGATTAATTTTCTATGTAAAACATTCAAGAATGGTTCTAAAAATTTATTTAATTATTAGATATTAAATTTATAACATTAATATAATTATGAATATGACTAATCTATATTATATTCATATGAACCATAAATTTCATAACAAAACATGCATGAGAAAATAATGTAATTAATATATGAAGTAATGAATATAATGAAATAGTTTTTACAAAAAGGTGAAAAAATGTTATTAGATGATAATATATGATATTATAAATATTAATAAGTTTCTATTAAAAATAAAGGACATGATTAAAACCAAAATATAGGATTTTAAATGTAGTGAACTGACCCCAGAAGCCCAAAAATGGTGTCTACTACCATTATATTGGAATGATTACAGGGAATCAAATCCCAAAGTAACAAAAAGTTTAGTATTCTTGGTAAACCATATACAAACATGATTCATTTACTATAAATAAATACACTAATTACAATATAATTTCTTTTCTTTAAAGAATAAATTTATTCCAAATAGAATATACTTTCATATCTTTCTTCAAACACTTCTTGGATTCCTAGGGAAGGAACAAAATAAGGGTGAGCTCAAATGCATAGTAAGGGTTAAGTATAATGGAAGAAATAATTAATCAATGATAATAATAAATAATGTGTGGTAAATAACTGAACACAAATTCCATGTAATCAATAAACTAAGAAGGAAGTGAATAAACAATATAGAAAGGTAAATAAATAAATATAAATTCCATTTAAAATAAATGTATAAGGAATAATAAAATGAATTGAATCCATTAACTTTATCATAGTGAAACTCTCATGGAAAATAAGTAATGAATCAAAATGAAGGTGATGAATAATTATTGGATGTTATGTACGAGGCACATGAAAACCTATACAGTCAAGAACTTTCACAAGATGGTTTAAAACTATAGGTATAAACCTTTTAATTTTCACAAAAAAAAAATCATCTCACGAGAACATACCAATGCATCAAGGGAAAATATAACATATGGGTGAATAAGATAATACCTATCAAAAGAAATCCCCATAATGAATAATAAATTTAATAAATAAATGATATGCATTATTAAATATATGTTTTTTATAAAAGATATATTTTTTTCCGTATTTCACTAGAAAATAAATAATTACCAAAGTAAACACCTTTTTTAAAAATAAAATATTTTTTAGGAAATAAACATATCCTTAATAAATGATATAGATAATGAAGCTAAATTATATGTCTAATGATTATAGGAAATTTAATACTTCAAGGTGACTAATAGAGGAATAAAATAAGTGAATTTCAATACTAACATTTTAAAAATAAATCATAAACCATGTAAGGGAAGTATACGTATTGTATAAATCCAACATATACTTATGGGATTAAAATAAAGGATTGTTGTTTTGATTATTGGAATCACTATAAAATGGTATTTTAAAAACATTCTTTAGGAAAAAATTCTTTTCATTTTGAAAAACATTTTGAAAATCCTTTTCGATAAAAATAAATTTTAAAATCCTTTTCTTTAATAATTAAACATTTAAACTTACAATTTCAGATTCAATGAAATTACGTGGGTAATTTCTTACTTTATATAAAAGGTAAAATGAAAATTTATTTTTCAAGGTAAATGGTTAGAAAAGTTCCTTTTTCGGAAAGCACTAAGACTATTACATTAAACAAATTTAAAATTGGAAAATGGGTAACAATTTATTTAATTAATAATTATTTGAAGGATAAAAACCTATTGGAAAAACTTTTTTTATAAAATTTTGTATTTTTATAAAACAAAACGTTCTCCGAATAAAAGTAAAATGAATTTGGGTTTCATAGAAAAAAATTTATAAAACATTTGAAGTTATAAACAGTGTAAAAATGGTACTATTAGATGAAAATGTTAAATAATAAATAGATTATAAGAAAATAAATTTTTTTATTAAACAATTATTGAATAATTCCCTCTCATGGAAATTCATGTTTAAATAATCTAGAACAAAATTATATTGTGATGTAAACCCTTTAAAAGTCCATGAAATTTATTTGAGAATCAATAAATGAATAGATTATTCATGTAAAATTTAAAACCACATAAAACAAGTGGATATAAAATATAGTAAATATAAATTACACACATAATATTAGAATATTAACACCAATGAAGAATTAATATAACACAATTCAAAGGAATCACATTATGAAATTCTTTACCACTTGGTAACATTTAATTCAAATACCCTCAGAAGAAAAAATTAAAATTGAAAATAAAAATTAAATGAATATAAAATAATTCATGATATAGTATATTAAAATGGGCTGTATTATAGCACGCCAAATATTTACGTGGTGAATATTACATTTATCTCACATATGTAGGAAGCGAGATGAAAGTCCTTTAACTTGCATTACATTTCAGGTGAAATTCATTTAAACTCCTGAATAATTGTTTTAAAAATTTAAATAATTTATAAAATAACCATAAAAATATTTATGATATCATATATCATCTTATTATAATATCTTATTACCTATTAGTTAATAATCATTTATCATTTTCACTATTTCATGTGTTAATAGCCTAGTTTTTTAAGTAAGTTTTGACGTTTTTATTTTTGTTCCTATAAGATAGATCATGATTTCACAATATATATAATTTAAAACATGATATAAATATCATATATATTCACTATATATTTATTTATATTAATCCATAAATTTTGGATATGAGAAATTAAATTCACTGGTAATGGAGATGGTAAACCGTTTGTATGCATGAACACTTGTTTCATTTCGTTTCCATATTTGAAATAATGGAAGGTAAATGATATATATGTATATGTATATTATAATTATAGTATAATATTTATGTGATATATTTCACATTGGTTTTTTATAATCATCATTAATATATTCCATGTATAGTGTGAACATATCATATCGGTTTAAAAAGGTGGTAGTCAACACGTCCACAAACAATGAAATCGTATTCCCAAAAAATGTAATGCATGAAGGTATGTGTTATATAAAAACAAAAAATGAATAAAGAGATAATAAATATCATATATATCATATGTAAACAATGATTAAATCATAATTTCAACCATGATAGGTTGTAAAGGAAAAACGAACAACATCGTTTCATGATGCGGTAATTAACCATACGCATGATCAGTCAGTTCATTACTCATTTGATGGAATTGTGTGTATGTCTATATATAACCATTAATATAAAAATATCTCAATATATTTATGATACTGATTTTATTATCTAATAATATAATTTGAATATTTTATGGTGTGGAGAATGAAAAGAAATCAAAAGAGTTTGAGGAAGGATGTTCCATATTCCTTGGGTGGCTCCTTTTAGTTTTCAAAAAAGGGCTCCTTGGATGGATTTATGTCTAAAGGGATGATTTTAGGATGAGGGGATGGATTTTTTTGATATTATTTTAGTATATTTTGGGCGATACAAAAGGTTTGAGAGGTGTGAATAAGTGTAATAGGTGTGTTCATTTTTATAGTGGGGGAGGAGTGGAATTCTTGTTAATTTTTGAAAAGAGAATCCCACAGATATATTTCCCATTTAAAGGGGATCGAATAATAAATTATTAAGAAAATTGATAATAGGGTTAAAAAATGAATATAAAAGTATTTCTAAAAATTTTTTATATTATTTTGGTCTTTAAGCTTAAGGTTTAATCCCTTTTTAAGCTATGTTTCCTCTTAATCAATGTAATTAATTTTATTTACTTTCACTAATATTATTGTCAAAAAATGGTGAACATATTATAAATTATAAATTATTATTATTCCAAATAAAGAATAAATTATTTAATTTTCCAATCATACAAGAATTCAAAATTAATTTAAAACTTATCATGTAGATGGAATGTGAAATAAATTTTTTAAAGTTAAAATGTTCAATAGTTTGGAAAGTTTTTATCTCCAATTTTATTGTTATATTTATTCTAATAAACTAAATTGAATTAAATAATGAAAATATATCTAAATAAATATTAAAATATATCATATATATTATTTATTCTTATAAATAAATTAAATTGAAAAATTGTTTTGAATTAAAATTCAAATTTTTTTTACTATTCATAAAAAATTAAAACTTCTCAGAAAATTAATAAAAATTCACCCTAAGATAATTTTTATGTTCCAATTTTAAAAATAATTTTTATTTATTTCTTATTAAATTTGTAAAATCTAAAAAAATTGGATTTAATCTAGGTTCTCAATTAAATGGTGGAAAAATTGACTTTAGAAAAATATTGATTTTTATTCTAAATATTTGGTTTGTTCTTATCTTATTTTTATCAAATATATTGGAAAAATATCAAAAATATTTTAATGAATAATATATATATATATATATATATATTTCATTAATTTCACTCACTAATTGTAATTAATTTAAATTATTAGGATAAAACAACTTTGTGGGCATAAAAATTGTTTTGTACAATAAAATTTTAATTATATTCAATTTGTTCTTATATTCATTTCTAATTAAATTATAAAAAATTAATTTATTTTATATTTATGTAGGCCATATATTTTAATAATTTTGATAATAATATTCATATCCACAGATTTTAATGGATAATTTATATCATATTATATTAAATAATAAAATTTTTAGTAATATATTGTTGTTTGGTAAAACTCGGTCATGTGTATAATGCTTGATGTAGAATAAGGTTTTTATTGCATTTAATGAAAGACAAATTAGTGTTTCCATGAATTGGAATATATTGAAAATAGATTGGAAATAGTAAACACACTGTAAATTATTGGGATATTGTATTCCGTTATGCGCTTGTTATAATGTTTTATATATGATATCAGAAAAAGATACACTATTTGAATTTTTAGGGTGTTACATTCTATCCACCTTAATTAAATTTCTTCATCAATATTTAAACTTGATCTTGGTAATAATTTTTTTGGTATTCGAAAATTCATTTATCCGAAATCCAAAATCATAAGAAGAGGTAGTAAAATATTATCTTACTAAGAGACAATGAGATGCATAAAGATCACTTGGACTAACATATAACTAAGTCTCTAAGAAGGAAATCATTAGTGGACATTGAAAATATGGAATTGGAGAGAAAGAGTAAATATTTATAGGGATTTATTGAGGCCATCAACCATAAACAAGTGAATGATCAATGGAAAGTTGAGGTCCTCAAATACATAAATCTATGATGATTAAAAATAACAATCGGTTGAACAAAATGTAATGTATAATGAAATTTTTTTATTTATAGATCATTTTGAAAATGTTGAGTAATTTTATTACTTCCTAAAATATAAGAAAATATTATTACTTAATATATTTATATGAACACAATTTCATCCTTTGGTTATTATTAGATAAATTTAAAAGTCATCCCTTTAGTGAAGAAAATGGATATCCTAAAATTAACATTGATTATTGATGTACAAAAAATAAAATTTTAACATATCATAGGGCCCTTAAAAGTGTGAAAATTCTTTCCATTTTTCTCTAACTATTTTGAAAAAAATATGGTTAATACAATAATCTCTAGACCGAAAAGGTAACACTATTAGATCATCATTAAGATTTATTCATAAAATTATTTAATTAAAAAATGACATATTAACAAGTACATTATGTAGGTCAGTAGATGGAATTAATCCCTTATCATCCTTTAATCAAGGGTTCATGCACACTAAATGTTTTCAGTACCATTAAACTTATATCTATAAAATGTTAAGTCATTATTCAATATGTCACTATTATACTAGAACATATAGTTTCCATAAATTTTCCAAAATTTCCTCAATCACATAAAACCTAATGATATGTTTAAGACTTATGAATTATAGTCATCCATAATCACATATTCCCATAATGGTTTCTATTACTCTTATGTTGAGGAAGACATATATGATTCTAAAATTTTAAACAATCCCTATATATGTTATGATTCATATAACTAAAATAATATTGGTAAAAATAGTTTTATAATTTAATTCTAGATTCATAGTAAATAGTTGAACCATTTTATTTCAACATTAGTAGTTCTTTAGTCTAAGGTTTAAACTATGTATGTCATTTTGATTATCTATCCAAATCCTTTATAATGGTTCTTAAATAAAATGGTAATTATCCTAATAATACCCCCAAATGTGTTAAAACACATGCGCAGTAAGTCCCATTGTCATATACCACGTTATACTCAAGTCAGGCTTGATGCACCTTTTTAGAGTTTTTACCCTTAGGTACATCTATGGAAAAAAATCCACTTTTAGTATCCAAAGAAAGATGTATTTCTAGGAACACCACATAATCTCAATCTAATTAGAGATTTAGTATATTATTATCTGTTTAACCAAAAATTATAACTTAATACTGTGTTCTTTAATCTATATTTTATTAAATCTAGTTCCCAGGGTTTATACTACACTTCCATTGATACCAACTGTAGCAACCCAAAAATAGAATCTCGGAGCCAATGTGTACTACCATTACATTGATATGATTATAATGAATCCAATCCTAGAGGATTGAAGAGTTTAATAGTCTTGTTAAACTAGATACATACGTTAGTCTTTTATTAGAAATAAATACAATAATTACACAATAATTGTTTTCTTTTAAGGATAACATTATTCCATATAGAATATCCTTTCATATATATCTTTGAAAAATTCATGGATTCTTGGGGAAAGATAATAAATAAGGGTGAGATAAAATGATTAGTAAGGGTTATATATAGTTAAGAAAATAAAGAATCAATGAGAATAATCAATATAGTATAGTAAACATCTGAATACAAGTTACATGTAATAAATAAACTAATAATAAAGTTTATAAACAACATGTAAAGGTAAATAAATAAACACACATAGCATTTAAAATAACTGAAAAGGCATAATCAATATTGGAAGGTAAATAACTGAAAACCATTCTATTTAATCAATAAATGAAGAATAAAATTTATCCATAGACTTTTTAATAGTGAAAATATCTTGGATAATAAGTTTTGAATCAAAATAAAGGAAATGCTTAATTATTGGACCTCATGTTTGAGACACATGAAAACCTACCTCATCAAGAACTTTAACAAGATGGTTTAAAACTAAAGGTAGAAAACTGTTCAGTTCTCATAACTAATTTTCCCACGAGAACCTTTAGATGAATCAAGGAGATATACAATATATTTTTCCACCTATCACTACCTGTCAAAAGCATTCCTCATATCTAATATTAGATTTAATTAATAAAAAATATGCCTTATCAAATATACATGTTGAATAAAGGATATGTATTTTACAATATTTCCCCAAAAAAATAAAATGACAATACAATTAGAGATCATATGTAAAATTGATATATAGTTAAGGTAATAAACATATACATGATAAATGATATACAAAACTAAGGTAAATTCAATGTCAAATGATTATAAGAAATTGAATATTTCAAGGGGACTGACAATGGAATAAAGGATGTGAATTTTAATACCATCCTTATCTAAATCAAACATAATTCATCATACATAATGATAAAGATGTTATCAATACAACATATCTCATGTATAATAAACTAAAGGGTTGTTTTTTTAATGAATGTATATACAATAAAAAGGACTTTTAAAAATATTCTTGAGGATAATATCTTTTTCATTTCAAATTTATTGAAAATAAATTTCATTGAAAATAACATTTAAGAAAATGTTATTTAATAATTAATCTTTTAATATTTCAATGTAATATTCAATGAAATTATGGCAAGTAATTCCATACATTCCATCTAAGGTAAAAAAACATTCCTTTTGGAAGCTAAAAGGTCATAAAAGGGCCTTGTTTGGAAAGGGACATGAATATTACACTTAAAAAATACTAAAAGAAAAAATGGTAAAATTTACTTTAATAAATTATTTATTTAATTGTTAAAAACATCATTTTTTTTTATAAAATAAGTCTTTTTAGAAAAAAACGGGTTCTTCGACAAAAACAAATGAAGTCGGGTTTTATTGATAAAATTTCTAAACCATTTTTAGCACTAAAGAGTGGGAAAATGAAAATATTACTTGAAAAACGTAATGAATAACTAGAGGAGAATATAATGAAGGGATTTATTAAAAAATTATCTAAAAATTTCCTTTGATGGAAATTCATGTGTAAATAATCCCGACCAAAATGAGATTGTTATGTAAACCCTTGAAAAGACCATAATGTTAATATGAGAATCGAAAAATGAATAGATTATATGTGTCAAATTTAAGTACACATAAAAATGTTTAAAATAATAAATAGATAGTAAAAATTTACTGAACACATAATTTTATAATATTATCGATAATGAGAAAGTAATAAAACCCAATGAAAAGGAATGAAGTTATGAAATTATTTACAACAAGGTAACATTTAATTAAAATACCGTTAAATGATATAATTAAAATTTAAACTGAAAATATAATTAATATAAACTAATTCAAGGTATTATATATCAAAATTTGTAGTATATACACCACAAAAAATAATTAAGTGGTGAATATGGAATTTATCTGAAAGATGTACAAAGTGAGATGAAAATCACTTACCTAGAGTTTCCTTTCTAGTGGATGTACATTAAACATATTTATAATAGATTTAAAAATTTCAATGACTAATATTATAAAAATTCTAATATTTATGTCATAATATATGATATTATTATAATATATTATTACCCATTTCTTAATAATCATTCATTATTTTCACTATTTGGGGTGTTAGTTGCCTTGTTTTTTGTAGTATGGTTTGTCTTGTTATTTTTTATTCCCATTAATTAGATCCTTATTTCATCATCCCAAGAATTTAAAAAATTATTTTAATAAAATATATATTAATTATATATAAATTTAATATAATACATAAAATTTTGAGATGGGAAATTAAATGCACCGTTCATGGAGATGGTAGGATGTATGTACGCATGAATTGTACTTTCATTTATTTGTTGTATTTAAAATAATGGAAATTAAATGATATATATTTATATATATATATATTATAATTAAATAATCATATTTATTTAATATATTTCACATAATATTTTTAAAATGTTCATCAATAGATTCTATGTATAGTGTGAACATATCACATCGCTTTGAGGGGGAGGTAGTCCACACATCCACAAACATTGTTATTGTATTAAAACAAAATGGTAAGAATGTTGGTATCAATCATATGAACATTAAAGAAGCATATATACATAATAAATATCATATATATAATATATAAACAATATCTCCATCATAATTATCAACCATGACAGGCGGTAAAGGAAAAACTAATGACATCCTTTCGTGAGGTGGTAATTCACCATACACAAAAACGATAAGTTCGATACCCATTTGATGAAAGTGTGTGTAAGTTTAGGTATAAAAATTAATTAAAAAACAAATAAGTATATTTATTATACTTATGTTATTATTTAATCATAAAATAAGAATATTTTATGTGGTGTAGAATGAAAATAAGAGAAAGGAGCTTGAGGAGAGATGTTACCTCTTTTTTGGGTAACTCTTTTTGGTTAGCACCAAAGGGCTGTATGGATATATTTCATCCCAAATATAGGATTCAAGGATAAGGGGAGATTTTTTGGGAAATTATTTTTATGTTATTGGTCAATCCAAATGGTTTCAATTGTGTAAATAAGATGGAGGGGTGAGTGCTTTTTTATATTTGAGGAGGAGTGACATTATTGTAAATTTCTTAAATGGAAATCCACCCCACGTTTTTCCCATGTAAAGTGACTAAAATAATGAACCAAATTACATAAAAATGTTGGATAGGGTCTAAATATTATCATCCAATGAATTTTTTGTATTCCTCGTTATCATTTTATCCCTTAAGTATAAGGTTTGGTTCATTGTTATGCTAATTTTCTTCTTAATCGTTGTAATTAATTTTAAATAATTTTCCCTAATATTATTCATAAAAAACTAATATTACCTTATTATAAAATATAAATTATAATAATTTAAAATATATAATATAGTTTTAAAAATTACAATCACATAATTGGCATAAATTAATGTAAAATTAATCCCATAGATTAAATGAGAAAGTGAGTTCTAAAAGAAGAACTATTCAAAAATTTTATAAGTTTTTATATCAAATTTCATTGTGAAATTGATTAAAAAACCTAAATTAAATTAATTGATATAAAATTTATCTGATTAAAATTAAAACACAATAAAAAAATAAAATTTATTATTATAAAAAATTACATTTTAATTAAGTTTTGAATTAAAATTCTATATTTATCACTATTCATCAAAAAATAAAACTTCTCAAAAAAATACAAAAAAATTCACCATGAGAAAATTTTTATGTTTAAAATAAAAAATGAAGTTTATTTTATATATGAAATTTATAAATGTGAATAAATTGTATCTACAATTGGTTCTCCATTAAAATGTGGTAAAAGTCCCTATAGAAAAATCATTATTTATGTGATATAATTGGTTTGTTCTTTTCTTACGATTATAAAATATATTGGATTAATGTAAAACATATTTTATTGAATAAATAATACATATATTACAATATTTTCAGTCAATAAATTTCATTAATTTAATTTATAATGATAAAATAGCTATATGTTCTTAAAAATATTTTTCAATATAAACTTTTCATTTATTTTAAATTGGTTGTTGTATTCAATTCTAATTAACTTGTAACCGATGAATTCATTTTATATTTTTGTATTATATATATTTTTAAAGTTATTTAATACTATTTATAACATATAATTTAATGTCAATGTTTTATCTTATTATATTAAATAAAATTATTTTTAATAATATGTTATTGTTTGGTAAAACTCAGTATTACTTGTAATGCAAGCTATCAAACAAGTTATTTTATTTCATGTAAATAAAAATAACCCAGTACGTACATTTATTTAAATATATAGAATATATTGGAAATAGTAAAAATTACATAAAGTCTTCAGATATTATATTCCCTTACTTGCTTGGTGTTGTGTGTCATACATGCTATTTAAAAAAGTTACTCTTTTAGAATTTTCAATGCAATACATTAAATCATGTTTAACTAACAGAAAGCATGAAGTAATATATTTTGTCTCAATTCTAACTCCATTGTTACTTATTTTAAATTATACACCTATTTATTTTTATATGGTGTATATTTTATAATTCAATTCATGTTATTATTTCAAGTCTAATCTTTAATATTGAATACAATTTTATTTCTATTTTGTTTGGTTATATTTTATTCAATTATTCAAGAATTTATTTTACAAAAAAACCAATAATTATGAAGAATTTAAATTCATATTTCATAATTTAATTTACAATATCTTGAATTATTATATTTCTTAGGATCAATGGGAATTTAATTTTCCTTAATTTTATATTCTATATCATAGACATGCTTATAGCTCAAACAATATATCAATCCTATATATGGTTTCTACTTCGCAAATTTATTTGATTAAATGGTGAAATATTTATCAATACATATTATTTCCTTAATATTGATATTTGTTGATAAGGAATTTTTTTTGAATTAAATTGAAAATTTGCTATATGAGGAATGCTTTGGACATATAGTGGTTAGTGGGTCTCGAAATTATATACCCTCTCGATGCATTGATAGGACTCAAGATAAAAACCAGTTAGCCAAATTAAATGCTATTTTAACAATAATTTTTATATATCTTGTGAAAGGTCTTGACAATATAGGTATCATGATTTCAGAGTTCATGAAATCTAATAACAAAGATTTTTATTCATTAAGAATTAAATTATTATTATTATACATGATGTTTTTATGTTTATATTAACTTTTGATGCATTTCATTAATATTATATTTATTAAATGGAATGTTTTCAGTTATTTGACTGGTTATATTGATTATTTTTTAACTAATAATGATATTCATGTTATATATTAAATTGAACGTCTGTTCAGTTATTTAACTTGCAATATTGATTATAAATTCTATAATAATGATAAATAAGTTATTGATTAAATGGGATGTGTATTAATTTGTTTGAAATTATATATTGATTATATCTTATTGTTTCATGACAGCATCAACTATAAATTACACATACTGATCTCACCCTTATTTTTTTCTTTTCTCGAGTTTAACACCCCAAAATTCTAATGTAAGAGTAATGTATCTGATTGCGTGCATCAAATACATCACTAAGAACCTAAGGGAATATAATATCCCCATTATTTATAATATATTTACTATTTAAAATATATTCAATATATTTAAATGCATAAAACACCGATTTAGGATGCGTTACACGCAAAAGCAACCTTTTTTAGGGCTTGCGTTTTACGCAAGACCTAGTTTAACCAAATAATGATATATTACTAAAATAGCATTATTCAATATAATAAGATATAAACATAATATTATAAATATTATTATATAACTAATATAAATATATAGTTTACAAAAATAATTCATTGGTAACATATTAAGTAGAAATGTGTATAAGAGCCAATTGAACATAAAGGATGTATTTTTATTGAAAACTACTTTTATGCTCAGAATGCCTTTTTACTCCAATAAATTAAAATAATTGCCACTTTTTACTGATATTAATATGATATATATGTTATATATTCAATCAAATAATTTTTTATATTCATCCAATATATATGATCAACTAATGATAAAAGAAAACCAAGTTTTATCCGTATAATACTATATTTTATTAGGGTAATTTTGCAGCGTTTTACTGGTGAACCTATTTTAAAAATTAATTTTGAATATTTTATAATTTAAATATATAAAAATAAAATATTTATTTTAAATAGAAAAATAATCCTTAGGTTTGGTTGAATTTTTGTTATTTTTCTATTAAGTTTCATTTTTATTGAATAATGAAAATAGTGAATTTTCATTCAAAACTGGGTTTTCATATAATTTATTTATAAGGATAAATTATGTTCTATATTGGTTTTAAATTTTAATTAGGTAATATTTTAATCATGAAATTTATCTATGTTTATTGTAATCAATTTCACTTTGAAATTGACAATAAAAACATAGGAATCTTTTGGTTTTTTACCTCAAAAACATGCATTGTCATCTTGTCTGTAGGATTAAATTTAAATAAATTTCTACCACTTATAGGATTGGAATTAAAAATATATATTCAAAATAAAGAATCATAATAATTAATAATTTCTAATAAGGTCAAATTAGTTTTTACCAAAAATATTAGTGAAATTAATTAGAATTAATTATAATTATTAAGGTCAAATTATGCTTAATAAGAGACGAAACCATAACAGTAAGGCCTAAACCAACCTATAAACTTGTACAGAAGTTATTTTTAGTCATACATAAACCATATACTCCATTTTAAAGAATGTTTTCCATTATTTGGGAAAATTTAAATATGAAAATCATGTATGGAGTTCCTTTGTGAAAATATTACAAGAGTACCACTTCTCCCACACTATAAAAAGGCATCCTCTCCTCCAACATCTTCAAACCTCTCACACCACTATGGCTAGACTAGGATATAACCAAATAGCTCATAAATATCCATTAACTAACCCTAGAAGCCTCTCCATGGGCATCAATCCATCCAAGAAATACTTTTGGTACAAACCAAAAGAAGTTATCTGATTAAGAGGTAACATCTTTCCTTAAGATCTTCAGTTTTATTTCCATTATTAAACTAATTTAATATCATTTTTTAAATGATAGTATAAAAAATAAATCTCCAATATATAATAATGTCTCTATTCTATGTCTTTGACTTAAACTTATACACACATCCATCTAATGGGTAATGAATATACTGTTTCTGTGTACGGAAAACTACTGCCTCACGAAATAAGGTTTGTTCATTTTTACATTACCACCAATCATGGTGGAAATTATGATGGAAAATATGTTTATAAATTTTAAAAATTATATATATTATTTAATTAGGAATAAATAATTCCTTTATAACAAATACCCTTATACATTACATTTTATGAAAATACGATAGCAACTTTTGTGGAAGTGTGAAAAACAGCCCCCTCAAAGCAATTTGACTCTTTCACCCCATAAATGGAATGTATAAAAGATGTTTTTAAAAAAAATAGTTAAAATTTATTACTAAAATATTATGATTTAATTATATTATACATATTAATCAATTAATATTTTTTTTAATATGACAATGAAATAAAAGTAGCATCCATACGTACGTACGACCGATTATCTCTACGAACGATGCATTTTATTTCTTATCTCCAAAATATTTAGATTATTTTAAATAAATATTTAATGAAAGGTTTTTATAATTTCTTATTTTTTACATTTTTAAGATGATAAAATCATGATCTAGGTAATAGTATAAGTAAATAATAATTCAAAAATATGTAGAAAACTTGGCAATTAACACACGAAATAGTTAAAATAATGAATGAGTATTAGAAAAAATGTAATAAAATAATGTAATAATATTATATATGATATTATAAATATGATTATTGTTCTTAAATAATTTATTAACATATTTTAAACCACCATTTAGGAGAATAAATAAAACAAAACAAAAGGAGGTTTAAAGTAAGATATTCTTATCTTACTTTTCTTTCTGTGAGGCATACACAAAATACACCAGTTCTTATTTTTTGTTGTGTATATACGGACCCTTTTGATACATTATATCATGAATATTTTTTATTCATTGTATGACAAAATTTCTTTTATGGTAATTATTATGTAATTTTTTCAAGTGGTATGGGATGGTTTAGTATATTTAATGATTATTTTCCTAAAAAATATTCTTATTGACTATCTTTGAAATCTCACTTCCTTTTGGGATTGTTTACATTACAATAAAAAAATAAATTTATTTTAATCATTTTTATTGTAAATTACCTATAATATCCATATTATCACAGAATTTATATTATTATTTCCTTAACTATATATCATTTTACATATGGTGTTCACTTTTATGGTTATTTTATTAACTAGGGAATTATTGATCTATCCGTATCTTGTATCCAATACAGATAAATTTTGATAAGGAATATTGTTTATTCAATATATGTGAACTTATTTGGAGATGAAATACAAGGGATTGGTACAATTTATGGTGTCCCATTGTTTTCCAGATTGTTTAATGCAATCCCTTTGATGCATCAGTAGTATCGTGAGACGAATTAGTTGGCCAAATCAGAAATGTTTAAAATATATCATGATGGTAGAGGTATCATGTTACATGGAAACAATATGTATGAAAATTAATAATTTCCTTTATTGATATTTTTTATATTATTTACCCATGATATTTTTAATTAACAAATTAATGGATGCATTTCATTTTAACTTCATCGATTAAACGACATGTGTTTTCATCTTCTTTCCTTTACATGTTTATATTTCTTTATATAGTTATTTTAATGGAATGTGTTATCAGATTTTTACCTTTACATGTTAATATACTTCTATTGATTCATTACATATTACACTTTATTTACCCTTACTGAGCATTTGATCCCACCCTTATTATGTTTCCTTTCCCTAGGATATGAAGAATAAATCATTGAAGAAGAATTCAAGGATATTATTTATTTCTTTTTATTTTTTCTAATGTTTTTATTTTATATTCACAATTGCTTCATGGTTATAATTTAGGTAATATGGATCTCCATGAATTCTAAACTTATCTGTCCTTAGGGATTGGATTTCTTGTAATCATGCTAGTGTTATAAAATAATGCACCAACTCTTTTTATTCATTTATTTTGTAACAACTACAATATCTTCAATATAATATGATGTTTTTATAAAATAATGCACGAACTCTTTTTATTCAGGAGATTAAAGAACGATCGAGTCAAGTCGGACCCGAGGTATGGGATCCAACCTCTCTCTTTCTTTTTAAGTACAATCTTTTATGTCATTCCTTTAAAGCTCAGATTTCATATGATTGGGATGTTATTTTATATTAATCCTACTGTACTTTTTATGTTCATATGATGAGAGACCCTATTTTCTCTCATCAATCCATTTTGGAAGTTTTAAGTGGCGTCGTTTGGCGGCCGAGTTTTCAAAAGGGATTTCTCATCTCACTTTTAGTCTCGTGAGATTTATGCTACATTTGCCACCATTTCCTTTGAGTGGTGTATGTAATTCCCATTATTATACTATTTTTGTTATATAATTTCATTTATGGGTATTTACATATTCATTGTATGACCCTTCTTCAATGGGGTGTACATTTCGAAAGTTACCCAAGTCGGTAAGGGGACCTTTCACCCTCCTCTTTTTAAAAGACTTATTTTGTTATGTCTTTTAATTCACATACTATTATGTTGGGTTATGTTCTTATTAATGTAAATTTTATGACCAAGTGATGAGATACCCTTTTTATCTCTCATCAACTCTTTTTCCGAATTTTTAAGTGACGCCGTTAGGCTGTCGAATTTTTCCAAGGGAACTTCTTAACCCAATTTTGATTCTTTGGGATAAACTTGTACACCTTGAATATGTCGTTCTATGATTATGTGTGAATGTCCTCTGATTGTTATACACTTAATACCCACTTATATTTCATGTATTCATTTGTCACACATAATTATGTAACTGATTTATCCTTAATCTAAGGATACCTTCTTTGTATGAGACTATGTCTCAATCTCCTTTCATTGAGGAATATTTTGTTTTATACACAACTTTATTTTATACGGTGTATAAACCCCTTTGAATTTTATGTTTATTCAAAAGTAATCTTTTTTATACGAATCATTTAATAAATGACAAAAGGGAAAGTTTTTGTCCTATGTATGCGGCGACAACGACTTCTCCGCCGCCGTGACCATTATTTGAATTTCAGCTTCCTCTACAAGCCATACCCACTTTTTAAATGAAAAATAAATACTATGTTTTACTTTTTTTTTTCTATTTTGGTATTGAAAAAGGTTTTCATAATGTTTTTATATCAATGTGTTGGATTTATATCTTGTTATTGAAAGGTGGAAACGTTATGTTTCCTTTATGCATGTTTTATGCGATAAGATTATGTTATGGTTCTTGGGAATTGTTATGAAGACGGGTGGTTCCTTGATAAACTAAGGGCGGGTGAGCCCGATATAGCTCTCCAATGCATTGGGTAACGCGAAGTAGTGAAACGTTAAGGTTTCTCTGAAGAGATTTGTAGAATATACTGTGGTGGGTATTCGAAACGTAACCAAGAGGGTTACTCCCTACGTAAGAATATTATGAATACCTCAAGTTACCTTTTATGTCTTATTATTTCTATGATTTATTCATGATTTTATGATGTATGTTAAAGTTCTTAGGCTTTATGGGTAAATTATGATTTCATTCTTATGTATATATGTACTCATGTTTTCTTTCCATACTTTTTATAACCCTTACGGAGATTTTTATTCTCATTCCAAGTTTTTGAAATGTTTTTCACAGGTCAAGGGAACGGTATGTGATGTGATGATATTGTCGAAGAAGTGTCAATAAAGAATCCATGTTTTATTTTAAATATGTTTCCATTGATGGAAAAAATGAATACTGACTTTTATGTAACCACTTTGTTTAAATGTGGAATGTAATGCAAGCTTCATGATCTAATTCTCTAAAACTCTAAACCTGAAAATATCCTCAATGTGTAATCTTGTAATAACTCAAGATTAAGTAATGTTTAAGGCTAGGGCCTTATAGTTGGTATCAGAGGTTGGTTTAGATAACTTTATAGGTTAGGGTATTCTTTAAGCATAAGTGACATTACCATAATGGTTAGGATTTTAGAAAGAGTCCTAGTTTTAGATAAAGTGAATGAGTAAGTATATCTTAGTGTTTATCTTCCACATTAGTACATGATGGTTTTATTGATATACTCACACTGACCTTTTTGGTTTTAGTAAATGGCAGGATCTTGCAGTCACCAAAGTAACAGTGGATGTGAAGGAAACTGTGACAGTTTTTTGAGAAAGCAACTGAATGATATGGGAGCTGCAGTGAGAACTCTTGTTCTTATCCTCAACTAACTATCTAGAGTCATGATTGACCACCTAAACCTTGGTGATTTCTATAAGGCATCATATATGTGAGAAACAAATCCCTACAGAACTACAGGTAATAATCATAAAGGTAAGTGTGTTCAAAAACCTATGTGTCAAAGATGTGGAAAGAAACATCTAGGAAAATGTTTCAAAGGGACAGAAATATGATATAGATGTGGAAATGAAGGTCATAAAGCAAGAACATGTCATGGAAAAAGGAAGCATCCAGTTGACTCAAGGAAAGGGAAAGAAGTTCTTTCTGAGGGATCAATTGAATGTTATAAATGTGGTGTGCATGGTCATTATGAAAACACATGTCTTATGAAGAATTTTCATGAATGGGATCACCAAGATCGTACAAATATTCTATTACCAATAGCTAATTCCATTACGATTGGGGATGAAAAAACAGGCAATGACCAATCAAAGGTATGGATTATTTCATAACTTTTGTTTTCTTATATTGGAATCTTAGGATTTGATTCATGATTTTTTTTGTAGGAAAGAAGTATTTTAGAATAAGTTGGAAAGGAAAGGTTAATGAATCATGAAGAATGTTGAATGAGTAAGAAGTCAACATATAAGGGCTTCAATAGTTATGGTGAAATTCTTAAGAGTATTAAGTCTCTTTTGATGATGGGGTTACATTAGAAGACTTTTTATAGTATGTGTAACCCTGATGTTTAATATATGAAAATTTTATTCAAGGAATAGTTATCTGGTCTTTTGTGGACATAGTTATAAAGAACCATTTGGGTTTATATGATCCTTACTTTTGAGGTAATTATGGGTTACTATATGTTATTATGGAAGTGAAAGGTATGAGATAAAATTGAGGTTAAATTATGTTATTGTTATTTTTGATGATTTTATCTCTTTTTGGGGAATTATTTGAGAATTATATAGTTTGGAAAAAAAAGACAACACACAGACCGTGTGACAACCCATCGTGTCGGACAAAGCTGCGGGAATCGAACTCACAACAAAAGTGCAACTGGTATATATCGCCTACCACTGGAATATGTAAAGTCCCTGGTTAGTATGACTTATTATTTTTAGTTAGGTGACTTTATGAATTAAGAGTAAGTTGATTTTGGGTTATTTATGAAAATTATTAACCTATCATGGAGGATATGTGATTAGGTTAATTACTTTTCACTACGAGACTTTAAGAGAAACAGATGTTGTTTGGAGATAAGTTTTACGATTTAACTTGGAAGACTATGTGACTAAATCCTTCAAATATTTGGGTTTCAATATTAGTTTGGTTTAATTTGAATAATTTTATGGACAAATTGTTTATCGAATGGTCCTCATTTAACTTTGGGTTTTGTTGGACAAATTTTGGAGATTAAGAATAGATTTTTTTTATAAAGGGTTATCCATTTCTGAATTATCTGATCTTGTACTAACCTTTTGGGTTTTGGATTTGGTTAGAGTCTAAAGACATGGGAAGTATATATTTCTCTTTTGTGGATTAGGTGATTCTCTATAAATTGATTATAGTACTCTTAATGCGAACAAGTCTTCCTAAATACTCGTCTTTTGGAGAAAATACAAGTTTTATTAAGGAATCTAGTAAAAGTTGAAAGTCTACATGACAAGTAAGTATGTTTAATTATGATTTAATTAATCTCAAAAATAAATTCCTCAATGAAAAGTAACTTAAAACAAAAATGTTGTCTGTTAAATTTTCCTACAAGGGAATCGAATACCGTTTAACCCATCAAAAGTTTGTGATTTTATTATTGTTAACTTTCTCCTAGACATGTTTACTATCACTCTCCATCAGAACATGACCCTTTGTTTTTTACTCCGTGTCCATATTTTCATACTTTGAATCCTATTATGGGTTAACTCGGGTGACCTTTGTACTTATCTTTCTTTATTTTAAAGTGATTGTTTCACTGACTCTTGTTCCGATGTGGGATTTTCAATGAAGTTTCCAAGCCCAATTTTAAAATTGCAAGGATGCAATTCCCAAAAGGGGGGAAGGATGTAACACCCCAGGTAAATAAAGAGTATGAAATTTTAACATTTATCCATATATGTGAATATAATATTAATATAACTTTAAAGGGGATGCTATGCTCGATGGCGTACCCAACACGCAACAACGAGTTTCTTGGGAATCTTACGTTGCACTCTAATAATAAAATAATATTATTTTAAATGGTAGTTAATTCCGAGCTGTTGTGATGGCGGGAATGAATATAACTAAATACAAAATGATTATATATGTTTGTCAAATATTTTTACTTTTTACAATAAATGTTAGAGGATTAAAAATGCGAATGAATCCAATTTTAAGCGTAAACAATATAATATTCCTTAAAAGGTCGATTAACCACCTTTCGATGGCGAACCTCTTTTAAATCCACTTTTTGAAAACTTTATGTGTCATATTTGACAAAATAAATTTTTTCTTTAGAATCAGGACATCAAAATTTTGCTTTGTGTAAATTTTTGTTATTTTTCCGATAAAGTTCATTCTTTTAATGAATAGTGATAAATGTTGTATTTTAATTCAAAATCGTTTTTTAATCTAATTTATTTATATGACTAGATTAGCTTTTGAATTGGTTTTAAAGAGATATTAGAATATATTTTTACCATTTAATCAAATATTGGTCATTGGAATTAATTTCACTTTGAAATCAGACTTAAACTAGTGTCAATCTTTTGATACATTTTGTTTCATAAAGACATGCTATTTGTTTTGACAGTGGGATTTAATTATTAAATTAATATAGAAATTTATATGTTTTGAATTTGTTAAAATAGACATCATTTTTGAATTTGGAATATCAAATATTTATTAGGGTGAATTTTTGGTATTTTTATGAAAAACTTCAATTTTTGATGAATAGTGAAACCACTCAGTGGTACTTATAAAAACTGATTTTCCATTTAAATGAAATTTTTCCACCTTTGTGTTTTTAATTTCAAAAATCCGACATACATGGTTGTCATTAATAAGTAAAATGTGGTTCAATGGGATTAAAATAATTTTTTTGGTGAATTGTAACTTTTATGTTTTTAATCGCGATTAGAGGTAATTAGTGTAGTTTAAAGTAAAAATAATGTTCTAATAACATGAGATGAGCGTGAAACATGTCCTACCCTCATTGGATGTGTCATGGCCGACCAAGAAAACCCATGGGTCAACTTGGGGACCCCATGGAGCCACATTGTTTGGGAAATGACATAAATAACTTTTTATTTAATGTTAAAGTAAAAATGACGCAAACATGAGTTGTTTTACTTTAACAATTTTCAAATTGGGCTATACAAGTCATATTTTTGACTATAAATATTCATTATAATGATAAAAATATTTCCTACATCATGATATTTTTTTTATAATTTTTAGACATTAAATATATTAAATTAATTATGACATCATGACGATGCAACAATTACCTCATTAATAAAGGATTTAAATAAAATGAAAAGATAATGTAAAATATATGACCTAAACATGTCAAAACCCTATTTGATGGGTATATTTATAACCCTTATCACCTTATCCTAGAAAAAAATCAATGTGGGACCTTTAAAATCCGAAAATCATTTGAAAATAAAGTATCCTTTTATCACTTTCCAAGAGTGCCACTCCTCTCTCCTTATAAAAGGCCCCCACCTCTACCTCTTTACCCACACCTCCCAAGCCTTTGGCTCAGCCAAAACCTGCCCATTTTGTCTCTACACATCCCTCTATTACTCTTAGAAGCCTCATTTTGTGCATAATTCTTCCCAACGAATCCTTTGAGCTCAAATCAAAAAGAGTTACCCGATTTAAAGGTAGTGTCTTCTCTTGTGTTCTTTTGTATTATTTTGCTTCTCCAACCCCATAAACTCTTTTTATTCATTTATATTGTAACAAATCCAGTATCTTCAATATAATAGGATGTTTTTATAAAATGGATTCGAGCTACACTTACAGACACCTTCATCTAATGTTTAAAGAACATACTGTTTCTGTGGATGGAGAATTTCTGCCTCACGAAACGATGATTGTTCAACACTCATATAACACCTTAAAAGGTGGCCATTAATATGTCAATATATTTAAATATGATATATAATATGTTTATGTTTTACTTAAGCTTCTGTAGTTTTCATTTAAGGCATACCTTTATGGTTTCCATTATGGGTAAACACGATATCTTCATTTTAGGAAGTGCGGACTACCGCCCCCTCAAAGTGATTTGATTCGTTAATGCCATACGCGGGACGTATAAAGGATGGATTTAAAACTATTATATATGATGTTATAATTGAATTATAATATACCTTTATATCATTATTATTTTCTTTCCATTAATGTATGAGATAGAAATGAAAGTAGCGTTCATGCGTACGTACGGCTTACCGTCTCCATGAACGGTGCATTTCATTTCTTACCTCTAAATGTTATGTAATATTATAAATTCATGAATCTACTGGATGATATATACTATATCCACATCATGAATACAATTCTGTATATAATAGATATTTTTACCACATGAACAACTTGTAATTATAAAAAGTTTATTTTTGACTCAAGTACCAATGATCATTAAAACGACCGTTATTAACTTAAATAATAACATAGTGTTCATGACATGGTAATAAGTGATATAAAAGGAATAATTAACTTGAAAAAGGTTCTTAAGGAATCAGAAATTAACTCAAGTTTATTATTCAGGAGATTAATGAACGATCGAGTCAAGTCGGACCCGAGGTAAGGGATCCAACCTCTCTCTTTCTTTTTAAGTACACTCTTTTATGTTATTCCATTTAAGCTCATCTTTCTTATGATTGGGATGTTATTTTATATTACTAATACTGTACTTTTTATGTTCATATGATGGGATACCCTATTTTCTCTCATCAATCCATTTTGGAAGTTTTAAGTGGCGCCGTTAGGCTTCCGAGTTTTCGAAAGGGATTTTTCATCTCACTTTTAGTACCGTGAGATTTATGCTAAATTTTCCACCATTTACTTTGAGTGGTGTATGTAATTCCGATTATTATACTCTTTGTGTAATATAATTTCATTTATGGGTATTTACATATTCATTGTATGACCCTTCTTCAATGGGGTGTACGATTCGAAAGTTACCCAAGTCGGTAAGGGGACCATTCACCCTCATCTTTTTAAAAGACTTATTTTGTTATGTCTTTTAATTCACATACTATTATGTTGGGTTATGTTCTTATTAATGTAAATTTTATGACCAAGTGATGAGATACCCTTTTTATCTCTCATCAACTCTTTTTCTGAATTTTTAAGTGACGTCGTTAGGCTGTCGAATTTTTGCAAGGGAACTTCTTAACCCAATTTTGATTCATTGGGATAAACTTGTACACCTTGAATATGTCGTTCTATGATTATGTGTGAATGTCCTCTGATTGTTATACACTTAATACCCACTTATATTTCGTGTATTCATTTGTCACACATAATTATGCAACTGATTTATCCTTAATCTAAGGATACCGTCTTTATATGGGACTACATCTCAATATCCTTTCATTGAGGCATATTTTTTTATACACAACATTCATTTATATGGTGTATAAACCCCTTTGACTTTTACATTTATGTAAAAGGAATCTTTTTTATACGAAGCATTTACTAAACGACAAAAGTGAATTTTTTTGTCAAACGTATGCGGCGACAACGACTTCTCCGCTGTCGTGACCATTATTTGAATTTCGGCTTCCTCTATAAGCCATACCCTCTTTTTAAATGAAAAATAAATACTATGTTTTAATTTTTTTTTTCTATTTTGGTATTAAAAAGGTTTTCGTAATGTTTTTATATCAATGTGTTGTATTGATATCCTGTTATTGAAAGGTGGAAACTTTATGTTTCCTTTATGCATGTTTTATGTGATAAGATTATGTTATGGTTCTTGGGCATTGTTATGAAGACGGGTGGTTCCGTGATAAACTAAGGGCGGGTGAGCATGATATAGCTCTCCAATGCATTGGGTAATGCGAAGGAGTGAAATGATAAGGTTTCTCTGAAGATATTTAGGGAATATAATGTGGTGGGTATTCCAAACGTAACCAAGAGGGTTACTCCCTACGTAAACATGTTATTAATGCCTCAAGTTACCTTTTATGTCTTATGATTTCTATGATTTATTCATGATTTTATGAGGTATGTTAAAGTTCTTATTCTTTATGGGTAAAGTATGATTTCATTCTTATGTATATATGTACTCTTGTTTTCTTTCTATACTTTTTATAACCCTTACTGAGCTTTTTATGCTCATCCTAAGTTTTGGAAATGTTTTTCACAGGTCAAGGGAAAGGTACGTGATGTGGTGATAGTGTCAAGTAAGTGTGAAGAAAGAATCCATGTTTTATTTTAAATAAGTTCCCATTGATGGGAAAAATGAATACTGTCTTTTATGTAACCACTTTTTTTAAATGGGGAATGTAATGAAAGTTTCATGATCTAATTCTCTAAAACTCTAAACCTGAAAAGATCCTCAATGTACAATCTTGTAATACTCAAGATTAAGTAATGTTTAAGGCTGGGGCATTATAGTTGGTATCAGTGGTTTGTTTAGATAACATTAGAGGTTATGGTATTCTTTAAGCATAAGTGACATTACCATAATGGTTTGGATTTCAGAAAGAGTCCTAGTTTTAGATAAATTGAATGAGTAAGTATATCTTAGTGTTTGTCTTCCTCATTAGTACATGATGGTTTTATTGATATACTCACACCGACCTTCTTGGTTTTAGTAAATGGTTGGATCTAGTAGGCACTAAAGTAACAGTGGATGTGAAGGAAACTGTGATAGTTTTTTGAGCCAGAAATTGAATGATATGGGAGCTACAATGAGAACTCTTGTGCTTATCCTCAACCAACTATCTGGAGTCATTATTGACCACCTAAACCTTGGTGATTTCTATAAGGAATCATATATGCGAGAAACAAATCCCTACGGAACTACAGGTAATAATCATAAAGGTAAGTGTGTTCAAAAACCTATGTGTCAAAGATGTGGAAAGAAACTCCTAGGAAAATGTTTCAAAGGGACAGAAATTTGCTATAGATGTGGAAATGAAGGTCATAAAGCAAGAACCTGTCATGGAAAAAGGAAGCATCCAGTTGACTCAAGGAAAGAGAATGAAGTTCTTTCTGAGGGATCAATAGAATATTTTAAATGTGGTGTGCATGTTCATTATGCAAACACATGTCTTATGAAGATGTTTCATGAATGGGATCACCAAGATCATACAAATATTCTTTTACCAATACCTAATTCCATTCCAATTGAGGATGAAGAAACTGGCAATGACCAATCAAAGGTATGGATTATTTCATAACTTTTGTTTTCCTATTTTGGAATCTTAGGATATGATTCATGATTTTGTTTATAGGAAAGAAGTATTTCAGAATAAGTTGGAAAGGAATGGTTAATGGATCATGAAGAATGTTGAATGAGTAAGAAGTCAACATATAAGGGCTTCAAGAGTTATTGAGAAATTCTTAAGAGTATTAAGTCTCATTTGATGATGGGGTTACATTAGAAGAATTTTTATAGTATGTGTTACCCTGATGTTTAATATATGAAAATTTTATTCAAGGAATAGTTATCTGGTCTTTTGTGGACATAGTTATAAAGAACCACTTAGGTTTATATGATCCTTACTTTTGAGGTAATTATGGGTTACTATATGTTATGATGGAAGTGAAAGGCATGAGATAAAATTGAGGTTAAATTATGTTATGGTTATTTTTGATGATTTTATCTCTTTTTGGGGAATGATTTGAGAATTATATAGTTTGTAAAAAGGACAACACACAGACCGTGTGACAACCCGTCATGTCAGACAAAGCTACTAGAATCGAACTCACAACCAAAGTGCAACTGGTATTTATCGCCTACCACTGGACTACGTGAATTCCCTGGTTAGTATGACTTATTCTTTTTAGTTAGGTGACTTTATGAATTAAGAGTAAGTTTATTTTGGGTTATTTATTAAAATGATTAACCTATCATGGAGGATATGTGATTAGGTTAATTACTTTTCAATACGAGACTTTAGGAGAAACTGATGTTGTTTGGAGATAAATGTTACAATTTAACTTGGAAGACTATGTGACTAAATCCTTCAAATATTTGGGTTTCAATATTAGTTTTGTTTACTTTGAATAATTTTATGGACAAATTGTTTATCGAATGGTCCTCATTTAAATTTGGGTTTTGTTGGAAAATTTTTGGAGATTAAGAATAGATTTTCTTTTTATAAAGGGTTATCCTTTTCTGGACTATCTGATCTTGTACTAACCTTTTGGGTTTTGGTTTTGTTTAGAGTCTAAAGACATTGGAAGTATATATTTCTCTTTTGTGGATTAGTTTATTCTCTAGAAATTGATTATAGTACTCTTAATTTGAACAAGTCTTCCTAAATACTCGTCTATTGGAGAAAATACAAGTTTGATTAATAAATCTAGTAAAAGTTGAAAGTCTACATGACAAGTAAGTATGATTCATTATGATTTAGTTAAGCTCAAAAATAATTTCCTCAATTAAAATTAACTTAAAACAAAAATGTTTTCTTTTAACTTTTCCTACAAGGGAATCAAATACCATTTAACCCATCGAATGTTTGTGATTTTCTTATAGTTAACTTTCTCCTAGACATGTTTACTATCACTCTCCATCAGAACATGACCCTTTGTTTTTTCCTCCATGTACATATTTTCATACATGGAATCCTAGTATGGGTTAACTCGGGTGACCTTTGTACTTATCTTTATTTATTTTAAAGTGATTGTTTCACTGACTCTTGTTCCGATGTGGGGTTTTCAATGATGTTTCCAAGCCCAATTTTAAAATTACGAGGACGCAATTCCCAAAAGGGGGGAAGGTTGTAACACCCCAGGTAAATAAAGAGTATTAAATTTTCACATATATCCATATTTGTGAATAAAATATTAATATAACTTTAAAGTGGATGCTATTCTTGATGGCGTACCCAACACACAACAACGAGTTTTTGGGAATCTTACGTTGCACTCTAATAATAAAACAATATTATTTGAAATGGTTGTTAATGCCTAGCTGTTGTGATGGAGGGACTGAATAGAACTAACTACAAAATGATTATATATGTTTGTCAAATATTTTTTCTTTTTACAATAAATGTTATAGGATTAAAAATGCGAATAAATCCAATTTTAAGCGTAAACATTCTAATATTCTTTAAAAGGTCGATTAACCGCCTTTTGATGGCGAACCACTTTTAAATACACTTTTTGAAAATTTTATGTGTTATATATGAGAAAATAAAATTCTTCTTTAGAATTGGGATATCAAAATTTACTTTGTGTAAATTTGTGGTATTTTTCCGATAAAGTTCAGTTTTTTAATGAATAGTGAAAAATGTTGTATTTTAATTTAAAACCTCTTTTTAATATAACTTATTTATATGATTAGATTATATTTTTAATTGGTTTTAGAGTGAAATTAGAATATATTTTTAACATTTAATCAAATAGTGGTCATTGGAATTAATTTCACTTTGAAATCGAACATAAACTAGTGTCAATCTTTTGATACATTTTGTTTCATAAAAACCCGCTATTTGTTTTGGCAACAGGATTTAATTATTAAATTAATTAATGAAACCTATATGTTTTGAATTTGAAAAAATAGACATCATTTTTTAATTTGGAATATCAAATATAGCTTAGGGTGAATTTTTGGTAATTTTCTGAAAAACTTCAATTTTTGATGAATAGTGAAACCACTAAGTGGTACTTATAAAAACTGATTTTCCATTTAAATGACAATTTGCCACCTTTGTGCTTTTAATTTCAAAAATCCAACATACATGGTTTTCATTAAGAAGTAAAATGGGGTTCAATGGGATTAAAATAATTTTTTGGTAAATAGTAACTTTTATGTTTTTAATTGCGATTAGAGGTAATTAATGTAGTTTAAGGTAAAAATAATGTTTTAATAATATGAGATGAGCTTGAAACATGTCCTACCCTAATTTTATGTGTCATAGCCGACCAAGACAACCCATAGGTCAACTTGGGGACCCCATGGAGCCACTTTGGATGGGAAATTACATAAATAACATTTTTATTTAATGTTAAAGTACAAATGACGCAAACATGAGGTGTTTTACTTTAATAATTTTTAAATCGGGCTATACAAGTCAGATTTTTGACTATAAATATTCATTAGAAATATAAAAAGAGTTCCTACATCATGATTTGTTTTTATAATTTTTAGACATTAAATATATTAAATTAATTATGACATCATGATGATGCAGCGATTACATCATTAATAAAGGATTTAAATAAAATGAAAAGATAATGTAAAATATATGACCAACACATGTCCAATCCCTTTTTTATGGGTATATTTAGAACCCTTATCACCTTATCCTCGAAACACATCAATTTGGGACCTTTAAAATCTGAAAAGCATTGGAAAATAAAGTATCCTTTTATCACATTCCAAGAGTGCCCCTCCTCTCTTCTTATAAAAGGCCCCCACCTCTACCTCTTTACCCACACCTCCCAAGCCTTTAGATCAGCCAACACCTGCCCATTTTGTCTCTCCACATCCCTCTCTTACTTCCAGAAGCCTCACTTTGGGCATAAGTCTTCCCAAGGAAGCCTTTGAGCTCAAATCAAAAAGTGTTACCCGATTTAAAGGTAGTGTCTTCTCTTGTGTTCTTTTGTATTATTTTGCTTCTCCAACCACCTAAACTCATTTTATTCATTTATTTTGTAACAAATCCAGTATCTTAAATATACTAGGATGTTTTTATAAAAATTATTCGAGCTACACTTACACACACCTTCATCTAATGGTTAAAGAACATACTGTTTCTGTGGATGGCGAATTTCTGCCTCACGAAACGATGATTGTTCAACACTCATATAACACCTTCAAAGGTGACCATTAAGATGTCACTATATTTACATATGATATATAATATGTTTATGTTTTACTTAAGCTTCTTTATTTTTCATTTAAGGCATACCTTTATGGTTTCCATTATGGGTAAACACGATATCTTCATTTTAGGATGTGCGGACTACCGCCCCCTCAAAGTGATTTGATTCGTTAATGCCATACATGGGACGTATAAAGATGGATTTAAAATAATTATATATGATGTTATACTGGAATTATAATATACCTTTATATCATTATTATTTTCTTTCCATTAAAGTATGAGATAGAAATGAAAGTAGCGTTCATGCGTACATACGGCTTACTGTCTCCATGAATGGTGCATTTCATTTCTTACCTCTAAATGTTATGTAATATTATAAATGAATGAATATACTGGATGATATATATGATATCCACATCATTAATACACTTCTAGATATAATGGATATTTTACCACATGAACAACTTGTAATTATAAAAAGTTTATTTTTGACTCAAGTACCAATGATCATTAAAACGACTGTTATTAACTTAAATAATAACATAGTGTTGATGACATGGTAATAAGTGATATGAAAGGAATAATGAACTTGAACAGGGTTCTTAAGTAAGTATAAATTAACTCAAGTTTATTATTCAGGAGATTAAATAATGATCGAGTCAAGTCGGAATCGAGGTAAGGGATCCAACCTCTCGCTTTATTTTTAAGTACACTCTTTTATGTCATTCCTTTTAAGATCATATTTCTTATGATTGGGATGTTATTTTATATTTCTCATACTGTACTTTTTATGTTCATATGACGAGAGACCCTATTTTCTCTCATCAATCCATTTTGGAAGTTTTAAGTGGCGCCGTTAGGCTGTCGAGTTTTCGAAAGGGATTTTTCATCTCACTTTTAGTCACATGAGATTTATGCTACATTTGCCACCATTTCCTTTGAGTGGTGTATATAATTCCCATTATTATACTCTTTGTGTAATATAATTTCATTTATGGGTATTTACATATTCATTTTATGACCCTTCTTCAATGGGGTGTACGTTTCGAAAGTTACCCAAGTCGGTAAGGGGACCTTTCACCCTCCTCTTTTTAAAAGACTTATTTTGTTATGTCTTTTAATTCACATACTATTATGTTGGGTTATGTTCATATTAATGTAAATTTTCTGACCAAGTGATGAGATACCCTTTTTATCTCTCATCAACTCTTTTTCTGCATTTTTAAGTGACGTCGTTAGGCTGTCGGATTTTTGCAAGGGAACTTCTTAACCCAATTTTGATTCATTGGGATAAACTTGTACACCTTGAATATGTCGTTCTATGATTATGTATGAATGTCCTCTGATTGTTATACACTTAATACCAACTAATGTTTCGTGTATTCATTTGTCACACATAATTATGTAACTGATTTATCCTTAATCCAAGGATACCGTCTTTGTATGGGACTACTTCTCAATCTCCTTTCATTGAGGCATATTTTATTTTATACACAAATTTTATTTATATGGTGTATAAACCCTTTTGACTTTTACATTTATTCAAAAGGAATATTTTTTATATGAAGCATTTAATAAATGTCAAAAGGGAATGTTTTTGTCATACGTATGCGGTGACAACAACTTCTCCGCCACCGTGACCATTATTTGAATTTCGGCTTCCTCTACAAGCCATACCCTCTTTTTAAATGAAAAATAAATAGTATGTTTTACTTTTTTTCTATTTTGGTATTTAAAATGGGTTTCATAATGTTTTTATATTAATGTGTTGTATTGATATCTTGTTATTGAAAGGTGTAAACGTTATGTTTCCTTTATGCATGTTTTATGTGATAAGATTATATTATGGTTCTTGGGAATTGTTGTGAAGATGGGTGGTTCTGTGATAAACTAAGGGCGGGTGAGCCCGATATAGCTCTCCAATGCATTGGGTAACGCGAAGGAGTGAAACGTTAAGGTTTCTCCGAAGAGATTTAGGTAATATACTATGTTGGGTATTCCAAACGTAACCAAGAGGGTTACTCCCTACGTAATAATGTTATGAATGCCTCAAGTTACCTTTTATGTCTTATGATTTCTAGGATTTATTCATGATTTTATGAGGTATGTTAAAGTTATTATGCTTTATGGGTAAAGTATGATTTCATTCTTATGTATATATGTACTCATGTTTTCTTTCCATACTTTTTATAACCCTTACTGAGCTTTTTATGCTCATCCCATGTTTTTGAAATGTTTTTCACAGGTCAAGGGAAAGGTACGTGATGTGATGATAGTGTGAAGGAAGTGTCAAGAAAGAATCCATGTTTTATTTTAAATATGTTTCCATTGATGGAAAAAATGAATACTGTCTTTTATGTATCCACTTTGTTTAAATGTGGAATGTAATGCAAGTTTCATGATATAATTCTCTAAAACTCTAAACCTGAAAAGATCCTCAATGTGTAATCTTGTAATAACTCAAGATTAATTAATGTTTAAGGATGGGGCCTTATAGTTCTGGTATAGATATACCTAGGAGTAATAACCCTAATAATTTTTTCTTAGCATGAATCAAGGTAACCTAATAAATGATAATGTGACTTAATACACACCTATTTTACCACTCCCTTAGGATACTCTTATGATAGTTCAAATTTTCTATAACTACCATTATCAAGGAGTTGAAAGTAAATATTCCCCCAAAGTAACCAAAGTTAATGATTCTCGAATTTATGATGCATAAATTTTTGTTATGTGCAATACCATGTTTAGTGTTAAAAAAATATCATAATTTTATGAGACAATCAAGTATATGTCATAGTCAGGAAATGAAACCTGGAAGGAAATAGTGTGTCAAGACTTATAGTCAATGTATAGGTTTACCTATTGATAAATTCAATGTATATGGTATTGGAACTGAGTATGTTATGGATATATAAGGGAATACTAATCGTGTTATGACACATTAAATTTCTTGGATGGAGAAACCTATTCAAAATAGAGAATATCCTATGATAGGTAATTTTATGTGACATAATCCCTAATTTTTAGTAGGACTACTAATCCAATTTTAGTCGAGAAATGGATTAACTATTTGGATAAGATATTTAAATCACTAAGATGTAGTGAAATGGAAATGTTTACACTTGTGGTGTATTTTCTGTAAGGTGATGCTGATCAGTTGTGGTCTCTGATCTAGAATAAAAGGGAGGAAGAAGAAATTAAACTCATGTAATAAAATAATTATAAGGATACATTATTCAAGAAATACATCCCTCATAATCAGGAAATCTAGGTGAAGAGAAAGTTTTTCAACTTAAATAAAAAGGAAAAAAGAGAGTGTTTTTGATTGTGATGCTACCTTTACAAGGTTATCTAAGTATTCTATGGATTATAAAAACAACAAAGAGTTCATGATTAGTCATTTCTTATAAGGTCTTAATCCAAGTCTCTAATGATATTTAACATCCAAAATGAATAAAGAATATAGAATTTTCATATTTATTAATATTTGTGAATTAAATATTAATTTTACTTTAATGGGTATTCCATTTTCTATGGCGTTCTCAATAAAAAACAACAGGTTTCTTTGAAATATTATGTTATACACAACATTTAGTTATACAAAAAATAATATAATAAAATTATTATTTTAAATGGTAGTTAATGCATAAAAATTTTATTGAAGGGAATGAACATGAACAACTAGAATATTATTATTCATGTTTTTTAAATGTTTTTACATTTATCCAATAAATTTTAGAAGCTTAAAATGTGAATGAATCCGATTTTAAGCATAAATACTCTAATATCCATTAAAAGGTCAATTGACCACCTTTTGATGGAGAACCCTCTTTAAATATTGTTTTAGACACATTTATATGTTCTATTTAAAAAAATAAAATTATTATTTAGAATCATGTCCTCAAAATTTACTTTGGGTATTTTTTTGATAATTTTCTGTTAAAATTCATTTTTTATGAATAGTGAAAAATACTGTATTTTAATTCAAAACTGCCTTTTAATATAATTTATTCATATGATTAGATTATATTTTTAATTGGGTTTAAAGTGTAATTGTATTATAGTTTTAACAGTTAATCTAATTTTGGTCATTGGAAGTAATTTTACTTTGAAATTGGACATAAACAAGGGCCAATATTTTGATAGTTATTGTTTCATAAAAACAAATTTTTTTTGACAATGGGAATTAATTTTAAATTAAATATTGAAACTTATATGTTTTTAATTTGGTTAAATAGACATATTTTTGGAATTCAGAATGTCAAATATATCTTAGCCTGATTTTTTGGTATTTTTCTGAAAGCCTTCAACTTTTGATGAATAGTGAAAACACTGAGTAGTTATAAAAAAAACCGACAACTTCATTGAAATAAATTTTTACCACTTTTGTGAATTGAATTTAAAAAATACAACATAAATTATTTTTATTAGTATGTAAATTGGGGTTTAATAAAATGAAAATAATTTTTTGGTAAATAGTAACTTTTGACTTTTATTTAACACGGTTAAAGGTAAATAGGGAAATTGAATGGACAAATAATATTATTATAATAATAAATTACACTAACATGTGTCTTAATCCATTTTTTTGATATATTTCAAACCATTAGCATCCTTGGGTTGATTTTGGTACCCCATGGAGCCAATTATAGGTGATTATGATACTTTATAATAATTAATTTAATGTAATGTCAAAAATGACAAAAAACAATATATTTTAGTGAATAATTTTTTACATGAGGTAATATTAATTATCTATTCAACTATAAATATTCATTTTAAATATATAAAGATTTCCTACATCAGGGTTGTTTTTTTATAATTATTATACATTAAATAAATAAAATTATTTTTGACACAATAATGATGCAGTGTTTACCTCATTAATAAATGATTTAAATAAATAAGATTATATAAATTAAAATAATATCCAAAATGTATCAAATTATTATAGTATAATTTTATTTCTAAAAATAGTCATCTTATCTTAGCCTTTAATAAGTTTTGGTCCTTTAGAAACTGAAAATCATTATATAATAAAAAAATATTTTCAAACATTCTTAAAGAGCCCCTCCCCCCTTATAAAAAACCCTCACCTCTAACCCATTACTCACACATATAAAGCTCCATGGATCCTCTAACCTTTGGAAAAATAACATCTCAACATCCCTATCTCACACCTAGAATCCTTAACATATGAATAAGGCACTTCAATTAAACATTTTGGTTCAAACCAGAGGGAGATACCCGACTTAAAAGTAACGTCTTCTCTTAATTTTTTTTATTTTATTTAACTTCTCCAACCCCATAAAATATATTTTTCCTTAATTTTATGACAAAAACAGTATCCTTTATATACTATGTTGTTTTTATGAGAATTATTCAAACTACACTTCCACACACTTCCTTCTAATGGATACGAACATACTATATCTTTGGACAGCGAACTACTGCCTCGCGAAACGATGATTGTTCAAAAATCTCCTACAACCTCTAAAGGTATCCATTACGATAGCACATTAGTTGTATATGATATATATTTTATTTTATTTTACTGATATTCTTATGTTATCCTCATTTATAACTTACTTTTATGATTTTCATGGTGTATAAATACGAAAATTTCATTTGAGCAAGTGCGGACTACTGCCCCTTCAAAGTGATATGACTCGTTCATACCATACATAGAACACATAAATGTTTTTGTTAATGAAATTATGTAAAATTTATAAAATATAATATTTTAAGAGAGTTATAATATAACTATGTATCATTATTTTTTCATTTATTTAAAAATGAAAAAATGAAATGAAAGTAGCGTTCATGCGTACGTATGACTTACTGCCTCCAAGAACAATGCATTTCATTTCTTATGTGAAAATGTTACAGAATATTATAAATACCTATATAATGGATATATATGACATATATATATGATATATAAATCATGAATATAATTCTGTAGATAATGTAATTTTGACAACATGGACAAATTGTAATTATAACAAGTTCATTTTTAACTCAAATTCCGAACATCGACAAAATGTCCGATATGAACTGAAATAATTAAATAATTGTTATTTCAAGGTAATAAGTGATATAAAAAGCATAATAAACTTGAAAATGGTTCTGAAGAAATTATAAATTAACTTAAGTTTATTATTCAGGATGAACAAGGAACAAATGAATCAAGTTAGAAACGAGATAAGGGGTTTCTTATCTCACTTTTAATTTTGTGGGATTTCTATTGTTCACCACTTATTTATTGAATGTGGTGTATTTTGTAATCCCATTTGATATATATTATCATGATTATATTTTTATTCATGGTATTATGTGATTCATTTGGTGGGTATTTACTTTTGGTTATATGACTCGATTGATTGCAACGTGGTAAGGGGTTTCTATATCAATATTTATTCCAGTGAGACTTATGCCATATTGCCACTATTTACTTTTTTGTTGTGTACTTACATCCCATGATTTTATTCAATTTTTAATATACTTTAATTTATTGGTCTTTTCATATTCATTGTATGATATTTCATTCATGGTGTGTATGTTTCATAAGTTACCAAATCAGTAAGCGAACCATTCACCCTCATCTTTTTAAAAGAATTCTTTTTGTTATGTATTTTATTTTAATTATCCATATGTTGGGATATGTTTTTCTATATCCTTATATCTATATATTTTATGTCCATGATATGAGGGAGAATTTTCTCTCTCATCAACTCATTTTTTGAATTTTAATGCAATGTCATTAGGCTATCGAATTTCTGTAAGAGAACTTCTTAACCAAATTTCAATTCATTGGGTTAAAATTATACTTCTTGATTATGTCGTGATATGAATATGTGTGAATGAACTCTGATTGTCTAAAAAATAATATACACTTATATTTGGTGTATTATTATTTGTCACACATAATTATGTAATTGATTTATCTTTAATCTAAGGATATGATCTTTGTAATGGACTTTGTCTTAATTTAAATTTCCAATGATAATTATTTGTTGTTATACTCCAATTCACTGTTATATGGTGTATATACTACCCTTTGACATATTATATATTGAATATCTTTATTCTCATGATATTATAATGTTTTTATTATATGTTATTTCTTGATTATTTGTATTCATGAAAGTATAATTTGGTTTAGAACTACTTAACTAAAATATTATTTTGAATATTTACTCTTCTAGATAGTTCTTATTAATTTCCATGTTTTCAAAATAGTTTTAAAGATTTATTTATTTGAAATCTAATGTTTTAAAATGTTAATGATTTTAAAATCATCAAAATTGTATGGGACACTTTGATTAAAAATCTCTTTATTAAATGTTTTAAATTGTTTTGAAAATGGTTTGATAAAGCATTATGTATTTCAATATCTTGATATGATATATTGTGATTTGAATGTGGAAATTTCATCTTTCTTTTATTCTTTTGTAATTTGTGATGATTATGTTATGGTTTTTTGGAATTGTTTATAAATACGAGTGGTTATGTGATAAACCTAGGGTGGTTGAGACCGAGATAGCTCTCCAATGTATTGGGTAAGGTGATAGAGGTAAATTCTACTGTTTGTCCTAAGATATTTAGGAAATATAATATGATGGGTATTCCAAACATAACTACCCATGCAGATAGGAAATATATAATGTAATTATGTTATTAATTCCATAAGTTACATTTATGATTTATGATATCTACGTGTTATTCAAAAATTTTAGGATTTCACGAGGTATGTTATGATTGAAAAGTATGGTATCATTGATTTTTATTTAATGATGGGTTAATGTTTCCATATTTTATAACCCTTAATGAGATTTTTATACTCATCCCAAGTTTTGAAATGTTTTTCATAGGACTTGAAGATTAATAGGGTGAAGGATGGGATCATGGAAAAGTCATGCAATCTAAGACATGGAACTATACGTGAATCTTTTTTTCAAGAGTTTTTATTTTATGAAATAATGTAAACTAAGTAGAAGTGATTACTTTGTAATTTTTGAGATGTAATGTAACAGTTATGGACTAATTCTCTAAAACTCTAAACCTATAAATATCCATAATATGAATTATTAATTAAATTCAATATTATGTAATGTTTTAAGGATGAGTCCTTATAGTTTGTATCAAATGTCAATTTAGATAAATTTAGAGGTTAGTGTGTTATTTGAGAATAAGTGACATAACCATAATGGTTAGAATACTAGAAAGATTCAAAGTAATTTTAGATAAATTGAATGAGTTTAAGATAACATGAATAAGTATATCCTTTTATTTACCCTCCTCATAATATATTATATGATAATTTTACTAATATACTTACACTGACCTTTTTGGTCTTAGTAAATGGATGGATCTAGCAGGAACTAAAGTAACAATGGATGTGAAGAAAACTATGACGATTTTCTGAATGAGAAACTGAATGAAATGGGAGCTACAATGAGAACTCTTGTGGTTATTCTCAACCAACTATCTATAGTCACGATTGACCACCTGAACCTTGGTTATTTTTATATGGCATCGTATATGTAAGAATAAAATACCTATGGAATTTTAGGGGATGATCATAATGGTATGTATATTCAAAAACCATTGTATCCATGATGTGGAAAGAAACACCTAGGAAAATGATTCAATGGGACCCGAAGATGCTATAGATGTGGAAATAAAGGTCAGAAGGCAAGAACCTGCCATAGAAAAAGGAAGCACCAAGTTGAATCCAGGAAAGGGAAATAAGTTCTTTGTGAGGGATCAATTGAAAGTTTTAAATGTGGTGTGCATAGTCATTATTAAAATAGATGTCCTACAAAGAAGATTTGGGAATGTGATCACCAGGATTGTACAAATATATGTTTACCAATACCTAATTCCATTCCAATTGAGAATGAGGAAACTGAAAATGACCAATGAGAGGTATGGATTATTTCTTAACTGATGTTTTGATATTATTGAATCTTGAGATATGATTCATGATTTTGGTTGTAAGAAAAAAGTGTTTCCGAATAAGTTAAAAATGAATGGTTAATGGATCAATAAGAACATTGAATGACTGAGAAGTCATCAAATAAGGGATTTAAGAGTTATGGTAGATTTTAGTATGATGAAATGCTTAAATGTATTAAGGATCTTTTGATGATGGGAGTACTTTGGAATAATTTTTCTAGTATGTGTAACCTTTAAGATTGATATATGAAAATGTTATTCAAGTAATAATTATCTTTTCTTTTGTGGATATAGTTATAACGAATCGTTTAGGTTTATAAGATCCTTGAATTTGAGGAAATTACATGTTATTACTTTTGGGATGAAAATGCTAGGTATGAGATAAACATTTTGGTTAAAATAAGTTATGTTTATTTTTTAGGAGTTTATCTCATTTTTTTGAATGTTATAAAATTATATAGTTTTTGGAAAAGGACAAAACACATACCGTGTGACAACCCGTCGCGTCAGAAAAAGTTGTGGGAATTGAACGTATAACCAAAGTGCGATTGGGATTTATTGTTTACCATTGGACTATATGAAGTACCTTGTTAGTATGACTTATTATTTTTAGTTAAAGGATTTTATTGATCAAGAATAAGTATATTTGTGATATTATGTTTTATAAAATGGATATCCTTAATATAAGAAAAAGAATTTGGGGGATAAAGTTATAAAGTTTATTTTAGAAGACATTTTCTTTTTTTTGGGAAACTATATGCCTAAGGAAAATAGAATACTTTGGTATTTCAATTCAGGAGTAATTGTGGAATTTCATTTTGGAAGAATCTATGTTTTTATTATGTAAATATTTATATTTGGGTTATTTAAGGATATGATTAATATATCATAGAGAATATTTGATTTGGTTACTTACACTTCAGTATGAGACTTTAAGAGTAGTCGATGTTATTTAGAGACAAATTTTAAGATTTTCTAAGGAAGACTATATGATCAAATCCTTATGGACGTTGGGTTTTAGACAAAGTTTAGACTATTTTATTGAATTTTAAGGACATTTGTGTGTTTAATGTTCATTGTTGAGATTTGGGCATTATTAATTCAATTTTGGAGATTAAGATTAGTATTTTTTTTTATAAAACATTATCCCTTTTGTGGATTATATGATCTTATACTAACCATTTTGGTTTTTGATAATGTCTAAAGACATGGGAAATATATGGTAAATCTTTTGTAGATTAAGTGATTATCTATATGTTCATAATAGTACTTCAGGTATGACCAAGTAATCTTAAATACTCATTGTTTGGAGAAAAGATGAGTTTTTGGTAGAAACTTATTAAAGGATGAAAATCTACTTGAAAAGTACGTATATTTCCTTATGTCCTTAGTATATATCATAAATTAATTATCCAAATTTGTGAAATGGAACATAAAACAAAAATTTTGTCCGTTAACCTTTCCTAATAAGGAATCAAAGACCGTTTAACCCATCACATGTTTGTGATTTCCTAGAGGTTATCTCTCTCCTAATAATGTTTTCGATCACTCTCTATCAGAACTTGACACTTAGTTTCTCCTCCGTATCGATGTTTTCCTACATGGAATCATAGTATGGGTTATCTCAGGTGACATTTGAACTTATATTTCTTTATTTGAAAATAATATTTTTATTGACTCTTTTTCCGATGTGGGACTTTTAATGATGTTTGTAATCCCAATTTTAAAATTGTGAGGACGCAATTCAAAATAGGGGGAAGGATATAACATCCTAAGTGAATAAAGAATATAAAATTTTCATATTTATTAATATTTAGGAATTAAATATTAATTTTACTTTAAAGTGGATTCCATGTATGATGGAATACCTGATGCACAACAACGAATTTCTTTTAAATCTTACGTTACACACAACATTAGGTTATACCGAAAATTAATATAATAAAATAATTATTCTAAATGATAGTTAATGCATAACCATTATATTAGTGGGAATGAAATGGACTGACTAAAATATGATTATACATGCTGGTTAAATGTTTTTACATTTATCTAATAAAATTTAGAAGCTTAAAATGTGAATCAATCTAATTTTACACATAAATACTATAGTATTCATTAAAAGGCCAATTTAGGACCTTTTTATAGCAAACCCTCATTAAATATAGTTTCGGTCACATTTAAATGTTATATTTTTAAAAATAAAATTCTTATTTAGAATCAAGACATCAAAATTTTCTTTGGGTTAATTTTTGGTATTTTTCTGAAAAAATTCATTTTTTATTAATAATGAAAAATACTGTATTTTAATTCAAAACTTACTTTTAATATAATTTTTTTATGTTTCAATCATCTTTTTAATTGGTTTTAAAGTATAATTAGATTATATTTTTACAATTTAATCCAATTTTGGTCATTGGAAGTAATTCCACTTTAAAATTGGACATAAACAAGTGTCAATCTTTTTATAGTTATTATTTCATAAAAACATGCATTTTGTTTTGACAAGAGGAATTAATTTTAAATTAAATAATGAAACTTCTATTTATGTAATTTTTTAAAATAGACATAATTTTTTATTTTGGATCAACAAATATAGCTTAGGCTTATTATTTTGTATTTTTATGTAAACCTTCATTTTTTTATGAATAGTGAAAACACTTAGTACTAGTTAAAAAACCGACTTCTTCATTTAAATGAAATTCTACCACTTATGTGAACTTAATTTACAAAATCCAAAATACATGGTTTTTATTATTATGTAAAATTTGGTTCAATAAGATGAAAGTAATTTTTGTTGTGTAGTAACTTTTGACTTTTATTTACCATGGTTAAAGGTTAATAGGATAATTCAAGGTAAATATAATATTATACTAATATTAAATTACCCTAACATGTGTCTTAATCCTATTGGATGATAAATTTACAACCATGGTCATCCATATATCGATTTTGGAACCCCATTAAGCCACTAATAATTGATAATGAAACTTTATATTAATTAATTTTAAGTAATGACAAAAATTACAAAAAACATATATCCTTTAATAAACCAATTCCTACATGGGGTTATATAACTTATCTCTTCAACTATAAAAAACTAATTTAAAATCTAAAAATATTTCCTACATCATGATATATTTTTTATAATTTTTAGAAATCAAATAAATAAAATTATTTATGACACAATAATGAATAATTGATTTCCACATTAATAAATGATTTATATAAATAAGATTATATAAATTAAAACAATATCCAAAACCTGTCCAATTATTATTTGATGATTTTATTTCAAACAAGAGTAATATTATATTTTACTTTAATATGTTTTCGACCTTTAGAAACTGAATATAATTATATAATAATATAATATTTTCAAACATTCATAAAGAGCCCCTCCTCCCCCTTATAAAAAGCCCTCACCTCTATCCCATTACTCTCAACTCTCAAGCCCCTTGGCTCATCCAAACTCTGAACAAATAATCTCTAAAGATCCCTCTATTCCGCCTATAAGCCTCACCTTAGGTAGAATCCACTTCAAGTAAACCTTTTGATTCAAACCAAAGGGAGATACCCGATTTAAACGTAACCCCTTCTCTTAAGTTATTTTATATTATTTTACTTCTCCAATCCTCTAAACTCTATTTTTTACTCTAATTTATAAAAAATAAAGTATCCTAAATATAATAGGTTGTTTATGGGAATTATTCAAACTACACTTCCATACACCTCCATCTAAGGGATACAAACATACCGTTTCTATGGATGACGAACTAATGCCTCATGAAATAATGATTGTTCATATATCTTCAACCGCCTCTCACAATGGCCATTATGATGGAAATATAATTATATATGATATATATTATATTTTATTTTATCAATATTCTTCTTTTAATTCTCATTTAGAAGATAATTTTATGCTTTTCATGTTGTATAAATACGATAATTTCATTTGAGGAAGTGTGGACTACCGCCCCCTAAAAGTGATATGACTCGTTCATACCATACATGGAACATATAAATATTTGTTTTAATGAAATAATGTAACATATATAAAATATGATATTATAATTGAATTATAATATACCTATGTATCGTTAAGTTTTCATTTTTTAAAAAGTAAAAAGAGAAATGAAAGTAGCGTTCATGCGTACGTACTGCTTACCGTCTCCATGAATGATGCATTTTAGTTATAATGTCCATATGTTATGGAATATTATAAATAAATATATAATGGATATATATGATATATAAATGATATATAAATGATATAAAAACCATGAATATAATTCTTGAGATAATGTACTTTTGACCACATGGATGAATTATAATTATAACAAGTTCATTTTTAACTTAAATTCTGAAAATCGACAAAATGACCGATATGAACTCAAATAATTAAATAATTATTATTGAAAGGTAATAAGTGATATAAAATGAATAATAAACTTTAAAATGGTTCTGAATAATGTAAAATTTAACTTATGTTTATTATTATGGAAGAACAAGGAACAAACGAGTCAAGTTGGACACGAGGTAAGGGGTTTCTTATCTAACTTTTAACTCTGTGGGATTCCATTGTTTTCCACTTATGTATTGCATGTGATATATTGAATACGAAAATTTGATATATATTATCATGATTATATTTATATTAATTTTATTATATGATTCATTTTGTGGGTATTAACTTTTGGTCATACGACTTGATTGATTACAATGGGGTTAGAGGTTTTTATCTCACTTTTTATTCCTGTGAGATTCATGCCATATTGCCAATATTTATTTTCATGTGGTGTATTTTATGACCATGATTGTATTATTTTTTTAATATAATTTAATTTATGGGCATTTTCATCTTCATTTTATGATCCTTCTTTAATGGGGTGTATGTTTTATAAGTTTCCAAATCCGTAAGGGAACCTTTCACCCTCCTCTTTTTAAAAGGATTATTTTTGTTATGACTTTTAATTTAAATCTTCATATGTTGGGATATGTTATTTTATGTCCTTATTGCTGTAAATCTTATGTCCATGTGATGAAATAACCTTTTCTCTCTCATCAACTCATTTTCTAACCTTTAAAGCGATGTCGTTAGGCTGTCGAATTTCTGTAAGAGAACTTCTTAACCCAATTTCAATTCTTTCAGTTAAAATTAAAATTCTTGATTATGTCATGTTATAAATATGTGTGAATAAAATATGATTGATTTAAACTTAATATCCACTTATATTTGGTGTATTTTTATTTTTAACACATAATTAATAAATTGATTTATCCTTAATCTAAGGATACGCTCTTTGTGAGAGAACATTGTCTCAATTTACATTTCCATTGCGACTTATTTTTTGTTATACACCAATTCACTTTTCTGTGGTGTATATAATTTAATTTGACATATTATATCATGAATATATATATTCTGATGATATAATAATGTTTTGATTAAATGATATTCTTCAATTAATTGTATTTAAGCATATCTCATTTGGTTAAGAACTCCTTAACTAAAATATTGTTTTAAAGAATTATTATTCTAAATATTTATCATTTATTTCCATGTTTTAAAAATAGTTTTTAGGATTTATTTATATGTACCTTATGGTTTTAAAATGATAATTCCATTAAAATCATCAAAGTGGTATGAGACACTTTGATTCAAAAACCTTTTTATTAAATGTTCTAAATGATTTTGAAAATGGTTTGATAAAGCATTGTTTATTTCAATATCTTTAAATGATATATTATGATTGGAATGTGGAAATGTTATCATTTCATTATGATTGTGTTATGTGTTATGAATATTTTATGGTTATTGGCAATTGTTTACGTATACAGGTGGTCCCGTGATAAACCTAGGGCGGGTGAACCTGAGATAGCTCTCCAATGTATTGGGTAACATGATGGAGGTAAACGTTACTGTTTCACCTAAGAGATTTTGGGAATATACTCTGATGGGTATTCCAAACATAACTCCCTACGTAGCTGTCAATGCTACAATGTAATTTTTTTATGAATTATATAAGTTACCTCTATGATTTATTATTTCAGTGTGTTATTCATAAATATTACGATTGAAATATATGGTTTCATTGATTTTTATTTAATGATGGGTTAATGTTTCCTTTTCTTATTTTATAACCCTTACTTAGATTTTTATGTTCATCCCATGTTTGGAATTGTTGATTATAGGACTTAATGATTAATGGGGTCAAGGATGGGATCAATGAAAAGTCGTGCTGTATAAGACATGGGACTAGACATGAATTTTTTTTCAAGTGTTCTCATTTTATGAAAAAATGGAAACTCAGAAGAAGTGTCTACTCTGTAATTTTTAAGATGTAATATAATAGTTATGGAATAATTCTGAAAAACACTAAACCTAAAAATCTCATCAATTATAATTATTAATTTAATTCAATATTATGTAATGTTATATGGATGGGTCCTTACATGGTCTCCTAGAATTTTCCATTATATGATGTAATAGTTTTATGTGACATCAAGGAGGAGGGGGAATTTTCTAGACTTAATATATTAATGGTAAAACAAGACAAGTATAGGCCATATGAGAACCACTAAAAAGAGAATCCATCAAATAAAATGAATGGAAATTTGGTTTACCAAAAATTGATAAATATTGAATGAATCAAATTGGTAAAAGCTTGAATGGATTTGGTGTTTTTTATACGTGTGTTAAATGGGTCACCAAGAAAAACAATGAAAAATAAACAAGTAAAACACTACTATCCAATGTTACATATGTAATGAGATGGGGTACTACATGAAAATAATACCCAAGCACTAAGGGAATATACCACCAAATAAGCTAAGGGATCAAGGTCAAGTGTATGTTACTGACATGACATAAGTGGACTGATTAATGTACTTCTATTTTTGGATATATGAAATATGTTGAAAAAATATTTCATTAATAATGATATCATTATATAAATTATGAAATTTTTAATTATTGTACTACAATACATTTTCAATAAATATTTTAGATCATATTCTGAATGATTAAAATAAAAGTTATTCACTATAAAGATATTTTTTTTTAAAAACCACAATTGAGGGAAAGAAAACCCTTAATATTTTCTTAATGTTGAGATAATGATGAAGAAATTATTGATTTATAAAAGTTCTGAAAATAATGGAACTAATTAATGACTTGTCGATATGTGGTATATGCTATCATTGATGGAGTTTACAACACTATTGGATTTAAGAAATATATCTAACAACTAGTTCCTTCCATAAGAAATAATTTATTTCTAAAATATGTTTTTTATTATAATTCAATTTATTACCATATATTAAGAGGATACACGATGAAGCTTTTCATATATTCAGTATGTGATGATTAAAGATATTTATAATTTTTTTGGAGGATAATGATAATTTTATTTTGTAAATTTCGTAACCATATTTCCAAAGTGTCGGGTCAAATTTTTTTAGAAAAGATAACCATTTATGAAATGGTTTAAGTTGAACTTTGGATGTGGTTTTAGAGATTGATATATTATATTACTCTATGATGAATATCATTCTAAGAGATAATGTATAAATATGTCATGGAATAAAACAAGGATAAGATTATGCTTATAGAAGCATTCCAATTATGTATATTACTTATATTCATATAGTGTGAAAGAATTCCTTAACTCCAGGAAAAATGATCTCAAAACAAAAAATGTTGTCCTATCACCTTCGTTTCTGATGACTCAAATGGCCCCTTAGATCATCATGAATTTATGGACTTGTGACTGTTAACTTTCTCCTAAACATGTTCTCTATAAATATACATTAGAACTTTTTTTTATATTTTTCCTCTATATCCTTACTTCCATTTCCCACCTATGTTCTCCAACTAAGTAACCTAGTAATGTGACCATTGTACTTTATTTTATAACTTATTAAGAATATGTGTTATTAACCCTTTTATGATTTAGTTATTTCAGTAATTTTTTATTTTTAAATATTAGTCCCTCTATTACTGAGATCAAGTTTAAATTTTGAGGATGAAATTTAATTAAGGGGGGGGATAATGTAACACCCTAAAATTCTAAAGTAAGAACATTGTACCTGATAACATGTATCAAACACATCACCAAGAATGAATGGTAATATAATATTACAAGTGTTTATAATATTTATACTATTTCAAATAAATTAAATATATTTAAATACACACAAAACTAAGTAAGCATGTGTTACATACAAGATCAAACTTCTTCGACGGCTTACATTACATGCAAGACCGAGTTTTACCAAACAATAATATATTATTCATATATTATTATTTGAAATAATAAGACATAAACTAGATTTTATGAATAAAATGTGCTAAATAATTAAAATATATAGTTTACACAACTAACTCACAAGTAAAAAATAAATTAGAAATGATCATAATAACCAATTGAATATAAAGAGAATATTTTTTATTGAAAACTATTTTTATGCTCAAAAAGCTGTTTTACCCTAATAAATTAAATTAATTAAAATTAGTGAGTAATATTAATGTAATATATATATATATATATTATTCTATAATTTTTTTTTTGATTTAATAGAGTTAATATACTTAAGATAAAAACAAATCAATTTTTATGCATAAAATACCATATTTTTATTAATGCATTTTTACCTCCATTTACAAGAAAACCTATATTAAATATAAATTTTGACCCTCTTATAAATTTAATATGTTAAAATAAACTTATTATTCTAATGTTAAACATAAAAACTAGGTTTGGGTGAATTGTTTTATATATTTCTATTAAGTATCATTTTTTAATGAATTGTCAAAATAGTAACTTTTTGTTTAAAAATTATTTTTCATGTAATTTATTAATAAGGATAAATTATGTTTTATATTAGTTTTAAAGTTAAACTAGATCATATTTTATCAATTTATTTAATTTAGTTCATTGTAATCAATTTCACATTGAAATTGACAATAAAAGCATAGAAATTGATTGGATGTCTTTACCTTAAAACCCGCATTGTCGTCCTATATATGGGATTAAATTTCAATTAATTTCACCCACTTCTGAGATTGGAATTTGGAAAAATGGATCCATTTTAGGAATTATAATAATTTATAATTTATAATAAGGTCAATTTATTTTTTTACTATGAATATTACTAAATTTAATTAAAATTAATTACAATTATTAAGGTCAAATTTGTAACGCCCCGACCCCAGCTACCCAGAGTCGGTGCATTACTTCGTAACATTGGCATGATCAAAAAAGATCAAGTCTCGAAAGACCGATTAGTTTAGTATCCTTGGAAACACAAGATACATTCGTAAACGTTACATTACATCATAAAGTGAAAAACTAGAATAACAAAGTCTCCATAGTCCACACTCATATCCTCTTCTGACAATCCCTGTAGGTCATTCATAAAATAATTCTTCACATCCTGGAAAATATTAAAACATTGAAAGGGGTGAGCTCAGATGCTCAGTAAGGATAAAAATATTGCAGAAGCCTTCATAAATAAACATAAACATTTAAGGCAATGTATAACTAAAACAAAAGCCCTTTAAACTTGAACATCAACATAATATGGAAAAAGTAAAATGGGATAATGCCATTTACTTCTTCACATGGATATTCTACTGGTCGAATAATCACATGAAATATCATTAACCACTTTCATAATGATGGAATTCATAATGCCAGACATTCTGAAACATTTTGTCAAGGCCTCGGCCAAGACGTCTAAAATGATTAAGGCCTCGGCCAATTCCACGTCTAGTTGTCTCATGAGACCTACCGATGCATCGAGGAGCTATAGCGGGCTCCACCCGTCACTTATTAAGTCCAATGCATTCCTCATATGAATAGGTTTAAACATATCATAAACCATAACATAATCGTATAACATAAAACATGCATAAAAGAAACATAACATTTCCACATTTCAATCACAAGATATCAATACAACACATTGATATAATAAAAACGCTTTCAAAACCATTTTCAATACCAAAATAAAAGAAAAGTATAACATGGTATTTATTTTTCATTAAAAAAATGATGGCTTGTAGAGGAAGCTGAAACTCAAATAGTGGTCATGGCGGCAGAGAAGTCGTTGTCGCCAAATACGTACGACAAAAACATTCCCTTTTGTCGTTTAGTAAATGCTTCGTATAAAAAAGATTCCTTTTGAAATATACGTAAAAGTCAAAGGGGTTTATACACCGTATAAAAGAAAGTTGTGTATAAAACCAAATATGCCTCAATGAAAGGAGATTGAGACGAAGTCCTTAAAAAAATCATGTTTTAAAATAAAATAGATCTATTATGTGTATTCACTATAGGTACACATGAAGAATACAAAATAAGACGTAATAATATCATGACATAATTTGAAAGTAGGAGATTAACCCAAAAAATGGAAGTTGGGTTAAGAAATTCCCTTACCTCGTGTCTGACTTGACTCAACCGTTCTTTAACCTCCTGAATAATAAACTAGAGTTAATATATACCTTATTAAGAACCATTTTCAATTTCAGTATCCTTATTATATCACTAATTACAATTATATGAACATTATGTAATTATTTAAGTTAATAACGGTCGTTTTGTCGATCTTTGGTACTTGAGTCAACAATAAACTTCTTATAATTACAAGTTGTTTATGTGGTAGAATATCCTTTGTCTCCAGAATTATATTCATGATTTAGATGTCATATATATCTTATATATCCAGTATATACATTCATTTATAATATTACGTAACATTTAGTGGTATGAAATGAAATGCACCGTTCATGGAGACGGTAAGCCGTACGTACGCATGAACGCTACTTTCATTTAAATTTCATATTTAATGGAATGAAATAATAATGATATAAATGTATAATATAATTCCAGTATAATATAGTGTATAATACCATTTACTCCATCCTTTATACATCCTACATATGGCATTAACGATTCAAATCACTTTGAGGGGGCGGTAGTCTGCATTTCCTAAAATGAAATTATCGCGTTTTACCCATAATTGAAATCATAAAGTATGCCATAAATGAGAAATACAGAAGCATAAGTAAAACATAAAAATATTATATATCATATATAAAAATAGTGACATATTAATGGCCACCTTTGAAGGTGTTATATGAGTGTTGAACAATCATCGTTTCGTGAGGCAGAAATTCGCCATCCACAGAAACCGTATGTTCTTTAACCATTAGATGTAGGTGTGTGTAAGTGTAGCTCTAATCCTTCTTATAAAAACATCCTAGTATATTGAGGATACTTGTGTTGTTACAAAAGAAATGAATAAAAAGAGTTTAGGGGGTTGGAGAAGAAAAATAATACAAAACAACATTAGAGAAGACATTACCTCAAAATCGGGTAACTCTTTTTGATTTGAGCCAAAGGCTTCCTTGGGAAGAGTTCTGCCCAAAGTGAGGCTTCTAGGAGTAAGAGGGGGAAGTTGGGAGAGTATTTGGGCAGAGTTTGTCCGAGCCAAATGGCTTGATGGTGTGAATAATGTGGGAGTGGTGGGGGCCTTTTATAAGAGGAGAGGAGGGGCTCTTTTGGAAAGATTGAAATGTTACATTATTATACAATGCTTTTCGGATTCTAAAGGTCCCACACTTATATAATTCGTGGCTAAGGTGACAAGGGCTCGAAATAGCCTCATCCAATAGGCTTTGGACAAGTGTAAGCCTTGGATTTTTGCATTATCTTCCCATTTTATTTAAATCATTAAATAACGAGGTCATCGCTGCATCATAATGATGTCATAAATAATTTAATTTATTTAATGTCTAAAAATTATAAAAAAAATAATATGATGTAGGAAATCTTTTTAGATTTCTAATTAATATTTATAGTGAAAATTTGGACTTCTTTAACCCCACTTAAAAATTGTTTTAGTAAAACAAATCATGTTTGTATCAATTTAATTTTAACATTAAATAAATATATATTAATGTCATTTTCCAACTAAAGTGGCTCCATGGGGTCCCCAAGTTGACCCATGGGTTTTCTTGGTCGGCCATGACTCATACAATAGGAGTAGGACAAGTGTCAAGCTCAACTCATATTATTAAGACATTATTTTTACCTTAAACTACACTAATTACCTCCAATCGCGATTAAGAACTTAAGAGTTACTATTCACCAAAAATTATTTTGATCTCATTGAACCAAATTTTACTTCTTAATGACAACCATGTATGTCGGATTTTTGAAAATCAAATCACAGAAGTGGTAATATTTCATTTAAACAAAAAAACAGTTATTTAACTATCACTTAGTGGTTTCACTATTCATCAAAAATTGAAGTTTTTCAGAACAATGCCAAAATTTCACCCTAAGCTATAATTGATATTCCGAATTCAAAAATGATGTATATTTTACAAAATTCCAAACATATAAGTTGAATTAATTAATTTTATAATTAATTCCCGTTGTTACAACAAATAGCGTGTTTTTAAGAAGCAATTTATATCAAAAGATTGGCAATTGTTTATGTCCAATTTCAATGTTAAATTAATTTTAATGACCACCTTTGGATAAAATGGTAAAAATATATTCTAATTATACTTTAAAACCACTAAATAGTATAATTTATCACTATAAATTATTTTTATTAAAAAAGTTGTTTTTAAGTAATTTTCACTATTCATAAAAATTGGAAGTTCTCAGAAAATTACAAAAAATTCAACTTTGGATAATTTCGATATTACGAATACAAAAATGAAGTCAATTTTGAAATATAAAATTTCTATAATTTTAAAAAGTGGTTATTACTATTCATAACGGCTACTTTGATTAGTCGCGGTGTTTTAGAACTCGAAGTTGCGTACAATGCAAGCTATTGCATTATTGAATGAGAAGCGTATCATGGAAGCTCGGGGTGTTACATTCTCCCCTCCTTCAATAAATTGCGTCCTCGCAATTTGAAATTTTTCTTTGAAAATAAAAGGTTGAAAAGAGAAAATTCCTTTGAGGAAAACCCACATCGGAAATAAGGTTAATAAATATATAACATTAAAAGAGAGCAAGATAAGTACAAAGGTCACCCGATATAGCCCATTCTAGGATTCTATGAAAATATGGATATGGAGGAGAAACAAACCATCAAGGTCTGATGGAGAGTTATAGAAAACAGGATTAGGAGAAAGATTAACTACAAGAAAATCACAAACTTGTGATTGGTTAAACGGTCATTCAATCCCCAGTTGGAAAAGTTATCCGACAACATTTTTGTTTTAAGTTACCTTTTATAATGTTGAGGAATTTATTTAGGAGATTTACTAATAACTTAAGGGAATATACATACTTGTTATGTATACTTTCATTCATTAATAAATTTTTACCACAAACCCAACTTTTACTCCAAATGGTAACGGAACTCAAAAATATTCTATTTATCCTAATTTGATAAGGTTCCAAATGTTAACACATGCCATTTAGATTAGTAAAATTATTTTGTAATAACCAGGGACTTCCTGTAGGCTAGTGGTAGGAAAAAAAGGCCTGTCGCACTATGGTTGTGGGTTCGATTCCTGCAGCTTTGTCCGACGCGACGGGGAATGCCCCACCCTGCAGGTTGTCCTTTTCTTAAAAATATAGTACTATACTATTCCAAAAAAAATCTTCATAAATGTTTTAACCTTAAACAATACTATCCAAAGTTCAACTCAATCCATTCCAACCTTTATAGTTATCCAATATACCTCTGTCCAGACTTTCTCTAAAAGGTCTCTTAATTCCAAAATTAATTTATCAGATTCCCCCAACAAGGTAAATTTTCTCTTATTGTCACATACTAAAAATATAATTACCTTCATCATATTAAAACCTTACTGAAATCAACAAGTACTTCAGTACAATCCTTATATATATATCACATTATTCTAATAACCAGAATATAATCCATGAGTCCAACAGCACCAATACATTAGTTATTCTGCTTCAACTGTAGTAACAGCATAAGATTGTCCTTGATCCCTAGGCCTTTTCTGAGGTAAGTTTCCCTGACGCTTAGGACATTCATTTGCATAATGACCCATTTCTCTACAATTGTAGCATTCAACTTTGATAGTCTCTTTCTTTCCCTTGCAATCACGAGCCTGGTGACCCTTTTCTCCACATTTATAACAAACTCCCATTCCTTTTAGGCAAGTACCAGGGTGATTCTTCCCACAATTATCACATAATGGAAAATCCTTCTTTCCCTTTTTCCCTTTATCTGTCTCTTGTTCCACCGTTCTCTTCTTCTCTTGCATTATTTTGTTGTCATAAGACTTAGAGAATTCCTTTTCTGTCTTGATAGCACACGAGACAATATCTTCGTATGATGAGAAGGATTGTGATACTAAAGCTCGATGGAGAAATGGTTTTAACCCATCAAAGTAACGATCAATCTTACTCCTTGTGTTACGTATATAATCGGCAGCATGCCTCGCTAACCTTGTAAAGTTAGCCTCATACTTTGCGACATTCTCATCCTCCTTCTGCCTTAGACTCAGAAATTGCCTTTCCATATTTGCTCGATGGTCACGAGGAAATTATTTTTCTAAGAAAAGATCTTTGAACTCCCTCCATTCCATATTCGATACGTCATCATCTTCCTTTGTGTTTTGAATCAGCGACCACCACTGGTCGGCATCTCCAGTGAGGCGGTAAACTGACATGACAACATTCTCCCTTTCACTACTCCCCAAAGCATGGAATATTTTCTCTAAGGTGTTTATCCATTGCTCGTCTACTATAGGATTTTTACTCCCATTGAAGGTTGGTGGTTGTTGCCTCATGAAACGGTCTAGCATTGATCCCCCACGTTGCGGATCAGGGTGCTCCATACGAGTAAGGTTATTATTCATAACCTGAGTGAGTTGTCCCAGTATGGTAATAAGTTGATTAGCACCAGTTGTATCTCCAGATCCACAATAATTATCTTGAGCAGGAGGGAAATCCCTACACGGAGTGCGTGTATTGATACGGTTTCCATTCCTTCCACTAGGCGCCATTTCTAAACAACGGCATAAACTAGATTAGTTTATGAATCAAAATACATAATTCCATACTTGTAAAATACTTAACATAAATTGAACTATTTATGGATATAAGCCATAATCATAAAAATGTTTTCTTTGTGGAAGTATATACTCATAAACCCTTCATAATGATTTGTAAAGAAAATGAGAGTTATCCTAAGCATATCCCCCGGGAGTGTCGTAACAAAGAGTGCAGCAAGGCCCGTTGTCGTTCACCAGTTCCCGTTCGAGTCTAGCTCAAAGCGGTGTTTTCGGGTTTTACCCCTAGGAACATCTGTGCCAGAGCCGCCTATACCTGCTCGTATCCAGACAGGGATGAATTTCTCGGAAAACTCACAAAATCTCTACAATACCAAAATTCTAGGAAGTTCTTCTATACTAATCTTCAAAGTTCATCTTAGGTCTACGTGCTCTAATCAGAGTTTATCTAAATCTAGCTTCCAAGGTTTGTACTAAACTGCCTATGATACCAACTATAACGCCCCGACCCCAGCTACCCAGAGTCGGTGCATTACTTCGTAACATTGGCATGATCACAAAAGATCAAGTCTCGAAAGACCGATTAGTTTAGTAGCCTTGGAAACACTAGATACATTCGTAAACGTTACATTACATCATAAAGTGAAAAACTACAATAACAAAGTCTCCATAGTCCACACTCATATCCTCTTCTGACAATCCCTGCAGGTCATTCATAAAATACTTCTTCACATCCTGGAAAATATTAAAACATTGAAAGGGGTGAGCTCAGATGCTCAGTAAGGATAACAATATTGCAGAAGCCTTCATAAATAAACATAAACATTTAAGGCAATGTATAACTAAAACAAAAGCCTTTTAAACTTGAACATCAACATAATATGGAAAAAGTAAAATGAGATAATGCCATTTACTTCTTCACATGGATATTCTACTGGTCGAATAATCACATGAAATATCATTAACCACTTTCATAATGATGGAATGCATAATGCCAGACATTCTGAAACATTTTGTCAAGGCCTCAGCCAAGACGTCTAAAATGATTAAGGCCTCGGCCAAAATCACAAATCAAATTGGGAAAGTGCCTCGGCCAATTCCTCATCTAGTTGTCTCATGAGACCTACCGATGCATCGAGGAGCTATAGCGGGCTCCACCCGTCACTTATTAAGTCCAATGCATTCCTCATATGAATAGGTTTAAACATATCATAAACCATAACATAATCGTATCACATAAAACATGCATAAAAGAAACATAACATTTCAACATTTCAATCACAAGATATCAATACAACACATTGATATAATAAAAACGCTTTCAAAACCATTTTCAATACCAAAATAAAAGAAAAGTATAACGTGGTATTTATTTTTTATTAAAAAAAATGATGGCTTGTAGAGGAAGCTGAAACTCAAATAGTGGTCATGGTGGTAGAGAAGTCATTGTCGCCACATACGTACGACAAAAACATTCCCTTTTGTCGTTTAGTAAACGCTTCGTATAAAAAATATTCCTTTTGAAATATACGTAAAAGTCAAAGGGGTTTATACACCGTATAAATGAAAGTTGTGTATAAAACCAAATATTCCCCAATGAAAGGAGATTGAGTCGAAGTCCTTAAAAAATCATGTTTTAAAATAAAATAGATCTATTATGTGTATTCACTATAGGTACACATGAATAATACAAAATAAGACATAATAATATCATGACATAATTTGAAAGTAGGAGATTAACCCAAAAAATGGAAGTTGGGTTAAGAAATTCCCTTACCTCGTGTCTGACATGACTCAACCGTTCTTTAACCTCCTGAATAATAAACTAGAGTTAATATATACCTTATTAAAAACCATTTTCAATTTCATTATCCTTATTATATAACTTATTACAATGATATGAACATTATGTAATTATTTAAGTTAATAACGGTCGTTTTGTCGATCTTTGGTACTTGAGTCAACACTAAACTTCTTATAATTACAAGTTGTTTATGTGGTAGAATATCCATTGTATCTAGAATTATATTCATGACTTATATGTCATATATATCTTATATATCCAGTATATACATTCATTTATAATATTACGTAATATTTAGAGGTAAGAAATGAAATGCACCGTTCATGGAGACGGTAAGCCGTACGTATGCATGAACGCTACTTTCAGTTCAATTTCATATTTAATGGAACGAAATCATAATGATATAAATGTATAATATAATTCCAGTATAATATAGTGTATAATACCATTTACTCCATCCTTTATACATCCCACATATGGCATTAACGATTCAAATTACTTTGAGGGGGCAGTAGTCCGCACTTCCTAAAATGAAATTATCGCGTTTTACCCATAATGGAAATCATAAAGTATGCCATAAATGAGAAATACAGAAGCCTAAGTAAAACATAAATATATTATATATCATATATAAAAATAGTGACATCTTAATGGCCACCTTTGAAGGTGTTATATGAGTGTTGAACAATCATCGTTTCGTGAGGCAGAAATTCGCCATCCACAGAAACCGTATGTTCTTTAACCATTAGATGTTGGTGTGTGTAAGTGTAGCTCGAATCCTTCTTATAACAACATCCTAGTATATTTAGGATACTGTTGTTGTTACAAAATAAATGAATAAAAAGAGTTTAGGGGGTTGGAGAAGAAAAATAAAACAAAACAACATTAGAGAAGACATTACCTCAAAATCGGGTAACTCTTTTTGATTTGAGCCAAAGGCTTCCTTGGTAAGAGTTCTGCCCAAAGTGAGGATTCTAGGAGTAATAGGGGGAAGTTGGGAGAGTATTTGGGCAGAGTTTGGCCGATCCAAATGGCTTGATGGTGTGAATAATGTGGGATTGGTGGGGGCCTTTTATAAGAGGAGAGGAGGGGCTCTTTTGGAAATATTGAAATGTTACATTATTATACAATGCTTTTCGGATTCTAAAGGTCCCACACTTATATAATTCGTGTCTAAGGTGATAAGGGTTCGAAATATCCTCATCCAATAGGCTTTGGACAAGTGTAAGCCTTAGATTTTGCATTATCTTATTATTTTATTTAAATCATTAAATAATGAGGTCATCGCTGCATCATAATGATGTGATAAATAATTTAATTTATTTAATGTCTAAAAATTACAAAAAAAATACTATGATGTAGGAAATCTTTTTTTCTTTCTAATTAATATTTATAGTCAAATTTTGGACTTATTTAACCCCACTTAAAAATTGTTTTAGTAAAACAACTCATGTTTGTATCAATTTAATTTTAACATTAAATAAATATATATTAATGTCATTTTCCAACTAAAGTGGATCCATGGGGTCCCCAAGTTGACCCATGGGTTTTTTTGGTCGGCCATGACTCATCCAATAGGAGTAGGACAAGTTTCAAGCTCATCTCATATTATTAAAACATTATTTTTACCTTAAACTACACTAATTACCTCTAATCGTGATTAAGAACTTAAAAGTTACTATTCACCAAAAAATTATTTTGATCTCATTGAACCAAATTTTCTTTCTTAATGACAAACATGTATGTCGGATTTTTGAAAATCAAATCACAGAAGTGGTAATATTTCATTTAAACAAAAAATCAGTTATTTAACTACCACTTAGAGGTTTCACTATTCATCAAAAATTGAAGTTTTTCAGAACAATGCCAAAATTTCACCCTAAGCTATATTTGATATTCCGAATTCAAAAATGATGTATATTTTACAAAATTCCAAAAATATAAGTTGCATTAATTAATTTTATAATTAATTCCCGCTGTTACAACAAATAGCGTGTTTTTAAAAACAATTTATATCAAAAGATTGGCAATTGCTTATGTCCAATTTCAATGTTAAATGAATTCTAATGACCACCTTTGGATAAAATGGTAAACATATAATCTAATTATACTTTAAAACCACTAAATAGTATAATTTATCACTATAAATTATTTTTATTAAAAAATTTGTTTTTAAGTAATTTTCACTATTCATAAAAATTGGAAGTTCTCAGAAAATTACAAAAAATTCAACTTTGGATAATTTCGATATTATGAATACAAAAATGAAGTCCATTTTGAAATATAAAATTTCTATAATTTTAAAAAGTTGTTATTACTATTCATAACGGCTACTTTGATTAGTCGCGGTGTTTTAGAACTCGAAGTTGCGTACAATGCAAGCTATTGCATTATTGAATGAGAAGCGTATCGTGGAAGCTCATGGTGTTACAAAATTAATCCCAATAAGGGATAAACCGTAGCCTTATGGCCCAAAAAAACAACAAAATTATTTAAAATATATTTTATGGACATATTTCGACCATATACACCATTTTATTGACGTTTTTATGTTATTGGAACCACTTTCAGTTTGAAAAACTTGAAAGGAATTCCATTGTGATAATATTACAAGAGTGCCACTTCTCCCCCATTATAAAATCCTCCTCTCCTCCCACATACTCATAAATCTCAATCCACATTCATTCAAAAAAGATCATCCCAAACATCTCATTAGTGTCACTAACCTCTCATAGAATCCTCTCCTTTGTCGTAATTCCATCGACAAAAGCCTTTTAGTAAAAAGCAAAAGAAGTTTCTGATAATTAGGTAACATATTTCCTTGAGATATTTAGTTTCATTTCCTTTCTTAAACCCCTAAAATATCATTATAATATTATTGTATAAAAAAATAGTATCTTAAATATTATATGATTTTTTTCTCTATGGTTTCACCAAAAACACACACACATATCCATATAATGGGTAACGAACATAATGTTTCTATGTACAACGAACTAGTGCCTTATAAAATAATGATTATTCATTTTTACATTACCACCTATAATGGAGGCCATTATGATGGAAACCGTTTTTATATATGTAATATTTTATATTTATTATATGTTTATTTTTATGTAATTATTTTATAACACATACCAATATACATTTCATGTTATTTAAAGACGATAACCACGTATGAGGAAGTGTTGAGTACCGCCCCATCAAAGAGATGTGACTCATTCACACCATACATAGAATGTATGAAGGATGGTTTTAACAAAAATATGTAACATATATTAAATTTATATGAAAATTTAATAATAATATACAAATTTATAAATTAATTTTCATAATTTTAATATGACAAAGAAATAAAAGTAGCGTTCATGCATACATATGGTTTACCATCTCCATGAATGGTGCATTCCATTTCATACCTCCAAAAATTAAAAATTATCAAAAATACATATTTAATGAATATATATGATAAATAAATCATAGTTTAAATTCATGATATGGTGAAATCACTATATGTGTAATAGGACTATCAAAAAACACGCCAAAACATATGTGAGAAACCTCAAAAATTACACACGAGATAGTTAAAATAATGATAGAGTGTTACAAAACATGTAATAAAATATTATAAGAAGTGAAAATATAATATTATAAAAACTATTATGGATATTTTATATGTTATTAAAATATTTTAAACCACTATATAGAAGTATAAATAATACAAAACAAAAGCAAGGTTACAGAAATGGTTGTTTGTCTTACATTTCTTTCTGTTATTCACACACCATATATACCACTTACATATTTTATATAGTGTATCAAATTACAATTTTGATAAATTATATCATGAATCCTTTTTATTCAAGGTATAAAAAACATTCCTTCATGGAAATTATGAATTAAATGTTGCACATGGTATGGGACACTTTTGGATATTTAATGTTTATTTTCCTAAAAATGTTTTTAATGATTATCATTGAAATCTCACTTCATTTTGTGATTGTTAACTTTGTCCTAAAACAATCACTATACTGTATCCTTTTTTCATTGGATATTACCTTAAATATCTATATTCTCACACAATAGATGTTATTAGCTTCTAATCTATATATCAATTTACATACATTTTTCCATTTGATAGTTATTTGATTAACTAGGGAATTATTGATAAATACATATCATCTATTCTATACAGATACATTTTGATAAGGAATAATATTTATTCAATTTATGTATAATTAATTGGAAATTAAATAGATGGGTTGGGGATCACTTAATGAAATCCATATGGGTTGGGGATCGGTTAAATCAAGCCCCTCGATGCATCGGTAGTCTCATGAGATGAATTAGTTGGGAAAATCAGAAAAGTTAAAAAAGTAACTTGATGGTAAAGGTATCAAATTACTAGAAAACATGACATCTGATAAATAAGAATTTAATTTATTGATTTAATTTTATTTTTTACCCATGATTTTTTTCATTGATATATCGATGAATGCATTTCATTTTCAATTCATTGATTAAATGGCGCATGTATTTTCAGTTTCTAACCTTTCCATGTTGATATTTTCTTGTCCAGTTATTTTAAAGTAATTTATTATAAGATTTTCACCTTTTAATATTAATTTATTTCCAATGATTCATTATTGTATCTATTCTATTTACCCTTACTAATTATTTGATCTCACCTTTATAATGTTTCCTTTCCCCAGGTTATGAAGAAGAAATAATTGAATAATTGTTCATGGATGGTGTTTTTTCTTTTTTATTATGTATAATGTTTTTTTATATTTTACTTTATATTATGGGTATAATGTATGTAATATGAATATCCAAGAATACTAAATTGATAGGCCCTTTTAGATTTTATTCATTTTTACCATGATAATGAAGTAAAATAACACACTGGCTCCATGCCTCTGGGGTTGGGGAGTAACATCCAGGATATGAAGAATAATTTTATAAATTAGTTCAAAGATATTGAATGTATTCCCTTACTATGTTTTATTTTATATTTCTAATGAAAAATTAGTATCATGTATGTATCTCATTCTCCAAAACTGTTAAACTGGTCGGTTCTTGAGGATTTTATCCATTTTATCTTATGCTAGTGTAATAAAAAACCACCCATTTTGAGTTATTATAATTAGGGTTGTTATAGTTTGTATAAGTTGACATTTAATAGATAATTGGGAACTTTATTAAGTAAAATCTAGATTTGGAAACAGAAACTATTGATAAATGTTGAGGATAAGTTTAGAATAACATCATATTGTTTTGGAGAGTAAGATATTTTTTCGTATTTCCTAGAAATAATTCTATTTCTGGATAGTACAAGTGGGCATGGTTTTTTTAATGTTGTATAAAGGAATAATAACTCTGAAAAGGGACCATTGGTCATTGAATTGATTGTCACTTGGTGCAAGAAAATGGCCCTTACTCTAAACCAAATTTGACACTACTGGGGGATATGATTAGGACAATTCACATTTACATTAAAAATTATTAAGAATGATTTAATATAAAAATGTCCTAACAAAAATCATTTATCATATTTTTGTATAAAAATGCATAAATTTTGAATTTTTTAAGTGTTACACTAGATTTCTAATTATAAATTATGGTTTAAACTTTATAATTTTATGAGCTAATCCAATATATTCCACTCAATTGAAATGTTATATAGAATAATGAAGGGTATCAATAATCATCTAAAATGTAGAGATTTTCATGATAATATAGATAATAAACATAGTATTGAAACATAATAGATCATGGGTATAATAGGGCATAATAATCATGTTATAAAAAATAACATTTCCCTAATGGATCAACTTATTTTTCTCTTATGTGGTTCTGTTATGTTGGATAACATAATGTGGTAGTATCCCCCGTCATTTAGTTGGTCCACTAATCCTATTGTAGCTTAGAAATTCATTTTTCCCTTGAGAATATATATTTGGCATTGGGATGAAATGAAAAGGAAGCATTTTTTTCTGCATTATATTACATCAAATGTGATCGTGATTAATGGTTGTCATTAATCCAAAATACTAGGGAGGAAGAATAAATATAACACATGTAATGGAATGTATTGAAAGAAGAATGCTTCAAAAAATCCCTAATGATAAATGAACTAAAGTGTATAAGAAAAATATGAAGAAAGTGTTGTGGAGTATGAGACTGCGTTTACAAGACTATCCAGGTATGTTATATATTACATACGCAATACAAAATGTAAGGTTGATAATTTCTTTTAAGTTTATAAGAAATTTATTTCAAGGTAACTAGTATCTCATTATTTCAAAAAATACGATGAAATAGTTTTATGTTCCATCAAAATAAAAAAGTAATTTTCTATATCCAATACATTCTAGGTAAATTAATAAAGCAAGAGGTTGAACAACCCCCATGAAAAAGGGAATGCATCAAAAAAGTATAAGAGAATGAATAAATTTGAAAATTGTGAAAACTATTGAAGGATTCATCCTATGAAATGATTGATGGTAACATGGGTTTATTATAAGTGAAGAGAGAATGGTAATCTAGATAAATAATGAAAAGGGAAGAAATAAAACACTGCTATGGAAATTCCAAAAAATTATAAAATAGTAACATCTATTCGATATCTTGTATGAAATTAAATACTAAACACATAAGGGAATACAATATTATGAGTCTTTATAGTATATTTACAATTTAAAATGTATTATAAATATTTTAGTGCACTAAAAAACTATGTTATATTTCCTTACATGCAAGAACAACTGTGTTCGATAGCTTGAATTACATGCATGTCATAGTTTTACCAAAAAATAATATATTATGAAAATTATTATTATTTAATATTAAAACACAAAACCTATATATTAAATTAGTGGTTATTAATAGTGTTTACTAACTAATGAAAATCTATTGACTTTAAAAATATAAAATGAATTCATGGTTAAATAATTAAATTTTAATGAAATCTCTATATTATAACTAAATAATGAATAACCAATTTTTTAAAATATGAAAATTAAAATGATTTAATTAATTTTTTATTGGGAATATTTAGGATTCATCATTTGGTTATTCCTTGAATCAAGATTAGGAAACCCACTTCTTTCTTATGGGGTTGATCATTATTTTTTTATGTATCGTTTATTTCACTCATGTGACATGTATATATTTGATAATTATTTATTTATTGGGTTTTATTAGAATTATATATCCATAAAATACATTGGGTAAATTTTTATATCTCATGATATACTTTTTAAGGGAATAATGGGGTGAACCTAAATCCATCATGGCACTTTGTACAAGTTATGATTATGGTTTTGGGAGCGGCCCATAACTTATGATTAAGATTTCATGTCTTATGTTGTTACCACATGCTTATGATTTCATCATCTTAGGCCTTGAATTACTTATTCTAGGATTTCATGCTTATGATTAATAAATTTTTGATATAATATTTGACTCTACTATTTTCTTCTATTTTATTACTATGTCTATTTCGTTACTGGGATTTCTAGCTCACACTTTTGCTTATATACCTAGGGTATCCGATTAAGTTTCAAAATATATATAGATAATAGGATAACTACTTGGGGGTTTACATAAATATGTTTTTTATAATTAAGATGATGTATTTGTTTTTATAATCTTCCAAAGACACTCGAACTATAGATACATGAATTGGGTTGCTAGGAAACTACATTATAAATCATGAAATAAATAATTTATAATGTGTTGGTAACCATACCCTATTTTTATAATTAGTTAATCACAAGCACAAATGGAGGCATTACTAATAAGGATCCTCATTCAGATATTATTAATATAAGACCCCGACCTTAAACCATACTTAATATTGAATTAAATGAATAATTCGGATTGAGGATCTTTTCAGGTTTAGAGTTTTAGAGAATTAGGAAATAACTATTACATCTCAAAATATTACAAAGTAGACACTTCTACTAAGTTTCCATAAAATAAAAACTCTTAAAAAGAAACATTTCTAGTTCCATGTTTTAGGTAGCATGACTTTCCCCTGATCCCATCCTTGAACCAATTCCACATTAAGTCCTGTGAAAAACATTTCAGAAAAACTTGGGGTGAGCATAAAAAGCTCAGTAAGGGATACACAAAGAAATGAAACTGTTAGTTTTTCAAACATCATGTAAACCATGTATACTTTATCAAAGTAATACCATCACCTTTATGAAGTAGTAAAAACTCTTCACTGAATAAAATACCATTACTTACCCTTTTGTAACCAAAATATTACCATAAAACCCATATAATGAACACATAACATATAAAGGTAACTTGGGACATAAACATACTTAAGTGGAATAACCATACGGTCGACTTCCACACATATCACTTAATGGAATTTCCATACGGCCGACATCCATTCTTAATGGAATATCCATACGGACGACTTCCATACCCAATACATTGGAGGTTATAACGTAACCACCCATCCTGGTATTCACGGCACCACCCGTCATATGGTTTATCACGTAACCACCCGTCAAATGTCCAAGTACCATTATAAAATCATAAGACATAAAACAAATATAATGGAAAGAAAAATTTTCCACACTTTGATCACAATATATCACTTAAATATATTGACATAACAAATCCATTATAAAAACCATTTTCAGTACCAAAATAACATGGTATTTATTTTTCATTAAAAAGTAATGGCTTGTAAAGGAAGCCGAATCTCAAATAATGGTCACGGCTGCGGAAAAGTCATTGTCTCCGCATACGTACGACAAAAACATTACATTTTATCATTTAGTAAAATGATTTATATAAAAAGATTCCTTTTGAATAAACGTAAAAGTCAAAGGGTTTTATACACCGTATAAAAAAAAGTGGTGTACAAAACAAAATATGCCTCAATGAAAGGAGATTGAGACGAAGTCCCTTACCTCGGGTCCGACTTGAATTGATCATTCTTTAACCTCCAGAAGAATAAACTTGAGTTAATTTCTACTTGCATAAGAAACTTTTTCAAGTTCATTATTACTTTTATATCACTTATTGCCATCTTCCAAACATTATGTAATCATTTATGTTAATAATGTTGTTTTGTCGATATTTGGTTCTTAAGTCGAAAGTGAACTTCTTACAATTTCATGTTGTACGTGTGGTCAATAGTTCATTATATCCAGAATGATATTCATGATTTGGATATCATATATATCATATATATTCAGCATATACATGTATTTATAATATTAAATAATCATTTATAGGTAAGAAATGAAATGCACCGTTCATGGAGACGGTAAGCCGTACGTACGCATGAACGCTACTTTCATTTCTATTTAATATTTTTATGGAATGGAATCATAATGATATAAAGGTTTATTATAATTCCAGTATAATATCATATATAATACCATTAATTAAATCTTTTATACATCCCACATATGGCATTAACTAAATCAAATCACTTTGAGGGGCAGTAGTCCGCACTTCCTTAAAATGAAGATATCACGTTTACCCATAATGGAAACCATAAAGGTATGCCAAAAATGAAAAATAAATAAGATTAAGGAAAAAATAAACATATTATATATCATATATAAATATAGTGTCATCTTAATGGCCACATTTTAAGGTGTTAAAAGAATGTTGAACAATCACCATTTAGGAAGGTAGAAATTTGCCATCCACGGAAACAGTATGTTCTTTAACCATTAGATGTAGGTGTGTGTAAGTGTAGATCGAATAATTCTTATAAAAACATCCTACTATATTTAAGATATTGGAGTTGTAACAAAATAAATTAATAAAAAGATTTAATGGGGGTGGAGAAGCAAAATAAAACAAAAGAACACAAGAGAAGACACTACCTTTAAATTGGGTAACTCTCTTTGGTTTGAGCTCAAAGGCTTCCTTGGGAAGACTTCTGCCCAAATTGAGGCTTCTAGGAGTAATATAGAGATGTATAGAGGAAAAATGTGCAGGGTTTGGACGAGACAAAGGCTTTGGATGTGTGGGTAAGGAGGTAGAGGTGGGGGCCTTTTATAAGAGGAGAGGAGGGGCACTCTTGCAAAGAAAGGAAATGTTACTTTATTTTAGAATGAGTTTCAGATTTTAATGGTCCCAAATTTATTTTTTTCTAGTATAAGGTGATAAGGGTTTGAAATACACCCATCCAATAGTATTTGTACATGTGTAGGTCCTAGAGTTTACATTATCTTTCTATTTTATTTAAATCGTTAAATAATGAGGTCATCGCTGCATCATCATGATGTCATAAATAATTTAATTTATATAATGTCTACAAATTATAAAACAAATATCATGATGTAGGAAATATTTTTATATTTACAATGAATATTTATTGTAAAAAATATGACTTGTGTAACCCCATTTAAAAATTGTTTTAGTAAAGCAACTCATGTTTGTCTCATTTTAATTTTAACATTAAATAAAAACGTATTAATATCATTTTCCTACCAAAGTGGATCCATAGGGTCCCCAAGTTGACCCATGGCTTGTATTGGTCGGCCATGACACATCCAATAAGAGTAGGAAATGTTTCTAGGTATTTTCAAGTTTTTATAATATCATTTTTGCCTTAAATTGCACTAATTACCTCTAGTCGCGATTAAAAAACTTAATAAGTTACTATTCCCCAAAAAAATATTTTAATCCCATTGAACCATATTTTAACTCTTAATTACAACCATGTATTTATGATTTTTTATATTCAAAACACAAAGGTGGTAAAATTTTATATAAACGGAAAATCAGTTTTTATAAGTACCACTTAGTGGTTTCACTATTCATCAAAAATTGAAGTTTTTCAGAAAAATTCCAAAAATTCACCCTAAGCTATATTTGATATTCCGAATTCAAAAATGATGTCTATTTTACAAAATTCAAAACATATAAGTTGAATTAATTAATTTAATAATTAATTCCCGCTATTAGAGCAAATAGCATGTTTTTATGAAACAATAAGTATCAAAAGATTGACACTAGTTTAAGTCCAATTTCAAAGTGAAAATAATTCCAATGACCAATATTGTATTCAATGGTAAAAATATATTCTAATTTAAATTTAAAACCACTTCAAAATATAATCTAATCATATTAAAAAATTAGATTAAAAAGAGGTTTTGAATTAAAATACAACATTTTTCACTATTCATTAAAAAATGATATTTATCGGAAAAATACAGAAAATTTACACAATGTAAATTTTGATGTCCCGATTATAAAGAATAAATTTATTTTTTCCAATAGAATGTATAAGAGTGACCAAAACTATATTTAATGATGGTTCTCCATTAAAAGTTGATAAGTGGACCTTTAGTGAAGATTAGAGTATATATGCCTAAAATTGAATTCTTTTCATATTTTAAGCCTTTATCCTTTATTGGATAAGTATAAAAACATTTAATAAACATATATAATAACATTTTAGTTATTTCTATTCATTCCTGCCAATAAAACAGCTACGTGTTAACCAACATTTAAAATAATATTATTTTATTACTAGGGTGCAACGTAAGATTTCAAAGAAACTCTCTGTTGCGTATCGAGTACGCTATCGAACATAGCAACCCCTTTAAAGTAAAATTAATATTTAATTCACAAATATTAATAAATATGAAAATTTATTATTCTTTATTTACCTGGGATGTTACAATTAATGGGTTTCTTGGTAAAAGTTTCTTGAGGTTGATAAATAAGATAAGGAGAGGAAATCTGAAGGGGTTGGAGAATGATGAGGTAGTGATGTAGGTGTCGTCTCATTTATCCTTTTATTGGGGTCCCATATTTATTTTTAGTTTTTTAGGTTATTTGAAAAATGGATTTGGATTTGGTTTATATTATTTTGGATTGAGACATAATCGGAAGGGAGGTGATATAGAGGATGATGAGGGGGTTTGAAGTGGGTTGGTGATGGTATGAATATTGGATTTTTGATTGAAAGGTTATATGTAATTTTCATGTTATTATATGGGGAAAGGGGTAGATTATAGGTTTCGATAGGGAATGAATGGTGAACAAACATGAGAGTGGATCATGACAGTCAGTGATCTCCTTAAAAGATGATCATAGTTGGTTTTTGTGGCTAGAATAATGAGTAAAGATAATTATAGTAAAAGGGTATATTAATGGAAACAAAATAGTTTATTCATTGGCATAAAATATTTATATAATTTTAATTCATCATGGTGTAAGCCTAACCGTTACAGTTTGATAGGCCTGGTTCCAAAACTGTAAGATTCTTTAAATTCAGGCTTCTCTTATTGTTGCAATGTGGGGAAATATCTGAGGATGATTCTTTTTGATCTTCATACACTAGAATTGTATTATTTGGTTCCCTCATATTGTGATGTTAATCCCATAAGAATTTTTGTTCCCACATATCTACACACTTGAATAATCAATGTGTGATTCATGTTTTCCATGCTAGAAGCAATTTGCACATCCCAGGAGAGATCTATTGAGGTTGGATTGTGTCATGGTGATTACTCCATGAAATTTAATAGTTTATATGTTTAAGGATATGTATTATATTTTATTATGGACAATTTTATTATATCATAATTTCAATTTTATAGTTTTCTCCATAGATGTTTTATGACATTATAAAGATGGATTTATTGTTAGACTACCACTCTTAATAAATAATCTTATTATTACTGTTGTAACTTTTGGATATTTTGTATAATACTAGGGGATATTATACTATAGTGCCTAAACTACTATTTCCTTAATAATTATTAACCTAACTAAATAGGAATAAATTTGTTTAATAAAAAAATAACCTAGGTTACCACCCAACCAACTCTTCATTTATTTAAAGAACCAAACACACTTTTTATCTTGAATTATATTTAAGAGATGTAATTATTCCCTATTGGAAGTTATTCATGTTGATATTTTCCTATTAACCATTAACCTGGAATAAATTTACATTTCCTATTTGGATATTACTTCATATTTTTGGAAAATATTTTATTACTATGAAATTTCATAGCCAAAGTGATAAACATTTACCAAGAAATAATAAACAAACAAGATTATAAAAAACAAACTATGAATATGGGTGTGATTTTTCATCAATTTTTTATCATTTCACAAAACTTATTAGTTTTATATTTTAAAATGTTGGAATTTTTATAAGCATTTCATTGGATCTTTTTTGATTCATTCAACTACAACATGCATGTTTTCGAATCATGTTGTAAATCTATATTCACCTTCATAATAGCCCAATATCAATGATCAATAATATAAACTAATAATAGGAATGAATTTATATATATGTGTATAAACATGGCCATACCAATTTGATTTTTAAATGATACCCTGTAATTATATAAATTATCATTATGTATTTTACTCCAATCCATCTAGGTTGAACACATGGTTTTCTCTAAAATTTAAATGAAATCTTATTATAATAATTCCAATTTCCCACTTATTTATGGGTGATTGAGTTTAATAGTTTTGTATATTTTACCGTCAATGAGTTATTATTGAAATGTGTTCCTAAATCACTAATAGGTGAATGAGTAGTTCAAAAATAAGAAAATACATCTTCCTTAAAACATTTGATCACTGTAGTAGTTGTGTTCTTCAATATGGCCTTAGATTATACCCACTTTAACATGTAATCCATGCACGGTAGAATGTAAGAGTTTCTACAAAAAATTAAGAAATATCCCATTAAATATATTACCCATACATCCAATAATTGATATTTTAGGATTGGGTATTATAGAATCACATATTTTTTTATATTTTTATTTCTATAGAATCGATCATATATTTTAAAAACATTATTAACACTATTTAGAGTTTTGGATAAATGAATTTGCATTATAATATCTTGAATAATGATTCTATAGGTTCAATGATGTCCTATGATATGTGATGAATGAAATAATCACAAAACAATCTTATATTCAAACTCATGTACATACCACCGAATCAGTATGTCTTCACATTGTTTTTTAATATGGATCATCCCTAGAATAGTTCAATATATTGAATTGAAACCTATTCATTTATTGGTAAGTAATACGGTAATACATGATCCCATTTTGAAAATAATTTTAAATATCAGCTAAGCCTAGAAGATCCTATAAGCATAGAATAATTTCACATCTTGGAAATCCTCATCGATATCAATTGTATTCTCATATTCCACATTACTTAATTTCCATCTTTATAAATGAATAGGAAAGAAACTATCTAAGCCCTTTTTTCAATTATCATTGTATCAAAATAATAGAGTAACATAATCTAATCAATAAATCATGTATTTTAATCCTTTCTGATCAACAAATACATAAAATATTAAGATTCAATATAGAGAATTACCTTAGAGGAACGGAATATAATATAAACTTGTCCAATTAAAACACCACTATTAGAAGTTCCTTATATAGGGTAATATTGTTTATTTAGGATTCATTTTGTATTCATATTTCATAATAAATGGTTCAAAAATGTGATTAAACCATTATACTAAATCACCACTTATAGAGAAATCATTTGCGTAACACATGAACTCAAAATTATTCTCCTAATTACGAGAAATAAATATTGGGGAAGACACTAAATTATTATTAATGGAAGTAAAATATTTCTTAAATGATTCATCAAATTTTAGTTGAGCTTTATCTGAAAATATAGTAGTGAATTTCTTATTTTTATTAGATAAATCCTTTACAAAGGAGTGGTAAAATCCAATATATTCAACAAATCTCATAATCTCATTAACTATTGTTGTCTCAGAATGTTTTATATGCCTCTTTATTTGATCTGGATCAACTTTAATTCACTAATAAGATATTCTATGCCTATAGAAAATTCCTTCTTGAACCACAAATGTTTACTATTACCAATTAAGTACCATAATTGTTTCTTCACTTTACTTGAGTACTAAATATTTGTTATGAAGTCAAGACTCAAAATTTCCTCCATTGAATGAGTATCAATCCATGAATATTTTATTTAATTCCTCTACTATATAATGAAATATATATATCATGCACGATTAATAATTGTATTGGGAATTAAAGAATATAAATTATATGAGATAATAGATGAAATTTCCATATGGTTTGGTAGAAGTTTTCTTGATTTGGCCATTTAGGTCTATCAGTATTTGATTATAACTAGAGTCACTATTTAAAAACCAATAAAAATCATGGTTAGAAATCCTTTTATGAATTTGATCCACTGATGATAATGGAATGTTTTCCTTATATTTTATTTTTTTATCTTATTAAAATATACACATACTCTCCATTTATGGATTTTTCTTATAGGAATAATCTTGTTTTCTTCATTCTTAATTATGTTCATTCCTCCCTTTTATAGAATTACTAGAGAAAAACCAACCAATTATATTTATAATATTGAAAAGAAAATTCATTTATCTTAGATTTTGATGAGTTCTTTCCTGACAAGCTACTTTATTGATGGTTTAAGTCCATATTTTGGTTGTCTTCTTGACTTTTATCCTTTTTAAAATAGTATTTTCATTGGGAAAATGGGAGGATAGTGTATATAATTTTAGGAGTTCAACATGTTATTCGTTATTTTTTATTCTTAAAGGCATAAAGAAAACTATCCCTATGTTCCATTAAAAATATTATTCTAATAATTATAGGCAGTTTCATTTATCACCCAAAAAATTAGTAAATTTTTATACATGGAAGTGGATTCAACTCAAAAAATGGTGTCTTGATAACTTAAGTGAATAATTTCAATTATTTTTCCCTTTGATAAGTGATATTTCCATTAGGTTTCCCAAAATTATTGTTTATTCTCCAAAATAATATTTTCTTCCTCATTTTTCCACAATAATATCAATGAGTTGCATCGTGATTTTCTCTTCCACTTTTAATTTAATCTTAATGTATGAGTGATCTTTATTAGAGAATATAGAATAAAAGCACTTATAGTTGGTTCAATTCATCACATCACTCATTTGGTAAAAGGGTAATTTTCCATTACTAACTCAACAAATTTATATTACTTATTTAACACTAATTAGTTATTTTATAATGGAAAGGAAGGGGCTCTAAAAGATTATGAGAACCTCTACTAATTCTGATTTTCAAGGATAAAAAAGTTATCAAGAAATAATTTTTTCCAAACCTCTATAACAAAATCATTAAAAATTACATGGGGGTAATTCACTGATGGATTATAAAGTTTTAATGTTATTCATTTTAGTTATTTCTTATCTAGTTAATTATTTTAAAACAAAAATTAGGTGCATAAACTATTCACTTTCTCCCAAATCACAGATTGTCTTCTCAAATGTGAATATTCAAATTTATTCATTTTATGGAAGTGATATATGGATCTCTTATATTTAGAAGGATATTTTGTTAAACTACTAACAAATAGACCTTAATAATAGATATGACTAATAGATCTTATAATTTACTCTTTTTTGACTTTATATCCTTAATGTTTTTTCATAATTTGATATATTTTATATATCTTTCACAAATAGGTTGATGATATGAATTTCTTTTAAATCTCAAAGAATTTATTAAATTGAATTTCAACTCTCACTTGTCTCATGGAAATTAAAAATGGTAGAGGGATTATATAAGTTTATGGATTTTTATACTCCTCCTATATTGGTTATACCTATAAGATTTTTATAGAGCCCCCTTCTCCTTTTCTTCATCTTTTTTTCTCAACCATTCTCTCATTTTTAATATCCTTTTTCTCATTCTTCTTCTCCAATTCCTCTACACTATTGTATCTTATATTTTTTCCTCACTCTCTTTTAACTCTAACCCACTATAATGTGTCAAAACTTTTACCTAATTACTTATATATTTCTATTTGTTACATAGTTGTGTATTAGGTAATATTTCTAAAAATGACCGATATATTTTCCGCACTTAATGACTATGATTTTTGAAAGTTTATTAATAATTTATTAAATATTTTTCTCTTTTTTTAATCTAATGGAGTAACTTATGAATGATAAAATTAATCATATCCTTGAGAATTTTTTTTATAGTTGAGAGAGTGTTTTGGGATGGAATTTCAATATAGGATAATTAAATTGGGGTTGAGGGGTTGAGAATGATTGTACGGTCCTTTATTTTTTTCTTGTGGTGAAAACATAGGTTTTCTTTGGGATCAATTACATTTTTAGTAACTTTTTTTTTTGATTTCATCTTGGATTTAGCTATGTATTGGGTAGAATTGGCCTACTTTAGTTATAATAATTTTGAAACTTTTGATAATATCAGCTATAGATTATAAAGATTCAATCATTAAGATAATTTTCATTTGAGATATCCTTGTATTATAAATATTTATAAGTTCCTCCATATAACTTATTATCAAGGGATTTATGTGTGGGTTTTTGTGGTGGTGATTACTGTGGTTGACTAGGTCCCATGAGAAACCTAAATTTAAATAAATTCATCATTAATGACTCAAATTCGGATTCTATGTATGTATTATCCTCCAATTTATGGATTATTCATCTTAGTGAACCCATTTAACTTTTATATAGACTATCATTATGAGTGATATCATAGAGAAGGTGTCATGTGACTTTGATTCTTCATTATAAGGCCTTAGTAAGTTAAAACATTAAAAAATGCTTAATATCTAGGGTGTAAACCATAATAAAATCTTTTAATTTATAATAAAATATTAAATTCCATGATTTGATAACTTTCTTGATAACTCCATGAATCTATCCCACAATTCAATGTTGGATTCACCATCAATTTGGTTAAAATTTCGGATTTTTCTTCACAACTTCCATGTTCTCACTAATAAATACTATTTACATATAAATTATTTCACCATATCATCCTAAGGAATTATGGATAATGTTGAATTAATTTTAATCCAATATGTTTCCTAATAAAAAATTGATAACGGGTATAACCTCAACTATATATAACCCTATGTTTCTTCATTACTCTTAAATGTGTCACTAATTTCTAGAAAATTAGACCAATGAGTGAGATGATAATTACATTGTATTCTATTGAATTTACTCATATTATAGTTCATCAGGATATGTATTTATTTTATCTTAAAATTATTCACATGAATAGGAAGTTGAGATTTCTTGGGGGAAACCCCATCAATGGGTGGGTGATCATAGTACATTATAGTTCTAATCTCATATATATTTTCTATTTTCCATTTAAATTATCATTGGTAAATTATCCATTTTAACAAATAGGGTGTGAATATTATACGATTTTGTATCATAAATATGATAAGAGGAAACTACCAATCTCAAGGTCATATTCCAAGGTCATTCATGAATCAAAACTTATTGATCTAGTTGATGGAATCTTATTCATGCACTAATATTCCTATAATGAAAAAAATAACAAAAATGGTGCTTGTAAAAAGGAATAAAAATTTAAAATGGAATAGGGAATGAAAATAATATGTAAATAAAAAATATTTTATACTCTTAACATCATTTCACTCCCTAACAATGGTGAAAAAAGCTCTTACAAGGTTACCGACATTGTTAATTTTAGAGCGGTTTCATGTTAAATGTTCAAAAGTGTTATTAATCGATCACTATAATACTAAGTTGTATAGATGTGAGAGTAAATGTCCTATACAATGAAAAATAATTGTGACATTAAAGATCTTTGTATGATTAAATTATCCACACAATTATTTTTATGTAATTCCATATCAAGAATAATTTAAAATGAAATGATTTAAATGAAGGTTAAAATAACTAATTAATTTACATGAAAGGAATAAATTTCAAAGGATTTTTAACATATAATAATAACCAATTTAATTCATATTATGATCTAACTAATTATATTCATGAATGTTTTAAAATTACTAACATCTCAATAGTCAAATCTATTGATTCTACCTAGGTAAATATATAACTCTTGGTTGATGAAATGAACTAAAATAAGTTAATTATGGATGATATTAGAGTAGGATATATGTCTAATGTATTATTGATAGTTTAATTTTATCAATCACCATAGAGTCCCTCCATCATTAAATATTTTATTCGAATTCATATTAAAAAATTACATAGAAATTAAATATAAAAATATTAAGTAATCCAAATTTATATTCATGAATGTAATTGATATAAACATTTTACCTCTCATCATTCTTCCATTGACCCCTCTCCCGTTAAGATAATAGTCACTCATAGTTGAGGGAAACTGTATATTGTCTTAATAATTCAGTTTTGGAAAGAAATAATGAAAATTAAATTAACTAAGTTAGAATAAAAATTACATGAATTAATGGATAGATCATCAAAAGTATCAATGGAAACTAGGAGAATCTTGATCAAGATCCGAAATTCTACTAAAAAACTTCTGAAACCAAATATTTATAATTTTAATATCCCTCATGGATTGAAAAAATACACCAAAACATGAATATATATGACATAGATAAAAAAAGATACACATTATCCTTGAATGGATTTATCAAAAGATGAGAAATGTCATTATGTCATGACGCTGGGGTCTTCCCCCTTTAAAAATTTAAATTTATCAAATATTACGGTGATGATAGGGAAACATAATGGTCTTAGGACCATAGGATAAACCCCTTGTCTTTCATTTATTGAGAGAATTTTATTGTAGAAAATGTATATCTATTTAAATATGTTTATATAGATTAGAGGTAAAAATATATGGCTTAAATGAAACAATTTTAGAAGTTGTTGGTTGACCTGCAAACCAAGAATAATTTTTTACTTTTTTCTTTTATTATTATTTCAATTTATTGTATCTTTTGTAATAAAAAAATTTATATTTTTTATATATGTATTGAATATATATATATACTAATGAAAACGTGATAAATATTTTGTTCCTAATATTTAATATTCCTTAATAATTTGTGTTTATTTTATGAGAAAAAATATTTTAAATATTGATTAAAAATGTCATCTAACCATCAGATTGGCCCACATAAAATGTACACTAAAATAAAATAAATATTTATAAGCCTACATTAAATGTGAAATTAAATAGACTACAAAATTTTAGGCCTGGTTTATGCATGCCTGACTCCCTCTATAATGATATGTTCCATCAATCACCCCTGGGCAATGAACCTAAAGTCTTCAACCAAAAACTTATCTGTTCTTATATTCCACTAGATCATTCTTATGGATTTCTATATCTAAATTATCTTCATAACTACACAATATAATTATATGTATTTGAGAATGATCACTTGAAATTCTTCAAAAGGGTAATCAAATTCCAAAATAACTATGATGTTAAAATAATTATTACAGCGTAATGAAATTATTCATTAGATCCATGAGAACACTTTACACCATAAATTATTTACACTATTAGTGGGATTCATTATAAGACTGGACATACCTTTGATCATCTATGGATCTTATGTTTTGTTACTCCATGACATAGAAACACATATACCCCTCATGTATTATCAAAATTTCACCCTTAATTAAGGAAGTTTAGTTTGAATTTGGGTTTTACCCTCATAGTTCTTTCTTGGCTCTGGTGACTGCATTTTTCCATGGTGTGTATACATAAATAGGTGGGGAATAATATTTTTTTCATTTTATCTTCCTGAAGTATGTCATGGAATTATATAATATATTTTCATATGAAATAATTCCAAACAATTTCTATGTATCCCTTCTAATAGGATTATATGAAATGGGGAAAGCTGTTGTGGCATGAAAAATCAAGGATTATGAACCTTTACTCAGTAATAAAATAGTTTTAGTGTAATCCTTTTCTATTTTTTCAATAAATGTGTTTATTTCTACATATATCACTATGAAATTTATTTTTGTGTAATTTTCTTTCTATCACTTATCTAAAATATTCTCTAAATATTCCTAAATCTATTTTAACCACAATTCTTACATAAATCCTATGAAAAAAACTAGGCAGTGTTATGTCAATTTAGTGGTAAAAATTATGCATAAAATTCATGAATAATTAAGAGGTATCCCTAATCATTCATCACAAGGAATTAAAATCCTAGTTCTTCACATAAAATTCACTCTTATATTTAATGAAATTAATATTTCAATTATTGGAATGAACTGATATTAAAATAATAGAAACCACTATATATTAAATTTTATATGAATATTTAAATTGTTCTTCTAGATCGAAACCAATGAATGTCCTCAATTTCAGTCAGTATATTTATTCAATCTTACAACTCATGAAAACCAATAAATAAATAAACAATTAAATTTCTCTTTTAGATTAATGATAAAAATATGAAATAACATGACAAAAAATATTTAAAATATTAAAAAAATGCAGAATTAAATTATCCTTATCACACAACTATGCCTAAATCTAGTGCAAATTTTTAAAATAGAAACATATAATTAGGATTTTTAAAACATTAAAAAGAATAATTAAAAATGATAAAATATATAAAAAATATAATATCTAAATTCCTAATATTTTTTAATAATAAAATTAAAAAACTATAATCATTATTATTATAAATTATTATAGTTTTATGGGATTATAAGAAACCAAAAAACACAAACACCTAGGCAACCTAGAGTTTCATACATTTTCTCTTCCCATAAGGAATGATAAGCACCCACTAGGACCCTTTTATTACATATGATGACATGTAGACCTGCTAGAAATAAGGAAATTATATAGACCAAATTCCCATTATCCTAAAATCCCATTATGTGCCTCTAAGTCCTAATAATGTAGCGTACATTATAATGTTCCACCAATCACATTCCAGTAGTCAGTGTACCATGTCACCGGTCAGAATGTTACATCATTGTCAGCCAGTAATTGATGCATCTTCCTTCCCTATAATGTACTATGGTAGGGAAACACTCCAACTATTAAAATTTCATGGGAAGAGGTCTGGGGGATAGGTTCCAACCCCCTATATCTATTTTGATCCACCCACTCAGTGATTCCTTGTGTGGCACCCCACTGTATCACCTACTTTTTGTGTCACATCATCCAACTGGTCTCATTTTTTGATAGTCACTGGAAGGGAACTGATGTGAGATGCATGGGGTGGCCCGATCTTCATGGTGTAGGGAGGTGGATGTAAGATGCATTTTGGGGCTATGTGACAGATGATAGGTATGGATAGCAGATGCATGTAGTCGATCAACACTATAAGAAGCACGACATTCTACTTAGACAACACATTCAAAGGAGGGATGTGATAGCCAATCCACACAACAACGCACTTGGGTCGAGGCAAGGAATTGGGGGCTTTGTTGTATTGGATCACTAATCTCACTTGTAGATTGAAAAGACAAGAATTAATAAGAGTAAGAGAAAAAACTTGGGAGATCCCCACACAAGGGAGGGAAAAAATCATGAGCTCTCAATTAAATATTCAATCCAAATACAATGCCATGGGATGGATATTTATAGCCAAGGGGCGATACAAAAGTCAATGGTATAATACCCTAAAGTCATAAATGATAAACCTACCTTGTCCCCTTAAAAGTAAAAAAGATAAAGTCTAACAAAGACTTTTGGAAAAGTATCCCACAACTTTCCATCTATAACCCACCAGATTTGACTTTCAGTGCATATCCCACCAGATTTTGCTTTGGTGTCCAAAGATGCCATTTCTAGAATCCTCCATGTGGGAAAGGCATCCAGATTTGTAAAACCATGTGGGAAAACCTTTAAACATCAATTTTGTGATTAAATAAGTGATATTATTGGTCCTTTTTGTCCATCCATTCAAGGTAATATCTGTTGGGCCTTTAATGAAGCAAGATGCATGCCCATTGTAGCATTAAGCCTCTTTAATCTCCCTCACGTCATTGGGCCTTGCAAATACTACTCTTCCACCCACACAATCAACTTGGTGCCTTTAACATGATTCTCATCACCCTCCCCCTCTTAAAAATAAGTCATCATCGACTCTACATCCTCCACATCCCAAAAAAAGAAAAATGATCAGAAACATTGAAAGTGGAATTTATACCAAACTCACCTAGAAAATCTATCTTGTAAGCATTTTTGTCAATCTTCGCGAGAACTCGAAAAAGTCCAAATCCTCATGGCATGAGTTTTGATTTCCACTTGTTGGGAAATCTATACATTCGCATATGAAGCCAGAACAAGTCTATGGGCTCGAACAACACTTGTCTATGACCCTTGTTTGCATGATCAATATATTTCTAGATCATCTGATCGATACTTTTCCTTGACTTTTCATGGATTTGTTTAATGAATTCAGCGCACCCTTTCACATCCATATTAGTTGCTTCCTACAAAGGCAAATGACCTAGATCAATAGAGGCAAGAGGGTTAAAACCTTAAAAAATTTTGATTAGAGAATATTGAGTGGTCAAGTGCTTGGACCTATTATATACAAATCCCACAGGCGGTAGAAACTCCTCCGAATTATTGAGATTCTTCTTGAGAATTGTTCGCAGAAGGGATGATAGTGTATGATTCACCACCTCTGTTTTCCCATCTGTTTGCAGATGAAAAGTAGTGGAAAATAGTAAATTTGTGCCCAGTTTTCTCCATAAGGTCTTCCAAATGTAACTAAGGAATTTTGTGTCTTGATCCGACACAATTTTCCTTGGAATTCCATGGAGTTTGACGAATTCTTGAAGGAAGGGTTTTGTAATTTTAGTAGAATAATATGTTTTATGACAAGGAATAAAATGTTCCATTTTAGAAAACCAATCCACCAGAACAAAAAATGAATCTCTCTCCCTCTTGGTCCTTGGTAACCCCATAATAAAGTCTACTGATATGTCCTCCCAAGGGTTTTTGGGGATAGGGAGAGGATGATATAATCCATATGGGTTCAGTTTTGATTTGGATTTATGAAAAAATTAACTTTCCCACAAAATTTTCAACATATTTAGATATCCAAGGCCAATAAAAATTCACTTTAAGAATAATTAATGTTTTTGCAACACCAAAATGTCCCATTAACCCACCAAAATCTGACTCCTTTAGTAAAAGTAAAGGGATAGAGCAATTGGGAATACAAAGCTTATCAATCTTGGATAAGAACGCTTTATGTAAATAATACTTTTACCAACTAACTATAGGTTTACTATTCCCACATGGTTCATTAAAATCACTATCAGTAGCATATAATTTCTTAATGCATTCAAAACCAAGGATTTTTTAATCCAACAAGGATAAAAGAAAATATCTACGCGAAATAGCATCTGCCATAGTATTTTCTTTACCCTTTTTATGGTTGATGACATATGAAAACGATTCAATGAATTCCATCCATCTAGCATGTCTTTTATTTAGTTTATTTTGGCTCCTAATGTATAAAAGAGCCTCATGATCGGAATGAATCACAAATTCATTAGGCCAAAGATAATGTTTCTATGTTTCTAGAACTCTAAATAATGTATACAACTTTTTATCATATGTATCATAGTTTAGAGTTGGGCTATTTAACTTCTCACTAAAGAAATAAATAAGCTTAAATTCATGCATGAGTAATCCTACTATGCCAAATCCACTTGCATCACATTCAATTTCAAAGGACTTCTCAAAGTCTGGATGTGAAAGTAGAGGGGTGTTAGTAAGTCTCTCCTTAAGAACATGAAAGGCATTCTCTTGAGTTGTCCCCCATTTTAAAGTAACTCTCTTCTTTGTCAATTCATCCAATAGTTCTTCTAGTGTGCTAAATTTCTTAATAAATCTCCTATTAAAACTATCAAGTCCGTGAAAAATTCGTACATGGCCAATGAAGGTTGGAGTTGGCCATTCTTGTATTACTTTGATCTTCTCAGTGTCAACTTCAACTCCATTCCCACTCAAAACAAATCCAAGTAAAACAATCTTCTCAAGGAAAAAATCACACTTATTAATGTTTCCAAACAATTTTTCTTTCCTTAAAACATATATGACTTTTCTTATGTGATCTACGTGTTCATGAAAAGTCCTACTATAAACTAGAATATCATGAAAGTAAGCTACCACAAAGTTTCCAATATATGCATGTAAGACATGCTTCCTTAAACTCATAAGTGTAGTAGGTACATTGGTGAGACCAATGAGCATGACTAACCATTCATAAAGTCCATGTTTTTCTTAAATACAGTTTTCCACTCAACTCCTTCATTCATCCTAATGTGATGGAAGCCACTTCTTAAATGAATTTTTGAGAAAATAGTTGAACTATTTAATTCATCTTGTATATTATCTATCCTAGGGATAGGATGTCGATACCTGACTATGATTTTATTCGTGGATCTGTAGTCAAGGAACATTCTCCATGATTCATCCTTCTTTGGTACTAGAAGAACCGGTACCGTACAAGGACTAGAACTATCTCTAACATATCCCAAATCAAGCAGCTCTTGAACTTTCCATTGAATCTCCTTTGTCTCTTCCAGGTTCATGCGATATGCAGGGAAGTTTAGTAGTGATGATCCATGTATGAGGTCAATTTGATGATAAATTCCTCTAATGTGCGGCAAACTAGGTGGCACATCTTTGGGAAACACATCTTCAAATTCTTTCAACAAAGACTCAACAACATGAGGCTAAGAAGATGTTAAGTTGTTAGTGTTCAACATAACCTCTTTGAACATAAGTACTAAGATATATTTTCTAGAAATCAAAGCTTCTATAACATCACACTTTTTTGTCAACATCACACTTTTCTCTCCTCTCAAATATTTTTTCCTATTGATTTTTCTTTGCTCTCCATTTCCTTTCTTCTCTCATCCTCTATTTTTCCCTCATTCAATCCATTTAAATTTTCTCTTTTTTCTTCCTCATCACTAATCGTTTTTTCTATTCTCTCAATATTTTATCTTCTAGAATTTTTTTGGGGTCCTGGGGTTGTGGGTTATTAGTTCCCCTCATAGTACAACACTGTGATGGTTCAAGAAACCATCATGAGTAACACGCTTATCGTACTTCTACGGTAGACCCATTATCCAGTGGCGTGGCTTCATAAGAACAATGTCACAAAATACATCATCCTCGTATTTACCAATGGAGAAAAATACCTTCACCTGTTTGGGAATATTCATCTCTCCACAATTATTCAACCACTGAAGCTGATATGGATTTTGATGCTTCAAAGTAGAATGTCCCAACTTCTCTACTCACTCAGTGCTCCGAACATTACTCAAACTTACTCCATCAATAATAACACTACATACCGTCCAATGGATCTTGCACTGTGTATGGAAAAGGTTCTCCCACTACTCCTACTCTTACATGATAATTTTTTCACTTATAACTCTCTTAGTGACAAGAATCTCACCATATTCTACAAATTCTACACTATCAATTTCTGGAGGTTATTTCACCCCCTCTTCTAAGATCTCTCCATCGGTCTCCCATTCCTTATACCTATTGATGGTCATGGTGCGCCGGTTTGGGAACTCACTAGCAATGTGACCCCTTCCTTGACATTTGGAACACCGAATATACTGATTCCTGGTTTTTTAGCCTCAAAAGTAGGTTTCTCCTATGGATGAATTACCTTGTCACTTTTGTGATCGATGACCTCTTTTGGCTTTGAGGGTTCTCTAATCTCTTTCCTCGTATTTCTCAATGGCATGAAAGGGGAAGTGGGTTTCCTCATGTTTCTCCTACTTTTTATTTGTTGCTCGATCTGGGTGGCTTGATGAATCATATCTTGTATTTCAATATGGTGATACATCTCCACATGATCGACAATCTACCGATTGAGCCCTTGTAAAAACTGTGCCATGGTTGCCTCCGGATCCTCCTCAACATTTACTCGAATCATAGAAATTTTAATCTCCTTGGAGTAATATTATACACTCTAACTACCTTTTGTGAGGTGTTAATGTTTTTTGTGGAGTTCTGTATGTTAATTTGTGGGAACAAACCACTTCTGCCTGGAGAACTTCATGTCATCCCAAGTGTTGATGGGACGTCCACCATATCTTGACCTCTCCTTTTTGAACATGATCCCACAATATTAATTCATAATCAATGACCTCAAGGGAAGCATGTTTTACCTTTTTCTCCTTGGAATAGGTATGACATGAAAACACCTGCTTGATCCACATCTCCCACTCCAAGTATGCTTTCAAATCACTTTTCCATTGAAAATAAGGGACATTCACCTTGATTCCACAAAGTAGGTAATCATCATGTGATCTTCTTTGTCATCCTCTAGGTTGTCGGTACAACATCTTACTTTGTGAGACATCCTCAAAATCACAATCAAGGTTTTCCATCTCCTCCTGCATGATGTGGGGGCGATGGTGTGCCGGAGCTCACCGCAGGTTATCGTGGATCATCCTTGGGCTTGGTTGATTCTCTAAGTTATCAATCCTCTCATGTTCCACCTCTAACTTTTGATCAAGAAGTTTCTAAAAATTTCTCACCAAATTTTTCATTTTTAATGGCTAAGCTTCTGCTATGGGAGACCTACTTCAGCTTTCTTCATCATTAGCATGAACAATTTTCTTCCCACGATCTTCAACCATAATAAATTATGCAAACACAAAAACATACTGGGGGGGGGGGGGGCACAAACAATGATACAAACTCACTCACACATGAAATATGTACACACACACACACATGATGTACACACTCACACTCACACACACAACATACACACACACACACACACACACACACACACACACACACGCACACAAAACAAGATGCACACACTCATACACACATGATTTGTTTTGTTTTTTTTTCTCTCCACTCTCAAAACTCCATTCATATTCCAAGATCTAATGAAATATAATAATTTTTTTGGGTGATCACTTGTCACCAATCTGTTCCCAAGAATGATTGTTTCGAGGGATGGTTTAACACAACCTTCTTGAGTGGAAAACGGTAAAGGGTGAAAAGAGGGTAGAAAATGGATAAAGTGTCACGCCCAGACTTTATTGAGGTACAAGTTTGATTTTAAATTTTTATTTCATAAATTAATTACTGGTTTATTTAAATTATTTGGTTGTATCATGGGCTGAACCCGGTGTGGGTTGCCCGTTGTGGTAACGGTGCGCGCGCGCGGGCCTTGCGCCGCTATGCGCACGGGTAGGGGATGGGAAAAGCCATGCAACTTTGCCTTTTCAACGCACGGTGCCCGTTGCGCGGATGATTCAAATGACAAATGTTAACTTCAGTTTTATTATTATTATTTATATTATTATTATTATTGATACTATTATTATTATTATTATTATTATTATTATGCTTTTATTATTGTTAATGTTATTAATATTGTTATTCTATGCGATTATTATTATTATATCGTATTATTGTTGTGTTATTATTATTATTATGATTATTATTATTATTAATACTATTAATATGTTTATTTCTGATGTCATTATGATATTAATATTATTGCTATCAAACTTTTTTTTCGGTTTTCCTTCCCCCTTCGAAACCCTAGCCGCCACCCTTTTCCATTTTCATTTCTTTTTCTGTTTTTTTATTTCTCTTGTCTTCCTCCCCAGGTTTTCCACTCCCCCGTTTTTTTCTTTTTCTTTCTTCTCCTTCCCCCGATCCTGCACCCTCTCGCTGCCGCACCTCCCTGTTCACCCTCAACCGCCAGCAACCTCTGCACCCCCTTCCCTCAACCTCCTCGCCGGACCGCCTCCTCCCTCCTGCTCCCTTGCACTGCCTCCCTATCAGCCAGATCACTCGGCGAACCCTTCCCTAGACTCACCTCCCTCGTTCCGCCTCCCTCTCGGCCGAGCCACCCGACGACCACCCTACGGCGCGCTTCCCTTCCTCTGCCCAGCTCCACCAGGTCGCGCCGCCTCCCCGCTTCCGCTGTTCCGCCTTGAGCCACCCCTGCTTCAACCTGCTGCATCCACGCCGGAACCACGTCGCCATCCAGCTCCTCCCTCTTCCCACCTTCCTCTGCTTCACACCACACCAGACCACCCCTTCCGTTCTCCCTTCCTCCTCCACTGAGCGGGCACACCCCCTGCCCCTCTCCTTCGCTTCTTCTTCTTCTTCTCTTATCCTTCTTCTTTTTTTCCTTCCTCCACCTCTACTCCGCTGGACAGCGCTGCTGCGCCCCTCACCTGTTCGGTTGCCTTCCTCCCCTCTCTGTCATGGCACCCCCCTCTCCTCCTCCTCCTCTTTTTTCCCTTCTCCTTCTCTTCTCCTTCTCTTCCCTTCCTCCCTTTTCTCCTGCGCGCTTCACCCCTTCTCCTCTCCTTCTTCTTCTTCTCATTCTTCTTCTTCTTTTCTTCCTCTCCTTCTTTCTTCTTCTACCGCACCCCCCCTCCTGTGACCCAAGCCCCCTCTTGCTCACCACCGCATGAGCTCCCTTGGCTAGCCGCATGTGGTCGGCACCCCTCCGCTCCGCCAAACAGGGTTGTCTTGTTTATTTTAATTTATTCTATTATTTTATTTTATTTTATAAGTTATTAACATTTTATTATAATTATTACAATGTGAACATTATTATTATTATAGTAATATTATTTTAATATTATTATTATTATCTCAATATTATAATTATTAATATGTTATTGTTATTAGTATAATTATTATTATTACTATTATGATATTATTATTATTATTATTATATTATTGTGTTGTTATTGTTAAACTATTGTTATTATTAAGATTACTATGATTATTATTATTATTCTATTGTTATTATTATTATGTTGTTGATATTACTATTGTTATTTTTGTTATTATTACTAATAGTACTATTATGTTAAAATTATCATTGAACCTGTTGAATGATCTACTGTTTTTAGGACCTGTTTTACGACTCGATACGGTTCTACCATGGTGCAACAAGAGTTCTGGGCCATGTCGTTTCACGCACCAGTTTGAGGTAGGTGATTCCACACTCAATTATCATCTGGAGATCTTTTGCATGTTGCTTTAATTTTTAGCACCCTGCTTATTAGTTTCCATGCTGAAAAATTAGTTCTGATAACTTTTTAATGTGCATCGAATCTGCCAGTAGTATATTTATGTGATGCAAGTCCATTTTTTTTATTGTGAAATCTTACTTTGGCTGTTTGTTATTATTTTTAAACTGTGCAGTGTGTGAGTTAGGAAGTGCGGATGATGTAGTTTGTGTTTTGGCATGTCAGAATATTTTTTATTATATAAAGGGGTTTTGAGTGACTTTTAACCTTTAAAAAGTTTTGAGACATGTTTGAAAAATGTTCAATAATTTTTCTTAGTGGTTTTCTTAATTAACAAAGTGATTTAGTTAAGTTATGAATCTAGTTTAATTTAAAGTGTAAGCAGTGTGGTTTAAATTTTTTTTTTAATTTTTTTTTAAAAAAAAAAGATTTGGTGTGTGTGTGGTTTTCAAAGAGGATATCAGTGTACAGGTGACACGTTTGGCTCTAAGTGGTAATGTGACATGTTATGTGAACTTTGATCTTTAGGTGAGCATAAGGAGGGAAGCCAGGGTATTAGGTGGGGAGACGAGGACTAGTGAGCTAGTGTTCTGGAGATGACCCGACCCGGTTTCACTGGCAGGTTTGACGATTGCAACACTAACTAAACATATGATATCTGAGGTTCGTCCCCTTCTAAGAAACGTGATCTAAGGGTCTTGGCCTTCTAAGCCACGTTATCTGAGGGTTGTGGCTGCCTAATCCACATTTCACTGAGACACGACATTCTAGGATCCCACTAGTACTTGTACCCATAGGGCCTTTCCCATCCTTTGATGCTACTGGTTACTTCTCGTGCACAATGATATGTGATATGTCACTTGAATTATCACCCTAATGTGTTTATTTTGAACTATCTTCCCTTTAAATCATTTTTTGAAAACCATTTTTATTTCACTTCTTTCCTTCGTTATTTAGCATTGCAAATGATTTGTCTTTTGATAGTTGTGCGAGGAATCTTTTCTTGGTGATATCCTGCTGGGTGATTGGTCACACCCTACATACACCCTTGTGTGTAAGTAGATTTTTTTACTTCTAATACAGGTAAGGGTCCAGATTTTGGGAGCAGTGGTCCAGGTTGTTAGCAGGACTATCTACGTGGCGTTTTGGTGGTGGCTTAGAGGCGGTGTCCTCACACCAGGAGACAGTCCTTAGGTTGGTTTTTGGTCACCTTGTTTTCAGTCTCATGTGTGTTTTGAATACTTATGACTCAAAAACCGGTTTTGGTTAAATTCACGTCTGGCAATCACTTTTACTTTTATTTGGTTGATTGCTTTATATTTGTTCACTCAGGTAAACCGTTCCCAAAGTTTATTTTGATACCCGGGCACTTGTGCCATCCCGTGGGGATTGGGAACGCCCTTCGGGCCTTGCCACGGGCTAGGTCGGGCGTCGGTTGGGATGGCGACCCGATTCGGTTCTTGAAAAAATGGTATCAGAGGGGCGAGGTTTCTTTTTGGTTTATGTTGTTTGGGATGAGTTGGATTATACAAGAGTTGGGTCTGTCGGGGCTCAGAATTCATTTTTCGAGTATGGTGCCTAGCCAGCACGCCTCGTGACAGATACTGAGTCACCATGGGTTGTCAGGGTGCTTGTTCTCTTATTTTCTGGGTGGGACGTGCATGCTGCAGACTGTACGTGGACACCAGGCAAGAAAAGTAAAACTTTTGCATGGAGTCATTTTTTTCATGTTTGGTTTATTGATGAATAATTATCTGGTTGGAATTCCTTTTTATTGATGGGTTTCCTTATTGATTGTTTCCCTTTTTCAATAAGATGCCTCCCTGAAGTGCTTCTATGCACCCATGAGAGGAAGCCGGAGAGATTTCTCCCGCGCTGCTTGATCAGAGATTGGTAGAGGCAATGGTCCAAGCCATTCAGGCTTTGGGACAAGGGGAAACTCCTGCCCCCGCCCCTGTTTCAGCTAGAGGGGAAGAATTCGGTTCCAGGAAGGATAGAGCTCAGGAGTTTCTGAGGAGAAAACCTCCTTCTTTCCGAGGTGGCTCAGAACCTCAGGAGGCAGAGGAGTTGCTTGAAAAGATAGAACGCATGTTCTATTTTCTTGACACACCCAAAGAAATCAGGGTGAAGTGTGCCTCGTTCTAGCTGGAGGGTTCGAGTCGCAAATGGTCGGAGTCAGTGGTCTAGGCGGGGATGCATGAGCACATGAGCTGGAAATATTTCAAGGGTATCTTCAACGAGCAGTATTGTCCAGAGTTCGTAGCCTATGTTAGATCTCGGGAGTTCATGGTGCTTTCGCAGGGGAATCAGATAGTGATGGAGTATGCGAATCGCTTTGCTAAACTGGTACGGTACGCACCTGAGATAGTTTCGAGTGAATTCTTGAAAGCTTGGAAGTTTGAGAAGGGCCTTCGACCAGAAATTCACTCCCTTGTTTTCTTATTCAAGCTAAAGACTTATAATGAGGTGGTCGATCGTGCTTGTATGGCTGAGATTGACCAGAAGGGAAAGTGGGGGTTTTCTGGATCAGTGTCAGGGCTTGGCAGTGGCAGTTCATCTGAGAAGAAGAGGAAGTGTGATGAGCAATGGAAGAAGAGTGACGACAGCTCAGGTCATCCTCCCAGGCAGGTTTCATCTGGGGCTTCTGGTGCAGGGTCCGTTGTGTGTCATCAGTGTGGAAAGGTGGGGCACATCTGACCTGTTTGTCCATACCCTCCCAGACCATTCCATGGATGTGGAGTTGTGGGACATCTACAGTGCTTCTGCAGGACTGCACGCCCTTCCCAGAGTGGGGCTGGATCGGTGGCTTCCAGAGGGGTATCAGTTCAGTCAGATCCGACCAGAACGACAGGATCTCGGTTCGGTGGGCATGGTGGTAGGACTGGATCGTCTTCAGGGCAGAGCCAAATCAGGGCAGAGCCTCAGGCGAGCGGTCGTTCTCAGGCAGGGACTACACAATTTCATGCTGTGGATCAGGCACCAGCAGGATCTGATGCAGGGCCTTTGACGGTTCGAGGTACTATTCTGGTTGCATCTTCTATAGCTGCAGTTTTATTTGATACGGGTGCTTCGGTTTCTTTCATATCTGCTCTTTTTGTGAATCTACTGAACCTACCAACCGAGCTGTTATCGTTTTCTATGGAGTTAGTAACACCGCTGGGGAAAAAGAGGGAGCAAGGCCTTAAGTGCCGATCGTGTGCACTCTCTATGTCGGGAGTCAATATGGAATGGGATTTCTTGGTCCTTGACAAGGACCTATTTGATGTGATCCTCGGTATGGACTGGCTGGTGCTCTTCCAGGTGCACATTGATTGCTATCAGCGCCGAGTCAGTTTTACGGCACCAGATGGGACTCCCCAGTTATTTCATGGAGAATGGGATCCTCGGTCGTGACGCGCGGGACCTCCACTCCCAGAGCTGGGAAATCTTGCTTATCAGTTATCATCGCTCGCACTGGAGGACGATGGTGGTGTTTCATAGGGAAGGTTACCTTGTGTAGTGGATGAGTTCCCAGAGGTCTTCCTAGACGATTTTTATGGCTTATCCCTAGAGCGGGACGTGGAGTTCTCGATTGAGTTGGCGCCGGGAACACAACCTATATCTCATCCATCATATCGCATGGCCCCCATCAAATTGAGGGAATTAAAGATACAACTGGAAGATTTAGAATCCAAAGGATTCATTCGCCCGAGCGTCTCTCCTTGGGCTGCACCAGTTTTATTCGCGAAGAAGGCCGATGGAGCCCTTCGGTTGTGCATTGATTACCAGAAATTCAACAGGGTAACTATCAAGAATAAATACCCTTTGCCTCGTATTGACGATTTTTTCGATCAGCTGAAGGGGGAAAAGTGGTTCTCCAAGATTGATTTGCGTTAGGGATACCACCAGCTCAGGGTGAGAGAAGCAGATATCCTGAAGATGGATTTCTGAAGCAGGTACGGTCACTTCGAGTACTTAGTCATGCCTTTTTGACTGACGAATGCTCCTGCAGTTTTCATGGCGCTCATGAATAGGGTGTTCCACCAATATCTCGACTCATTTGACGTGGTATTCGTGGATGACATCTTGGTCTATTCTGGATCTGAGGAGGAGCATGAGCATCACCTGCGCGTTGTTTTGCTCACTTTGCGGGATCACCGCCTGTATGCCAAACTCTCGAAGAGCACTTTCTGGATCAGGGAATTGAATTTTCTGGGGCATGTCATCTCAGAACAAGGGGTTTCAGTGGATCCTGAAAAGAGCAGGGCAGTTATGTCATGGGAGCAGCCGAGAAATGTGTTTGAGATCAGGAGTTTTCTGGGATTGGCTGGTTATTACAGGCGCTTTGTCCGGGACTTCTCGCGACTTGCCTCTCCCATGACCGCACTCACCTGGAAAGGGGTGAAGTTTGAGTGGAGCCCATGGTGCCAGACATCTTTTGAGGACTTGAAGCGGTGGTTGACCACCACACCTGTGTTGACCTTACCAGAGTCAGAAAAGGGCTATGTGGTGTACTGTGATGCTTCAGGTACGGGCCTTGGATGTGTGCTCATGCAGGATGACCATGTTGCGGCTTATGGTTCTCGCCAACTCTGGCCGCATGAGAAGAACTATCCGACTCACGACATAGAGTTGGAGGTGGTGATGGATGCTTTGAAGACGTGGTGCCACTATCTTTTTGGGGAGATGTTTGTGGTCTATTCTGACCATAAAATCCTGGCCTATAGTTTCCCTCGAAGGATATCAATTTGAGGCAGCGCCGCTGGGTCGAGTACCTGCAGGGTTTTGATTTTGATATTGTCTATAACCCTGGCAAGGGTAATGTGGTAGCTGACGCTTTGAGCAGAAAAGTACCATTGCAGGCGTTGAGGAAGTCCAGCGATGAGTGGACTTTGATGGGGCTCTTTGCCTAGATGCATTTGGAGAGCAGGGAGAACAGTGGAAGTACTTTCTTGGCTATCATCCAGTTGAATCCTGCTCTTCTGGAGTTGGTTCAGCGGGAGTAGCCTGGTGATGAGTTGTGTCAGCGATCTATGCAGTTTCTTCATTGTGGGGAGACTTATTATGATTGGACTTTGTCTTCCCAGAGGGTCTTATGATTCAAGGGTCGTGCTATAGTGCCATTGTCTCTGCGAAAGGTGGTGATGTAGGATAGCCACCAATCTTAGTGGGACATCCATCCTGGTACCATCAAGATGTATTACGATGTTCACCATCAGTTATGGTGGACAGGTATGAGACGAGACATAGCCGACTTCGTATCCAGATGTTACACCTGCTAGAAAGTGAAAGCATAGCATCAGAGACCATCTGGCCTACTCCAGCCATTACCCATTCCTACCTGGAAGTGGGACGAGGTCGCCATGGACTTCATCATTGGCCTGCCTCGTACACCTCGAGGGAGGAATTCTATCTGGGTGGTGATTGACCATTTGACCAAGTCTGTTCACTTTATTCCGATCAAAGATACGGCGAAGGTAGAGGAACTGGGCCGCTTGTATGTTTAGGAGGTGGTCAGACTTCATGGTGTGCCGTCGGTAGTTGTTTCTGACAGCGAACCCCGCTTTACATCTAAGTTTTGGGGAGGCCTCCAGAAGGCTTTGGGGTCGTAGATTAAGATGATCACGACATACCATCCTCAGATAGATGGTCAGATGGAGTGGGCGAATCAGATTCTGGAAGACATGCTCCGAGCCTGTGTGTTAGATTTTGGAGGCTCATGGGATAGCCATTTAGGGCTGGTCGAGTTTTCTAATAATAACAGTTACCATTCTTCCATCAGAATGGCACCCTTTGAGGCGCTCTATGGCCAGCCTTGTCGGTCTCCTCTGTGTTGGGCTGAGGTAGGAGAGGCCTCTCTCTTGGGACCGAGTCTTGTTTAGGAGACGTCTGAGAAGGTCAAGCTGATTAGGCAGCGGTTGTTGACAACTCAGAGTCACCACAAGTCTTATGTAGATTAGAGGCAGCGGTACCTCATGTTTTCAGTGGGGGACAAAGTGTTCTTGAATGTGGCCCCTCGCTTGGGTCACCGTCGTTTGGGGAAGCAGGGGAAGCTGACACCGAAATATGTCGGACCCTTCGATATTCTTGAACGGATTGGAAAGGTGGCATATAGGTTAGCATTTCCATTGCAGTTGACGTCGATTCACGACGTATTTCATGTCTCCCAACTAAAGAAGTACAACACCGACCCGTCGTATGTGCTGAATTGGGAGGAGCTGGAGATAGAATCCGACTTGTCTGTGGTTGAGCGACCAGTGCGTATAGTGGATTCCCAAGAAAAGGTGTTGTGTGGAAAGTCCTTTCCTCTGGTCCATGTTCTTTGGCATCACGAGAATGATGAGCACGAGACTTGGGAGCAGAAGTCATGGGTTGAGTAGGAGTACCCATTTCTATTCTCTGATCAGGCTTTGAGCTGACTTTCTGAGGGCGTAAAGTATTCATGGTGGGGAGAATTGTCACGCCCGGACTTTATTGAGGTACAATTTTGATTTTAAATTTTTATTTCATAAATTAATTACCAGTTTATTTAAATTATTTGGTTGTATCATGGGCTGAACCAGGTGTGGGTTGCCCGTTGTGGTAACGATGCATGCGTGTGGGCCTTGCGCCGCCAGGCGCACTGGCAGGGGATGGGCAAAGCCATGCAGCTTTGCCATTTCAACGCACGGTGCCCGTTGCACGGATGATTCAAATGACAGATGTTAACTTCAGTTTATTATTATTATTATTGATACTATTATTATTATTATTATTATTATTTTTATGCTTTTATTATTGTTAATGTTATTAATATTGTTATGCTATGCTATTATTATTATTATTTCGTATTATTGTTATGTTATTATTATTATTATGATTAGTATTATTATTACTACTATTAATATGTTTATTTCTGATGTCATTATGATATTAATATTATTGCTATCAAACTTTTTTTTTCGGTTTTCCTTCCCCCTCCGAATCCCTAGCTGCCACCCTTTCCCATTTTCATTTCTTTTTCTTTTTTTTATTTCTCTTGTCTTCCTCCCCACGTTTTCCTCTCCCCCGTTTTTTTCTTTTTCTTTCTTCTCCTTACCCCGCTCCTGCACCCTCTCGCCGCCACACCTCCCTGTTCACCCTCAACCGCCAGAAACCTCGGCACCCCCTTCCCTCAAACTCCTCGCCGGACCACCTCCGCCCTCCTGCTCCCTCGCGCTGCCTCCCTATCAGCCGGATCACTCGGCGAACCCTTCACTGGACGCACCTCCCTCGTGCCGCCTCCCTCTCAGCCGAGCCACCCGACGACCACCCTGTGGCGTGCTTCCCTTCCTCCGCCCAGCTCCCCCAGGTCGCGCCGCCTCCCCACTTCCGCTGTTCCGCCTAGAGCCGCCCCTGCTGCACCCTACTGCATCCACTCCAGACCCGCGTCGCCAGCCAGGGCCTCCCCCCTGCCCACCTTCCTCTCCTGCACACTGCACCAGACCACCCCTGTCGCTCTCCCTTCCTCCTCCACCCATCCGGCTCACCCCCTGCCCCTCTCCATCTCTTCTTCTTCTTCTCTTCTCCTTCTTCTTTTTTTTCTTTCCTCCTCCTCTACTCCGCTGAACAGCACTGTTGCGCCCCTCACCTGTTCGGCCGCCTTCCTCCCCTCTCTGTCATGCCGCCCCCCCTCTCCTCCTCCTCTTCTTTTTTACCCTTCTCATTCTCTTCTCCTTCTCTTCCCTTACTCCCTTTTCTCCAGAGCGCTTCTCCCCCTCTCCTTTCCCTCTTCTTATTCTCATTCTTCTTCTTCTTTTCTTCCTCTCCTTCCTTCTTCTTCCACCGCACCCCCCTCCTGCGACCCGAGCCCCCTCCTGCTCACCACTGCCTGAGCTCCCTTGGCTGGCCGCATGTGGTCGGTGCCCCTCCGCTCTGCCAAACAGGTTTGTCTTGTTTATTTTAATTTATTTTGTTATTTTATTTTATTTAATAAGTTATTAACATTTTATTATAATTATTATTATGTGAACATTATTATTATTATTATAGTATTATTATTTTAATATTATTATTATTATCTCAATATTATAATTATTATTATGTTATTGTTATTAGTATAATTATTATAATTACTATTATGATATTATTATTATTATTATATTATTGTATTGTTATTATTAAAATATTGTTATTATTAAGATTACTATGATTATTATTATTATGCTATTGTTATTATTATTATGTTATTGATATTACTATTATTATTTTTGTTATTATTACTAATAGTACTATTATGTTAACATTATCATTGAACCTGTTGAATGATCTGCTGTTTTTAGGACCTGTTTGATGACTCGATACAGTTCTACCATGGTGCAATGAGAGTTCTGTGCCATGTCATTTCACGCACCAGTTTGAGGTAGGTGATTCCACACTCAATTATCATCTGGCGATCTTTTGCGTGTTGGTTTAATTTTTAGCACCCTGCTAATTAGTTTCCATGCTGAAAAATTAGTCTTGATTACTTTTTAAATGTGCATCAAATTTTCCAGTAGTATATTTATGTGATGCAAGTCCATTTTTTTTATTGTGAAAACTTACTTTGGCTGTTTATTATTATTTGTAAACTGTGGAGTGTGTGAGTTAGGATGTGCAGCTGATGCAGTTTGTGTTTTGGCATGTCAGAATAAGTTTTATTATATAAAGGGGTTTTGAGTGACTTTTAACCTTTAACAAGTTTTGCGACATGTTTGAAAACTGTTCAATAATTTTTCTTAGTGGTTTTCATAATTAACAATGTGATTTCGTTAAGTTATGCATCTAGTTTAATTTAAAGTGTAAGCAGTGTGGTTTAAATGTTTTATTTTTTTTAAAAAATGTTTTGGTGTTTGTGTGGTTTTCAAAGAGGATATCAGTGTGCAGGTGACACGTTTGGCTCTAAGTGCTAATGTGACATGTTATGTGAACTTTGATCTTTAGGTGAGAAAAAGGAGGGAAGCCGAGGTATTAGGTGGGGATACTAGGACTAGTGAGATAGGGTTCTAGAGATGACCCGACCCGATTTCACTGGCAGGTTTGATGATTGCAACACTAACTAAACATATGATATCTGAGGGTCATGGCCTTCTAAGCCACGTGTTCAGAGGGTCATGGCCTTCTAAGTCACGTTATCTGAGGGTCGTGGCTGCCTAAGCCATGTTTCACTAAGACACGACGTTCTAGGATCCAACTAGTACTTGTACCCATAGGGCCTTTCCCATCCTTTGGTGCTACCGATTACTTTGCGTGCACAATGATACGTGATATGTCACTTGAATTATCACCCTAATGTGTTTATTTTGAACTATCTTCCCTTTAAATCGTTTTATGAAAACCATTTTTATTGCACTTCTTTCCTTCTTTTTTTTAGCATTGCAAATGGTTTGTCTTTTGATAGTTGTGTGTGGAATCTTTTGTTGGTGATATCCTGCTGGGAGATTGCTCACACCCTACTTACACCCTTGTGTGTATGTAGATTTGTTTACTTCTGATACAGGTAAGGGTACAGATTTTGGGAGCAGTGGTTCGGGTTGTTAGCAGGACTATCTACGTGGCGTTTTGGTGGTGGCTTAGAGGCAGTGTCCTCCCACCAGGCGACAGTCCTTAGGTTGGTTTTTGGTCACCTTGTTTTCAGTCTCATGTGGGTTTTGAATACTTGCGACTCAAAAACCTGTTTCGGTTAAATTCACGTCTGGCTATCACTTTCACTTTTATTTGGTTGATTGATTTATATTTGTTCACTCGGGTAAACCGTTCCCAAAGTTTATTTTGATACCCAGGCACTTGTGCCAGCCCGTGGGGATCGGGAACGCCCTTCGGGCCTTGCCACAGGCCGGGTCGGGCGTTGGTTCGGATGGCGACCCGATTCGGTTCGTGACATAAAGGGTGGGTGGAAAAGGGGGTATAAAGGTTGTATTTGGGGTTTTTCAGATTTTGAAAAATATGAAAAATTAATAACAATCTGAGCCAAATATAAATGGGGATTAAACAAAATGATGGAGAAAGTGATGTACAGAAATGGAAAGTTCTAATAAAGTAAAGCACGATGATGAAGTAATTGTATCTGATTTTTTCGTCTTTTTTTTAAATCTCCCCAAAAAGTGTTGTTCTTGGAGTTTTAAAGCACAATATGATGAATGAAGAGTAACAAAATTTTCGTTTTGAAATATCTCAAAGGAAAGGATGTGCTTAATTTTGAGAAGCAAAAAATGATGAGTTGAGAGAATTGTATTTTTTTGGTATTTCTTCGGATACAAATCACATATAAAGAATTAAATGAGAAAAGAAGATGGATAAAAAATCGAGTCAATGTTAAAATATTTCAATCTTGCACAACAAAGGCCAATTCTGGAGGTTTTCAAAGAAATTTTTTTTTTAATGGGTGGATAATAAAGAAAGATGATAAGGGAAATAGATATGTGGGGTAAAAGTGGGTGATAGATGCCTACCATGTCAACCGGCCCTCTGATACCAACTGATGTGAGACACATGGGGTGGCCCGATCATCACGGTGTAGGGAGGAGGATGTAGGATTCAGTTTGGGGCTACGTGGCAGATGATGGGTACAAATAGAGGATGCAAGTAGTCAATAAACTCTATAAGGATTGTGAAATACTACTTAGACAACACACTCAATGGAGGGATGTGATAGCCAATCCACACAACAATGAACATGGGTTGTGGAACAAAATTGGGGATTTGTGATCTTGGATCACCAATCCAACTTTTATATTGACAAGGCAAGAGTGCTCAAGAGAAATAAAAAAACTGGGACAATCCTTACAGAACGGAGAGAAAAAATTCATAAGCACTCAATTCAGTCTTCAATGCAAATACAATGCCATGGGGAGGCTATTTATAGCCAAGGGGTGATACAATAGTCAAGGGTCTAATAACCTAAAGTCATAATTGATAAAAATACCTTGTCCACTTAAAATTCAAAATGATAAAGTCTAAAAAATAAATTTGGAAACATAGCACACAACTTTCCAACTATAGCCCACTAGATTTGACATTGAGTGTATAACAAACCATAATTGAATTTGGTGTCCCAAGATGCCATTTCTAGAATCCTCCTTGTGGGAAAGGCAACCAAATTCATGAAATAATATGGGAAAATATTTAAACATCAATTTTGGGCTTGAATAAGTGATATTATTGGCCCATTTTCTCTATCCATGTAAGGAAATATCAATTGGGACTTAATGAAGAAATATGAATGCCCACTGTAGCATTAATCCTCTTTAATCTCCCTTGCATCTTAAGGCATTGCAAATCCAACTCTTCCTCTCGTGCAATCGACATAGCACCTTTTACATGGTTCTCATCAGGAACACATTTTTACCCTATTATAATTTTTTTATTGGTAGCTAATTTATAGGAACCACCACTCTCATCCATCTTTTGAGGTCACGCACCTAGAGGCACTTATGTTTCACCATGATACACCACCTATCTATTGTGTCAATCCATTTTTCAATATTTTCATTTCACTTGTTGTATAGAAATGGTGGACTAATTGATCTATGTCTTGGAAGCCCAATTATGTCCCAAAGGCCATGTTGGCCGATGGTAATTGGTGGTTTGAAGGCCCTCTGTCTTATATGCCTAATTATGGCACACAGAATCCCAATTTTTGGAAATAGTTTTAATGATACAGTACCAAATGTTGCACTTCTATAGTAACATTAAAAATAATCCCCTAGATTAATTTGATATGGAAAAAGGAGTAAGGTGGAACTGATCTTTTGATAAAGAGAGAAATAAGGGGTGATAACAGCCTTAGAGAGAGACACTATAGTAGTGCACGAAATAGAGAGTGGACCTCAAACTTCCTTTCATAAATTTCATGAGTGTTTGATGATGAATGGTAGATTATGAGAAATTTTATTAAAGTGGAATCCCAATAGAGTTGGAGGTATGTGAGAATCAAAGTGAATGAATAGAAGACCAAGTTAGTGTTTTATATTTATAGAGAAAATTTCCACATTAGTTATTATAATTAATTATGTTTAAAACCATTAACTAAATGTTTTACATTGGTTATTAGAATAATTAGTGCTAATAATATATTTTCATTGTCAGATACTAATTAAATGACATTAAAAATGTATGTAATGTGTCATTTCATGTTATTTATTAAATAACCAATGTTAATTTTTTTTAATTCTTATTATCAAATAACCAATACTAAATGTTTGATACACAAAATGTTAATTTTATTAGTAATTTTTCCAAAACACTATCTGGAAAATGGTTATTTTTAAATTATAACAAATATTTATTACTTGTTCTCCAACTTATATAATTTTAATATCAATATTAAAAATATAACAAAGTCTCATTAATGCAATTTTGAATTCCACCAGTCAATAAATGTCCAAAAAATAATTTAATTTAAATAATATAAATTCATGTAATATATAATAAATAAATATCATTTTCAGTATATAAATACAAAAATACTCTCCATTTAATTTAATTAGAATTCATCATTCATTCAACATTTTAATTTATTTCCATAAAAAACGAAAAAACATACTAAATCCTCAAAAAATCATTACAAATCAATTTATATTTATTTAATAACCAACGCAAACATTAGTCAACCCAATCCTATGAGTTTCACTCTATAAATAAAAAATTCATAAAGGAATTATATTTTTACTACACTTGTAAACAAACTATAAAATGTAATAATTATTAAATTTATTCTCTTACATACACAAAAAATCACATAATATTAACGTGAAATTAAATCACATCAATCAAAATTATACATCATATAACTTTATATCTATGTTTTTTACATTAAACCCCCATATTTATCACCAGAATTAATAATGATAATATATGTTTCTTAAATTATTTTAATAATTTATTATATAATAAATTTTGTTCTAAAATTTAAATATGATTCTAGAAATTAATTATCGAGAAACACATGACTAATCAAAATTAATGAATTTAATGATTCACAAATTGAATTTAATTCAATATTCAACTCATTAAATAGTCATTTTATGATATCATTAATCAAATATCACAAAATATATTAAAATTAATTATGCATTAAATAAATGAAATAGTTCATCTACCCATTTCAAGACAATAATTAATTCATGATAATACCTACTAAATCAAAAAATGCATTTATATTTTCAAAAATTCACTAAAATAGAAAAAAAACATATTTTAAAACCAAGATGCATTGAAAATTAATTACCATTAGTGAAATAGTATTGTTGTGATATATTTTAATATGTGATTACTAATATATAAATAGTTTATCAAATATAAATATTTCAAATATGATATTGTGTAGTTAATATAGAGTCTAATTCAGAGGGAAAACTTATAGAAGTAGATTAATGGAGATGGATCTGGGCCCCAAGTGTGCATAGTGCAAAGAAAAAATTTCCCCCACAAATATTTTTGTTATTATATTTTAAAACAATATTATTTTTCATTTTAAAATTCTGAGGGAATATATATATATATATATAATTTTATTTAACACACAGCCATAAACACATCCTTATCCCACCCCCAAACACTCATGTACCCTTCCCCTCTTGTAACCATATTGAATTTCTATTTTTTAAATATTTCCACACTTATATACCCAACTCTCTCTCACACTAATCTCAACCCCACACTCTCTCACACAAAAAACATGCCATGGAATTTTTTTAACACTACCACAAACCCCATAATGCATACACATTCTATTTTATTTTAACTTATTTTTGTAACAAACAAACACACACACACACACACACAGATATATATATATATATATTACCCATTAATGTTAATGATGATTCCAATATCATCACCAAAATTATTATTATTATTATTATTATCCAATAATAATAAAACTTAAATCCTAATTACAAAAATATAAATTTCTATACACATGACCATATATATATATATATACCCTTATATATAATTTAAAATTACACATTCAAAATATAAAAATATTATAAGTATTTTACTCAAATAATAATAAAAATAAGCCATTGAATAATTCCAATTAAATTATCCAAAATAATTAATCACACTAATAAATTTCCACAATAAAAAAATATTGCAATATACATCAATAGAACCCATTAAAATGAATATTTAAATCATAATTAACACATAAAAAATAAATCATGCATAAATTGTTTTTATGTTTTCAATTTTAAAATAAAATAAAAAATAAAATTTGAAATTTAGAAACATGGTGTGTTATGTTTTGAATCTCAAATAGTGTCTTAGTGTTAAGTCACTAAAGAATAATATTTATCATGTCATCACATCATTATTCATGAAATATATCATGGCATAATAATTATGACTACAACATGATTTTTTATTCTTTCAAAAAATTATATCTAATTCTTCCGAAAAAAATATACAACCATTTTTCAAACTTCACCATATCAATAATAACATTAGGAAGGCCAATTTAAAAAAAATAAACCACTTAGTAAACTCATTACCCCATTATCCTCACTTAGTAAACATAGGTCCCAACATCTTCCATGATATAAATTAACAAGAATAAATTCCAATTTCAGCTAAATCACAGTCCCAATGAAAATGGGTCACAAAATTATCACTATTAAATGGCATAATAAGTTTTATTTTTCATAAATTATGAAAATGACACCTTACTCCACCTATAAACATGCCTTCAAATAATTCAACTTACACCAAACAAAATATCACTTATGTTATCTCTGTTACACTAAATATATAATTATTTTATACTCAAATCCATGAAGAAATTTTTTTAATGATTGTATTCATAAGATTTTATAATTAAAGTTAAGTTAAGGGTTCAGTCATTAATTATTCATTTTTATGAGTTTTTTTATTTTCAAAATATTTTCTCTTAATTTTTGTTTCATCCATTATAATTTTTGATCCCAAGATAAAATTAAGATATGTTTATTATCTCAGGATAATGTTGAGATAGGAGTATCCCACTAGTATGTGGATTTTCTAGTGAAGAGTATGAATTTGAATTGTTTAATTACATGTTATTAATGTGTCAACATCTATTCTCAATACAAAAATCATGTTCAAACTCACCTTATATATTATTTTTAATATACGATAAATGTTATTTAAGTGATAAATGATGATTTGAGTGGATTTGGAAGGTATTAGATATTATTTGAATGTTGTGATTTCATATTTAAAATGTGTAGGTGTCCCATAGTACTGGATTTCAAAGGGTACATCTTCATACTATTATTATAAAATTCCTAGAAATATCATAAGGAATAGACTTAAAAATGTACCATAATGGGGTACATGAATGTCCCTATAAGGTACATAAGATATTCATAGGTTATCAATATAAATTATATTTGAACTTTGTAAAGTAAATTGAAATTCATAAGGTCCTTTGGTAAGGAAAAATGAATAATTCATAAAGAATATGAACCTTATGATTAAATCTTATTATGGAATATAAAAAGTAATAATGACTTCAAATATAATAATGAAACCTATTATGAAACATTATAATGTATATACTCCACTTAAATGAACCATACACACTCTCTAATGTACATGGGATTCATAAGGTACAATAGATCACCAAACTTTTAAGAAAACAAACAATCTTAAGATTTTATTATTTCAAAGAAAAAAAATAGGATTAATGATTTTGAAGTTACAAAATTAATTATTAAAAATAAATAATGGTATTTGTGATTTGTTAAAATGTATAAGAAGGTTTTTACTATTGAAAAATGTAGTTACACCAAAGAAGAAGATGTAGTCACTGTTATAATAGCATGGTCATGATGTATCCATTTTGGTGACACATCAGTGACCTAGAACCAAGTTTTAAAATAAGAATAATATGCTTGGATAAGAATAAAAATTTTAAGTAAAATTGAAGGAAGTTATTCCAAGGAATTTTAATTTTAATTTTAATTTGGAGCAAGCCTTTTTGATACTATTTACATCGGATATTGTTATACCTTTCATGCATACAATATGGCGGATGTGAAAAATATAAAATATCTCCCTATATATGTTATCAAGAATATTTATTTGAGGATGAAGAATAAGTTCTTCTTAAGATCACATAGAGAGAAGAATAAACCTATGATAATATAGGTTAAAGAAACATTGGATGATGAAACACTAAAACAACATGAATATAAGTAAAATTAAATTGGGAATTTATTATTATTGAAAAACCAAATAATATATCTTTGTAATAGTTTGGTAAATAATGCACAGTTCAGATACTTTTATCACAATAATGTGGTATAGTACCTTCCCAATATACCTACATGTTGATACTCTAAGTCTTATAATCTTGGTAAAATATAGATCTTAACTTGTATTAACCTTCTAATTTTTATAGTGGAGACAAGAAAGTCACATATTCTCTGTATGATTATTCTGGAATGTGTGTGAAAACAAACTAACTTATCACTATAAAATGTGGCATGTTTTGTTACAAGAAAGAAAAATAACATAACATTTAAATAACTTAATCAACTCTGTATTGATTTCCACTTATTAGTGGGTGTATTTTAAATTAGTATAAATCCTTCAATACCCCATTTTAACTACTATTTTGTGTTTTAAGTATTGGTGTTTCTATTTGGTTAAAGAGTTTTACAATGAGTGGAAATAGACCATCTAAATTTAGTGAATAGAAATGGAATTCCCACTTTTTACGGGATAAATTTTATATTTTAATGGAAATGATATGTTCGTACTTATTTTTTCTTAGTTATTATGCCTTGGAAGCCATAACAGATGGGTTTCAACATTATGTTGATAATGGTTCTATGATAATGGTAGATAAGAAAAATTTGGAAAATTATATACATGATCCTAATGTTATATTTTCTTTCCTTTTAGTGAGTGGATTTCTTAATTCTAAAGGTATTAAAATAAAAAAAATGCATATGGGATAAGATTGGGAACATCTATGAAGTTTACAAAAATGTAAAGTGAGAAATGATATATATTTGGAGGTTAATGTTTTATGAACATAGGATACATGATGGTGAAACAATGTATTGATTCTTTACAAGAGAATATGATATTTTTAGAATGATCAAATATCATGGTGTGAAGTTAGAAGATTCTATTTGGGTAGAAAACATCTTCCACATCTCATTTACTAATTTTGATGAAAAAGTATCATATTTAAAATATAATGACCAATGTACAATCCCTATTAATGAATTAGACAACATTTTTATTTCTTATGAGATAAGAGAAGATATTGTTTCGAATATAAAGGGTATGTATGAAAATTAAATTACCATTAATGCCTCATAAGTTAAAATTATCAATAATGTTGGTATTGAATATGAACTTGGATTCTTATATTGATATTCAAATATGGAACTAATTTTTGATAAAATTATGTCTATTATATCTATAAATGTGATAATTATTAATGAAAGGATCAATGGAATAATGAAACTAAAGGATTCATGCATGGTTTTATTGTGTATTTTCAGAAAATAACTCAATATAAAAAGTTGAAGAAGATAGTGACGAGAAAGGAGAAAGTCATCAAAGACCATTAAACGAGTAGTCCATCAAATCAATACCTAATTATTAATTTAAGGGTAATAATATATCTAAATAACAAAAATATAAAATTTATATCTATGAATAAATAATATGAATTTAGTGAAGATGAAGAAGAAAGTGATAGTTCTAGTGATGAATTCAAAGAAAACCTGATCCTTATTGAATTGAATAATAAAAATATCATGGGTGATGAATGTAGTAGTTCAATAAGTGATTAAAAATAGATTGATATTAATTTTATGCTAAAGATACAATTGAAATAATTTCTCCCAAATTTCTTTATAAAGGAAAAGGAGAAAAAATATTGAAGAAGAATAGTCATCATACTACTATTTATGAATAATGTTTTATAAAATGAAAATTGATATTGTTAACAGAGATTAATGATCTAAGGAAATTTTTTAATGATGTGAATAATTCATAAAAAAACCTAAATCCCGTTTCCTAGAATTTGTAGTTTTATTTTTTACATTGGCATATGATAAAATGGATCACATACCAATGAATGAAATATATTTTTAGTCTTTGTAAATTAGATATATGCAAGATTGTCAAATTACTTTTGAAAACATAAAATAGAACATAGTGAAAATATTATTCATCCTTACACTCATTGAAAACATTCTTCTACATATCTTGGGGAATGGAAACATATAAATACTAAGAATAGATAATCATTTAGGAAATGTGAATAGTATAATATATCATAGAATTAAAATTCATAATAAATATAACAATTTGAATAACTAAAAACACATTCCATTTAATAAATAAATAGATCATAGAGAATAATATGTAAGGAATAAATGATGATCAAATAATGTCATATAAAATTAATCACATGTGATCAAAACTTATCTGTTGTTATCATAACTATTCAAATAATCAAATAGGCATTAATAAATGATATTATAATGATATAATTAATAATGATAGATGTCATAATATTAATGAAGGATCCTCATTCCATGACATAAAAAAGGTTAAGGCCTCATCCACATACCCAACTACTTTGGACTCATTAGACATACTGATGAATTGAAATGATATGTAATTTTGGGACCCACTTATGATTTAATAAGTCTAATACATTCATCATGTGAATAAATAAGAAAACTAAATAAAAAATACTTAATAATCAATAACTATATGTATTGGAAATTCAAGCATATGAAATATCAATTATATCCCTAGTAAAACAGAATATAAACCATCCATATAAATATGTTGGATGGTATTGATAAATTATATCCTCAGAGAACTATAATCTTTATCCAATGATGTTGAAAAAGATGAAATTACATTCAAAAGACCTCTAAATGTTTTCTTGAAGAAAATACCCTTTTAAATTTGGAATCAATTATTCAAAATATGAAAAAGAAAAAAATATTAGGTAAAAAATTTATTCAAAAATATGCATGGAAACATGTAATAGAGTCTTCAAAGAATTGAGCAGTCATGATGGTAGAAAATGTCAATTTTCTTGAGTATGTGAAGATAAATATTCTATTTGTGCTTTTGGTTGTAGTTGCCTCATTTGGAAGATAAAAAGATGAATCCATTAAATTGTTTATATAAAAAGTCAAAAATTAGTAAAAAAGAGTTTAAAAAATTATTTTCTAATACTAAAAGAATTATTGAGATTTTTTTAATGAAAATATTGACATAGAAGAAAAATATTCCCTGTTGAATCCAACACAAAGTTGGTTTTCTATAAAAACACTCATTTGGACTTTTGAGTACATAAAAAGTTAAAAATGAAAAACAATTATAATTTTTATAAATAATCATAGTAGAATAGAATATATTGGGTTTATAATAGAAATATCAAATAATTCTCCCATTGGAGAAAAAAACATAAAGAATCCTGGAAAATTATGATATTTTAAAATAAACCCTTATTTATTTCGTAAATTTTGAATCGCAACCTCTGTAAAATAAATAAATTCCAATGAAACCTTATATACCATTTATATAAATTTATTGATGATAAGTCATATCATAAGGGATGTATATAAACCACATGAATGAAACAAGTGGAGAATATAGCCTATGTATCATGAAAACAAAAGTTAAACGAGAAACCCTTTCCTCAAATTAAAATTACTTTGTATGTTATTTTATCCTTATGTATAATAAATTTAAATTTGATATAATTTTATACTGTAATTTTTTTATACTTAAAATACCATCTATAAATCACTTATAAAATTTCAGCATCAATTTATTTATAATCCCTTATTAAAATTGTCATTTATGGGGTTTAACTATTTTGTTTTTCAAATATGTTTCAATTTAGAAGTTGGGATCCTTATATTTTGTTCATGGTTCCATAATAACAAGAATTTTAATCCTGATATAAAATTTATATATATATATATTTTATATACATATTTAAAGTCATACATAAAAGGTAATGAAATAAAAATGAATTTCACCATTCATGAAGACGGTTGGTCAACCATACACATGAACATTTTTTTTTCAATGGATGAAAGGAAGAAATGGTAAATAATAATTTACATTTATAGATTAGTTATTAAACTATATATATCATGAATATGTGTTATATCCATCTGAATAATAAATGGAAATGAATAACATTTCTTCATAGTGGCGGTAGTCCATACATATTCACCAATGATGTTATTGTTTCCCAATGGATTGGAAGGTAAGAAGTTAGATATGATGTTATTATTCCATAAGAATAAATATTTCATAAAAATAATACATATTATTTAGTTACAAATTTATAACAATCGAATTAAAGTGGCGATGAAATATGAATTGCACTGCTACATAAAGACGATATGTCATAAATATGCATGAGCAATGTTTTTTTATTTCGTAGGACAAAAAAGTGATGGAATGTTACTGTAATATAAATATAATAAAATAACTTTAGATTTATGATACTTTTTTTTTATTTTTTAATGGTCAAAAAAAAATTGGAGGTAAAAGAAAAATGAAATTTGGAAGATTCATTAATGACAATTACCTATACCTCTGTAAACATCATTAAGATTCATTCTTAGGGGACCCTAGAATAATATTTTTATTAGAAAAAATACTCTAATTAGTCCATAATTTTTTTTATAAGTGAAATGGTAATGTATTTTTTGAATCTATACGGAACTATGTGGTGTAGATTATTTGGAGAAAAGGGTGTCCTTTTATAAGGGAAAAAATGTCAAACATAGAATTTATAAAAAGATTAAAATATAATTAAATCATTATGAATAAATATTGTTTAAAATTAAAATTTATTGAATGAAAAATGGTATAAGGATGAAATATCAACAAGACTTAGGGGTCATTTTAAACCATAACTTTATGATTAACCCCTTTGTTATCCAATTTTAATCATAAGAGTGGAAATAAATTTTTAAAATTAAAGGGTTAAAATTTTACATATAAGGTAATATTTTTCTAATAAATGTCAAAGGATTTAATTGTATATAACATTTATGATAATAAGTATTATCTTTCATTATTTTAGTATTTTTAAATAATTTAATTTTTTTATTGTAATGCAATATTAAGGACATTTCTAGACTATTCACATAATTTGCCTTCGAACACAACATGAAAATAATGGAATTCAAATCATAACCTACAATATATATCCAGTATGTTTTTTATCCATGAAATTCATGAAACACATTATTTCACCTAATGCTTTTAATATTTTTAAAATCAATTAATTTTTTTATTAATTGAATAAATCCTATCTCAGTGACAGGTATAATTTTATTAAAAATATTTAATTATTAAATTTAAAAATAAATTAACCTTAAAAACTTAATTTATATTTAAAATAAATATTTATAACTGAAATTATCCTATTTTTATTGACATGTAAAAAATTTAGAGATAATAAATTCAAGAGAGTGTCATTCTGTATTAATTCTTTACAAAAACTAATATAAAGATTATAATAAATTTGAAACTGAGAATCCCTATAATAAATAATTATATGTAAATGGACAAAATAAACACATAAAATAGGTCAATGTCATGTTTTGGGTTGCATTTTAGACCTTATTTCAGGTTTTAACTCTGTTTTACCCAAACTGCCCTTACTGTGGTGCCAAATATTTACCATGGTCATTATTTATATTGTAAAAAATAATTCTACCCATTTACCAAATTTTAAACTCCTAATTACAAATATGGTATTAATTTATAATTATTAAATCTTTATAATTTGTTAAAGATAAATTTAAATAAAAACACAAAACACAACTACAATTGATATTTTCAAAAAATGCCTTTTAAGAATAATTGGTTAATACAAAATTCAACCATAAAATTAATTCCAATGAAATAAATTGTCTTATTAATTATATAAGATAACATATGTTAGTTTTAACCCATTTTAATACAAAATATAACATCGTAAATTATTGAAATAAATATTTAATTTTCTATTAAAATAGTGTTATCACAATTCACATGAAAATCAATATTTTTAGAAAAATCCAAAAAAATAAATAAAAGTAATTTTTTTACATGATGATTACTTAAGTTATATCCTATTTCTCTAGTAAAATTCATAAAATTTGTTGGATCAAATAAGTATAAGTATATGTATATTGGATGGAATAATACAATAGGGGGGGGTGAATTGTAGGTTTAAAAACCTTTGAGTTTTATCACTTAAGAGATTAGTTTATATGATTTTAAACTAATAAAAAAACACCCACAACTGTAGTGAATATAATGGAATGAATTAATGTAATACTATTATAAAAGTAAATCAATTTAATTTAAGATGAATACAATAATTAGAGTAAAACAAAAGTGAATGATTCTACCTTAAAGGGTATAGAATCAAACGATACAATATGTAATAGTATGGATGTAATTGAAACAATTAAAAATGTAAAAGAGATAGAAAAGGAGACATACAATTTCTTTTCTAATACAATTATCAGCAGAAAAGTAAAAGTATTACAATTCTTTTGACCCAAAGAGAAGGGTTATCCTTTCACGTAGGATAAAAGGTCTGTCTCAACAACACCTTGGTAAGACCTCGATACGATGATCAGAATGTCTCTCTACCTATCCTCAGCAGCCCTCGATACAATGATCAGACCACCTGTCTACCTATCCCTAGCAGCCCTCTATTTTTTAGGTAATCGACACCTCTGTCTTTCAATTACTTGAAATCCCTCGATATGAATATCAGACGCACAAAGTATATGAGAGATGTCACAGTGTCTCTCCCTAGAATCTTGATAGAGCAAAGTATTACAGTTGTTCCAAAGTCTCTACTTTTAGCTACTAATGACCTTCTATTTATAGGCCTCAGGTTCCAATAGTCATATTTTCTCCAACGGTCATATTTCTCCGAAAAACTCAGAGGGACTTGGACAACTGGAATTATAACAGTCATATAGAAATAGAAATCACGACATTGTTTTGATTAGTTTGTAACTAACTCAACGACATCGTATTAGTTTTAACAAAATATATGTAGAGATGAAAAACAAGGGTACAATTAATATTAAACATGTGTTTTTAACTAAGTACCAAAAAAAGTATGTAAGGAAAGTTATCAGAAGTAAAGACATTACGATTACCATATTCAGTACGATTATCATTGTATGATGGGCATGGTCTGTATGATCCGCATGATCAGTACGGTCAGCGTGGTCAGCACGATCAGCATGATCAGTACGATCAGCATGGTCAGTATGATCAGCATGATCAGCATGATCAGTATGATCAGAATGGTCAGTATGATCATCATGGTCAGTACGATCAGCATGTTCAGTACGATAAGCATGATCAGTACGATCAACATGATCAGTATGATCAACATAGTCAGTACGATACGATAAACATGATAAAAGACTTGTGATTTCCAAAACGTGAAATAGAAGTCAAAAGAAAACTTTTGACTCAATAATCTCCCCATTTTTGGAAAGCACAAAACACAGAGTAAAGATCAAAAGAAATACTTATCTCCCCCTGAGTTATTGGAAACTCTTCTGAATAAGATATTGAATACAACTAACTCCCCCTTAAGTATAGACTTTCCTAAGGATTGTATTCATAGATTTTCCTTTAAAGTGTTTTAAAGCATTCTCCCCCTTGATAAAACATTCTCCCTTTATAATCATTCTCCCCCTTTATAAACATTTTCCCTTTATAAACATTCTCGCCCTTTGTGATTTAAAAAAAGAAAGGGGTATACTTGAATTGTCTGAAAGAGTTAGAAAATAAATACAAGACAATGGATACAAGAAATTTCAGTATGATAACAAACAAGGCCAAACTTGAAAACAAATACAAGTCACTTGTTTTATCTTTACTTCTCCTTTTTGTTCAACTCATGAAGAACTGCCTTCATCTTTTATATTTCTTTCTTGTCTTCAGAGATAACATCACCTTGAGATCTGAGAAGGTCTTATCGATCAGAAAAGAGTTGATCCTGATTTCTGATTGTCTCTTCCTGAACTCTTATTACTTCTTCAAGAGTATCAATTCTGTCTTGAAAATTCTTGTAATCTTTGGATAACCGAGAGTTCTGTTTCTTCAAGATAACTATTTCATCTTTAAAAGATGAAACCTTAAAAAACTCAGCCTGAAAGGCATTCTTTTTTCCTGTAAGTCTTTTACTGAAGGAAAATCGGCTCATTGGGAAGACAAAAGATTCAATCTTTCAGCCATTTTTTTGTCAAGCTTATTGAAAGAAATTGCAAGCTCATTTGACAACCTCCTTATATCTTCAATTGCAATCTCATGATCATTGTCTAAGCTCTCTGTTTTGTACGACCACTTGGTCATCTTGTTTCAAGCCTTCTTATGATCAACCTAACTTTCAGAAAGAACTTTCAAATCTGCTTCAACTGACAAAACTTTCATTCTCAATTCTCTTACAGAGCCAAACTTCTTCTTTTGATTTTCAGTAATGAAATCAATCTTCCCTTCCAGCCTATGGAAATATAGAATGGTCTTCTCAACCCTTCTCAAAACATGGAAAATGTAATCACTCTTCTTGAGAGAGATTGTATGTTCTGAATCAGTATCTTCATCATACGAAGCCAGTTCATTTGATCGGCTTAAGTCTACAACTGGCTGTTTTCCTTTTTCTTTTTCTTTCTTCTTTCCTTATTCTTCCACTTTATCACTAACAACCATACCTTTTTCAGTGTGAGACCATTGACCACCTTACTTTGTTTTAGAATAAATTCTATCTGGTGTTTCAGATGTTTCAATAGGAGCTTGATCGGCATGAGGATCTTGTTGAATACCTTCACTTTGCTTTTGAACTGATTCCTCTCTACTCTTCTTTGAACATTGAAGGAATTCTAAAAGAAAATCTCCTTCCCCTTCTTCAACTTCTTGTATCTCTTCCAACATTTTCTTTCCTTTTTCTTGTTCCGGAATAATCTATAATATGGGCTCTTGATGCACTTTTTCTGTTAGTTGAGCACTAGCATCCTCCACCATTTTCAAGACTTTAGAAATATCAAAGTCTTGAGATTTTCTTTTCAAAACAGACTTCTTATTCTTTTCAGCTTGAAGGGTTTCCTCTACCCTTATTCTTTCAATAAATTCTTTGGCTGGATCAAGTCCAAACTTTGGATCTCCTTCTTTTCTCTGTTCCTTATCCTTTCTCTATTTTGCTACAACTTCGTTACTGTACTTTGGATTCTTCTTAGGAATTTTTCTGGTTTGCGGATCCGACTTTTGAGTAATACCAGAATATTGAAAGTCTTTGGCTGGCATAGGTGCCGATTGATTCTGAGGAGATTCAACTTCTACATCCTTAACAAAAAGTTTTGAATTCTGATCAAAACAAACATTTAACTTCTTCAGAGTAATTTTGCTAATCCAGGAGGGCTTCAAATCTGTCAGCATTCCTTTTAAAGGAATGTGGAAAAACTTCATACTCTCGAGAATAAACATTGTAAGAATGGATGGATACATAATCAAATGATATTTGATTTCCATTGACTTTACATTCTTAATTGTTTCAAAAAAATATCCCATGAGATTCACTTTTCTCATGTTGACAAGATAATCCAACATGAAGATATCAGAAAATTTCAAAGTTTCTCCATCCCCTTTTCTTGGTATAAGAAAACCTTGCATTCATAAAGACAAAAAACTATCGTTCAGAGAAATATGAGCCACTTTCCTCTTCTCTTCATTCACAACAAATAGAGACTTCTCGACACTTTCTCTATTAAACGTACCGACCTCTTCTAGTAGTTTATGGGATGGACCGAAAGAATCACCTTCTATAGGAACAATCAGAAAATAAGCTGCTTGTTTCACAGACATAGATAACTTTCTATCGTACACAACAAAATTTATAGTCATGCCTTTATCAAAAGATACGGTTTAATAAAACTGATAGACTTTATCAAAGAGAACCGGATCTTGAGAAACAGTCCTTTTAACACACAAATTCTCCCACACTTGAAACAAGATAATCCTCTTGATAGTAGAGTCATATGAATCATAGAAGACGTTGGAAACTAACCTTTCCCTTAAAAGGTATTTTTTTGAGAAAGCCTTTGAAGACATATTGGCAGGAGTGTCAGCAGAAGACTGAGACATAGGGATGCTTCCAATAAAAGATCGTATGATGTCTTAAGACAATGAGGTAGTGCTTCAATGTTGATCCTGAAAGAAAAAACAATGTGGGTTTGGGGAGGGGGGGGGGGGGGGTTCTATTTATAGGCGATATGGGGGTGACCATTGATCTTCTACGGTCAAGATTAGAGGAAAAAAACAATGGTTAGGATTAAAATGAAAGAATTTTTTTTAAAGAAATGGAAAGTATCTGCCGGAGATCGTAAGGTAATTGTTGGTTTTAGTAGTCCAAAATAAAACACAATCATACTTAAAAAAATTAATCGTCATGCCGATGGGGAAGGAAGTCATTACCATGAACAGACAATACGATGGAAAAGAAACTTGTTACCATGAACTGACAATACGATGGAAAAGAAACTTGTTTCCATGAGCTGACAATACGATGGAAAAGAAACATGTTACCATGAACTTACGATACGATGGAAAAAAATTCAATACCACCAACTGATGATACGATGAAAAAGAAATTGAATATCATCAACTGACGATACGATGGAAAAGAAATTCAATACCATCAACTGCCGATACGATGGAAAAGAAATTCAATACCATCAATAGAAGATATGATGGAAAAGAAATTCAATACCATCAACTGCGGATATGATGGAAAAGAAATTGAATACCATCAACTGATGATACTATGGAAAATAAATTCAATACCATCAACTAATGATATGATGAAAAAGAAATTAAATATCATCTACCGACGATACAATGGAAAATAAATTAAATACCATCAACTGATGATTTGATGAAAAATAAATTCAATATCATCAACTAACAATACGATGGAAAAGAAATTCAATACCATCAACTGAAGATACGATGGAAAAGAAATTCAATACCATCAACTGACGATATTATGGAAAAGAAATTCAATACCATCAACTATACCAACAATCTTTCCTTGAGCATTATCTCCAAAGGTAACTTTTACACATTTTGTTTTGATAACCTTTTCAAAGAAATCTTTGTTTTCGGACATGTGTCAAGAAAAACCACTATCCATGTACCAAATATTCTTGTTGGTACACTTCTCTTTTTCCTGAAAAAAACAATTAGTTTTTTGGAATCCAAAATTGTTTTGATCCAGAAGGGTTAGATAAAAGAATTTTAGGAATCCACATTTGTTTTGCAAAATAAGCTTTATGAAACCCTAAATATTGAGTTTTATTAAGTGAGCACTCTCTTTTACAGTGTCCACCACATTGGCACTTAGAACAAAAAGAGGTTTTTTGTGGAACAAAATATTTATTACTAAAAATAGGTTTGGAATGAGTATAACAAGGTCCAGAACGATTTCTCAAAGGCCTGATTTGAGAATACATTTTGTTGAAATTTTCTTTTCCATGAGTAATGTTTGTCAAAAAAAATTTCAAGGAAAAAATTTCTGACTTTAATTTTAAAACTATGTTTTTATCTTTCAAAACATTTGAATTTGAGCTAGAGTTCGGCTCTAAATTTTTTTTCCTTAATATCACATTTTCAATATCCTTAGAAGGTTCATCTTTGTCAGATTTAACTTTCTCGAGGGTTTTTAAAATATTTTCGAAATCAGAAGTTTTCATATCAAGATCCTTAGAAAGATATGACACTTATTTAGTTAAAACTGTAATTCTATAGTTTTCTTTCTCAAGCTTCTTCTTGAGTTTAGAATTTTCATTCTCAAGTAATTTTGAAAATCTGGATACTTCCTCAAATGAAGGTAATGTATCATCTTCTGATGATGAAAATTCAGAATTTTAAGATTCATAGTATCTATTATCAGTATAATTTGCATTTAAAGAGACATTTGTAATAGCTTCAACATTGTGTACCTTTTCCATGAGGCAAGGATCTTCTATTGGTAGTCTAGCTATAAGTCCTATATCTCTTTGTCCTGAGGACTCATATTCTGAAGAATCATCTGAAGAACCACTACCACTTTCACTCCAAGTATCATTTTCCTTCAAGACTTTCTTTATCATTGACTTGTAATACTTTTTCTTATTTCATCCAGAGTGTTTCTCATTTCCGTCTTTTATCTTTAGTAAAGGACAATTGGGCCTTATATGTCCTAATTTCTTGAATTCATAACATGTTACCTCTGAATCCTTTTTATCCTTCATATCATTATTTTTGAATATGTATTGGAAGTCTTTCTTTCCTACAGTCTTGTTCATCCTTCGGGCAAGATTAACTAACTCATTATCCGAGTGATCACTATTACTTGATTCTGATAAAACATCTTTCTTTGATTTGGATCTTGTAATCCTTTCAGGTGTTTTAGCTCTAGATGTAAAGGCTACAATCCCATTTACATTCTTCTTCTAGTTGAAATCAGCATCACTTTTCATTCTTGTCTTGTGTTGTAAAAGAGTTCCAAAAAGTTCATCAAGAGTAATCTGGGAAACTTTTCTGTTTTTATCAATAACTGTACTTTTTGACTCCCATTCATTTGGCATTATATCTATAATATTATCTACTAGAGCTTCATCATCAAGGACTTTTTCTCCAATAGATTGTAAGCTATTGAAAATTTTCATAAACCTTTGTTTCACTTTACATACTGGCTCTCCATAAGGAAAACAAATCCATGATACTCTGCTCGAAGCATTGCTCTACTTGTTTCTATAACCTTGGATGTGCCAAAATGAGTGAATTCTAATTTCTTCCAAATACAGTTGGCAGCTTCACATGAAAATATCTGGATGTATATATTCTTGGTCATAGAACATAATAAAGTATTTCATACCTTGTAATTCAGTTGATACTCTAGCTTCTCTTGGTTAGTGAATGTACTGACTTTGTCATGGATTTTATAACCTCCAGTAAGCAAAATAAAATTGTCTTCACAAGTATTGATAACGAACGTCCTCATACGATCTCTCTAATACCCATAGTAATTCCCATCAAAGATAGGTGGTCCAGAAGGATTTAGATTGTCTATTGACCCAATATTTATTCCTACCATCTAATACAATGACTTTTCCACTCCACACGTTAGGGTAGTAAGTAATTGAAAATAGGGTTTGAAAGAAATAGAACAAGTAAAAAAATTAGTGGAAAACCTGCTCTGATACCAATTGTTGGATCAAATAAGTATATGTATATGTATATTAGATGGAACAATACAAGAGGGGGTGAATTGTAGGTTTAAAAACGTTTGAGTTTTATCACTTAAGAGATTAGTTTCTATGATTTTAAACTAGTAAAAATAAAAACACCCACAAATGTAGTGAATATAAAGGAATGAAGTAATGTAATACTATTAGAAAAGTAATGTAATTGTATTCCAGAATAATACAATAATCAGAGTAAAACAAAAGTGAATGATTCTACCTTAAAGCGTATAGAATCAAACAATACAATATGTAATATTATGGATGTAAATGAAACAATTACAAATGTAAAAGAGATAGAAAAAGAGACAATAAAATTTCTTTTCTAAAACAATTAGCAGTAGAAAAGTAAAAGTATTACACTTATTTTAACCCAAAGATAAGGGTTATCATTTCACCTAGGATAAAAGGTCTGTCTCACCAACACCTTGGTAAGCCCTCGATACGATGATCGGAATGTCTGTTTGCTTATCCCTGGCAGCCCTCGATACAATGATCGGACCATCTGTCTGCCTATCCCTGGCAGCCCTCTATTTTACAGGTAATTAGAACCTCTGTCTTTCAATTACTTGAAATCCCTCAATATAAAGATCGGACTCACAAAGCAGATGTGGGAAGTCACAGTGTCTCTCTCTATAATCTTGATAGAGAAAAGTATTACAGTTGTTCCAAATTCTCTAATTTCAGCTTCCAATGACCTATTATTTATAGGCCTTAGGTTCCAATGATCAAATTTTCTCCAAAGGTCATATTTCTTTGAAAAACTCAGAGGGACTTGGACACCTGGAATTATAACGGTCCTATAGAAACAGAAAGCACGACATCGTTTTGATTAGTTTTTAACTAACTCAACGACATCGTATTAGTTAAAACAAAATATATGTAGAGATGAAAAACAAGGGTACGATTAATATGAAACATGTGTTTTTAACTAAGTACCAAAAAAAGTATGTAATGAACGTTATGTGTAGCAAAGACAATACGATTTCCATATTCCGTACGATTATCATTGTACGATTGACATGGTCATTACGATCAGCATGATCAGTACGATCAGCATGGTCAGTACAATCAGCATGATTAGTACGATCAGCATGGTCAGTATGATCAGCATGATCAGTATGATCAGCATTGTCAGTGCGATCAGCGTGGTTAGTACGATCATCATGCTCAGTACGATCAGCATGGTCAGTACGATCAGTATAGTCAGTACGATCAGCATTATCAGTACGATCAGCATGTTCAGTACGATCAGCATGATCAGTATGATCAACATGATCTGTACGATTAGAATAGTTAGTACGATCAGTATAGTTAGTACGATACGATAAACATGATAAAAGACTTGTGATTTCCAAAACATGAAATAGAAGTCAAAATAAAACTTTTGAATCAAAAAAAATTATATAAATTATTCATAATAATCATTTATAATAATTAATGAAAATACTTGTGAAAAAAATGTATTTGAATGAATAAAATTTCATTACAAATAATTGAATGCTAATTTCCTAATAATTAATTTATACATTTGTATTGATTATGTAATTTATATATATTTCATAATTTATTTAAACTTATTCATGCCTCCCAATTCAATGGTTAGGCTATCCTAATCATATATATTTAATAATATTTCAAGGTTCATTTAAGTTTTGTGTTTATTGTTTTATACTCTATAGAACTGAGAATAATTATAAAGTCATAGGGTATTATAATCCCCGACTTAATAAATTTACCCCTTTGAAATTTGAACTAGTTCCTGGAAATAAAGGGTTTTTCATTTGAAATTATATTTTTTTAAAAACACATATAAAAAAGGTGTTAATAAAACTTTCTCTTAAAAGTGGGAAAGGGAAATAGAAGGGTAATATTGAATAAAATAGAACTAGATTTAAAAATAGAATAACATTAGTGGGATATGAAAATATAGATATTGGAGAAAAGGAAATTTCTAAATAGTGATAGATAAAAACAAATAAAATTGATCAGTTGATGGATAATGATCAAGAAAAATTCAACAAAAAAATCCATAAATCAAAGATGTGTGAAAAAGACCATATATTCATAAAAAATGATCATAATAGGGTAAATTTTTTATTTTGTGATACTTTTCATAGATTAGAGGAATTAATTTACCGTATAGACTAAAAATATAAAGAAATATGCTTACTTGAATAGTAAAATTTCACCCTTAAATCAATTTCAACAATAATATCATATTTTCACGAAATAACGTGTATTCAAGAAGTTTTTTCATGCGTCAATAACTAAAATCAACATCTAACTAATCACATAATCCAAAAAAAGATAAAAATATATTCCACCTATCTTTCAATATTAACCAAACAAAAACTATTACGATCAGGTAAACAAAAACTATTACGATTAGGTAAATAAATATACAAAATTTATAAACCTTTATATAAATAAACAATACATTATATTTAAAAATTTACACAATAACACCAAAGGTTAAATATATATTAGTCTAACAATAAATAATCCTAAATCCCAATTTTATTATTAACCTCATCATTAAAGATTGTTTTAACCTCAAAGGTAATATCATATATTTCAACTTATATCCCCAAAAATATAATTCCATTCTACCCAAATAATATTTAATATTAAACCATGTGTGTAACAACCCAAGATTTCATAGTACGATATTTTCTTTAATATAATTCAATAGCTTGCGCTACTCGCAACACTAAGTTTGAGCACACCATGACTTACCAAACTAGTCATTCAAAAGCGGTTATGAATAGTATTAACTGAATTTTGAATTTTATATACTAAATATAATTTTAGAATCCATATTATGTGTTTGTTAGACATAATATAAGAACAAATTCATTTTTTTCAGATAAAAGAAGTATTTTTCAAAAAATGAAATTTTACCACCTTCTCATAGAAAAACCTTTTTAAAACCAATATTTTACACTTTTATATATTCAATTTAATGAAATTAAATTATCTTTTATAGTTGGGACATAAAAATTTATTTTGAATAATGTTTTGTAACTTTTTAGATAATTTTTATATTTTGATGAATACTGAAAAATACTAAGTTATATTTGAAAAAAAAAATTAATTGAAAAAATTTATAGTGTTAAATTATGCATTTGAATGTTTTTTAAGTATAATTATATTATACTTTTATCATTAAATACAACATAGGTCATTATAAGTAATTTCACATTAAAATTTGATAGAAACACATGTCAATATTTTGATAGTTTTTACTTTTTAAAAACCCTTTTTCAGTTTTGACAACGAGAATTTTTTTAAATTAATTAATGAAACTTCAATGTTTTTAATTTGGTAAAATAGAATTCATTTTTGAATTAGGAATATCAAAATTATCCTATGTTGAATTTTGCGTATTTTTCTAAACTCATTCATTTTTTATGAATAGTGGAAAACATTGCGTTATAGTTTTGAACTGACTTTTTATTTAAATAATTATTTATTTTATTTAAATTTATTTTATGTCAAAATATATGTATAATACCTGTATATGTTCAATGTAATTTATTGGATTAATTTTATAATAAAATTAGATGTATAAAATTTTATTGAACTTTTAACCATCTCCTACCCACCTTCTAGGTGCATTTCCAAAGATGCATAAAAAATAATTTTACCGCTTCTATAAGTTTAATTTCAAAAATTAGAGAGACACATTTGACATTATTATGTAAAATGTGGGTCAATAAGATGAAATTAATCTTGGGTGAATAGTAAATTTTGACATTTAATTAACATGGTTGAAAATAAATTGAGTAATTAATGGTAAAAAGGATATTCTAATTACCCTAACACATGTCTTAATTCTATTGGATATGTGTAATTCAATGAAAAACAACCATAGAAATAAAATATGATCCTCATTGTTACTCTTGGATTAGATTAGGACATTTATTATTATTTTATTTAACGAATATTTAAAAGAGTTGAATTCAATGTGTAATAACTAAATGATTTTTAATATAGGGTTATACATAAGATAAATTTGACTATATATATGAATTTTAATTCTAATTTTTTTTTCTACATAATGGTATTTTATTTATAATTTTTAGACACAAGAAAATTAAATTTATTTATGACACAATGATGATGCAGTAATTACCTTATTAATGACAGATTAAAATAATTGATATTATAAATATCCAAATAAATTTAATTTTATACTTTTGATGAATTAAAATAATTTTATAGGTTAATAGGACATGTTAGTGTTGATTAAATAATTATTTTTCTAAGTAATCATGATGTTATGATTTTTAAAAAAACCAAATACTAAATAATGTAAAAATTGAAAATTGAGTTTTTAAAACAAATACTATATTATTGGTTGATATAATATTCCTAACAATGAAAGGTTCTATAATAGGGGTTAAATAATATTATATATTTCATTAATAAACCACTTGAGGTTCTCTTGGAAGTTTAGAGTAATTTTATTAACTATATAGTGTGATAATATAAGAAGACCTGGTAAAAGTTAAACTGTTTAAAAAAGAGTTAAATCGAAAAGATATGTTTAAAATGGTAACCAAAACTTGTGTAAAACCTATTTGTTGAGAGTTTTTAGACCCATCATCACCTTAGATTCAAAATAAATCATTTTTGAGCCATTAGAAACCGAAAGTGATTTTATTATAAAATAATATTTCAAGGTTTTCCTAAAGTGACCCTCACCCCTCTTATAAAAGGGCACTACCCCTTCTCTCAAAATCACACCACCAAAGCCATTTGTCTTAGACAAACCCTGACAAAATATCATACCAACATTACTAAAATCTACCTAGAGCCCTTACTTTTATCAGTAATCCAACCTATGGAGCCCTTTTGTTCAATGAAAAAGGAAACAACTGAAGAAGAATTAATAATTTCACCCCCCCCCCTCTTTCATGTTCTTTTCTTCTTCCACTTCCTTCTTATTTTTTGAATTCATACCAGAAAAAAAATAACTCCAGTACCTCCTTAATATTTTTATTTTATTATTAATATGGTTTAACCATATTCATTATTCTATCCATCCTATAAATGAAAAAGTTACAATACATGTGTTCGTACGGCTTACCGTCTCCATGTCATCGTGTAGTTTGTTATTGAAACACTTCATTGTGTGGATGGGTATAATAATGAGAATAACTGATGTAAATAATAAATATAACATGTTAATTATTCTGTATATATGATATACTATCCAATTACATATGATTCCACTATCAATATATTGATATTGTCGCTCGTGCGTACGTACAGATTTCCGTCTCCCCGGTGCGATGAGATTCATTCCCATGTTCACCATTCAAAGATGATTATAAAAATATATATTATAAATAAGTATGTAATATATGTAATAATAATTATACTGGATATATATATATATTTACTTACATATATCTTATTCATTTACTTCCATTCAATATGATATAAAAAGGAAAGGAGCATTTATGTATACGCACAACCTACCATCTCTATAAATGATTCCTTCCATTTCATATATCTATGTATTATAAAAATTTATATTCTAAATATATATGATATATAAATCAAGACTTATATTCTAGATGTATTTAAAACTCTATCTAAAAGATACAATCAATCATAACATGTTAAAACACGTACGATAAAGAAAGCAATTATTACCAAAATTTTTAATTTAACATGGAAATCATTATTAAATGGTTAATATAAAGTCAAAAATGAATGATTTATGATATAATAAATATTAATATGGTTCTGGTATAATGTAATAACATAATATGGTCATTATAGAGGTGGTCAAATGTACCCTCGACCAAAGGAAAGTGCAAGGTAAGGGGTTTCTTATCTCACTTTTAATTCCGTGAGACTTCTAATGTTCCCCACTTATTAATTGCATGTGGTGTATTGTGTACTTCCAGTTGATATATATTATCATTATTACCTTTATATTCATGGATTTTGGGATTCATTTGGTGTTTATTAAATTTTGGTCATATGAATCAATTGTTTACCACATGGTAAGGGGTTTTCATCTCAATTCTTATTTTAGTGAGATTCATGCTATATTTCCACAATTTCATTTTGTGTGGTGTATTACTACCCATGATTGTATTCCTTAAATAATATAATTTGTTTTATGGGTATTTTAATCTTCATTATATGATCCTTCTTTCATGGGGTGTATGTTTCGTATGTCACCAAATTGGTAAGGGAATTTCTAATTTGGATTTCCACTCATTGGGTTTTAAGAAAAAATCCTTGATTATATAACTCCAACATTATGTGTGAAATAACTATTTATTTATTTATGTTGTAATTTTAACTCCCCTTTGTGTGGTTATTTTTTTGATACACGTAAACAATCCATTAATAAATTCTCAGGTAATCATTATGACCTTGATAAGAGTAATCTTAACTAAATTTTTATTTATTGAGTTAAACATCCAAGTCATTAGTGTTGTTGTTACAAGAATATGTGCGAATGTACTCTGATGGTTTTAAAATAAATATACCATCACACTTAGTGAAATTATATTTTTCACTAATAATTATGTAATTGATTTATCTTTAACCTAGGGATACGGTCTTTATAAGGGATTTCATCTCAACTTAGATTCCATTGAGACTTCTTTGTTGTTAAGCACAAATTCACTTTTATATGTTGTATATACTATATTTTGACATTATAAATCATGAATACCTTTATACTAAAGATATTATTAAGTATTTATTATGGTAATTATTTGTATTCAAGTGTCTCTCATTTGGTTAGGAACTCTAACAAAAATATTATTTTAAATATTTTAAAAACTTATTCTTCTAAATATTTCTCATTATTGTCCATGTTTAAAAAATTGTTTTAAGGATTTATATATATGAAATTTTTTGTTTTAAAATTAAAATTATTTTTATAAGTTTCAAAGTGGTATGAGAAAATTTGATTCAAAAATCTATTTTAAACAGCTTCTTGATAAATAGGGAGACTTTTAATTGTTTTCATGAAAAAGTTATATTTTCCTCCAATATTTTTAATGTCCATTTTCAACTATGTCAACATCCTTTACAAGAAATTATTCTTGATCAATATTTATTTATTATGATACAAATCTTCCATACTGTATTGAAGGTTTTGTGATATGTTTGACAATGGAGGTGTTATTTTTATACCATTCATGGTTTATAGATAAAGTATTGACATTTCGTATGCTAGTTTTAATAAGAATGTTTATGTTATCTTTAATCCTTTTCACATGAGGAATGCATTGGACATAGTAAGTTATGGATGGATCCCCCTATATCTCCTCGAAGCATCGGTAGGTCTCATTAGATAAACTAGTTTCCTGGTGTAAGGCGTTGAGAAAATCATATTTGTAGTCTTGGCCCAAGGCCTTAACTATATGGGTATGAATTCCTATATAATGCATTCCATCGTTATAAAATTGGCTATTGATATTACATGTGATTTCTTGACTAGTACAATATCTAGGTAAATAAGTAAATGGAATTATTTGATTTATATTTTCTTTATTATGATAAATTTTAAATTTCAAAGGCTTGTGTTCTAGTCTTATGGATTGCCTTAAATGTTTGTATTTATTTATGATAGTTTCTGCTATATTGTTATCCATTCTGAACATCTAAGCTCACCTGTTTCTTATTTTATATTTTTCCCAGGATTCAAATAAGTATGTTATGATTAACCTGCAAGAATAGGATAAGGGATATAAGAGCTTTCAAAGGGGACACAATGTTTTTTATGTCACTATGTAATGTAAAACTTATGTATGTATCTAGTACTTCCAAGTATACTAAACTAATCAGTATTTCAGGACTTGATTCCTTGTATCATGCCAATGTTATGTAATAATGCACCGATTCTTGGTAACTGGGGTCTGGGTAATACAGTTGGTATCAGAGAAAGTTTAGTACAATCCTTGGAAAGAAGATTTAGAAAATAAACTCTAATTAAAAGATAATACCCTAAGATAGACATTGAGGATTAGTATATAAGAACATCCAAAACATTTGGTAATGTAAATATTTTGTGGGTTTTCCAAGCAATACATCCTTATCTGGATACAAGTAGGTAGAGACGGCTTTTTCACTGATGTACTTAGGAGTAGAAACTCTGACAAGGAGTTTTAGGCTTGTCCCGAGGTATCATGGTACAAAAAATGGGTCTTTCTTTACTCTTGGTTACGACACTCTTAGGGGATTTGATTAGAATAATTCACATTTTCTTTACAAAATGGTTTGAAGGATTTTAATATAATACGAGAAGAAATAAACTTGGTAAATTTTAAGGTGTTTTAGATTGAAAATAAGGTGTTATAATATTCTATAAAATATTTTATGACTCACATTACGTATTCTTGTGTTAGCCATTAGATGGATTCCAAGGAAGTGATAGAAACATTGATAAAAATGTAAAATGTGAACATGGTGGGGGAAATGAGAAAGAAAATATATTGTTGATAGGTGAAAAAGATATTGTGTTCATACCGAATCAATTTTCCAAAAAATATTATCAACAACATATATATTAACCAACTCTTGGACTCAAAAAGAAGAGAAAGGTGAATAATGATAAGAGATCTAGTAGTCAAGCTGATTGAGAAAAGAAAGCTCAATTTCCATCAATATAGGAAATGTGGAAGGAGACACCTAGGAAAGTGTCTCATTGGAACAAAGAAATGCTTTATGTGTGGGAAAGAAGGACATAAAGTAAAGAATTGTCGATAGAAAATGAAGAGTACAATGGAAGAATATAATAATGATCCCAAGAATCCATTGTCAGTAATTTTTCATAAATGTAGGGGGCACAGGAATTACCTTAGTGAATGCCCTATTCATTAGGATAACCTCTTGGTCAAGGAAGAACCTATGTGGAAATAAATGGATAAGAAAATGTTTAAAAGTTTTCATACTTATTGTTGATGGGATTACATTGGAAGACTTTTCTATTTTATGTGTAACCTTACAGTTTGTTATGTGAAAATTTTATTTTAGGAAGAATTATCTTTTCTATTATAGTTATAAAGAACCATTTGGGTTTATATGATCCTTTAATTTGAAGAAATTAAATGTTATTATATTTTGGGATGAAAAAATCTAGGTATGAGATAACATTTATTGTGTAATTATGTTATGGTTATTTTGAAGAATTTTTCTCATTTTGGGAATGTTAAAAAATATAGTTTTTGAAAAAGGAAAACACACAAACCATGTAACAACCAGTCAAATCAGACAAAGATGCGGGATTCAAACCCACAACCAAAGTGCATTTGGGATTTATCACATACCACTGGACTACGTGAAGTCCCGGGTTAATGTGACTAATTATTTTTAGTTAAATTTTTTTATTGATCAATAATAAATTGATTTGGGAACTTATGTCTTATCAAATTGATATCCTTAGTATAGGAAAATGATTTTGTGATTTAGGGATAAATGTTTTTTAAGAAGACATTCACTCTGTTGGGAACACCATATGGCTAAAGAAAATAGAATACTATGAAATTTCATTTTAGGATTAATGGTGGATTATTATCTATTTTTTTATTGTGGATTTATAGCTATTTGGGGTATTTATGGAAATGATTAACCTATCATTGAGAATATGTAATTTGGTTAATTACTTTAATTATGTGACTTTAAGAGTAATCGATGTTATTTGGAGATAAAATTTAATGTGGAAGACTACGTAATAAAATTATTCAATGTTTTGGGCTTTAATATTAGTTTGGATTATATTTAAGGATTTTAAGGACAACTAATTATTGAGTGGTATTTATTGAACTTTGGGTATTGTTGGTTTATTTTTAGAAATTAATATTAGTATTTCTTTATCTAACGGATTATTCTTTTTGGGGATCATATGATCTTGTACTAACCATTTTGGTATTGTATAATCTCTAAAGACAAAGTAAATGTATAGTTTATCCTTTATGGATCATGTGATTCTCTAGATGTTGATTCTAGAAATTTAGGTGTGACCAAGTCATCTTGAATACTCATCGTTTGAAATAAAGTTGAGTTTGTGGTAGAAATTTACTAAAGGATGAAACTCTACTTAAAAAGTAAGTATATCTTTTTATGTTCTTAGTCAATCTCATAAATAAATTCCTCAACTTTATGAAATGGAACCTAAAAAAAATGTTGTCTGTTTACATTTCTTGCTAGGAAACTAATGACTATTTATCCCATCACAAGTTTGTGGGTTTCTTATTGTTAAATTTCTCCTGATCATGTTTTTTATCACTCTCTATCCGAACATGACACTTAATTTATCTTCCATATACATGTTTTCCTACATGGAATCATAGTATGGGGTTTCTCAGGTGACCTTTTTACATATCATTCTTTCTTTTAAAGTGATAGTTTTATTTACTCTTTTTCCGATGTGGGACATTCAATGAAGTTCCCAAGCCCAATTTCACGAAAGAAATTTCCAAAATGGGGGAATAATGTAATACCCATGATTTCATCGTATGTTATTTTCTTTAAAGTCATTCAACATCTTACGCTACAGGCAACACTGAGTCTGAGCACACCACGACTTACAAAACTAGTCATTCAAAAGAAATTATGAATAGTGATAAGTAAATTTTGAATTTTATATACTCCATATAATTTTATAATCCATATTACGTGTTTCTTATACATAATACAAGAATAAATTCATTTTTTTCTGATAAAAGAAGTATTTTTAAAAAATATCAATTTTACCACCTTCTAATGGAAAACCATTTTAAATACCAATATTTGAATCTTTTATATATTAAATTTAATAAAATTAAATTCTTCTTTATATTTGAGACATAAAAATTTATTTTGAATATTGTTTTGGAACTTTTCTAATAACATTCATATTTTGATGAATACTGAAATATACTAAATTTTAATTGAAAACAACTTTTTTAATCGAAATAATTTATAGGATTAAATTATGCATTTGAATGGTTTGGAAGTATAATTATATTATATTTTTATCATTTAATTCAATGTGGGTTATTATAAGCAGTTTCATATTTAAATTTAACATAAAAAGATGTCAATCTTTTTATAGTTTTTACTTTTTAAAAACCCACTTTTCTGTTTCAACAATGGAAATTTATTTTAAATTAATTAATGAAACATGTATGTTTTTGAATTTGGTAAAATAGAATTCATTTTTGAATTCGTAATATCAAAATTATCTTATGGTGATTTTGTTGTATTTTTCTGAAAACTTTCAATTGTCGATGAATAGTTAAAATACTCCGTTAAAGTTTAAAATCGATTTTTTATTTAAAGAATTATTTATTTTATTTAAATTTATTTTAATTAAAAATTGATTTATAATACCTATGTATGTTCAATTTAATTCATTTTTGTCATTTTATATTAATATTAGATGTATAAAATTTTATTGAACTTTTTACCGTCTTTTACCCACCTTCTAAGAACATTTTGAAATTTTCATAAAACATAATTTAACCGCTTCTATGAGTTGAATTTAGAAATCCAAGAGATAAGTATGACATCATTAAATAAAATTTGGTTCAATAAGATGAATTTTTGTTGGTGAATAGTAACTTTTGACTTTTATTTAGCATGGTTAAATGTAAATAGTGTAATTAAGGGTAAAAATAATTTTATAATTACTCTAACACATGTCCTAATTAAATTGGATAATTTTAATTCGACCAAAAAAAACCTTAGGAATAAATTATGATCATATTTGGTCCACATGGATTTGATTTGGAGATTTATAATTATTTTATTTAAGGAGGAGTTAAAAGTGTTAAATTCAATGTTTAATAACTAAACCATTTTCAATATATGGTTATACATAAGATAAATTAGACTATAAATATTCATTATAAATATAAAAATATTTCTTACATAATGGTACTTTATTTATAATTTTTAGACACTATATAATTAAATTTATTTATGAGATAATGATGATGCAGTAATTACCTTATTAATGACAGATTAAAATAATTGATATTAAAAATATGAAAATAAATGTAATTTGAGAATTTTTATGAATTAAAATAATTTTTTAGGGTAATATGACATGTTAGTATTGATTAAATATTTTTTTCTAAGAAATTAGGCTGTTATGATTTTCACAAAAACCAAATACTAAATAATGTCAAAATTGACATAAATGAGTTTTAAAACAAATACAATATTATTGGTAGATATAATATTCCTAAAAATCTAATGTTTGGTAAAAGGTCTTAAATAATATTGTATATTTCATTAATTAACCTCTAAAGATTCTCTTGGATGTTTAGAGTAAGTTGATTAACCGTATAGTGTAAGAATACAAGAAGACATGGTAAAAGGTAATGTATTTAACTAAGAGTTAAATAAAAATGATAAGGTTCAAATGTTAACCTAAACTCGTATGAAACTTATTGGTTGAACTTTTTTCGACCCATACCTACCATATATTATTAATAAATAATTTTTTAGACATTATAAACATAAAATTATTTTATTATAAAATAATATTTCAAGGTTTTCCTAAAGTGAACCTCACCCTCTTATAAAAGGGCACTTACCATTCTCTCAAAATCACACCTCTTAAGATATTTGGATCATTGAAACCCTACCCAAATATCCTTCCATAATTTCTCAAATCAACCTAGAGTCCATACATTGATCATAAATCCAAGCTATGGATCCCTTTTTATCAACTTAATATGAAACACTCGAAGAAGAGGTAATAATTTCACCACCCACTTTCATGTTTTCTTCTTCTTACACATCCTCTTTCATTGTTGTTTCCATAAAAAAATAATTAACCTGGTACCTACTACATACTTTTATGTTATTATAAATATGGTTCAACCATATTCGATATTCTTTCCATCCTATAAATTATTAAGTCACTATATGTTCATACGTATGGCTTACCGGCACCATATCGTGGTGTAGTTTTTTATTCGAACACTTAAATATTTGGGTGTGTGTAATAATGAGTATAAATGATGTAAATAATAAATATTTTTTTTAATTATTATATATATATGTTATAAAATCCAATTACATATGAATCCACCATTAGAATTATGATATTGTCGCTTGTGCGTACGTACAGATTACCATCTCCACGATGCGATGAGATTCATTCACATGTTCACAATTCAACGATGATTATAAAAATAGATATTATTAGTAATTATTCAATATATGACATAATAATTCTATTGGTGATATATATATATGTATGTACTTACAGATATCTTCTTCACTTACTTCTGTTCAAAACGATATGAAAACAGAAATTGCATTTATACGTACGTATGGCCTACCATCTCCATAAACGGTTCCTTCCATTTCATATATCTATGTATTATAAATATTTATATTCAAAATATATATGATATATAAATAAATCTATATATTTTTTAAGTATTTAAATCATGATCCAAATGATATGATCAAGAATAACAAGTTAAAACACGTATGATAAGGAAAGTGATTATTACCCATAAGGATAATTTAACATGGAAATAATTATTAAATGGGTAATATAAAGTCATTAATGAATCATGTATGATATAATAAATATGAATATGGTTCTGGAAAAATTTTATAACATAATATGGTCTTTATACAGGAAGTTAAATGTACCCTCGACCAAAGGAAAGTCCAAGGTAAGGGGTTTCTTATCTCACTTTTAATTACGTGAGATTTCCATAGTTCGCCACATATTTATTGCATGTGGTGTGTTGTTTACTGACATTTGATATATATTATCATGATTATATTTATAGTCATGGTATTCTGTGATTCATTTGGTGATTAATAAATTTTTTTCATAGGACTCAATTGGTTACAACATGGTAAGGGGTTTTCATCTCACTTCATATTTCCATTAGATTCATGATATATTTCCACTATTTATATTTGTGTGATGTATGTAATTCCCATGATTGTATTCCATATGTAATATATTTAATTTAGGGGTGCATAAATCTTCATTTTATGATCCTTCTTTCATTGGGTGTATGTTTCGTAAGTCACCAAAATGGAAAAGGAATTTATAATTTCGATTTCCACTCATTGGGTTTGACAAAAAATTCCTTGATTATTTTACTCCAAGATTATGTGTAAAACCACTATTTATTTATTTATGTAGTAATTTAAACTACCATTTTTGTGGTTATTATTTTGATACACAGAATCAATCCAATGATAAATTCTCAATTCATCGATATGAACTTTATAAGAGTAATCTTAACTCAATTTTCATTCATTGAGTTAGACATCCAAGTCATTGGTGTTGTTCTTACAAGAATATGTGTGAATGTCCTATGATTATTTTACATTGAATATACAATCTTACATAGTGTATTTATATTTTTCACAAATAATTATGTCATTGATTTATGATTTACCTAAGGATACCGTCTTTATAAGGGATTTCATCTCAACTTACATTCCATCGATACTTCTTTGTTGCTATGCACCGATTCACTTTTATTTGGGGTATATACTATACGTTGAAATAATATATAATGAATTCCTTTATTCCCACGATATTATTTAGTTTTTATTAACTCAATTATTTTTATTCAAGAGTCTCTCATTTGGTTAGTAACTCTAACTTAAATATCAGTTTAAATGTTTTAAAAATTTATTTTTCTAAAACTTTCTCATTAATATCCATGTTTTAAAAATGGGTTTAACGATTTATATATATGGAAAATATTTTTTTAAAATTAAAATTTCTTTTAAAAGATTCAATGTGGTATTAGAAACTTTGATTCAAAAATCTATTTTAAACAACCTCTTGATAAATAGGGAGACTTTTATATGTTTTCATGAAAAAGTTATATTTTCCTCCAACATTTTTACAGATCATTTTCAACTATGTCAACATCCTTTATAAGAAATTATTTTTGATCGAGGATGATTTATTATGATTCGAATATTCCATACTTTATAGAAGATTTTTTGATATGTTTGACTATAGATGTGTTATTTTTATACCATTCCAGGTTTATAGATAATGTATTGAAATTTAAAATGTTTGTTTTAATACAAATGTTTTTGTTATGTTTAACCCTTTTCATATGAAGAATGAATTGGACTTAATAAGTGATGGGTGGATCTCTCTATAGCTCTTCGATGCATCAGTAGGTCTCATGAGACAAACTAGTGTCTTGGCACAAGTCCTTGAGCAAATATTATTTGTATTCTTGAAAAAAATCCTTGACTATGTAGTTATGAAGTCTTTCATTATAAATCCCATCATTATAAAATTAGCTATTGATATTACATGTGATTAATCAACTAGTAGAATAACCATCTGAATAAGTAAATGGAATAAATTGATTTATCTTTGCCTTATTATGCTGAATTTTAAGATTAAAAGGCTTGTGTTCTAGTCTTATACATTTCCTTAAATGCTTGTTCTTATTTATGACAGTTTCTGCTATATTGTTATCCTTACTAAGCATCTGAGCTCACCTCTTTCTTATGTTTTATTTTACCAAGGATAAAAAGAAGTATATTACGATTAACCTATAGAAATAGACTAAGGGATATAAGAGTGTTCAAATGGAACACAATGTTTTTTATTTCATTATGTAATGTAAAACTTATGTATGTATCTAGTACTTTCATGGAGACTAAACTAATCAGTCTTTTGGGACATGATTCCTTTTATCATACCAATTTTATGTAATAATGCACATATTCTGGATAACTAGGGTCGGGGCATTACAATGTGTTAAACATAAAGGTCAAAATTACCTCAACTCAAGGAATACCTTCTAAAAAATATCATTAATCACCCTGCTACATCAATAATAACCTTATAATGTATTTAAATTCACCAAAATATCATAAATTAAAATTAAATGCTAAAATTAAAGGTAATCCATAGACTAACCATAAATACATCCAAAAATTTTACAATTTCAATGAATAAATTTTTAACCATCAAGATTATCTATATCCCACTGTACAATATACTATAAGAAGTATAACATCAAACTATATACTAATACAAAGGGTTATTTAAACCTCAATTGTGTATTCTTCAAATGAACTAGTAATAGTTCTAAATAATCGAAAAAACCGAGAACATAAAAGATCAAAATCATATATATGATTTTGAACTAATCATATGTTATAAACTTATAAAACATAAATGGTATACATAATTCTTAAGTTAGCCTCACATGGAAATATACATTCATCTAAAAATTAACACAATCCTAATTCCTTGAATAAAATTATAAACTATTTCCATAAATCCAAAAATGAAATAAAATCCATCAAAGATGTTCTTAACAACTTTGTAATAAAATTACAATCCAATTCCAGGTTCACTAATACAATACCATTTAATTTATCAATGCCAATCATTTCATCATACCAACTAAATATTATCACCATACCACTAACATTATTTTTTTATTAGTACAATTCCACATATGTTATCATAATCCTTAAATAAAAACTATTACGAAACAATTCTTGGTTGTTTAATTATTCTTATATCTATAATATTATTTAAAAAACACTTATACCACATAATTATATAATCCCAATATATATAAACTTCAATCCTTACAATTTAATTATTTTTATATCATAATTCCTCCTCTGGTGTAGGAGTTAACCCTTATATTATGGTATTTTCCTAGATAATTAACCTATTCCCCACACATAATAAATTGAACAATAAAAAGTACCTTGAAATTAAATTAACAATCCTCTATAAAAATGTTCATTTTTCCTCAACAATTAATTGACTTATGACCTTATTTTCCATAAAGAGCATATTTCTCTTTTCATTTGATACATTCTCTTGTGTGTGTCCTTCCACATTTCTGATATGAATGAGTTTGATATTTCTTTACTATATGATCCCTTTAATGACTCCAGTTTCATTGTATTTTTCCTTTTAATATTTATATGTACATATAATTTTTTTCCTTGTAGTTGGCACTACGTTTTGGGGGTTGCAGTACAAAAGTATTAATACATTAAAAATATTAATATATATTAATGGACAGATGAACATATTTTTTTTAATAAATGGCTTTCCAATTGATTAGGGCCTTGAATAAAAAATATGACAACACAAATGATTCTTAAATATCTGGTTCACCTTAGGTTTTCCATAATGTTGGTAGGGACCAGTCGTTTAGATAAATGAAACCGTTGGAAAGGTAATTAATTAATTAATTCAATTAAATGCCCAATAACCCTTTTTACTCTCTATAAATTCATTTTTTATGGAAAATGTATAGTTTAAGCCTCATTACCATATAAAATTATAGGGGATGAAGAAAATATTAACATTGGTGACCCAAGAACTATGATCAATCATGAACGATCTAGGATGGTCATGAGATAGATTAATGAAGATGGATCATAACCTTTTTCAATATAGCATGTGTTTATCAAAAAATATAAATCCATTCCTGAGGTAGGTTATTTCATTACATGGATATTAATCCCTATAAATAATTTTTCTGTCATGTATTCTATTCGTTTTTTGGTTATTGTCATTCTTCACATTAGAATAAATTTAACTAGTTTTCTTGAACATCATTATCAATGTTTTCTACATTTATTTTTTAGCCATGGTTTGAAAAAATAATGATATTTGACCGAGGTAGCTTTAAAAAATGATAATATTATATTTTTTATTGTTCTTTTCCCACCACCATCCATCGCATTCTTCATTTTTGGACCAAGGGGTTGCGCTTCAACATTTTCAAAATGGATTCAGGTGTGATTGAACCCCCAAATTCACAGAGGATTCATGAAAAACATACAAAGTATTGTTTTCTAGATGGATCATATTTTTTCATGGGATGTGGATTATAGATTTGAGGTTCATGAAACTAAAATTTTATGGGTGGTGCATCAAAAATACCTATGGGAGGACATAGTTCAATTTATGGCCAACTGAATGTAAAGAATCAATTATTAGAGGTTTTCCTTTCGATTTCATTGGATTTTGGGTGGTCAAATAGTGGTGTGTGTAGAAGATATGTTGGATATGATATTCCAAATGAATACCATGGAGTTCAGTAAATTTATGACCTACAAAAAATTTAATTTAAAAGAAAATACATTGGGGATTAACATACGGTGACAATTAGGTTTTTACGAAAAAATAATATTTTATATGTTGGGTGTCTAGCACACATTCCATTTGATTTATTATTAGATGATCAGTGTGTACCTCAAGAGTACACATGCATAGTTATGGTCAGAGTATCCAAACACAGCTAGAACAACCAATCATGTTTGGAATACATGGGCATGACTAGAGTACATAGGCATGAACAAGGATATATTACCCAGACATGACTAGACCACTCGAGCATGGCTATAGTATAGAGGAATGACCAATGTCTCTGATTATAGTCCAAAGTACATGGGAATAAATGGGGTAGCCTTGACACACAATGAAAAAACAGTACATGTAGTGTACATTTCCCAAAAAAATATACCTTGCATATGTCTTTTTGCATGACATAGATTTAGGACAACAAGACACCAATCATTAGTGTTTTTCCATACTGGACATGATAGTGGCCTTAATTTTTGAATAAAAGATATGAAATGAGGTTTTACAAGTGGGAAGGTTCTTTTAATGAAACATGGTCAATAGTAGTGACCAAGATTTAATTTTAGAGATATTTTAGGGTCGGTACTCCACTATTTCTCTAGGTGTTGGGTCCCCCATATTTTTCATACAATTTGAAATAGATCTCCTCCATAGAGGGTACATTCTATATATCTATGGAGTAGTAACCCTAAGGTCTGTAATCCCTTATCCCTACAGGTTTTGGACCCCCCATAAAATTTATATAGGTAGATACAGAACTCGACCAAATTATAGAGGTTTTAGTTCCTCTATCTTGTGAGTGATTCCCTCCATAATACAAATTAGGTTGAAATTTGTCCCCCTATATGATTTTTTTTATCCCACAGCTATGCTATACTATGTAGAGTTTTTTTCCTCCATACCCCTCCTTAATAGGTTACACACGACACATGTCTAGGAGATATTTCTCACTTAGCTGTGTAGACTAATAGGTTTAAGCAATCCCTCCACTCAAATTATTATGAGGTCCTATGTGGTGGTTGGAATTAGAGATGGGGATTTTTGAGTTGCTAAATAACTCACCATTATTAGCTAGTTGTGGGGATAAACATCAACTTCTCTCATCTAATGATTTTTTTAGAACATCTATTGGTGGTTTCATTAACCTCTTACATCATGGGTTGAGATGCATATTATTATATATACTACTTCCCTTTTTGGTTTTCAGGTAATCCTACTAGGTATGTATATAATCTCCCTTATATGTTATTTTAATACATGTGTGATGCCATATGAACATGAGATATAGATTAGTAATGACCATAGTGAACCTGATATTATTGGATTATAGTATTTCATGGTGGAACTAACAATTTTCAGGGGTTGAAATATGGGATCCTAAGCTAGAAACTCCCTCGCTCTACTCCTTATAATTGTAGTTAGTTTGTGTTTCCCCCTTTATTTTTAAAAGAATGTGTATCATTTCCCTTAATACTTTTTATACTATGATATTTCTCTTGGTTTATTTCCTATAGATTTTTTCAAACTGGTTCACACTATAGATGTTTTAATATTTTATTATATCCCTAAAAATTTGTATAGATCTTGTTGTGTTTTTTCATACTAGAACATAGTCTAAGACCTTCCATTTCTTTCATATGCCTAATCGACAGTAGTACTGACCCTTCATCCAATTATAGGTGGGCCTAGGGTGTATCTCTGAGCATACCACTAACTGTGTGGGCTCGAGGGGTCTAGTCATGATATATTGGTATAAAAAGTGGATCTTTCCCAGTGGCCATGTTTAGAGTTAGATATGTGGTATGGTTTATTTTGGGAACAGAGGGAAATGGTGTTGTAGTATCTTGAGTTTGGGTCTTAAGCTTGGGAACCCAGTGTTAGTGTGGTAGCTGAGGTATACATATAGTAGGAATGTGAAAATATTATTTTCAACAAGGAATTACAAGACACCAATTATAGGGAAACCAATGATGAAAAAATTATATTGGATTGGGTCTTTTGAATTTGATGTCCTTCTTGGTTTTTCTCCCTATATATGCTCTTTATGATGGTACATCTTGATAATTTTTAGGATTTCTCTATAATAATGGTGAGATCGGATTCTGAGATAGAGTCATGATGATGACCATTGGAGAGATGATGTAACACCCCAGGTAATTAAGAATATGACATTTTTATATTTATACCAATTTGTGAATAAAATGTCAATATTAATTTAAAGGGAACGCTATGCTCAATGGCTTACCCAATACGCAACAATGAGTTCCTTTAAAATCATACGTTGCACTCTAATAATAAAATAACATTATTTTAAAAGGTAGATAACACCTAGCCATTGTAATGGAGAAAATGAATGGAAATAACTACAAAATGATTATATATGTCTGTCAAATATTTTTACTTTTATCCAAAAAATGTTAGAGGCTTAAAATGAAAATGAATCCAATTTTAAGCATAAATCTTCTAATATTCTTTAAAAGGTTGATTAACTGCCTTTTGATGGAGAAACCTTTTTAAATATACTTTTGACAATTTTATATATTGTATTTGACAAAATAAAATTCTTCTTTAGAATCGGGACATCAAAATTTACATTCTGTAAATTTTTGGTAAAGATCATTTTTTAATGAATAATGAAAAGTGTTCAATTTTAATTCAAAACCTCTTTTTGATATAATTTATTTATATAGTTAGATTATATTTTTAATTGTTTTTAATGTGAAATTAGAATATATTTTTACCATTTAATCCAATATTGGTCGTTGAAATTAATTTCACTTTGAAATCGGACTTAAACTAGTGTCAATCTTTTGATACATTTTGTTTCATAAAAACAAGCTATTTGTTTTGACAGCGGGAATTAATTATTAAATTAATTAATGCTACTTATATGTTTTTAATTTTATAAAATAGACATCATTTTTGAATTTAGAATATCAAATATAGCTGAGGGTGATGTTTTGGTATTTTTTCTGAAAAACTTCAATTTTTGATGAATAGTGAAACCACTAAGTGGTAATTACAAAACTGATTTTTTATTTAACTACAATTTTAGCACCTCTATGTTTTGAATTTCAAAAATCCAACATATATGGTTGTCATTAAGATGTAAAATTTAGTTCAATGGGATTAAAATAATTTTTTGGTGAATAGTAACTTTTAAGTTTTTAATCGCGATTAGAGGAAATTTGTGTAATTTAAGGTAAAAATAATGTTTTAATAATATGAAATGACCTAGAAACATGTACTACACTCATTGGATGTGTCATGGACGACCCTGTCAATCCATGGGTCAACTTGGGGACCTCATGGAGCCACTTTGGTTGGAAAATGTCATAAATAACTTTTTATTTAAAGTTAAAATAAAAATGTCACAAGCATGAGTTATTTTGATAAAACAATTTTTAAATGGGATTATACAAGTAATATTTTTTACGATAAATATTCATTAGAAACCTAAAACTATTTCCTACATCATGATGTTTTTTTATAATTTTTAGACATTAAATAAATTAAATTATTTATGATATCATGATGATGCAGCGATTACCTCATTATTGAATGTTTTAAATAAAATGAAAAGATAATGTAAATTCTAAGAACTAAACTTGAGAAAAATCTATTTGATGGATATATTTCGGACCCTTATCAAACTATCCTAGAATTATATCAATGTGGGACCTTTTAAATCTGAAAATCATTCTAAAATAATGTAATATTTCTTTACTTTCCAAGAGTGCCCCTCCTCTCCTCTTATAAAAGGCCCCCACCTCTACCACCTTAACCACACCTCTCATGACTTTTAATCGGACAAAACCAGCTCATTTTGTCTCTCCACATCCCTCTACTACTCCTAGATGCCTCACTTTTGGCAGAAGTCTTCCCAATAAAGGCTTTGAGCTCAAATCAAAGAGAGTTACACGATTTTAAGGTAATGTCTTCACTTGTGTTCTTTTGTTTTATTTTGCTTCTCCAAACCCTAAACTATTTTTATTCATTTCTTTTGTAACAACTCCAGTATATTCAATATACTAATATGTTTTTATTAGAAGGATTCGAGCTATACTTACACACACCTACGTCTAATGGTTAATGAACATACTGTTTCTGTGGATGGTGAATTTCTGCCTCACAAAATGATGATTGTTCAATACTCCCTTAACACCCTCAAAGGTGGCCATTAATATGTCACTATATTTATATATGATATATAATATGTTTATCTTATACTTAAGATTCTTTATTTTTCATTTATGGCATACCTTTATGGTTTCCATTATGGATAAACGTGATATCTTCATTTTAGGAAGTGCGGACTACCGCCCCCTCAAAGTGATTTGATTAGTTAATACCATATTTGGTACGTATAAAGGATAGATTTAATGATATTATATATGATTCCATACTGTAATTATAATACTATTATGTATCATTATGTTTTAATTCCATTAAATAATAAATATAAATGGAAGTAGCGTTCATGCGTACGTACGGCTTACCGTCTCCATGAACGGTGCATTTCATTTCTTACCACTAAATGTAATGGAATATTATAAATGCATGTATATATTTGATATATATGATATCTACATAATGAATATAATTCTAGATATAATATATATTTTCCCACATGAACAACTTGTAATTATAAAGAGTTTATTTTTTTACTCAAGTAGCAATGATCTACAAAATGACCATTATTAACTTAAATAATTACCTAGTGTTCATAGAATGGTAGTAAGCGATATAAAAGGAATAATGAACTCAAAAAAGGTTCTTAATCAAGTATAAATTAACTCATGTTTATTATTCAGGAATTTAAAGAACGATCAAGTCTTGTCGGACCCGAGGTAAGGGATCCTACCCCTCTCTTTCTTTTTAAGTACTCCCTTTTATGTCATTTCTTTTAATCTCATCTTTCGTATGATTGGGGATGTTATTTTATATTACTCATTCCGTAATTTATATGTTCATATTATGAGAGACCCTATTTTATCTCATATGTCCATTTTTGGAAGTTTTAATTGGTGCCATTAGGCTGCCGAAATTTCATAAGGGGCTTTTTATCTCACTTTGTGTTTTCATGAGATTCATGCTACATTTGCCAATATTTACTTTTGAGTTGTTTATGTACTATCCGTTATTCTAAAATTTGTGTAATATAATTTCGTTTATTAGTATTTACATCAATTTTGTATAGTCCTTCTTTCATGGGGTGTACGTTTCAAAGTTACCCAAATCGGTAAGGGAACCTTTCACCCTCCTCTTTTTAAAAGACTTCTTTTGTTATGTATTTTAATTTTCATCTTATTATGTGAGGATATGTTCTTATATATCCTTATTTCCATAAACTTTATGTCTAAGTGATTAGATACCCTTTATCTCTCTCATCAAATCTTTCTCTAAAATTTTATGTGACGCTGTTAGGCTATCAAGGGAACTTCTTAACCAAATTTTGATTTCTTTGGGTTCAGCATGTAGTTATTGAATATGTCATCCTTTGAATATGTGTGAATGACCTTTGATTATTTTACACTTAATATCCATGTATATTGGGTGTATTTATATTTGTTACACATAATTATGAGATTGATTTATCATTAATTTAATGATACCTTCTTTATAATGGATTTCATCTCTTTTTACATTTCTATTGAGACTTCATTGTTGTTATGCACCAGTTCACTCTTATATGGTTTATATACTGTCCATTGGAATATTATATCATGAATCCCTTTATTCTCATGATATTATAATGTTTTGATTAAATGTTATCCCTCAATTATTGTATTCAAGTGTCTCTCATTTTGTTAAAAACCCTTTAACTAAAATATCATTTTAAATGTTTTAATGATTTATTCTTATAAATATTTCTCATTAATATCCATATTTTCAAAACGGTTTTAATGATTTATTTATATGGATATTAATGGTTTAAAATGTTAAAAGCTTCAATGTGTTATGGGACACTTTGATTTAAAAATATCTTTATTAAATGTTTTAAATGGTTTTGAAAATGGATTTTAGAGTGAATTCATTATTTCAATATCTGAAAAAGTTATATTGTTATTGCAATGTGGGAATGTTATCTTTATTTTATGATTAAGTTATGTGCTATGATTATGTTATGGTTCTTGGGAATTGTTATGAAGATGGGTGGTTCTCTGATATTCTAAGGGCGGGTGAGCCCGATATAGCTCTCCAATGAATTGGGTAACATGAAGGAGTTAAACTTTACGGTTTCTCCGAAGAGATTTAGGGAAAATACTGTGATGGGTATTCCAAACATAACCAAGAGGGTTACTCCATAGGTAAGAATGTTATGAATGCCTTATGTTACCTTTATATCTTATGATTTCTATGATTTATTCATGATTTGATAAGGTATGTTAATGTGCCTATGTTTTATGGGTAAAGTATGATTTCATTCTTATGTATATATGAACTCATGTTTCCTTTACAAATTTTTTATAACCCTTAATGATCTTTTTATTCTCATCCCATGTTTTTGAAATGTTTTTCACAGGTCAAGGTAAAGGTACATGATAAGATGATAGTGTCAAGTAAGTGTCAAGAAAGAATCCATGTTTTATTTTAAATATGTTTCTGTTGATGGGAAAAATGAATACTATATTTTATTGTAACCACTTTGTTTAAATGTGGGATGTAATGCATGTTTTATGCTCGAATTATCTAAAACTCTAAACCTGAAAAGATCCTCAATGTGTAATATTGTAATAACTCAAGATTAAGTAAGGTTTAAGGATGGGTCCTTATAGTTGGTATCGGAGGTCAGTTTAGACAACTTTAGGGATTAGGAGTTTTTTTAGACACCTGGTTAGTCCCTATATCTAATATTTCAGTTAAATCATTGTATTATAATTTTTCTTATGTCAAGTAAAGTCAGTTACGAATGGAAGGAGCAGGATCTCAAACGACATTCTTATCTCTTCCTGATGACATGCATGCAATAATTATTGCAAAGTCATGTTCAGATGATTGTGAAATTTTTTCTAGTATACGACTCACTTGCAAGAAGTTGTTTGAGATATCAAATGCCTCCACTATACCTCATTATCATCATGGAACATGGGTTGTATTTATAAAAATACTATTTACACAATATTCTCATATTTTCAAGAAAGTTAAATATTATCAAGGTATTTTCAAATATTTTACCTTATCACAAGAATTTGAAGCATATTATGATTTTAAAAATGGTGCTAAGGAAGGAGACCCTTGCGCAACCTATTTATATTTGCTTTTAAAATATTGTCTCTCAGCACATACATATGGTATTTTAAAAGGACCAATAATAGAAAGTTTCAACTCAATTTTGGTCTGACTATTTTATAGAAATCACGTTTTATCAGATGTTTTGGAATTATATGTCATACATGATTATTTTACAAAACTGTTTTTCTATGAACACCCATATGACCCATGTTGTACGAGGTGTATTTGGATGGAGGAAGCAAATGATTTTGAAGGATCTATAAATCATTTTTGTAATGCATCGGACTTCTACATACGTGAACAAGATGAAAATGTAACCGAGTGGACACCATGATCAAGGTATGCTGTTATTAATTTTGGGAATCATTTTATTTTAACTTATGGTGGTGAAATAAGAATTCAAGAATTAAGATGTTGAGATTGTAACAAATTTGGATGAAAATGAGAGGTATAAGGAAACTATTGAGGGTAAAACATTTATGGTTATTTTTGGATTTTTATAAAAAGGAAAACACGCAGATCGTGTTACAACCCATCGCATCAGACAAAGTTGCGGGAATCGAACCCACAACCAAAGTGCGACTGGTATTTATCTCCAACCACTGGACTACGTGAAGTCCCCGATTAGTATGACTTATTCTTTTTAGTTAGGTGATTTTATGAATTAAGAGTAAATTTATTTTGGGTTATTTATGGAAATTATTAAGCTATCATAGAGGATATGTGATTAGGTTAATTACATTTCAATATGAGACATTAAGAGTAACTGATGTTATTTGGAGATAAGTGTTAATTTGTACATTGGATGACTATGTGACTAAATTGTTCAAATTTTTGGGTTTCAATATTATTTTTGTTTACTTTGAAGTATTTTACGTACAATTTTCTTATTGAATGGTCTTTGTTAATGTTTGGGTATTGTTTGATAAATTTTGGAGATTAAGAATAGATTTGTTTTTTTAAAAAGGATTATCCTTTTTGGGTATTATCTGATCTTGTACTAACCTTTTTGGTTTTGGTTTTGGTTAAGGTATAAAGATATGGTAATTATACAGTTCTCTTTTGTGGATTAGGTGATTCTCGAGAAGTTGATTATAGTACTCTTAATGTGAACAAGTCTTCCTAAATACTCTTCAATTAGAGAATGTAAGAGTCTATGTAAGAAATATATTAAAAGATGAAAGTCAACATGAAAAGTAAGTATGTTTCCCTATGATTTAATTAATCTCAAAAATAAATTCCTCAATGAAAAGTAACTTAAATAAAAAATGTTGTCTATTAACGTTTCCTTCTGGGGAATAAAATACCGTTTAACCCATCACCAGTTTGTGATTTTCTGGTGGTTAACTTTCTCCAAAACATGTTTTCTATCACTCTCCCTCAGAACATGACCATTTGTTTTTTCTTCCATATCCATATTTTCCCACTTGGAATCCTAGTATGGGTTAACTCGGGTGACCATTGTACTTCTCTCCCTTTATTGTAAAGTGATTGTTTTACCGACTATTGTTCCTATGTGGGACTTTCAATGATGATTCTGAGCCCAATTTTGAAATTTAGAGGACACAATTTCCAAAAGGGGGAAGGATGTAACACCCTAGGTAAATAAAGAATATGACATTTTTATATTTATCTCTATTTGTGAATAAAATGTCAATATTAATTTAAAGGGAACGCTATGCTCGATGGCTTACCCAATACGAAACAATGAGTTCCTTTGAAATCTTACGTTGCACTCTAATAATAAAATAATATTATTTTAAAAGGTAGTTAACTCCTAGCTGTTTTAATGGCGGTAATGAATGGAACTAACTACAAAATGATTATATATGTTTGTAAAATATTTTTACTTTTATCCAATAAATGTTAGAGGCTTAAAATGCAAATGAATCCAATTTTAAGCATAAATCTTCTAATATTCTTCAAAAGTTCGATTAACCGCCTTTTGATGGATAACCCTTTTTAAATATACTTTTGAAAATTTTATATATTGTATTTGACAAAATAAAATTCTACTTTTGAATCGGGACATCAAAATTTACATTCTGTAAATATTTGGTAAAGATCATTTTTTAATGAATTGTGAAAAGTGTTGTATTTTAATTCAAAACCACTTTTTAATATAATTTATTTATATAGTTAGATTATCATTTTAATTGGTTTTAAAGTGAAATTAAAATATATTTTTACCATTTAATCCAATAGTGGTCGTTGGAATTAATTTCACTTTGAAATCAGAATTAAACTAGTGTCAATCTTTTGATATATTTTGTTTCAAAAAAACACGCTATTTGTTTTGACATCATGGATTAATTATTAGATTAATTAATGCAACTTATATGTTTTGAATTTTTTAAAATAGAAATCATTTTTGAATTCAGAATATCAAATATAGCTTAGGGTTATGTTTTGGTTTTTTTTTCTGAAAAACTTCAATTTTAGATGAATAGTGAAACCACTAAGTGGTACTTAAAAAACTGATTTTTCATTTAAATGAAATTTTAGCACCTCTGTGTTTTGAATTTCAAAAAACCGACATACATGGTTGTCATTAAAAAGTAAAATGAAGTGAAATGGGATTAAAATAATTTTTTGGTGAATAGTAAATTTTATGTTTATAATCGCGATTAGAGGTAATTAGTGTAATTTAAGGTAAAAATAATGTTTTAATAATATGAAATGACCTATACACATTTCCTAACATAATTGGATGTGTCATGAACGACCAAGACAATCCATGGGTCAAATTGGGGACCCCATGGAGCCACTTTGGTAGAAAAATGACATTAATATCTTTTTATTTAAAGTTAAAATAAAAATGTCACAAGCATGAGTTGTTTTACTAAAACAATTTTTAAATGGGGTTATAGAAGTCATATTTTTGACTATAAATATTCATTCGAAATATAAAAATATTTCCTACATCATGATGTTTTTTATAATTTTTAGATATTAAATAAATTAAATTATTTATGACATCATGATGATGCAACGATTACCTCATTATTTAATGTTTTAAATAAAATGAAAAGATAATGTAAATTATAAGAACTACACTTGTACAAATCCTATTGGATGGGTATATGTCGAATCCTTATCACCTTATACTCGAATTATATCAATGTGTAACCTTTTAAATCCGAAATTCATTGTAAAATAAAGTAACATTTCCTTACTTTCCAAGAGTGCCCCTCCTCTCCTCTTATAAAAGGCCCCCAACTCTACCACCTTACCCACACCTCTCAAGCCCTTGGCTTGGACAAAACCTGATAATTTTTTCTCTCCACATCCCTTTACTACTCCTAGAAGCCTCACATTGGGCATAAGTCTTCCCAAGGAAGCCTTTGAGCTAAAATCAAAGAGAGTTACCCGATTTTAAGGTAATGTCTTCACTTGTGTTTTTTTGTTTTATTTTTCTTCTCCAACCCCCTAAAATCTTTTTATTAATTTCTTTTGTAACAACTCCAGTAACTTCAATATACTATGATGTTGTAATAAGAATTATTTGAGCTACACTTACACACACCTACATCTAATGGTTAAAGAACATATTGTTTCTGTGGATGGTTAATTTCTGCCCCACGAAACGATTATTGTTCAATATTATCTTAACACCCTCAAAGGTGGCCATTAATATGTCACCATATTTATATATGATATATAATATGTTTATGTTTTACTTAAGCTTCTGTATTTTTCATTTATGGCATACCTTTATTGTTTCCATTATGGTTAAACGCTATATCTTCATTTTAGGAAGTGCAGACTACCGCCCCCTCAAAGTGATTTGATTCGTTAATACCATATGTGGTACGTATAAAGGATAGATTGAATGATATTATATATGATACCATACTGGAATTATAATAATATTATGTATCATTATGTTTTAATTCCATTTAATAATAAACAGAAATGGAAGTAGCGTTCATGTGTACGTATGGCTTACCATCTCCATGAACGGTGCATTTCATTTCTTACCTCTAAATGTTATGGAATATTATAATTTCATGTATATATATGATATATATGATATCTACAAAATTAATATAATTCTGGATATAATATATATTTTACCACATGAACAACTTGTAATTATAAAGAGTTAATTTTTTTTACTCAAGTAACAATGATCTACAAAACAACCATTATTAACTTAAATAATTACATTGTGTTCATAGCATGGTAGTAAGTGAAATAAAATGAATAATGAACTCGAAAAAGGTTCTTAAGCAAGTAGAAATTAACACAAGTTTATTATTCAGGAGGTTAAGGAACGATCGAGTCAAGTTGGACACGAGGTAAGGGATCCTACCCCTCTCTTTCTTTTTAAGTACTCCCTTTTATGTCATTTCTTTTAAGCTCATATTTATTATGTTTGGGGATGTTATTTTATATTCCTCATTCTGTAATTTTTATGTTCATATTTTGAGAGACCCTATTTGATCTCATAAATCCTTTTTTGGATGTTTTAATTGGCGCCGTTAGGCTGTCGAAATTTCATATGGGGCTTTTTATCTCACTTTGTGTTTTCGTGAGATTCATGCTACATTTTCCAATATTTCCTTTTGAGTGGTGTATGTACTATAAATTATTATACTCTTTGTGTAACATACTTTCTTTTATGAGTATTTACATCAATTTTATATAGTCTTTCTTTCATGGGGTATATGTTTTGAAAGTTACCCAAATCAGTAAGAGAACCTTTCACCGTCCTCTTTTTAAAAGACATCTTTTGTTATGTCTTTTAATTTTCATCTTATTATGTGGGGATATGTTCATATATATCCTTATTGCCATAAATTTTATGTCCAAGTGATGAGATACCCTCTATCTCTCTCATCAACTCTTTCTCTAAAATTTGATGTGACGCCATTATGCTATCACGAGAACTTCTTAAACCAATTTCGATTTCTTTGGGTTCAACATGTAGTTATTGAATATGTCTTCCATTAAATATGTGTGAATGAACTTTTATTTTTTTACACATAATATCCACATATATTGGGTGTATTTATATTTGTCACACATAATTATGAGATTGATTTATCCTTAATTTAAGGATACCTTCTTTATAATGGATTTCATCTCATTTTACATTTCTATTGAGACTTCATTGTTGTTATGCACCAGTTCACTCTTATATGGTGTATATACTATCCATTGGAAAAATTATCATGAATCCCTTTATTCTCATGATATTATAAAGTTTTGATTAATTGTTATCCCTCAATTATTGTATTCAAGTGTCTCTCATTTTGTTAAAAACCCTTTAACTAAAATATAATTTTAAATGTTTTAATGATTTATTCTTATAAATATTTCTCATTAATATCCATGTTTTCAAAATGGTTTTAGGATTTATTTATATGGATGTTAATGGTTTAAAATTTTAAAAGCTTCAATGTGGTATGGAACACTTTGATTTAAAAATATCTTTATTAAATGTTTTAAATGATTTTGAAAATGGTTTTTAGAATGGATTCATTATTTCAATATCTTAAAATGTTATATTGTTATTACAATGCGATAATGTTATCTTTAATTTATGCTTAAGTTATGTGCTATGATTATGTTATGGTTCTTGGGAATTGTTATGAATACGGGTGGTTCCATGATAAACTAAGTGCGGGTGAGCCCGATATAGCTCTCCAATTCATTGGGTAATGCGAATGAGTTAAACGTTAAGGTTTCTTCGAAAATTTTTAGGGAATATACTGTGATGGGTATTCCTAACGTAACCAAGAGGGTTACTCCCGATGTAAGAATGTTATGAATTCCTCAAGTTACCTTTATGTCTTATGATTTCTATGATTTATTCATGATTTGATGAGGTATGTTAAAGTGCATATGTTTTATGGGTAACGTATGATTTCATTCTTATGTATATATGAACTCATGTTTCCTTTCCTTATTTTTTATAACCCTTACTGAGCCTTTTATGATCTTCCCAAGTTTTTGAAATGTTTTTCACAGGTCAAGGGAAAGGTACATGATAAGATGATAGTGTCAAGAAGTGTCAATAAAGAATCCATGTTTTATTTTCAATATGTTTCCATTGATGGGAAAAATGAATACTATCATTTATTGTAACCACTTTGTTTAAATGTGGGATGTAATGCATGTTTTATGATCTAATTCTCTAAAACTGTAAGCCTGAAAAGATCCTAAATGTGTAATCTTGTAATAACTCAAGATTAAGTAAGGTTTAAGGCAGGGGCCTTATAGATGAGTTCTTAGTTTAGGGACATATTCTTGAGATTATCCCTCTATGAAATCATAGAGTAGTGCTTCCACATGAAATGTTTTTCATGTACTAAACTTTAGAATTCTAGGTATATGATAATGTATATATTGAATAGACCATTTCTCTATTAGGAAAATACAATTATATACATAGGATTAGTCCATTTTACATGTTCTAGTGATCAAGAACCCACATTTTTCATGGAAATTCAAACAATAAAAAATTAGAGGATTCACTCAAGGAAATGGTCTAGGTTTCTCAACATGCATACACCAACTGGTTATATGTTTTTACTTGAAACTTATATTTTTTGTGGATCAGTAGGAAATTGGTGTAGTCTATTAATCCAAATCCATGATGAGGTGATCATCTCATGGGACATAAATGATAATCTCTTGAAAGTGGAGTACATTCCAACAAAACATCGGTTAACCAAGGCTTGGATGGTTGTGATGGCCTGGGTTTTCCGCCTTGTATGGAAACCCTACTAGAGGGATGGGGGTCAAAAATTAGGAAATTATTCATGAATACTCAGGGACTTCATGGATACATATGTTTGTGGTGGGTGTTATGGATTTGATAATTCAAGGAAGCAAGATGACTCCCCTACTGAGTATAATATTATTTTGATGTGATTTTAATCCATGTAAGTGAGCCAAGGGATCCCAAAGAAGATATAAGTGTGTTTTGGGGGATGGATTCCCTTGAATTTTATGTTCACAAGATTTTTTTTTTGATTTTAAATATTCAAATACAAACCCCAGTCCGGGGGACCAAGTGAGGAAAATTTATGGATATCTTTAGTGAGTGGAGGCTTATGACTTGGAGATGTTAGAACGATTTGTGTTACAACTCTTGACTTCTCTAAATTAGATGTTTTTTAGTAAACATAATATAATTTCACTCCTTACTAATATCATCCCCTTTTTTATACCTGGATTTTCAGTGGAGTATTTAGAACAACCCTTCAGTTAAGATACTCAAACACAAGATTTTTTGAAGATCTCACATTGATTGTAGGAGTTTTATTGATGCTTATATAAGAGATATTATCTAAGAATATTATCATAGAATCACTAAGACCATATGATTCGTTGTTTTTCATTCCAATGGATAAAAATAACTCCACTTTGGTTGGATATTATGAACCTTGGAGTGGTAGAAATTACAAAAATGTTTCTTTTAGAACATATGTGTCCCCAAGACATCTCTATGGTTATTCCAAAAAATTTATAATAAGATTTTGAATGTTTTTTATATTTATCCTCACTTGGAACATGTGATGATATAATAAAATTACAATTTTTCAAAATATTGAAGACATATTCAACCTTTTTTAATTTTTGAGATAGTTGTCATATTTTTTTTCTGAGGATTAATTATAACCTATTTTGGGATATTGAGGATGTTTAAATAAAAAGGAAATTTGATGTCATTATAGGAATGGCACAAAACAATTTTGAGGATGGTCTTAGACACTGTTTTGGAGCACCAAAAATATGGTATGATCTCAAATTGTCTGATCTAGAGTTGAGAGGTTAAATTTATCTGGAATTTTAACTCTTAGCTTATCATAGACATGGGACCATCGAAGGAGAATGCAATGTTTTCATGTGAGATACCAATGAGTAATGCATACGTATAGAATCTCATCGATTTGGTGGGGTAGTCTATGAGGTTTACAATGTTATTTTAATGGATTTATTCCCCTTTGACTACCATGAAATGGAAAGGGTGGTTGATCTCTTGGATTAAAATCTGACATATAATTTTAGGAGATGGAGGGGAGATTGATCAGAGATCGCATTTTGAGACTATGAGAGGAGGGAGCCGACTGTGTAGTGTTTTTCAATGCCTTCAGAGATGAGATCAGATGTATGTTGATGTACAGGTAGGTAGTTAATTCTTATGTGTATAGGTAGTCTAGACCCACTAAGAATTATTATGTGACCAAAATAATTATTGGAAATGGAATTATATTCATTGGATATGTGGATATATTATCTTATAGATGAGAATATTGTTTTTATCTTAGAACAATATAGTCTTAGGTATCTACCAAGATAAAACTAAGCGTAATATTGTGGCTTCAGTTGGAACTCCTATAGGACTTTGACATTGAGATATTTTATAATATTGGGAATGGAAACATGATGGTAAATTGACTTAGTGAGAAATTCCTTTCTAATTTATTGAATGAGGTGACAGGTTAGTTGTCCTCCTTATATATGACCTTGGTGGAGGAGAGGGGTACAACATAACATCAATTTATGGTGGAAACTCTACTTACTCATAAATATATAGAAGAGAATCATTTGAGAGATATAGACATTGAATTTATATTTGAGTAGATATAATCAAGGGATCCAGCATATGGATTATCAAAATGAGGGTAGCACATCATCCTTTATTAGGGATGGATGGTAGTTCCAGTTCAATTGCATGAGGAGGTGTTGAGAAAGTTTTCTACCTCTTACTTTGTTAGAAATAAGTGTGAGGAAAAGATGTAACAGTAAATTTGGTGGAATTTTTGGTAGGGTAGTGTGGGGTAGGGTGTTCTAAATATTGTTTATCAAAGCGTCAATGTCAATAGGTAAAGTTGGACATCAAGATCCACTAGGTTTGACTCAGCCACTTGAGTTCTGAGAATGGTAGTGGGATGAAATATAAATAGATTTTTTATTGGGTATTCCACATATTTCGATGGGAAATAATTCTATATAGTTGATTATTGAATAAATTACGAATTGAATATACATTCTTTTCATAAGGGGGAAGAGTTTAGTTGAGAGTTTGGGGTAGTTGCACATGTGTATTATTGTTAAACGTCATGGTGTACCCATGAATATTGTCTTCTAATGTGATTCTTAGTTCATTTTAATGTTATGTAGGGTCCTATATAAGTCCAGTGGGACCCAATTATGGATAATTGAAACATTTCACCCATAGAAAGGTGGTCAGACTGGTGGACCATCTAGGTTTTGGAGATAGTGTCACAAGCTTCTGTGTAGGTTTTTTTTCCAAATATGAGTGGATTACTTACCATAGGTAGATATTTCATTCAATAGTAGCAATAAATTTTGTATTACTATGGAAAATTGTGAGGCCCTCTATGGGAGACCCAAAAGGTCACCCTTATTTTTTACAATGTTTGGTGATAATTATCTTATTATTCCAAATATTATGCAAGAAACATTGGTGAAGGGTTCATATATTCCATATGCACTAGTGAGCAGCTCAATATAGGTAGCAATCTCCTGAAGATCAATTTGTTAGACCATTGTATTTCAAGAAGGGATACAATGCCCTCTTGATATTATGAATATGATATTGAATCTAGTGTTTTGTCAAGGAGAAATATTTTACCAGTGGTTCATTGAGCCGCATGATTTTATGTGTGGGGTTGGTGAGGATTCCTCCTACAAAGATTTAACTCTATAGTTAGACCGAGTTTAGGATGTATTCCATGTGTCATAGCTGTTTAGATATGTTCTCAAACCATAACATGCTATCAAATGTGGTGAATTTGATATTGAGGATGGAGACACCTTCTCAGAGTATCGAGGGGATATCGATGACCAGTTGGGAAATATTGAAAATGGATATACCATTCCATTGGTTAGAGTACCTTAGTAGTGCGAGAGTGTGCAGGAGAGATCATGGGATTGTGACAGTGATCTGCAGGCTCAGTAACCCCACCTTTTTTGTATATTGTTCTCTTTAATGGAAAACACCTTGACCGAGGAGCGAGTCATAAAAATATTTATTTGTTTTGTCCTATGAATATTTCAATGTATAACATTGGATATTTCATCAGATATAACACCATATTTTTGGTGCTCGGGGCCCTAAATTAAAATATAAAAAATGATAATTTATATTAAAGAAAGTGCATACATATTTTTAGAATAAATGGTTTTCCTATTGATTGGGACCTCATATAGTAAATATGAGAGCATTTTAGATACTAGTACGTAGGGTTTAACTTAAGTAGCACATAAATCTAGTCATAATCTGGTGTTTGGTAAAAGGATATTTTTGGGTGATGCATTAAGTAATTAATTAACTAATTTAAGTAATTCACATAAATGAGAAAAAACCATAACAACCCTCATTATACAAGTCATTATGTAGAATCTCTAGGGGTTTCCTCTTTACCATAGGAGATTAGAGAGGAAGAGAACGTTGAGGTTGGAAATGAAGGAACATGGATTGATTATGAATGATCGATGAGGATCATGAGATTTACGAACAAAGTGTGATCATCACCTTCTTCAATGGTGTAAATTGTTTTCACAAATGATCGGTATGTTCTTGAGGTAGGGAACATTATTTTAATCATTTTCTTACTTTTTAATAATATTGAGTCCTGGATTCTAAAATTAATGAGTTTTCTTGTGTTCTTAATTCCCCACATGTGCCTTGAAATTAACTGGGGTTCTTGAACATGATTATCCATGTTTGCTACACTTATTGTTTGAACCATAGGTTTCACAATTAATGATAATTGTCAAGGATCTCATCATCCAATTATGATATTACCTTAATTATTATTTTTTACCACCACCATTCTTTTCATCCTTCATTTTTGTACCATGGAGTTGCGGTTCACATTTTCTAGGCCAGATATGAGCACTATGAAACCCTGAGATTCATGGTGAATGCCTTCATAATGTGAAGGATATAGGTTCTTGGAAATTTAAAAAATACACAGCATATAAACCGAAAGAAAAAACATTATTTAGTTCCATTCTATGGTCTATAGGGATTCATGAAAAAATAAAATATTACAGGGCTTGTGACTAGACCACACATCTTGTGATTTGATGCTAGTAAATCGACAAGTACCCCAGCAGGTTACAAAAATGGGAATGGCTAGAGTATCGAAACATAGACAGATCACCTAGGCACAACCAAAGTACATATGTATGACTATGGTACATAGGCATGTAGATGACCAGAGTACCCAGACATGGATAGAGAACTCATGTATGGCCAATGTACATGGGTACTGCTTGAGTACATAGACATAGGCTATATTACATTTTCATTATAAAAAGTACAAGATCATACATAAGGTAGCTAAGATACATTCTGTATATAGTCTACATTTAATGTACTTTTCACTGAAACATCAACCAGGCATATATTATTCCTAAATATTTGTATTTAGTTCCATTGGAAGCCTATCTAGAGTGGTTTACATATAGGATGTGATGGCAGTCTTCATTTCGATATTAGTGATATGAAACATAGTGTTAAGAGTTTGATGATTTTTTAGTGATTCCTGGATAGTGATATTTATTAGGGTTGATTATCAAAGATATTAAGGGGACAGTACTCAATTTCCTTTTCATATAGAGGGTCCCCCACATCATTTATACAAATAGATAAGTAATTCTTAAACAGAGGGGTGGGTACTTTATCTATACAGCTGTACTCCCAGGGTCAGTACTCACATGTTCATCTAGGTGGATGGTCCCATATATCCATTATAAAGGTAGAGGTGTAACTCCCCCATATTATAGTGGGTGTTGGTCTTCTCTATGGGGAGTGGTATTCCCCTTATTAAAGAACAAACAATGACTGTGTCCTCCATTGGAATTGTGCTCCCATGGTTGTATTATTTTCTAGTGAGGTGTGGGTCATCTATTATTATAATTTAGAGGATACATGTGAATCTTTTCTAGGATTTAGTACTCCCTCAATTATGGAGATAAATAGAGATGAGAATACCATCCACTCATATTCGTTTGTGGCTTCACATAGTGGTTAGAATTGGAGATGGTAATTTGGGAGAAATGGTCCAAGACATCATTCTTTGTTGGCTATGTAGATATAAGTAAACTAATCTATTTTCTTGGGATTCTCTTTATAATATATTTTTATGGGTTACAATACCGTTTTTCTTTATGGGTTTTTCTGACTATTGATATATATATTTATTCCTTTTTTCGGGGAATCCTAATGGGGACGTATATACTCACCACTACATTGTATTTTCCTGCATGTTTCATATCCTATGAAGATGATGGATATATTAAAAGTGGCCATTATGGACTTGTTATAACTGGAGTTTATTAGTGCATGGTGTCATTGACCAAGTTCAATGGCCAAACTATGGGATCTTGAGATGAGCTATTTCATGATCTTGTCTTTATAGTAACTTTTAGTTTGGGTTCCCCCCTTTATTTGTAGTTGGTACTGTATTTTTACCCTTTATACTTTTTTAACTATGTTGTTTTATTTTATGTATTTCATTTAGTTTGATTATTAGATTGTTTTCACACTAAATATATATTTCTTTTATAATATCTATGATATATTTCATGGTGATGGATTTTTGTATGTGTACATGCATTTAGGCTAATGCCTCACATTTCAATTATTTGTCTACTCAATGAAAGTCATCATCCCTTGGCTTATTAAATGTGGTATTTGGGTATCTCACTGAGATTAATGCCATCTAAGAGGGCCTTAGTTGGTTGGTTCATGACGTACTCCACTACCTATGCTCAATGAAAATTATATTATTCTATTCTTGGATGAGTTAGAGTTTTGGTAAAGGAATATGTATTAAATAATATACTGTGATAACAAATTATACTCAATCATAATATCTTTCACAATAGTCTTCATCGATTTTTCTTTCCCATAATCACCATATTGTCCCTCATATTTAGCGATATCATGATTTCTCATTGTTCAACTATTAAAAATAACAAAAAATAGTAGTATGAACACCAGTAATCACAGTGTAAAACTATAAAATCATGAAAATAGTTTAAAGGACTTCTAAAATAAGACAGTTTTTTCGAATCTGAGACACATTATGATTATCCTTGGTAATTCAAGGGGATCATCTATACAAATCTCTCAAAATCATTTACAATGAAAATGTAAATTAACCTATGAGTGTCCATCAGTAGTGCCAAACCTAATTCATAGTAAGGGAACACTCACTATGCACTATAATGATGGATGAAATATACTTAACCAACACTTTTAGGGTTATTTCCATATATAAATATATTCCTAAATCACATCCACATGTAGTATCCATATTGGTAATTTTTTTCTAGGAAAACAAAATAATCAATAAACTACCAAAATATTTATGGTGATATACTATACTTAGGATTATCCTAAATTTAAATCATAGTGTTATTTACCATAATCTATGGTTTCCTAAATCTAGTTCTCAAGATTTATACTCTACACTCAATGATATCAACTATAAATACCACCAATCATGTAGCCAATAATCAGTGGTAACATTATTACATTGGAAATAGATAAAAGTGATTGCATCCCAAATGAATAAATAGTTTATTATTTTTAGTAATCTAGATACATACATGAATCCAAAATTTTATTTGAAAACAAAAAATTCAACATAGTGAAATTTAATATTCTATATCATTGAACTCATTCAAAGATTCCATCATCATACTTGGGGAAGGGAAAAAGGGGGTGATCTCATATAGTTAATGTGAGGATACAAACAACAAATCTATCTGATAATAAATAATTCATAATCAATATATCATAGTAAATAACTAAAAACACAATACATTTAATCCATAACTTGATCATAAAGAATAATATAGAAGGAAGAAATGATTATAAAAAATTGCATATAATTAATCACATTATCTAGAAACGTATAAATAGATACCATAACTATTTAGATAATCAAAATGAAATAAATAGCTAATTTCATAATGATGGTATATATAATGTCATACATCTGAAACATACCATCAGGGCCTCATTCGAAGAAATTTATATAAATGGGTAAGGCCTCATCCAAATTACTAAAAAAATTTGTCCATGAAACCGACTTATGAATCACGGGGATATGTAATTTTGGGCCCCACTCCTACAATATTTTTTCTAATTCATTCATCATATTAATAAATAAAACAACTAACTAGACACGAATTAAAAATAATAAAAATCTATTTATTTTTAGAACTATCATAGAGAATATCAATACATTACCCAAAAAACTAAATATAACAAATTCATTGAAATATTATGGATGATATTAGTTGATTATATACCGAATAACGAATAAAATTCATCAGATTTTGTTTACATAGATTAAAATACCTTTACAGGATCACTATAACATTTCGGTGAGGAAAATAGTGTTTTTATATTTGAATCACTACTTTAAAATTGAAAAAATACAATAAAATATGAGAATCATTTTATTTGAAAAGAAACATGGAAACTTGTAAATTAAATATAAATTAATTTTTTTTCATGGTGTCACAAAATTCTATTCATGTATTGTATATTTAAACAATGATTATATTGACTCATTTGGTAAAAGGTTCCTTGTTTTGGAAAAAGTAATGAATACTCATTTTAAACCATTTCTTAAAAATTCAAATACGGTTATAAATTCTATTCATGTTGTGTATATTAAAACAATGATTCTATTTTCCTTAAAAACCATATTTTGGCCTTTTGAGTACATCAAAAAATGAAAATGAAAAGAAAAAATTAAATTTTTATAAATATTCAGAGGATAATAAAATATATTGGAGTTATTATAGAAATATGAAATCATTACCCTATCCTCGAACTAAGCATAAAAAATCCAAAATAATGATGAGATTGTGAAATAATCCATTACCGCTTTTGTATCTTTTGAATCATAAACCCTAGGAATGAAATAAAACCAAATGAATCATTAAATATAATAATTATAATGATAATCGTGATATATCATATCAAAGGTGAGTATATAAATCACATGAATGAATCATGTGGTGAATATTCTATATGTATCACAGTCTCCAAATTGAAATGAGAAACCCTTAACTCGAGTCTAACTTTAATTGTTAGTGTTTTTAAACATTCATATAATAAATTTAAATTTATTATAAATTTATAAAAAAATTATTTTCACAATTATAATATCATATATGATTCAATTATAATATTTCAATGCTTATTTATTAATAATTCCTTATTAAAATTGTTGTATATGTGTGTTACCTAAGATATTTTTCATATAAGTTTTAGAATGGATGTTATTATGATTTTAAATTGATAATGGATCCATAATATAAATAATTTTATAATGATGTGAATATAATATTTATTTATTATATAAAATTTATAATCCTCCTTAAAAGGTATAGATGGAAAAAATAATTACATAATTCAAGGATATAGTAGGAAGAATGATTTCATAATTGTGGTTTTTTACATATGGATTTATGGAATAAAATAAAGGTAAATAATAATTAACCATTAATGAATAATAATCATATCACATATATAATATATATTTATAAAATCAATCCTTATTACCATCCATGTAAACATGATATGAAATCGAATAACATATCTTTGTGGTGGTGGTAGTCCCCAAGTACGCACGAGCGACGTTATCATTTTACAATGGACTGAAAGGTAAGAAGGTAGAAAGGATATAATCAATATAACTAATTAATAAATATCATATATATTCTATAGATACATTTTTATAACCATCTATGTTAACTGGTGATGAAAGACGAAATACACTAATATATAGTGATAGTAAGACGAACATACGCCCGAGCGATATTTTTACCTTTTATAGCATGAAAATGGGAAAAAAATTATTGTACAACAGTCATAGTAATATCTCATTATAATATTGATACCATAGTTTTTTATATCTCATTAAAAAATTTAAAGGAATTATAAGAGTAAATAAATTTTAAAGATTTGGTAAAGATGACTACCTCTTATTCAGTAGTCTTCCTTTATATCATCAATTTAGGACCCTTTGAATTATATTTTTAGAAATCTATAAATTATAATTAGTGGATATAGAAGTTTATAAGTTAAAATTTTATGCGGTCTTCATAGTAAATGGATCAACGTTGTGTGCTGAATTGAGAGAGAAGGGTGTCATTTTATAAGGGAGTGAAAGGAAACACTTGTAATTTTTAAAAAAATATTAAAACATAAAAAATTTATTCTCTAGAAAAATGATTCAAAATAGAAATATGTTCTATTAAAAATAGGAGAAGGTTTAAATATACTCATCTAATTATATTTAGGACGGGTTTAGTTTCATTTTAATTTTTATCATTTTTAACCTCTGGGTTAAAAAAGTATAATCTTAATAGTGGTAAAAAAATTTAATATAAAATGGCTATAACTTTACATATAAGGTAAAAACTGGATAATAAATGTTAAATGTATTATGTTTTCCATTATTTATCATCACAATTTCTCTTTAAATAATTTAATGATTTTTAAATAATTTAATAAATTATTTATTTCAAAAAATAATTATAATATAATTTTATGAACTATTCACATAATTTTCCATTGAAAATAAATTGACATTAATGATATTGCATTATTAAAATTTAAAACAACTATAATGAGAAATTTTTAAATATAAATTTATTGGAACATAATAATTCTCCCGAAAATGTTACTTCTAATATTTTTTAAACCATTTATTTCATATTTCTACTAATTGAATAAATAATATATCAATGTTTCACAAGGCATTAAGTTAATTATATAATCACTAAAAATTATTAAAAAATTACAATAATAAAAAACAGATTCATTTTAAAAAAACATTTTTTTCCAAATGTATCATTTTTTATATTTCTATAAAAAATATAGAGATATTAATTCAAAAGAGTTACATTTTTTTCTCTAACTCTGTTCTTGGAGCTTCACTATAGATTATACTATTCTATGTCTCTGATCGGGATTGCTTCTTCATCGTCGGTTGGATTCAGCTCCCTCATTCCTGGTTCTTCTTTGGGATATGCCTCTTTCGATCTTGATTTTCTTCTCCCATATCTGGTGATCTTGGCGTCTCTAAAGACCCCCTTTTTCAGCTGCGTGATCCCCATCCACCAGATCACCTTGGATCTGGTCTTCACTGCATGGTTGCCGGTCATTCGAGTGGTGATGGGTGAGGATGGAGACATCGGTGGTCTTGGCTTCTTCAGGGGTTGTTTGTGTCAATCTTGCAGGGAGATTGGATCAGATTATGACCATCTGATTTTGTCCTTTGGGATTATGTGGTGGAGTCCAGTGTTTCGATGGTGCTGGTGGGATCTCAAATGGAGGAAAGTGAGATACTCTGGCTCTCTGACTTTGGGGATTCAACACCTACTGCAACATTTTCTAGTGTTGGGATTGTGGGTGTGTATCAGCTTCCGTGGGTTGAAGTGTATCAGATTTCAGGGGGTGGATTTATTGAAGAGTTGGTTTGAAGACATGCTTGGCTCAAGGTTTGGGGCTGCCTTCGCTCAGCATGTTGAGGGAGTTTTTGGTTCAACTTATATGGATTTATTCAGTTGTTTATTGTGGATCTGGATAAGATTTTGCGATTTGTGAAGAAGAGGGTCTGGAATTCTTTGTTTTGATGATTTATATAAGCTGTTCTTCTGGTTTCAGTGATCAGGAGTGATTATCTTGAATTTCATCTGGTTCTACATTGGCTTTGTTTGTTTTTCATGTTCTTCTAAAACATTTTTCTTCATGGGTATTTGTTTCTCTTGTTGCATTTAGAGGGTGCTACATATTTCTGGTACCATTGGGTGGGTGACCTTAAATGAGGGATGGGGGTACTGACACCCATCACTATCCATGTGTCATCTTTCTATGGATGTATGGGTTCTTTTCTGTGACTTTTTCTCATTGTTTTCAGTCTCTTCTGGCATTAAATTAGGTTGAAAATACAAAGATTCTTCTCATGCTTTTTAACCTGGGTGGATTGAAAGAAATAAAGGTGTGATGGAACCATTCATACATATCTCTCGAGTATTTTTATATTGGTTGGAGAGAAGCTCTGTCACGTTGTGCCACCAGCATGATGTAACTTCTTGACTGAGGGGGTGATTCATTTTTTGACTGATCACACTGGTGCACTGTTTGGTGAGGGGGGCGATGAGATATTCAGGTGCCTTCTTGGATTTTTGTTTCTTTTGAACTTTTTGGATCCACTTGAACAGTGTTTTAAAGATTTTTTCCCTTTCTTATACTAGGTTCCTCTTTCCCAGTTCTAAAAGAGGTCACTTTTCTTAATTATTAATAAAGGGGGCTTGACCCCCATCCATTTTAAAAAAAATTAAATAATATAAGGGTTATAATTATACTTTGAAATAATATTAAATATTAATGAAACTTCATAACTTATTCAATCTAAAATATGTTTTTAATAAAAATAGTATTTTTACTATTAACTAGAAAATATATCATTTTAATTGAAAATAATGAAATTTACTCTAATAAATGTACCTTGGTTCTCACTAAGAAGACAATAGTTTGGAAACCCATTTTTTAAGAATTCATATTTTGAAGAATACAAAATATTTACTAAAAATGTATTCCCATTTCCCAATAATTAATCAATGAAATTTTATTGACTATTTAATTTATATATATTTCAAAATGCAGTAAATTCAATTCATTGCCACTAATTCAATAACTATTTCGTAAAATTCAAATTTAATTAATAATATTTTTTTTATTTAAGAATGGAAATATGCATTGTATAGATTATCCAACATAGTGTTCTTTTAAAATATTTAGGTTTTACAATTATAACATAAATATGGAGGAAAGGTTGAAGGATAAGTAGAATTTGTTTTATCATATTTATCTAAAATTGGTCAATACAAAAGAATAATTGAAAAAGTTGAGATCCATGCTTCATAATTCTATTTCAGAAGGTAGATAATGATTTATGAATAGTGGAAATATTTTAGGAAAATAAAAAAACAATAGAAAATTGAAAACCAGATTTAAAAATATGGATAAGTTTCTATAAAAAAAGGAAATGTTTGTATTAAAATCTGGTAACCCCTATAAATGTTGAAATTATGGGAACACTAACATAATGTCAAAATATTAAACAATGGATGATTATGAAATGGATAAGAAGAATCATAATATGAAGATGTTGATTTAAAGAGTTTATAACAATTTTAGTTCTAAAAAAGTATCCATGATTGGTGATTGAATTAATAAAGGAATAAAAGTATACAATGATTGATTTCAAGTTGATTACAAAGGTAAATATGATTTATTTGGATTATATTGGTAAAATATAGGCAATAGAATCATTAAAATAATTTTTTGGTTTAATCCTGAACACTATTATGTGCAGAGTGGGTTTGGGGTAAATTCTTGAGGGAGTTATCCTAATTAAAATGGAAATGATTAGAGACATATTACATATTCTAGATAAAAATATAAAAACATGTTTAATGTTCTTGAATAATTCTACAGAATATGTGAAAATATAGTCAATATATAAATAACTATATCATCCTTATAACATAGAAATAATATATGAGTGACAATACTCAACAACCTTCAAATAAAAATAGAAACAGACATGGGAATACATTGGTTCTGGAAATGAAACTTAAAGAATTAAAAGGGGAAATTTATATGAGTCTAGAAAGTGGTTGTTTTTATTAAATTAAATGGTATTTAATACTTCTAAAAGATGGTGAAAACTAAATGGAAATCTCAGTGGACTTGGGTAATGATGGGTCACAAAAAATCAAATGTGTGGGATCAAAAGTGATTGGGAAAGATCCACTAAAATCCGGGAACACATTATATGTATGACTGAAACACAACTAACATAGTTTTTAACAATTATATAATGAATGAAATGATTTTAGAATTAAATATAACTTTTTTGTGATATCTTGAATGATGGATATATTTTGATAAGAGGACAACATATAAGGGGTAATTTTTTTAGGTTGTTAATTATGAAAAATATTGTCATTTAATAATGAAAGAAGAATATTATTTTTGGAATGAAGGATTAGTAAACATAAAAAAAGAACCTTAGTAAGATTGACATAGGATATAATTTTCATGATGTTCTCAAGTTGAAAAGATAAAGGAATCCAATGTACCCCACATGTAAAAATATGAAATATTGTGAATTATATACCCAATAATGTTAAGATTCAATATACCCAAACTTTAGAGGTTATCAACCTTGAGATTTATTGGACTTTAAAGAAGAAATAATATATATATATACTATTAAATTCAATGATAAACATAGTCAAATTACTTTTACATTTTCGTTAAACATAACTTAGAGGATCTTAAAATATTCAAAAGTATTATAGGAAGTATTGAGAGGGAGTTCCTTTTCTCTTTAAAGAAGATCCATAGATATAATGGTGCTAAAAATACCATTATAAGTTTTTATTATTATTGTGAGAATCATTGTATTGAAAAAAATCTCAATTAAACTCCTAAATCATAATAAAATATTAGTTCTACAAAGATGAATATATGTTTTGTGGAGAGGACACAAGCTATACTATTAGAGTATAAAACTTCATGATGTTTTTAGACAGAATATTAGAGTTGAGGGTCATATTAAATGTTGAATCTTATATAATAAAAAATTATATATGTAACTATTTGATTTTAATTACAAAAAAGTCCAAATTTTTTTAATCTTTTGACCATTTTACATCCCCAATATTTTCAATGTTAAAGCAGAAGATTTGAGAAATTTTGATTCAAACGGTTTTAATTATATATTTCTAGGTTAGAATATAAATGGAAAATTATATCTTTATTAAAATATATATATAGAATATTTTTTATTATCACTATGTGATAGTGTTATAAAATTCATATAAATAATGTTCACATGAAATAGTAGGTCCCAAATGTGATAGAGAAGAAAAATAATTTCACAAAAAATATGGGTGATGTTTCTGGAAATGGTAAATGATCAAAAGAAATTAAATGTGAATAAGATGATTTAGTTGTTTATAATGATGAAAGAAAAAATTAATTCATCCAATTAGAGGATGATATATCACGTTCAAATATATAATATCATAGGAGAACATGGAAATTAGATTAAATAAAAAGATTTTTGAGGACAACATCTCATACTTCACTATTTTCTCATGTTTGAAAAAAAATTGTCAAATAATATTTTCAGTATCAATAGAGGGTTGATTATATGATTTAAGTGTTATATTAGATTGAGAATAATGAAACAGGGGAGTGGGTACCCAAACCAGAAAATAAAAAAATTATTAGAATAAAATTGGTATTTCAATACAAGTTGAATGAAAAGGGCGAGGTTATGAGAATCAGTAAAAGATTTTTGTTTAAAGGGTATCATCAGGTGAGAAGAATTTATTTTTATTAAACCTTTTATCTTTTATAGAGTATATAAACTATAATTATGTTAATAATATTATATCCCAAATTAAATATAAAATATTCTAAATTGATTTCATATTTCTCTTCCATAATAGTGGTTTGGAAGAATATGTTTATATTTAATTACAAGATAGTGAAGAATAATATTATATTTTTTGGAGAAAAAAAGATTTATATGGTTTGAAAAAATATCCATTATCTTGGTATTCCATGATATATGCCTTATTTAAGCTGTTAAAATTTATGAATAGTAGACAAGACAAAAACCATTACATCAAAGATGAAAAAGAAGATTCTCTTTTTATTATTTTTTGTGGGCATGATATTGTATTTACTAGAAATGATGGAAGTTTTTTGTGAAGAATATTATTTATAAATGGAGATGGTATTTTAAATGTCAATTATTTGTGATAAGAGATGTATTCTGGGTTTAATAATTTATTAAGTGGAGGGTCACATTTTTCTATCTCAAGAGAAGTATTCTTGAGATTTATTAATTTTTTTTAAATATCGTATTAAAATCTAATTTATACTCACATTTTAGTGGGACCTTATTTTTATAAGAATGTAGAATGAATGGAAGTGGATCCAAGAGAATTATTGATACTTATTTATAGTTTGTTATACTTGATAGCTTCAAGACTAGATATTGCCTTTATTATGACACTTTTTACAAGGTATCAAAGTAACAAAATTTTCAATTAACATATAGAAGAAGTATTCTTAGATACATGAAAATAAACATTAAATTTGGGTTAACATATATAAATAAAGGATATCATAAAATTTTGGATTTTCATATTAAAATTTTGTAGGAAATGTTTAGGATATGAGGTCTACATCAGATAGATTTTTATTACTAAGAGAAGGGTTTGTATCAAGGCACACTAAGAATAAAAGTTTATTTTGACTTTGAGTAATATTATGGTAGAATATATGGTTTCATCTCAAGAAACAAATAAAATTATGTGGATGAGAAAACATTTAGAATAACTTATTGTCGAGGTTAAATTTCCACAACTCATGGGATATAATAATCAAAGTGTGACTATTAGAACCAAAAAATGCATCAAATAATGGAACAAATGTTGTGGATTCTACTCCAAAAGTGTATATCATTTGAAATGCGTTTATTTAAATACTTTTAATTCCTGAAAGGAGTAATTGATCATAATTTATGGTCATTTGAAGTCATCCTTTATAAAATTGTTCACAAAGGTTCCATTCATGGAGGTCCCGTAAAGAGCTGCCATTTGCAATGGTCTGATCATGACAGTATTATTCATGGATGTCCAATAACAATAGTCTTATTTGTGAAGGTCCCATCCATATGGAGGGCTAGAAGTAACCTCTATGATGCATAAGTCAGGATTCACAGAGTTCCCTTCACACATGCATGAAGTTGTGACAGTAACCTCCATCCACCACCATTCAGTTTTGAAAATCCGTATGCACTAATGAATCTCATAAAGATTCATGAAAGGGTCTAAAATGTTAAAAACCCACAACCTATAAAAATCCCATTATGTCTATTATTTAATGAGATGTGTGACCTTTGATCTTCTGATAAATTATATGAGTTTGAAAACCTCTTGAAATGCACAAGTGAAAGATAAAATGGATTCACTAAGTTATCCAAGAATCACAAAACCAACTCTATTGTGTTGTTTAGAGTGTCCACCTAATGGTCATATTCCCTTCATGAAGGATAATTCATTTCATGGAAGAATAAATCCATTCGTGTCACCTTGGGCTTCATGAGGAATCTATCCATCACAAAGAGAACCCTATGGGAACCTAGATATCAGTCTTATGGGGGAAGGGGTAACCTAGTTTTGTGAAGTGAACTCCTTTGAAAAACCCCAAACCCCCATGAGCTGCCTGAGATTCATGATCCATCCCTTCATGATACCCTGATCTACATGAATCCCCAATCTTCGTAAGACCCTAATCTCCACGAATCCTTAACCTTGAAAGAGACCCCAATATCTTTAATGCAACAACCATCGTGAGACCCCTGACTTCCATGGAGCCCCATCATTAATGAAACTCCTAACTCTGCACCTTCTAGTATATAATAGAGGGGATGTTCCCCCACACCCTCCCTCATGATCACTATTGAGCTATGGTTCTGGTCCTTTGGCCGGATCCATTCGTTGTCATCCCTGACGTAGATAAAAAATGGGGAGTCGCACTGTGAACTTTTAGGCCATGTCAAATAATCTTTTCCTTATTCCCTTATATGTTCTTATCTTCCACCCATGGAATACTAGTCAACATACACCTATTAACTCTAGGAAATACCTTGAGTAATCCAACTCCTGTTTATCCCTTTCCCATGTCATGAGTTGAGACTCTCTTCATGGACTCACTAATAACCCTGAGCCCAAATACTCCCTAAAAAACACCTAAAACCCTATTATCCATCTTCTATTCTAGGTTCAACCTAAGAGGGATGCCCTTTCATAAGACCCACAGTATATATTTAAAGGATTATGCCACCCATTATTCCTAACTACATGATGTTAAACCATAATAAACCATAGTAAACCATATATGAAAGTCATAAGATGCCTGTTATAGTGCACATGATATTCCTAATGTGTCCAGTCCACATTCGATGATCATGAGAAAATCCACTTAGTCCTTTATTCATGAATTTAAACTATAATATACCCAATTTAATTAAAATATAATGCCTCCTATGACACACATGAGACACATTATGTGTCAAGATTAAGATGAATTATGTAATGATCATGAGTCGACCACCAAAAAGAAACCATGGGCCTCCATCTTAGATGCAATAACAAATCATATCCTTCACCTGATCAAAAATTTGAGATTTACTCAGAAACCTACATGAAGAAAATTAATGGGAAGGAATAATATGTAAGATCCACATGTATCCCTTCCACACCAAAGCATCCCCTATGGGCCTCCTCATTTGGTGTAATCCCCAATCATATACCTTAACCCATCAGTACGTCAAGATTTCCTCATGGCCCAACATGAAGAATAATGTTTGGGTAACTTCAATTAATTATCCCCTCACCCAAAATCCTTTAAAATGACATTAAACTATGCTATTTTCCATGAAATAGACATGGAATACACTCATGACTAGTCACACAGAATAAAGTACATGTGGCTTCCATACATAAACCCTTGACACCATGTCCTTCCGCATGGAATTAAACTATAATCTTACCCCATGAAATCAACATGGGATTCTCCATACACATTAAAGGATGATGAAATGATAGAAAGATATATGAATAATCCACACACACAACGTCTTTACCATATGATGTTAAAATATATGGATTTATCAGATCATAAGATTGTAAACTATGAAATAAAACTACAAGGGTTTTGATCCATGTATCTTGAAAAGGAGATGTAAGAAACCAACTTGAGGTTCAATATGAACATTGATATCCCTTGTTTGACATATTACCTATAAGGGACACACCTCACCGACCCTCCTCTAAAGAGTGTTCTAATCCACAAATATAGACTCTACATCCAAAGTGCGTTCTGAATTACCAACCACAGATCCACCTCCAATGGGTGTTCTTATCCACCAATCACAAATCTGCACCTAAAAGGTTTTTTGATCCACCATCCATGGATATTCCTCCAAAGGGTGTTCTAATCCACCAATATGGGATCCACCTCTAATTGGTATTCATATCTACCAACCTTGGATCTACCTCTAAAAGGAATTATGATCAAAAAATGGTAGATCAGCCTTTAAAGGGAATTATGATTCATTAATTGGAAAACCTATGTGTTATGTATTACCTAATATAGAAAAAACTTCTTGTTCCACCAAAAAATAGAATTCTGATCCACCTATAAAGGACATTCCGAACCACCAACCTAGGATCCACTTCCATCGGGCATCTGGATCCACCAATTTTGGATCCACAACCAAATAATATTATGATCCATCAAATTAGGTGTGAAATCTACTCTCATTTATACAAACCTATTCAATCCACCTCCAAATGGTGTTCTGATATATCAATCTGAGATCTTCCTCCAAATATAATTCTGAAACACCAATCTTAGATCTTCCTTCAAAGAGATTTCTAATCAATTCATTGGTGCACTCTTGTGTGAAATATTCCCTCATATGAACACATCTCTTAGGTCCACCTCCAAAGGTAATTCTGATCCACCAATATGAGACCATCCTCTAAAGAAAATTATAATCCACTGACACCTAATCTACCTCTAAAGGGAATTATGATCCACTAATTTAGGATCCACATCCAATGGAAGTTATGATCCATCATCTTAGGTGTTATATATTCCATCCTTGTGACACACCTTCTAAACCATCCACAAAAGGGGAATATAATCCACCAATATCATATCCACCTCCAATGTGTATTATTATCCACTACCACTTAACCCAAAACTAATAATAATTCTTATTTGTTCATTCATACACTTGGGTATGAAATCCTTCCTCCTATGAACACACCTCCAGGATATACGTCCAAATGGTGTTCTCACCAAAAATATCAAATTCTCTTTCGAAGGGAGTTATAAACTATTTAATGATAATCCCAATTGTGATGCCCTTTCTAATTGGGAAGGAGGTCCCAGATCCACCTCAAAAGGGTGTTATGATCCACAAATATAAGATATTTCTCCAATGGGGTTTTTGATCCATTAACATTGAATAATGTTGTGTCATATTCAATTTTTGGGATGCACATCTAGATCTATCTCAAGGTCAATTCAGATCCATAACATTGAATCTACCTCATTGGGAGTTCAAATCCATCCATCACAATTTTAGAGTTTACCTCATAGGGATGATGCTTCTTTTTCCACCTTTATAGGGTGTTTTGATAAACTATCAAGCACCCAGAATACATCCACATTGTTCCACTCTCCAAAATACGTTAAACACAATCCATTATCAATCTAAATAATATTTTATAATCCCTATTCATAGGCCATAAAACATGTGAAATAACCCAAAATAGTGACCCCATGATAAAAAATGGATGCCCTGGGTAAAAATCCTCAGATTCCATATTCCCCTAGCATTAATTACATCAGGATTGACATGGTATTCCTTGGTTTCCACACTTAATATTTCATATATTAGATTTTATTTGTAAAGGAGGATTTATAGTTTACTCACACACCTAGTATCCAAAGATTCCTAGAAAATCCCTTATGTTACTAACTACTTAGACCAAAGGTTTCTTCCTTGTTAAGAAAGAAGTGGTGTTATTAATGAGTGTCTATATAGATATGGAACTAGGAATGATTTATATAAACATGAATCAAATTTGTAAATGATAAAAAATCAAAGAAAAGAGCTCCAAGTAGGAATATGTGGAAGGAGGATCTATCATCCCCTCAACATATTTCAATCCCGGAGTAGACATCATCGATTAACATGATGAAATCTTCCCCCCTTTTGAATGTTGCAGTACAGGGAATCAAAATCCACTTTCATGATGTGTTAAAGGGCCTAGAGAAAGTGTTAGAAACATTTATTAATATTTTACGGAATATGATTCAATATTAAAGGTCAAATAACATCAATATAAAGCAAGAATTCATCAATTATCTTGTAAAAATAATGAGTTAAATATTAAATTTATTTTTATAAAGGATGAAGTGGATGATATTATCACTAAAAAATATTCATAGGTTTAATTTAATTGTTTTAGGGTGACTTAAATAATATAATTTCATATATTTGGGTCTAGAATGTCTTAGTGGTGTTGTTTTGGTGATGCTTCAAACTTTTTAGAGTTCTCAGGCGGGCTTCTCGATGGTAATAAAATGATTTTGGCCTCTTTTATGTTTCATTAGGGACAAACACTACTAAAAGACTGGGGGGGGGGTAGTGTTATTTATTCAGGGTCTAATTGTGAATATGACTACTGAGGTGTTGGGGTCTGGTGGTTATAAAATCTATAATATTGAGAAATTGATTCGAGGAAAGAAGATCTTGTTTGGTATGGGTGATGGAATTTGGTATAGGTCTCATACAGGTCTCACGTTATAGTGCCATAACATGGTATTTAATTCATTTTTCATGGAATTGGTGTGTAATAGTTATTGGTAGGTTGATGGTAGTGATCTTACATATGAATTCATAGTATTTGAAATTGTTTTATCAATCACCTAGTGTGTGATTCTTTTCATGCTTACAACTAGTGAATATATTAATGGTCAAGGTCCCCTCCATCATCAGGATGTCGATCGTGTAACCAACAGGGAAAATGTTAGGATTCAATTTTGAAAAAATGTTATTAATTAATGTTGTTCAATGCATTTAAGTAGTCCAGTTCTTGTAAAAAATTTGGATTCAAGTTTACTTCTAAAAACATCATGCAAAACTACTAATATATTAGGGTCATTAAATGGTATAGATCTGATTGGTGTCCAATGATACATGATATACTGGTCTCTAGATGGATGAGATCACCCTTTATGGATATCTTCTTATGAGGAGATACAACAAGCCCAGTGAAGTACTATAGAGAAACCACAAGGGTGATCATGGGTATGGAGTTGATGGATGAAGAAAGATGAAGGATCATGATTAAATCTCACGAGCAAGGATTTTTGACTTGGTGTAATGGGTGGGAGAAGGTGTGGCACTAAATTACATTAGGGATAGAAGGATAGAGTATTTGGATTTGAGTGGAGATTCATAGGAAATTCTTGCGGTGGGAAATGTCTTAATGTGCATTGTTGATGTTATATGATATTCATAGGGAAATCCTTATTATTGGAGAAGCTCGAAGGCTTATGATATCCCCTTTTATAAAAAAAGTTAAAAATATAAATATTGATTTCTTGAGCGTCACCATTTGAACACATTAAAATAATAAACACTTAGAAATAATGTATCATTTTATTTTTAAAATAAATCTCAAGACACAACCAAAAACTAAATATGTTGCAATTCATTTTTAATAATGAAATAAATGAAGGGTTATGAGAATAAAATAAATAAAATGTAAAATTTCACATTTCATCATTATCCCACACATAATTTATTTCACTCCTTGTAAATTCTCAAAAATGAACAATCAGAAACCTGATCATCTATTTAACAGTAATATATTATCAAATTATAACATTAAAAAACTGAAATTTGTATTTTTCATCAAAAATCATGTTATATACACAAAATTTCATGAATAATTTTTAGAAAACTAGAATTTAAAAATATATTTTCATATTTTTTTCCCTAAATATTAGTTACATAAAATGGAAGCACAACAAAACTATGATTAATTTTTATTAGATAAAGTGTATCCAACAAAAACAAACAATTATCTCCCAAAATTTGAATTCAAGATTCATTAGAGATTTTCATTTAAGAAGGATTATAATGTGGTATTACATTAGATCTAACTCAGTATTTAGTTAAAATAGTTTTCATTAATAATAAAATTCCAAAATCATGATGTGATAGTGTTAGAAAATTCATATAAATAATGTTCACATGAAATAGTATGTCTCAAATGTGATAGAGAAGAAAACAAATTTCATAAAAAATATGGGCGATGTTTCTGGAAATGGTGAAAGATCAGAAGACATTAAATGTGAATAAGGTGATTTAGTTGTTTATAATGATGAAAGAAAAAATTAATTCATCCAATTAGAGGATGATATATCACGTTCAAATATATAATATCATAGGAGAATAGGGAAAGAAGTTTGAATAAAAATATTTTTGAGGACAACATCACATACTTCACTATTTTCTCATGTTTAAAAAAGATATGTGAAATAATATTTTCATTATCAAGAGAGGGTTGATTATATGATTTAAGTGTTATATTAGATTGAGAATAATGAAACAGGGGAGTGGGTACCCAAACCAGAAAGTAAAAAAATTATTGGAATAAAATTGGTATTTCAATACAAGTTGAATGAAAAGGGCGAGGTTGTGAGAATTAATAAAATAATTTTGTTTAAAGGGTATCATCAGGTGAGAAGAATTTATTTTTATTAAACCTTTTAACTTTTATAGAGTATATACACTATACTGATGTTAATTTACTACATCCCAAATGAAATTAAACATATTCTAAATGGATTTCATATTTCTCTTCGATAATAGTGGTTTGGAAGAATAGGTTTATATTGAATTACAACATGGTGGAGAATAATATTATATTTTTTGGACAAAAAAAGATTTATATGGTTTGAAAAGATATCCATTATCTTGGTAATTCATGATGTATGCCTTATTTAAGCTGTTAAAATTTATGAATAGTAGACAAGAAAAAAACCTTTACATCAAAGATGAAAAAGAAGATTCTCTTATTATTATTTATGGTGTGCATGATATTGTATTTACTAGAAATGATGGAAGTTTTTTGTGAAGAATATTATTTATAATTGGAGATGCAATTTAAAATGTCAATTATTGGTGATAAGAGATGTCTTCTATGATTAATAATTTATGAAGTGGAGGGTCACATTTTCCTTTCTCAAGAATAGTATTCTTGAGATATATTAAAAAATTTTAAATATAGGATTAAAATCTAATTTATACTCACATTTTAGTGGGACCTAATTTTTATAAGTATGTAGAAGGAATGCAAGTGGATCCAAGAGAATTATTGATACTTATTGATAGTTTGTTATACTTGATAACTTCAAGACTAGATATTGTCTTTATTATGACACTTTTTACAAGGTATCAAAGTAAAAAAAGTCCCAATTCACATATAGAAGAAGTATTATTAGATACATAAAAAGAAACATTAAATTTGGGTTAATATATATAAATAAAGGATATTATAGACTTTTGGATTTTCATATGCAAATTGGGTAGGAAATGTTTAGGATATGAGGTCTACATCAGATAGTTTTTTATTACTAAGAGAAAGGTTTGTATCAAGGCACACTAAGAAGAAAAGTTTATTTTGACTTTGAGTAATATTATGGTTGAATATAGGGTTTCCTCTCAAGATATAAATAAACATATGTGGATGAGAACACATTTAGAATAACTTATTGTCAAGGTAAAATTTGCACAACTCATGGGATATAATAATCAAAGTGTGACTATTGGAACCAAAAAATGAATCAAAGAATGGAAACAATCTTGGGGATTCTAATCCAAAAGTGTATATCATTTGAAAACCATTTATTTAACTAGTTTTATATCCTGAAAAGAGTAATTGATCATAATTTATGGTCGTTTGAAGTCATCCTTTATAAAATTGTTCACAAAGGTTCCATCCATGGAGGTCCCGTAAGGAGCTCCCATTTTTAGAGGTCTGGTCATGACAGTATTATTCATGGATATCCAATAACGATAGTCCTATTTGTGAAGGTCCCATTAATATGGAGGGCTAGAAGTAACCTCTATGTAGCATAAGTCAGGATTCATAGAGTTCCCTTCACACATGCATGAAGTTATGACAGTATCCTCCATCCACCACCATTCAGGTTTGCAAATCCGTATGCACTAATGAATCTCATAAAGATTCATGAAAGGGTCTAAAACATTAAAAACCCACAACCTATAAATATCCCATTATGTCTATAATTTAAAGAGATGTGTAACCTTTGGTCTTCTGATAAATTCTTTGAGTTTGCAAACCTCTTGAAATGCACAAGTGAAAGAGAAAATGGATGCACTAAGTTATCCAAGAATCACAAAACCAACTCTATTGTGTTTTTTAGAGTATTCACCTAATGGTTATATTCCCTTAATGAAGGATAATTCACTTCATTGAAGAATAAATCCATTTGTGTCACCTTGGGCTTCATACGGCATCTATCCATCACAAAGAGAACCCTATGGGAACCTAGATATCAGTCCCACAGGGGGGGGTAACCTTGTTTTGTGAAGTGAACTCCTTTGAAAGACCCCTAACCACCATGAGTAGCCTGAGATTCATGATACATCATTTCATTATACCCTGATCTCCATGAATCCCCAACCTTCGTAAGACCCTAATCTCCACAAAAACTTAACCTTCAAAGAGACCCCAATATCTTTAATGCAACAACCATAGTTAGACCCCTGACTTCCCTGGAGCCCCGTCATTAATGGAACTCCTAACTCTGCACCTTCTAGTCTATAAAAGAGGGGATGTTCCCCCACACCCTCCCTCATGATCACTATTGAGCTATGGTTCTGGTCCTTTGGTGGATCCCTTTGTTGTCATCCCTAATGCAGATAAAAAATGGGGAGTGACACTGTGAACTTTCAGGCCATGTCAAATAATCTTTTCCTTATTCCCTTATGTGTTATTAACTTCCATCCATGTAATACCAGTCAACATACACCTATTTACTAAAGAAAACACCTTGATTAATCCAACTCTGGTTCATCCCTTTCCCATTTCACGAGTAGAGACTCTCTTCTTGGACTCCCTAATTACCCTGAGCCCAAATGCTCCCTAAGAAACACCTAACACCCTATTTGCCATCTCCTATTCTAGGTTCATCCTAAGAGGGATTCCCTTTCATAAGACCCATAGTAAATATTTAAAGGATTATTCCACCCATTATTCTTAACTACAAGATGTTAAACCATAATAAACCATATATGAATGTCAGAAGATGCCTTTTATAATGCACATGATATTCGTAATGTGTCCAGTGTAACATGTCACATTCCATGATCATGAGGCAATCCACTTAGTCCTCTATTCATGAATTTAAACTATCATATACCCTATTTAATTAAAATATAATGCCTCCTATGACACACATGAGACACATTATGTGTCAAGATTATGATGAATTATGTAATGATCATGAGTCGACCACCAAAAAGAAACCATGGGCCTCCATCTTAAGTGCAATAACAAATCATATCCCTCACCTGATCAAAAATTTGAGATTTACTCAGAAACCTACATGAAGAAAATTAATGGGAATCCATAATATGTAAGATCCACATGTATCCCTTCCACTCCAAAGCATCCCCCATGGGCCTCCTAATTTGGTGTAATCCCCAATCATATACCTTAACCCATCAGTACGTCAAGATTACCTCATGGACCAACATGAAGAATAATGTTTGGGTAACTTCAATTCATTATCCCCCACCCAAAATACTTTAAAATGACATTAAACTATGCTATTTCCCATGAAATAGACATGGCATACACTCATGACTAGTCACATAGAATAAAGTACATGTGGCTTCCATACATAAACCCTTGACACCATGTCCTTCCGCATGGAATTAAACTATAATCTTACCCCATGAAATCAACATGGGATTCTCTATACACATTAAAGGATGATGAAATGATAGGAAGATATATAAATAATCCACACACACAACGCCTTTACCATATGATGTTAAAATATAAGGATTTATCATATCATAAGATTGTAAACTATGAAATAAAACTACAAGGGTTTTGATCCAGGTATCTTGAAAAGGGGAGGTAGGACACCTACTTGAGGTTAAATATGAACATTGATATCCCTTGTTTGACATATTACCTGCAAGGGACACACCTCCCAGATCCTCCTCTAAAGAGTGTTCTAATCCACAAATCTAGAATCTACTTCCAAAGTGCGTTCTGAATTACCAACCACAGATCCACCACCAATGGGTGTTCTCATCCACCAATCAGAAGTCCGTACCTAAAAGGTTTTTTGATCCACCATCCATGGATCTTCCTCCAAAGGGTGTTCTAATTCAGCAATATTGGATCCACCTCTAATGGGTATTCGTATCTACCAACCTTGGAACTACCTCTAAAGGGAATTCTGATCAACAAATGGTAGATAAGCCTTTAAAGGGAGTTCTAATACATTAATTGGTAAACCCATGTGTTATGTATTACCTAATATAGAAACAACTTCTTGTTCCACCTAAAAATAGAATTCTGATCCACCTATAAAGGATGTTCTGAACCACCAACCTATGATCCACCTCCATAGGGCGTTTGGATCCACAAATTTTTGATCCACCACCAAAGAATATTATGATCCATCAAATTAGGTGTGAAATGTACTCTCATTTATACACACCTATTCAATCCACCTCCAAATGGTGTTATGATATATCAATCTGAGATCCACCTCTAAATATAATTCTGAACCACCAATCCTAGATCCTCCTTCAAAGAGATTTCTAATCAATTCATTGGTGAACTCTTGTGTGAAATATTCCCTCATATGAACACATCTCTTAGGTCCACCTCTAAAAGTAATTCTGATCCACTAATCTGAGACCATCCTATAAAGAGAATTCTAATCCACTGACTCCTGATCTACCTCTAAAGTGAATTATGATCCACTAATTTAGGATCCACATCCAAAGGAAGTTATGATCCATCATCTTAGGTGTTATATATTCCATCCAAGGGACACACCTTCTAAATCATCCACAAAAGGGGAATCTAATCCATTAATATCATATCCACCTCCAATGGGTGTTATTATCCACTAATGCCTAACCCAAAACTAATAATAATTCTTATTTGTTCATTCATACACTTAGGTTTGAAATATTTCCTCCTATGGACACACCTCCAAGATATACGTCCAAATGGAGTTCTTACCAAAAATCTCAAATTCTCTTCCGAAGGGAGTTATGATCTATTTAATGGTATTAACAATTGTGACATCTTCCCTAATTGGGAAGGAGGTCCCAGATCCACCTCAAAAGGCTGTTCTGATCCACCAATATAAGATATTTCTCCAATGGGATTTTTGATCCATTAACTTTGAATAATGTTGTGACATATTCAATTTTTGGGATGCACATATGGATCTATCTCAATTTCAATTCAGATCCATAACTTTGGATCTGCCTCATTGGGAGTTCTGATCCATCCATCACAATTTTAGATTTTACCTCATAGGGATGAAGCTTCTTTTTCCACCTTAATAGGGTGTTTTGATCAACTAACATGCACCCAGAATACATCCACACTGTTCCAATCTCCAAAATACGTTAAACAAAATCCTTTATCCATCTAAATAATATTTTATAATCCATATTCATAGTCCATAAAACATGTGAAATATCCCAAAATAGTAACCCCATGATAAAAAATGGATGCCCTGGGTAAAAATCCTCAGATTCAATATTCCCCTAGCATTAATTACATCAGGATTGACCAGGTATTTCTTGGTTTCCCCACCTAATATTTCATATATGATATTGTCTTTGTAAAGGTGGATTTATAGTTTACTCACACACCCATTATCCAAATATTCCTAGAAAATTCCTTATGTTACTAACTACTTAGACCAAAGGTTTCTTCCTTGTTAAGAAAGAAGTAGTGTTATTAATGAGTGTCTATATAGAGATGGAACTAGGAATGATTCATATGAAAATGACTCAAATTTTTAAGTGATAAAAAATCAATGAAAAGAGCTCCAAGTAGGAATATGTGGAAGGAGGAACTGTCATCCCCTCATCCTATTTCAATCCCGGAGTAGACATCATCGATTAAGGTGATGAAATCTTCCCCCCTTTTGAATGTTGCATTATGAGGAAACAAAACTCACATTCATGATGTGTTAAGGAGCCTATAAAAGTTTTGGAAACATTTATTAATATTTTAAGAAATATTATTCAATATTAAAGGTCAAATAACATCAATATAAATCCTCAATTCATCAATTATCTTGTAAAAATAATGAGTTAAATATGAAATTTATTTTTATAAAGGATGAAGTGGATGATATTTTCACTAAAAAATATTCATATGTTTAATTTTATTGTTTTAGGGTGACTTAAATAATATAATTTGATATATTTTAGTCTATAATGGCTTTGTGGTATTGTTTTGGTGATGCTTCAAACTTTTTAGAGTTCTCAGGCCGGCTTCTCGATGGTAATAAAATGCTTTTGTCCTCTTTTATTTTTCTTTAGGGAAAAACACTACTAGAAGAATGGGGGTGGTAGTGTTATTTATTCAGGGTCTAATTATGAATATGATTACTGAGGTGTTGGGGACTGGTGGTTATCAAATCTATAATATTGAGGAATTGATTCGAGGAAAGAAGATCTTGTTTGGTATGGGTGATGGAATTTGGTATAGGTCTCATACCAGTCTCACGTTGTAGTGCCAGAACATAGTATTTAACTAATTTTTCATGGAATGGGTGTGGAATAGTTATCGGTAGGTTCATGGTAGTGATATTGCATATGAATTCATAGTATTTGAAAGTGTTTTATCAATCACCTAGTGTGTGATTCTTTTCATGCTTACAGCTAGTGAATATAGTAATGGTCAAGGTCCCCTCCATCATCAGGATGTCGATCGTGTAACCAAAAGGGAAAAAGTTAGGATTCAATTTTGAAAAAATGTTATTAATTAATGTTGTTCAATGAGTTTAAGGAGTCTAGTTCTTGTAAAAAATATGGATTCACGCATACTTCTAAAAACATCATGCAAAACTACTAATGTCTTAGGGTCATTTAATGGTATAGATCTGATTGGTGTCCTACGATACATGATATACTAGTCTCTAGAAGGATTAGATCACCCTTTATGGATATCTTCTTATGAGGAGATACAACGTGCCCAGTGAAGTACTATAGATAAACCACAAGGGTGATCATGGGTATGGAGTTGATGGATGAAGAAAGATGAAGGCTCATGATTATGTCTTCTGAGCAAGGATTTTTGACTTGGTGTAATGGGTGGGAGAATGTGTGGCACTAAATAAGAATAGGTATAGAAGGATGGAGTATATGGATTTGAGTGGAGATTCATAGGGAATTCTTGTAGTGGGAAAAGCCTTAAGGTACATTGCTGATGTTATATGCTATTCAAAAGGAAATACTTATTATTAGAGAAGCTCGAAGGCTTATGATAACCCCTTTTCTAAAAAAAGTTAAAAATATAAATATTGATTTCTTGAGCATCACCAATTGAACACATTAAAATAATGAACACTCAAGAATAATATCTCATTTGATTTTTAAAATAAATCTCAAGACACAATCAAAAATTAAATATGTTGCAATTTATTTTTAATAATGAAATAAATGAAAGGTTATGAGAATAAAATAAATAAAATGAAAAATTTCACATTTCATCACTACCCCACAAATAATTTATTTCACTCTATGTAAATTCTCAAAAATGAATAGTCAAAAACATGATCATTTATTTAACAGTAATATATTACCAAATTATAACTTTAAAAAACTAAAATTTGTATTTTTTTTCAAAAATCATGTTAATTACACAAAATTTCATGAATAATTTTTTAAAAAGTAGAATTTAAAAATATATGTTCATATTTTTTGTTCCCTAAATATTAGTTACATTAGATGGAAACACAACAAACCTATGTATAATTTTTATTAAATAAATTGTATCCAACAAAAACAAACAATTACCTCCCAACATTTGAATTCAAGATTCTTTAGGGATGTTTATTTAAGAAGGATTATAATGTGGTATTACTTTGGATCTAACTCAGTTTTTAGTTAAAATAGTTTTCATTGATAATAAAATTCCCAAATCATATTTATAAATTTAATTTAAAATGGATTTATTTAGAAAAATTAAATAATTGAATAAGGAAAATAGAGTTATTAAAATTTATAACCATTAGTATCCATTAAAAACCATTTCATTGGCTAACCCACTTAGAATTTATTACCACTATTCACTCAAAATATTGTATTTATGTGGTTTTATTATTATACATTGGAAATGAATATTTACTATAGGCCTATAAAAATTATCATCTTTTTACAGTATGAAACATGAAAACACCATAATTAATTAGGTCATTGAAACTTAGTTCAGTGGTTTTATGGTTAGTGGGAAAGTATTTGAATTTTTTTACAGCAATTATAATGGTTTTCTATTTATATAAAAGTCATTATTTTTCAACACTATAAATAATTATACCTCACCCAATTCTGTTTAAAAATTTAATTCCATACGCCCTTTATTACGTACCTTTTTTCAATCCCTGAGACTTTAAAATGAATATAATTAATAAATCTATCCTTATTTTTTTTTTCAATGTACATTTTTTATGATAACGAGTTTCTAATTTAATACATTGAATGGGGATTTAAGACCCCTTTTTATTAGGGTAATGAATCACACAAAAAAGAATAATCAAGGTTCTAATCTCATCTCCCCCATTTTTCATTTTTTATAAAAATTTTTGAGTATAATATTAGGAATAATATATGGAATATAATATATTTTATTTACACTTTTCCATTTACCACTTTTATAATTTTTTTTCATATTTTTTTAAATTTTATTTAAAAAAATTAAAAACTAAAAAACGAAAATAAATTAATAAAATAAAGATTAACTAGAGTCGTCAGTTTCTACCACCCTACACATAGTTTTAAATATATCCTCAAATAAATTTAGTAATAATCATGATCATTCATGCCTATTTTTAGGAGAGAAAAATAATGTTATACAAAAATTTCAATGTATGGTGGAATGATATGGTTTGGAAAACATTATTCCTTGAAATTATAAAAGTAATAGGAATGTTTGATTCTCACATTATTGGAATATAATAGACTTAATAAATATTTTGAAGCTATTGTACAAGTTGTTTCATATAAGAAAATGTGAATAAATTAACATCTAATTTAAATATAAGAAAATGAACTGAAAGTAAAGGGAATGTATCAGAAAAATAAGAGGGATATTGAGTAAACACCACCAAATATGTTCTTTAGTATTTTTTATGCACGCCTAGATAGTTTATGGGTTATCCCAAATATACCAAAGGATGGATATTTTTTTCATTAAACCAGCAAATATTTCTTCCTCTCATGTCATTCAAAGCCTCCTTCTTCTTTTGGAGGTATTTATTTATATTAAAGTGTGCTATTTCCACTTCCTTTTAAATCTTATAATTATGGTAATGGTGTTAGATTGGTGGAGAAAAAATGCATAGGTCCTCTAGGACCTTTTCCAAAAATCTTTCAGCATTGTGTACATTTTCGTTTCATCATCGTCATTATTTTAAATTAGAATCCAAAGTATCGGATGCTCTTCTATTTCATATCCCATTATAGAAACCATTTTGATATATTTTTCTTTGAAATCCTATAGGTCCTATAAAATGTGTTGAATCAGTTTTATAATAAAATTTTAATCAAATTTTAAGACTATTATAATTAAATATAATTAAAATAAGATTGATTAAGAATAACCTCTCTAATTTGTAACAATTCAAACCTCCTTTTCCTCTGCTAGTAGTCCTAAAAATCCATCTCATAGAAATGGAATATGAAGTGGATATTCTAAGTTCAATTTGAAATATATATATCCTTTGGTTGTGTTCTATAATCATAATATCGAAGTGGTTTTCAACTCAAAAGTTAAAATTGGATAATGTTATAAATCCTTATAGTTTAGTAATAATAAAATTAAATATAATCTAATATATGTTCAAGTCCCTTGAAATTTTAAGATTCATGTGTGTGTCCTTCTTGTAAGAGTATGGAAGTAGTTTGGAAAAGTCTAGGAATGAAATATTTTAAATTTGTTCCCCCACATTCCTATTCAAGTAGCCAAGAGGTTCTAGTTTCATATTTTCATATAATAGAAATCCATCATTTTCAACTTTTAGTATTTGATAATAATATTTGACTTAATTAAGAAGGCTCCTCGATGCATCCATTCTATGTGTTTTTTAACATGTTCATCCTGCTCAAGAAAATTCATATGATGGTTGATATCATTACAATTCCAAATTTGTTTTACAATAATAGTATTATCATTTACCATTTTTTATTATGTATAATAATCCATTGTTTTTTATGTTTGAGATTGAAATTAGTAATATGGATAAATAGTGATGAAAGATAGTGTGTTATTTAACTAACGACTTGTAAAAAGTGTCATGTTTATCATATGGTTATCATGGGAATCTGGTCAAACAATATTTTTAAAACTAAAAAATATAGCACAATGTTAACAAGGAGAATTTACCCAGGAGTTTGTTTTCATTTGCACTATTATGAATCAATTATTTATATTATTTAATATTTTTTTCTATTATTTAAAATAATTAATAAAATAAATTATTGGTTTTAAATTTTTTTAAAAAATAGAAAAAATACTAATCAAGTGTTAGCAAGAAAGAGTTCAGTATGGGTTAAAAAGCATGAGCCCTTCACTGTCTAATGTTTTTCTAAGATCTATTAATAATAAATTCATTATCATTTCATGGATCACCAACCTAAGAATATATTTTATGGCAAAAAACACCTTCAAAACCCTCCTAGGAACACACTATGGGACCTAGAAATATGGATTGAGATAAGGGAGGGGAAATGATTTAGTTGATATTTGAAAAACTATGAGGAAATAAATAATAGAATGTGAAGGACCTCTTCATAAGTCTTGATAAAGTATTATTCTTATTTATAACATAATTTTGATTTTATGAAATAATTGATAAGTGACTTGGGAGTGCCTTGGAACGTCCCAAGGGACCTAGACTTAGGTCATTACTCTATTATCCTTGAGTAAGAGTTCATTGGAACAAAATAAAGAGATATCATAAAAAAATGAATAATTTTGGGGATAGAATAATTTCACATCACATAAAAAAATTATAAATTAAAATAGAAAATGAAAAATACATTTGACAATAATATAAGGGGGTGTTTTTTCTCACTCACCCCATATCACCTTTATATAACTATACAAATACCATCCCATTAATAACTTTTAAAAGGGAAAAATATCTCATCCTTATTTTCTCATGATAATACCCAATAATAATTTTTCATTAATATCATAAGGTTCACTTTGATGCATTGGGATTATAGTTAACGGAAAATTTTCATAAAAATATCTTATTTGTGTGTGTTGTGAAATTATAAGTTGATGAGATTTAGAGAATCATATTTGGAAGGAAAAAATATTGAATCCCACTATTTAAGTAGATAGTTAAATACCAAGGTAGGTAAGTATATTCCATTAAATTTTATCTACATACACATATGCATCACACTATTTGAGAATAAATTGATTGAAATTTTTCTTCCACTATGTTTTTTATATAATTAAGTTCATTAAATTCGATTCTTCTTGAATGAGTATGGAGTTCAATCGTGGGAAGATCAGGATGATGTATTCTTACCCTTTTCAAAATATTTTAAGGGGGGGGGAGTATATAAAGAGTTATATAATTGGTATATGTGGTGATCTATATATAATTAATCGTTTTAGTATTTGTTGACTCTTTTTTATTTTATTATTTTTTTTTCATTTTCAATTTGTTTATGTAAATTGAAAATATACCACCCTCTCTATTTTTTTTTGTGATCTTCCTTTTTTATGTGCTCATAAACACTTAAATATATTATAATAGACTTATAAGTATATCTTATATCCTAGTGGGGGACCCCTGGTGCTCCTAAACCCCTTTCAATTTATATTTTACATTTTTGATTTTATGGCACTGGGGGAAGTGTACCCGCTTGAGACTTGTAAAGAGTTATCATATATTCTCTTAGTGATTTCCATAGCCTTATTCAAATATCACCCAAATAATTTCCCATCACTTATAAAAATCAATATTCCAAATGATTGGTGTCATATGGATCAAGAGATAAAAATTTTATGTTTGGTAATGGGTGATGAGGGATGGATTTCATACAGTGTTGTCATGTCCATCACTAAAAACTGTGGATATTGTGAGAGTTGGTGTGCCTATGAGGTTACTAATGGTGAATTAGGACATATAATCTCATCTGAGGGTGGTGATTAATGAAATTATAGTTTTTATACTATAAATAGATATAAAATAATTAATTTCAATAGTGATGGACCTACGTTAGCCTAACCTAGACTAACCCATTTACCCATTAACACATATTGAAGATTTTTGGGGAATTAATTTTTTGAGAACATTTTAAAACCAAAAACCAATAATTAATTTATCAATTAATTTTTAAAAATATTAAAAAAATAAAAATTTTACTAGAAATAACCACACACTCATTGGGAAACAACCCCAGTCAACCCTATGTTGAATTTATTTTTTTTAAAGAGTGCATGACCAAAATAGCACTATATTCATGTGATAAACATGGTGGTTCTATTTTTAGGACTAAAGAGAATAAGTATAGATCCATTAAATATATTATTTTTCATGACTCATGGGACAATAAAAATAATTAAATAAATGTGTGTTTGGGATAAAATATAAAGAAAATTGTGTGAGATAGCTTGATTTCTTAAGATTATAATTAATTCACAATATTTACATATTCAAATAATCATATTTTTGGATGATATTTTATAAACAGTATCCCACATAACATAAATCCATTTCATAACCTTTTTAAAACCTCGTTAATTATTATATTATCATGTTTGTTAGTGTGGATAGATAAACAATTTCACAGTCCAATTGTAAATATTCATTTTACTGTTATGTACAAAATTACACATAAATACATTTTCTAGATTTAATAGATACAACATGTTCTATGTGAGGTAGGCCAAAAAATTAATTTTAAATGATATTTAAGGTTAAAATTTATTTATATTATATAATTTTAATTTTTTTAATTAAATTCATGTATGAATCCATAAGTGATATAAAATTAAAATAATTAAAAGTCTCCCCACTCTTTTCTTAGTTATTATATTTTCTTATAAGTATGTATTTTCATGTTCAAGTATTGATTTTTTCAAAGAAAATATATTTGAACTAAAATTTATATAACTTATTTAATCATATTCTATTCACTAAAAATTATTTTTTTGATGACTAAATTTGAAACAATGGAATACTTTTTTGTAATTGGTTTTAAATGAGAACTAAAATTCTAGGTGATTATGTTTGTTTATATTATATAAAATCAATTTTATAAAAATTATATGGATATTTACTAATTTTCATTTGAATATATCTTGATATTTCCAAGATTCCAAATCTGAAGATATATTATGAATTTTTAGTTTCCTCATTGCCTCTCTTAAAATTATGGGCATGTCATGTGCTTCTTAATAGAAAATAGAAATCAGAGGTTTTTTTATATTTTAATATGAAAATAATTTTCTAATAAATAGTTGATCATGATTTTCTAATGTCCATTTCTTGTAATAACCTTTAATTGAAATAAACTATGTGTGTGGAAGTGATACAATTTCAAATTTCATCCCCACCCCTCACAATCATTTTATTGCAATCCAAAGAAATTATTAACATTGAGAATTCAAAAAAAAAGTTGAATAGTTTACTAAAAAATATTTTTAGAATCAAACGTCTAAAAATATTGATTCATATTTCATATCAAAAATTAAAATAATATAACTATGACATCAAGAGATGGAATGACCAACCAAAATGAGGAGAAAATTTTCCTAGTGGGGGATAATTTTCAACATAAATATCTTTATCTATATTCTCTTAATTTATCCACAAAGGGAGAGAAAAATTATAGAAAAACTATATAGGGGGATAAATCCATTGATATTCATTTAATCATTTGGGGAAGTGATTGATTAAGGGGGAAAGTTTATGTAGATAATGTTATTAACATTTTAAAGGTTAAAAATCAAAAATGTGATGGGTTTTGAAAATATATTTTTTGTTTATAGAAAATTTAAAATATGAAATATGTAGAAAAAATAACAAATTTGGGAATTATTTTATTATAATAATTGATCTATTCTAATAGTTTTTTGATAATTTTTTAATTATTTTTTCATTTAATGGTTTTGTGAATATTTTTGATAGTGATGTAGTATTCATTCTATATTAATCACTCATGATATTTTATATGGTGTCAAGGACTACAAATGATAGTTCTATTAAGGGAAGAGAATTTTTTATATTTTTCAGATTAGTATAAAAAAAATAAAAGGCTATTGAAATATGAATGTAAATAAATATTTTGCTGACAACATGTATTATTATACAATGTTTTTATTTCATACACTAATTCCATTAAAATAGTAATATAATTATTGAATGATAATTCATGTCTAAGTTGTTTGAGATTTAGAGTGATTTATTTTCCATGGATGAGAAAAATATATAGTTGGGTCATTTATCTAATGATTATCTTAGAAGTTGAAAATTTATTTAGGATAATTTTTAGATAGAAACATATATTTAGCATGTAGAATTGATATATATATGAAGTTATTATAAGCGATTATGTGGATTTGATTAATATATTTTTATATATTATCAACATATAAATCATGTTTGTACACACCCAAAATATGACGTTTAAGGTTATATGAAGTTTTTTGAATACATACATATTATACAAGATGACATGGAAGGTATTTTATTTTATTTGGAATCCTATTAATTTTTTAAAAAATGTGGAGGGGGCCCTCATAGGGTGTACCCTAGTAATATATTTTATAGGGAAAACCTTATTTGTGATTTTAGAAAAGGGATTGAAAAATCACATGGTATATATTTTATAAGGTACATTACTAGGGTAAATACAAATCATCATAAGTTATAAAGGATATTAAAATTTTAATTTTAAACACCTTATTTTACACTAATCTTCATTGGGTACCTTCATAAGGCATAATGATGACTTCATAGGGTTAATAAACCTCAAAATTGGATGTTCATAGGGTAAATTTTAGAGGAGAAATGATTTTTAGGGAATAATAAACCTTATAATGATAATTTATATGGTATTGGATATGTAAAAATAAAAACTAAAAACTTAAAATGGTACATGGACAAATAGGGTACAAATAATAGATTTTTTTAGAAAGGCATTTAAAATACAAAGAAAATTATCTTGAAGAATAAAATTTCATTGATGGTGGTTAATTTTCCCAATAATTTCTTAAACATAATGAAATATAATTTTTTTTATTCATGAAAAAGGAGATGTACTGAACTAGAAAGAAGGTAGATAAATTAAAGAAGAAGAACAATTTACTATTTTTATTTCTTGGTCATGCCAAAACTTGTGTTGTGACACCTCAATAACCTAGAACCGAGTTTTAAAAGAAGAATAAGAAGTGGAAAGAATATTACGATGATGAAACAAATATTAAAGAAGCTATAAATATTAATTTTATTTAAGGAATTAAAATTTGAATAGGCACTTTTTCTCCACTATAGTTCTATATAACCATCTGTATCATTTATACATGAATGTGAGAATGAAAAATAAAATAATACTGTTTATTAAAATTATAAATGATATTTTTATGTGAAATAAGATGAATTTGTTTTGTAGATAACACAGGGATAAGAATATTCCTGTGATGATATCAGTTTTAGAAGAAGAAGAAACCCCATTGCAAAAATGTGAATGTAAGTCATGTTTAGTTCAAGACATTATTATGGTTGGAACCCAAAATAATTTATCATGTTAATAGCATGGGAACAACTACAAATTCAAGATAAATTTATAAGATGAGTTTTTTAACCCACAATCATTATACATATATTTTTATACTAATTAGTCTTGTGGTCTTGGTGAAATCAAGATCATGCAAAAGATAAGAATTCTAATTTTTAGAGGTGATCCATTTAAATAATTTTTTATCTTTGTGTGTGTAACTGAATGTGTGAGATAAAAAATAGACTAAATATTTTAACAGGTGGGGAGAATTATTTTAGTATGGAAACATAAAATAATTTCTTAATCATTGATTGACCTCCTCCCTTTGTGATTTCCAAATATATGTGGGTTCATTTTTATTTTTCCTTATTTTATAGTCTCCATGCATATAGTTTATAGAAATTAAATTGAATGTATAAAAAATATAATAGGAGGACCATTATTGAAAGATATATATCAAGTATACTTATTTAGAACCCTAATAGTACCTTCAAGAGTACTCCTAGAATATTTCAGGAAGTGGAATGTTGGTGTTTGAATAACCAACATGATTATCCACAAAAAATTTAGGCACACCACATGATTATTGTATACATTAGAAACATACACAAGAACCTAATGATACTATTGATGAATTACTAGGTAACTCATTTCTAAGAACCTTGAAATTTATATCCTTTCAACATATTGATTTATATATGTACCATAATTTATGAATACTATATTAACTAATGATAAATATCCTCTGTGAAATATTATTTCTTGTCATATTATTCTTTGACCCTAAAACTACCATTATCATTTGTGGGTTATGAGGGATGATTGATCACATGATATGAAATGTGAACTTATGATCTAATTTATATATTTATTTTGTAGTATAAAATAGATTTGGGATAAGATACTTGAATAGGGATTCAAAAATTAGACAGCCCTAAAATATTTTATACAATGATTCATATATAGTGATATTATAAATATGATATGACAACATAAACATTTTTATCATTATATGGTGACTTTCATTGTACTCCTAAAATATTATATTCTAAATAATGGGATTTAAAATAGGTTTATAATATAAAAAGATCAAAGATTATATATTCCTTATAATTATTCATTATCTTTACAATATATAATGAATATATTTTTATTTATGAAATGAAATATTGGGGTTCTTCCTAAACAAAAAATCACCCTCACAGAAAAAAAAATTTTATGGGGATATTTTTTCTCACTTTTGTTCCTTATGTAAATCTATATAAAATAAAGAGTTTTAATAATCATGAATGAAACATATAATCATTTTGAAGAATATTTAATACTTATTTTTTTAATGATATATCATGTTTATTGTTATTAATTATCAAAGGAAAAAAACTTGTGGATTCAAATAATAAAAAAAATTTAGGGATTTTTCTATTATACATAGAAAATTGTATCATTATAGAATTATATCCTTAGAGTATGGGTGTGAGGCCACATAGGTTGAGAAATACCTAGTGGTGATAATCTATTATGTATAATGTTAATGAGGATAAGGGTTATAGGGATAAATGTGTAAAAAATATATCATTTTTTATAACCCATCATTACAATATATTTAATATTTTCAAAGTATTTATTATATAAATAGGTTAGCGTCTAATTATAAAAACATATGTTGGAGAGGTGATTATTCCTTGTTCATAGTTTTATTTTTCTGTCATATTTGTTAATGGAATGGGGAAGTCAGATCTAATGATGACTTTTTGAGGTATTGTGTATAATGGTTTATTTGTTTAGTTTTAGTTTCATTATTTCATCCTTATTTTTATATATCTTGATGATCATGAATGTTTATTATTTTATGTGGTCCTTGTTTAAAATATTATTTTATATTATTTTCATTATATCACCATCATGTTATAGGTTAGTTGACCCCATCCCTGGCAGGCATTTGGGGTGTCATGGGTTTGATTCTCTTAAGGAGCATGTATATATTCATTCTATTCTCCCTTACCAAATATATGTAAATCAATATTATCATTTTCTTATAGAATCATTCAAGAGGTCTACCATAGTTTTTAGATGCCCATATTATAAGCATGTCAATTTAAATATTTTACTTAGGCCCATTGCATGATAATGATATCATCTCATCCCTAGATATATTATATATGGTCAAAAAATAGTAATCATGTATTTTTGCAACTTGAAGTCCTTTTTTTTGTTTTTTTGCTATCTTAGTATATTAAACATGTGTTTCTAGAATATTAAACTTTAATTTATAAGGGTTGGACCATAATATTAGCTATATGTTGTAGGATACCATTACAAATAATCCCATATGAACATGAACATGGATAGAGGTTGAATAAAGGGGTTTATACGATGCTTGTATTTTTATATTATATATTGGTATTATTATTATTAGAATGATTATTAGATTATTTTATATTCTTACAATAATGTTTTCATGAGTTTAATAAACCTATATTTAAAATTGGTAATAAAATTCATTAAATTAATTCTCAATTTAGATATTAGTATCTACCCATTCCCATCTTGAGTGTTTACGGTTGAGAAGATTATTGGAAAAATATTTTCTTTTCTTGAATATTTTTTTCATTTTCACTATAATTTTACATTTATGAAGTTTTCCTGAAAAATAACGAAAATATTTTGGTGGCAATATAATTGAATTTAAATGATGTTTTAGAGCCCCATTATTGAAATTCTCATATGGCACCCACTTAAATAGACAGTTTTCATTGATAAGGTTTATATAAGACACCGAGACCAGTACTCTATGATTCGGTGCTAGAAATATTTTTGTTACATATTGGTTTTGATACTAACAGATGAGAATCAATTATAATTATTCATAATTATATTAACAATAATAGAAATTTTCTTACTTACATACCAAATAAATTTTATTTTTAGATTTTTAGATAATTATGAATACTAATTAAATAATTAAAACAATATATTTCCAATTGAATATATATTTTTCACATTATACCCAAAAAAATATTGTATAAAATTGTTTCAATATCTCCTACAAAAAGATTCTTCACACATGATAACCTTTTAAAAAAATTATGAGTAATAATTTTATTACTAACTTGAGAAATTATTAACCTAAGAAGGGTGAGCTCAAATTATTAGTAAGGATAAATTTTTTTATTAATTATAAAAGATCATAAGACAGAATAAGATGTAAAAATGTTTAAAATAATATAATCAAACTACATGGATTTAACTTAATAGATTAATAACTGAAAAATCATAACACCGATACATTTCATTTTCTTAGATAAAAAAATTATGTTGAACAATATTAGCAGCGATAATAAAATTATAATCATTAATATTACATGGCATTACATGATAACTCATGAAAGAAAAATAAATTCTTTGAAATAAATTCTTTCTTTATTAATAGATCATAAACGTTCCTTCAATACTGAACCCATTTTATTAAAAAAACCCATTAATTATCATATAATTCATAAAATAATCATATAGGTACCTTAAAACATTACCTCTATATCCCTCTTATAGAAATTCTTATAGTAACCATTTCAAATGGATTACCCTTCATAGTTAATCCCAACATGTATCCTATGGAGATCATATAACTACCCAAATCATTAGATATATGTATCAGACCCACTAATAATCTTATATTGGGGTTTAAAACAACTATTTTTTTAAAACACTTGTAAAACAATTAAAAACATTCGTCGTTCCTTCATAAAATAATTATCTTGTGGAAAATAAACGTGTTTCAGGAAAATATCCTTAAAAGATCATCATAAGTCATCCAAAGAATGAATGTGGATAGAATAACTTGATCATTCCATTATTAATACATAATAATCATTGAGTTTTATTACATATAGACTAAAAAATATTGAAATATATATTGATGTTCACTTAGCCTAAATAATTGATTATTTAAACTCTTATAGTAAGAAGTTATTATATTTTACAATTATTATAAAAACGAATATTTTTACTTGCATCCAATTATTATAATAATTATAAAGGAGTTCCCACAATATACAAATATTTATGGATACATGGTCAAGGGGAATAAAGCCTATCCTACTTGAAAATTAGATATCTCATGTTATAAATTACAAAATAGTGTAATATAATGTACATAGATAAATGAATGTTTTTTATATAGACCACTCTTATTAAAGATTTAAAAATAAATTCAATGGATCACATGAATTTTAAATTAATCAAAATCCATTGTGAACTGATTGGTATTTTCAGAAGGTGAAAAACAATGATTTCACATTTGGAATGACATATAGATAATATAATGTTTAAAAAGCATGGATGAGATGATTAATATTTTTCAAGCTTCCATATTGAATATATCATAAGGATGAAACTAACATTAATATGATACATGTTGAGAAGAATACATGTAATTGTTGTATTGGAACATTTTTAATATCAAATATAATGGTAAGGATGGTTTTAATAAATTACTGGAATTTATATCAATGAAAAGACATTTGTAGTTTCTTTTCACACCTATTTAAAAATGAACATACTTGGATCTAGTTTCCATTAATTATTCATGAGGTTTAAAATTTGTTTTTGATAATAAATATGTGATATCAGTGTTCCTCAGGGTTATTCTTGATATATAAAAAATTTGATTCCATTAATAGTTTGTATTTAAAAGGCATAAAATCTCACAACTATCATTTATGATGAAACAACTACATCCAGTATCATTACATTGTATGATATCCAACTATATCAGATTGGATATCAATAAGGGAAATTATTTGTTCAATTTAATTTGTAAAAAGGCGATGGATCTGAATTTGTTGAATAATTTTGATAATGATACAATCGACATTATTTTTCACCTAGAAATGCACATTCTACTATATATTTTAGTTATCATGATACATTTAATACTTTATTTAGTGTAAGAAATAATGATATTGGTTCATGTGTACTTACGTTGGATATATCCTTAAAAACATATATAGGGATATTAAATGGGTATGATAAGAATCTAGATTGTCCAACAACCTCCAATTTTGATTATTATATCTCTTGGGAGGTGGTAGAGTTTTTTTTGACTTATTTTCTATAGTGGATCAAATTTATTTTCCTATATATCACCATGAATGAGTCATTTTTTTGGGAATTAGGATCCATTAATTGAAAATAAATAAGCTGACAGGTGACAAAATAATATAGGCACAACCATACATCTTCAATAACATAGATGATACGTAGTCATATATAACATCAAATATTAATGTGTTGAAACAATTATATTTGAAGAAAAAAGATATGTGGTTATTTAATAATAAAAATAAAACATTTCTCCCATGGTTTAAGGAAATTGTGAAAAGGTAATTTGATGATTCAGAAACATTAATAGGGGTTGTGTAAGACACAAGTCTAAATGTGTCAATATAGTCTAGGTACGACATTAATGGACATACATTTTATACTATTGATTAGGAAAATTGAAGTGTACGTCATAATAGTAGTGTGTTGGTGTTTCCTAAATAATTATAGTTTTAGATGGTAAAATAAAAAAATATAATATATTTATCAAGTGTATATTATTAATTTTTAAAGATATATTAAAGATTAATTATATAAAATTTTATGTTCTTATTTCAAAGTGTAAATTGGTTTTTGGTAATGGTGGGGATAAACATGATGAATTTCAAGTGATACTAGTAAATTTGAGTAGTTTTGATTAAAAAAATGACCATTTTTCAAGGAAATATAAGGGAAATAAATTTTTTATTTTATTAACATATCCAATTTTCTATTTTATGAAAATAAATTATTTTAGTGATAAAATGGTTGACGATGACAAAGAATAATGTGAGACCCCTATATCTATTGAAATTTTATCAAAGGATATTTATTACCATGGAGTGTACATGGTTCATTACATATATAAAGATCATAACGAAGTTATATGGGTGTAAAATACAATAGTAATATCTTAATATTATAGGTAATTTATATTAATTTCCATTTTAAATTTTAATCTTTTAGAAAATATGAGATATATTATTCCTAATTATATAATTTTAATAAGTAATATATATTAAAAAAATCTGTCGAGTTTTTCATTGTATTCAAAAATTGTCTCTAAATAAATATTAATGTTTATAAAAATTTTATAATTTTAATTATTACATAATTTTTCCCTTATTTATGTATCATTTAATATCTCATAATTTTTTTTAGTATTTTTTATCATTTTATTTAACTACTTTAACAAATATAATAAAGGTTGTATTTAGTTTAATTAATTTTTCTTAATATGATTTCCAAAATTTTATTCTATTTTATTATTAATAGTTGAATTTTTATCATCTTTCACTTTCTATATGTTAATTTGATTAATAAGAAACTGTCATAACAAATAGCAAAGTCATCTCAAACTTTTAAGGAGGGCCACCCATAGGCATCAACTAAGGATTACTATTATTCTTCTGTATACAATATTTATACATCTATAGGGAAAGATAAGGCTCAAATATTTATTGAATTTTGTAGCTCCTTTTTACCAAAATTATCACTTTTTCATAGAAAAAAGAAAATGAAATCTATTGAGATGAATGATAATGGTAATTCTACAAGTAAAAATCCAAAGATATCTAGTAATAAAATACCATTTGAATCGAGGTTTTTTTATTATAAATGTAATTGTTAGAGCAAATTAAAATTGTGTTGAAGATGGATGATCGAGGGAGATTACACTCGTAGAACATGATGATGATTCACATGTTCTTGGGTAATAAAAAATTAAGACTTTCTTTATATAAATATGTAACTGTAAAGATTCAATTTAGATTCCCTACAAAATATGATTATTGAGTTCGGTTGTATGAATATATTAAAGGAGCTATAAGGCTGTGATGGGAAATTTTCTATAATAGATTACAAAATTTAAAGAAGTATCTCAGTGTGAAACCAACGACATGAGATGGATAGAGAGTTGGTCAAAATGTTCAAGACATGTGATGATGATATATATATTATCTCTAATAATTTCACTAGTGTGTATATTCAAACTAAAGAAGAGATTAAATATATGAGTTTAAGGGAGTGAAGAAGCTAGCTTGAAGTTCTATGAAACCATTCAAGGAGTACTAGGATTTAATGTTCCTGAATAAAATGGTGTATAAATCATTGATGTTGTTTTGTGAAGAGTGTTTATAGACTGAATCCATTTTATGTGATACATAATTGATTTGATGTAATTCATAATTTACAAGTGGTGATGAATTTTTTAAAATTCTGGATGTTTTTATGTATTATCCTCCATACAAAAAAATAACTTAATAATATTTCACATAAGAATTACGCACACACGAGAAACTAAAAAATTGACAAAGAAAGAGATTCTCTAAAAAATATAAAATGAATAATCACTTCATAAAGATCATATCTCACTTTTTTAAATAAAAGTTTAATTTTTATAATCTTGAATATAAAATTTTCTATGGATTATTCCAAATTAGTTTAAGTATAATCATTAATTAGTGTAAGGATGATGAATTCATAAGGATCATAACATGGATGATTAATTTTTGTGTAAATATCATTTATGATCTAAGTAATTATGAATCTAATTCTATTATTGCAGTATTTTCTCTATATAAGAACCATTCCTTAGTGAAACCTATATTTACATAAAAGGAAAAATTGAGTTTCTAGAATTATTTATTTATAGAAAAATGATTCTTTACAATTCTTAAGTCATTATTTCATATTATAAATATCATGAACCCATGTGGAGCCAAGATTCATGTTTGGGGTGATGGATACGAATTGAAGTGATATGGGAAGATTACTTTTACATTATATTTTATTTTTCAAATATGGATATTGTAAAATGAATATTTGTGATCAAACTGAAAATTGGGTTTCCATCTAGAGTGGATAAACTCAAGATTGGGGTCTTTACTGGTTTTTGTTTAAATCCAAAATCTTTAATGAGTAGTCTTACTTTGCGATGTGCTACTATATTTTTAATACATCAATGAATAATGATTTTTTGAGCTAATATATTGAATCTTTGAGAAAATCCTAACACTATTATAATAAAATGGAAGACCTATTCATCTAATATAAAATGAAAATAAAAAATAAAAGAATCTTATTTTTGGTATTTTATTGTGTAGAAGAGTTTGGAAAATATTATTGTTATTATGTAAAAATAATAGTGTGTGCTTTTTATTTTTCGTTCTTATATATCATTACAAATTTCAAATTATGGAAATGTGAGAGGATCTAGAATCAATAGTGGGAAAACACATGTAAAAATGGAATGCGAGCCTTTGGGGTCATGTGAGAAGTTGAGAGGAAAACATATCTCCCAATAAATGGAGGGATAGTATATATGGAAATAAATAGATTATTTTTCGAGATAAGTGGATAAGCTCTCAAAGAATAACGAAACCAGAAACCACTATGTATTGATAAATTTTTTTATATCAAATAATAAATAGAATCTAACCTGGTTATGCTAATTTTGTTATAGTTGAAATATAAGAAGAATAAGGCATGGAAAGGATAACATGCATAAGAAACTACTAACTATATATTATCAGTATAAATCAATTGAATATAATTTTGATAAATTACTAAAATAATTTTTCTATGTGAATTGGGATAAAGGAAGAAAATAATGAAAGAAATATATTTAATTGTTCTTATATATTAAAATTATGACAAAGAATCTGTACTGAGGAAGAATAAAATATTATTATTTGGATGGATATACATCCTAGAAATATTTTAAATCCACTTCAATTGGTCAAAGTTATTGATTTTTTTTATTTCAATACAATGAAATCATGGTACATAATACCCATTCACTTATTTAATATAGTTGACACACTCATGTGTAATATAGTGTTTATGATTGGGAATGTTACCTACAAACCCAATTATAAGAGAATAAATAATTATAAGTGAAGAATCAATGATAAAAATACCAAATCACAAAAACAAGTAGGATTATAGAGAGGGGTAAACCCTATAAAAATACCATGGGTTTAATTTTAGAGGCTTACTTGTAGTGAATATGGTTATTATATGACGGGTAAAGTGAAAATAAATTCATTGGTCTTAACTGACAATAGAGGTTCAAACAAAAAGGGGGAATGGATTAAAATATCATTTGTAATTTGGTAAAACATTGGAAACACCTAATTTACCATCCACTCAGGAGTATGAACCCATTCTTCAAGCACTATTCCGTTTATCAGTACTAAGGGTCCCCTTTGATTGGATCTATATATTAATCATTATTTTTTTTACTTGAAATTTTTGATGTGATGTTTTTAAATGAAACAACCTTATATTTAGTAGTCTATCTCTATTCTCATCAATACAAATTTAGATATTTCAACCTAAACATTAAAAAAGGCAGAACAATGAGAAAAGTTATTTATGAAAAAGTTATATAATTAAAGATAAATATCTACAAACTTATATAACTCTTAGTGGTCATTAAAATAATAAATTTATTAATAACTACTACTATGATTATGTAAATAGAATTTGTGAAGGATATGAGTATAGTGAATCAATCTGTGATTTTTAATATGAATTAAAGTATTAATTGAATAAGATCATTATTGAAATTGTTAAATATACGCTTAATTACATAAAAGGTAAACATGATGAAAATTTAAAGACAGAGTTTGAATAATATGCAATAAAGGACACATTAGAAAAAAGGTAATTGGTTGTAACACTCTCAAAAAAGTAGTTTAAAGTTAATGAAGAATCCATCTCTCATAATAATGAAATATTTTCTTGATTGATGAATAATTTCAAGGAACTAATTATGAGAATAATAATTTTATAATGTTTTTAAATAGATGATCTATGCATTAGAGAAATGACATAACATCCCCCTCGATGTCAATGATGCTTAGTCTGAAGTGAAAGCACAAAAAATAAAAGTGATTAAAAATTATTTACAAGATATTAGAAAAATTAAAGAGGATCAAATTAGTAATCTGATGAAATATTTTGAAGAGAGGGTGAATATATATGAAGACCACAAGTATGTTCGTAATATGAAATGTCTTGAGTTGGATAATAAGTTAAAAAATTGGAATATCACATAAGAAGAATCCTTACAAGAATATGAAAAGAGAATGTATTACATAAAAATTTTATAGAATATTATTACTTTTAATAAGAGTCAAAATAGTGTCAAAAAATGATTAATATCCAATAGATATTCATTTAAGATAGGATATTAGAAGAAAGTATGTCATTGACCTAATAAAAACCAATTATAAAAACTCTATTTTATGTTCAAGAAGACCAGCTCCCAAAATAGATCCCAAAATGATTGTATTTCCACTAAAAATATTACACATTGAAAACAAGAAAGACTACATAAACAAGAAAAAGTATGAGGTACGTCGTATTCAATTGATGTAATTGGAGGTTCAAGCACATAGACACTGATTCCTATAATAACATGTGTTATATGAAATGTATATATTGATATAAAATTGTGGTGTGAGTTTTGAATTGGGGTGGATACCTATTGGATAGATGAAAAAGTCACATAGGAAAAAAAATATACAATTTAACAAGATATTTGTATGAATTGAAAAATTATATGATAATTTTAATAGATTTGGTCAAAAAAATGAATATTTTTAGATTATATGAAACAGATTTTTTTTATGTATATAGAAGAATAGAAGCAAAAATAAAATATGTAAATAATTAAGACAATCATTCATTAAAGAGTGAATAAAAGAATATTTTTGTGTCATACACTACTAGGAATACAAATAAGTATCTACTGAATATAATGTCAATCTCAAGATAAAATGATTATGTTATGGTTAAAAAGAACACATTAATGAGAACTACAATATAGAATTAATATCATGAAAGAATGGAAAAGTCTATAATAAAAAGGAAATGATCAATCTAAGAATGAGATAACATGATTGGGTTGGTAGTTTCCATCTATAATGAATAATAATAATTTCTAGATATGTTATCAAAAATTAATAACCCCATGGATGTTGATGGTGTGTGTGGATGGTGCGAGAAAGTTAGACACATAGTAACCATGTTCATGAAATGGTTTTCTAGATAATAAAAACCATTTAAATCTAAAGAAAAATTACTAGTTACTTCTAGTACTAAAAAAAGATTAAATAAAAAATGGGTTACACAAAAAAATATGGAATATCACGTGATGAATAAATGCATGAAAATATGGTTAGACTAGTTGAAAATAGTCAAAGATATGGAGAAATAAAAAACAAATGGTATTTTTTTAATATAGTTGGTAATCAAAGTCTAAAAAATAATAATGCCAAAAATAAGAAGAAACTCATGATACTAAAATAAATTCATAATTGGTATGTTAAGAATGAAGTGGGCATGAGGATTTATTAGGAAGATATAGTTGAAACTAAGAGAGTCAGAAGTTCGATAGCTATATATTGACCCTATTTCACTACCTAAGGATATAATAAAGACTCACCTTATTATCCTTTTTTGTGGGTATACTTCATACAATTTTAAGTAAATGTGAATAAAAATAATGAATAAGTTGTGAGATATAATATCTAATAGTTAATAATATAGAGACTCCAACCTGATAATCTTGGACTCTATTCCTATTACCATTACATGATCATATGATACAATGAAACACATACTAAAGTTCCTAATAGTTTAGTAAGACTGGTAAATTAGATAAATACATGAGTCTTACATTATATTTGAATATAAAAATTACAAATTTTGTTTTCTAGAATATCATTAATCTATCTAGAATATCCTTTCATAGCTTTCAATGTAATCTTCATGGAATCCTAGGTAAAGGAAAAAATAATATTGACCTTAAAATCTCGGTAAGGGTTAAATATAGTTGAAAAAATCATAAATCAATTAAAATAATCAATATATAATGTTAAATAATACAACACACATTCAGTGTAATCAATAAACTAAGAAGGAAGTGCATAAATAATATGGAATAGTAAATAATTAAAAACATAATCAATTTAATTAATAACATGACTATCATAAATAGATAATGATGAATTGATTTGGAAAGGTAAATAAAAAAATCATATTCCATTTAATAAACTGATAATGTAATGAATCTAGAGATAATATCATATTGAAAATCTATTGGATAATAATTAACTGAATATTTAATGAAGGAAATTCATTATTATTGGACTTCATGTTTCCCAAGTACATGATACCTTTACCATCAAGAAATTTCAAAATATTTTTTAAAACATAATGGGAAAAAACCACTTAACTAAGGCTAACCAAATTATTCATCCCATAAGACTATAGATACATCAAGGGGGTATCTATAACTGGGCCCCACCTATGTCATACCTGTTCAAATATTTCCTTTGATATTTAATAATCCATTTAATTACTAAATAATTCACCTTATAAAATATCTGTCCTGAGTAAGAAATACATATTTTTAAATATTTTTCCCATTTAATTAAATAATATTCAAATTAGAAAACTATGTAATAATGGTATACGATTTTGGTAATAATCATATCCATGATAAATAATGTGGATATTTATGGGAAATTTAATTACCAACAAAATAAATCATTGAAGTGATTGTTGATATTATCCTTATTCAAAATGATCATAAACCACACATATAAAGAGTAAAGATGGTATCATTATGACATATCACTAATGGATTATATTTAAAATAATGTTTATGGAAATTAATTAATGGATTCCATAAAAATATCATTAAAAACATTCTTGATAAAAATATACGTTTTATTTTGAAATTAATAATTAAATCATAAAAAAATATAAAATCCTTTTTATTAAAAATATTTTTTTTAAATCATTAATTTACATAATATTTGGACAAAATATTATTTAGACAAAACCTTGTAAACATGAAGATTATTCTTTGATGAAATGATTATCATATTAGTGGGTAATACCATACATGCTATAATGAATATTCATTTTTCAAGGTAAAAATGTGAAAAAAGTTCCTTGTTTAGAAAATGCTTAGAAGACTCCTTTGAAAAAAATTACGAAAAAGAAAAAAATGCGTAATATTTTCTTTTAGTAAATAATTTTTTCAATTCTTAGGAAAACATTTTTGAAAAACTACTTAGAAAACAATGTTTTATTAGAAAATTGATTTCCGATCTAAGAGAGAACTGATGTTGGGTTTTATTAAAACAATTTCTCAACAATTTGATGTACAATAGCAAGAAAAACGGTACTATCACATGAAAAAATCGGGAATAAACATTATATAAGAAAATTAATGTGTTTATTAAAAAATAATCACATAATTTCCTGTTATAGAAATTAATTAATAGAAAATATCGATTATAATGATATTTTGAAATAAAACCATAAAGGGTCATAACATTGAAGTTATAGTTAATTAATGAATATATTATGTTTAGCAAAATTAAATAAACATTAAATAAGTATAAATATAGTATTATGTAGTCTAAATTAATTATAAACACAATATTATAATATAAATGAAAAAGAAGAAGTAATATAACTAAATGAAAATAAAATAAGTTATAAAATTTCATTACCACTTTGTAACATTTATTTTCAAATCCAATTAGATTAAATAATTCAAATTGAAATGTATAATATCATAAATAAGGAATTAATCATGATATTATATGTAAAATTTGCGGTATATAGCCCATATAAAATAAATTAGGTGCATAACACTACAATATGCCTAAATGAAATTAAATATAGATTAAAACCATTACAATATTATTTTTTTTGTTGAACATTATTTAAAGTCATGTATATTTTATTAAACCTATTATTAACTTATTTTAGATCTATATTAATATTTATGATATCATATATGAGGATTTTATAATATATTATTTACCACTTGTTAATAATCATTCATTATTTTCATTGTTTCGGGTGTTAATTTCCTTATTTTCTCATGAAGGTTTTATAATAAATATTCTACTTATTGTTCATATTTTATAGTTATATCATGTCCATAATAATAAAAACTAAATAATAATCAAATTTTTACATGAATTTTACATTTCAAACTAATCTTGAATGAATTTAATTAAAAATAAATAATGATACGATCATGGATATGGTAGGTCGTATTGACACATGTGTAACGATTCCATTCTTCACCGATCATTATGGAGAGGAGGCAAGTAATGTTTTTCATTTACATATTCATAATAATATCACTAATATGATATTAAATTAGTATATATATCATTCATGTGGTGTGGTGATAAATATAGAGTCACATCACTTCATGAATACGGTAGTCGATATGTACACGAATGATGTTAAAATATTTACGTGAATGAAACGAAAAGAATGAAAATAAAATATATTATTTTCCAGTAATAATAAAAATTTGATTAAAATCATAATTATATCATTTCTGTCAGAAATAATCACTAACATAAATCTATCACCTTCCATGTGAAGCTTTATTAATAGACGGATAACATCACTTTGCGAGGCGGTAGTCACCATACACAAGAGCGACATTATTGCATCTCCTACATAACGGAACGTGAAATTTTACATATTATATAATGACCCTAAAAGTATAATCATTTTATAAATATAATATATAAACTTTATACACATCATAATACCCAAACTTTAATTGTGTAAATGGAAAAACAAATGATATCCATTAGCAGGGCGATAGTCCACCGTACACACAAATGATGATTTCATCACCTATTTAATAGAAGTCAAAAAGGTTTTGGGTCATGAAATTACTAAGAAAAATTCAATGAAATCATGATATATTAAGTATATTATATAATACTATTTGAATAATGAAATAAGGGGGTGGAGAAAAAGATAAATTGAAGATGTCCATTGAATAAATTTTCTACTTCTTGGAGTGTCCTCGTTAGGTTTTAACTAAATATTACATAAATAAACACTATTAATTAAATAAGGAATTTATGATTATTGAATGGATTTTTGAAACTGCTTTGGTATAAGGCCCTAGCATTAAACATTACTTAATATTGGGTAATTTCAAGAATTCACATTGAGAATTTTTTCATGTTTATAGTTGTAGATAATTAGATCATAAATCATGAATTACATTCAAAATTTGATCAAGGTGGTTACATCAAAGATAATATCCATTTTTTCCACCAAAAGAAACACATTTAAAATAAAACCTGGTTTATTTCTTGAAACTTCCTCGACATTATCATCACATCGTGTACTTTTCCCTTAACCTATGAAAAACATTTCAAAAACATGGGATGAGCATAAAAAGGCCAGCAAGGGATATACAAATATGAAAATAAAACATTAGTCCATGTATACATAAGAATAAATGAAATCATACTTTACTCATAGAATATAAGACCTTTAACATACCTCATGAAATCATAAGATTTATGAATAACTCATTGAAATCATAAGACATAATGGTAACTTCGGGCATTTATAACATTCTTACGTAGGGATTACCACTCACGGTTACGTTTGGAATACCTATCACAATATATTCCCTAAATATCTTCAGAGAAAACATAGTGTTTAACTCCTTCGTGTAACCCAACGCATTGGAGAGCTATCTCGGGCTCACCTGACCTTAGTTTATCACAGAACCACCAGACTTTATAAACAATGCCCAAGAACTATAGCATAATTGTATCATATAAAACATGTTTAAAGGAAACATTACATTTCAACATTTAAATCAAAAGATATTAATACAACAAATTGATATAATCAAAACATTATCAAAACCATTTTCAATACGAAAATAAAAGAAACATAAAACATTGCATTTATTTTAAAAAATCTATGGCTGTAGAGGAAGCCGAAACTCAAATAATTGTCACAACAGCAGAGTAGTCGTTGTCACCGTATATGTAAGAAAAAAAAAATTCGTTTTGTCATTTAGAAAATTTTCATCTAAAAAGATTAATTTTGAATGAAATTAAAATTCAAAAGTTTTTATTATACAACTAATAAAAGAAGGTCGTATATAAATTGAAGTATGCCTCAACGAAGGGAGATTGAGACGAAGTCCCTTACCTAAAGTCCAACTTTTTCTCGTTCGTTCTTTATTTTACTGAATAATAATCTTAAATCAATTTATAATTTCTCACGTACTTCCTTTAATGTTTATTATTAAATTCATATCACATATTATCAGGATATAGTTATTAGTTAGTTATATGAGTTCATATAATACGTTATTTCGATGTTTGGTACATGAGTCAAAAATGAACTTGTTTGAAAAGAATTTCCCATCTAGTTATAAGTAAACCATCCCCAGAATAGTATTAATGATTTAAAAATCATCTCCAGAATAGTATTAATGATTTAAAAATCATATATATCCATTATATATTTATTTTATACTATTCCATAACATTTGGAGGTAAATAATGAAATGCACTGTTCACGGAGACGGTAGGCCGTACGTACGAATTAACACTACTTTCATTTCTGTGTCATATTAATGGAATTAAAACTAAATAAGACATATATATATATTATAATTTTATTATAATATATATGTTATATAGGTAAAATATGTTCATTTATTACATTATTTATAAATTCCATGTTAGGCATGAACAAGTCACATCACTTGAGTGTGTGGTAGTCCACACTTCCTCAGATGAAATTATCACAGTTCCACAACATGAAAAGCATAATGATGTGATTTAAAAATAAAATTCATAATAATATAGAAAAAATAAATACCATATATATCATATATAAATACAGTGACATCATAATGGCCACCATGAATGGTGTCAAAAGAATATTGAATAATCTTCGTTTCGTGAGGCTGCAATTCGCCACCCACAGAAACAATATGTTCTTTAACCATTAGATAGAGGTGTGTGTAAGTGTAGGTATAATCCTTATCATAACAATATACTAGTATATTGAGGATAGTTGTGTTATTATGGGATCTAATTACAAGAATATATTGTTGTGTGATGAAGGAAAATAAAAGGAAGAAACTCGAGAGAAGACATTACCACTAAATCGGGTAAGTCTTTTTGATTTGAGCCAAAGGCTTCCTTAAGAAGACTTATTCCCAAAGTGAGGCTTCTAGGAGTAAAAGATGGATGTGTAGAGATAATATGAGCAGATGTTTTAGGATCTAAGGTCTTGAGAGGTGTTGGTAAGGTTGTAGAGGTGGGGACCTTTTATAAAGAGGGAGGAGGGTCACTTTTGGAAAGTCTTGAAATGTTACATTATTATAAAATGATTTTAGGATTTTAAATGTCCCAAAATGATATATTTTGAGAATAAAGTGATAAGGGTTCAAAATACACCCATCCAATAGGTTATAAACAAGTTTATTCTTTATATTTTACCTTATCTTTCTATTTTATTTATATTGTTCATTAATGAGGTAATCACTACATCATCATGGTGTCATAAATTATTTTATTTATTTAATGTCTAAAAATTATAAAAAAACTACCATGATTTAGGAAATAGTTTTAACTTTAAAATTACTATTAATAGTCTTAGAGATAATTTATTTAAACAAAATTAAAATTGTTTTACTTAGGATATACAATCCATTGTTATATTTCTCTTCTTTTTAAAAATAATGTCATAAATGTCACTATTACACACATGTGACTCCATGGGCCCTAAAGTTAGGTAAAAAACTTCCCATGGTCAAACATGACTCAAAAAAGAGGATTTAGACACATGTTGGGGTCATTTTATATTATTATGATATTATTTTATTACTCTTAACTACCTGATTACTAATTAATCACTATAAATAATGATAATTACCGTCATTACTATTCATAATGTCCAAAAAAAGAGTCTCAATTACATAATTTGGACCTTATGATTCAAAATATGGAATAAATTTTACCAAATTACAAAAATAGAAATTGTAGTAGTGAATTTAAAAGTAATTCTCGTTGTCAAAACCAAAGATAAGTTTTTATGATGTAAAATCTATCAAAAGATTGATTTTTTTACATCCAATTTAAAAGTGAAATTACATCCAATGAAAAAAATTGAATTAAATTATAAAAACATAATTAAATTACACCTTAATACCAATTAAAATGAAAATTTAACTGTATAAATAAATTGGATGAAAAGGCAGTTTTGAGTTAACATGCTGTATTTTTCACTATTCATTAAAAAATGAACATTATCAGAAAAATACCAAAAATTAACCCTAAGCTATATTTGATATTCTAAATTCCAAAATGATGTCCATTTTAACAAATTCAAACAATATAAGTTTCATTAATAAATTATATAGCTAATTCCCACTGTCAATACAAATAGCCTTTTTTAAGAATCAATATCTATCAAAAGATTGATATTTGTTTATGTCTATTTTCAAAGTGAAATTAATTATAATGAACAAAATTGGATTAAATGGTAAAAATATATTCAAATTAAACTTTAAAACCAATTAAAAATATAATCTAGCCATATAATTAAATTAGATGAAAAATCAGTTTTGAAGTAAAATGCAGTATTTTTAACTATTCATAAAAAATGAACATTGTCAGAAAAATACCAAAAATTTATCCAAAGTAAATTTCAATGTACCAATTCTAAATAATAAGTTTTTTTTTACAAATAGAGATTATAAAATTTTAAAAATTTAGATTTAAAAATGGATTTCCATCAAAAGGCTGTAAAACAATCTTTTAAAAATATTAGAGTATTATATGATTAAGATTGGATTTATTCCCATTTTAAGCCTCTAAAACACTATCTAGTTCATAAATAGACATAGATATGAAAATATGTTATTCTTTACTTTCTTGTGATGTTACATTTGGGCAAGTATTTTCCAAACCTTAGTTGATTTAAAGTGTGGCGTGGATATGATAGGGGTTTCCTTTAAAAGTGGGGTGAGTGGCACACCTATTATTGTTTGGAAAGTGTGAAACACAAACAAATTTTATACATGTAACCAGGACCTAATAACAACCACTTATCAATTTTAAAAGTTATAGAGATATAATATTTTCAAAAAAAGATTTTTAATTTTTTTGTTATGTTACACCTTATATTCTAAGTTTAACAACTAATTAAACTCTTTTATACCATAATCACAGAAAATAATTCTAATTATTATCATTACTAATTACTGTGAAAAATTTAGTTTACCATATTAGATAAAATAAATATTTATGATTCAGAAATTACACACCATTTTTTCAAATTCTACTCACATAAGTGGTATAATTTAATTCAAAATTAATCATGCATACATGGTGAGAAAGAGAGGTTTGAAATTGAAAATGTTTATATTATTAAAATATTTTAATAAAAAAATCAAATATGAAAGTTATTAAAATGAACTATATTGGAACAATAGATTAATAATTTAACTATTTTTTCATGAAACCCAATTTGAAATCCTACATAACATTATAATTTATTTACAATAATAAAAAAAATTCAATAAAAATCCATTATTTTTCATTATTCATCAAAAAATGAAACCTCCCAAAAACATCCCAACTATTCACCCTAAGAGAATTATCGTATTAAAATTTCAAATATGACATTTATTTTTTAATATAATTTTTATAAAAATGTTAAAAAATTTACATTATTTTATGTGGCTAAGAACAATTATATCAACTTTTTGAAAAAATAGTGTTTCGTAGAAAATAATAATTTTTATTTCCAATGATTTTTATTTTATCACTAATAAATAGATAACAAATAAATTTTTTAAAATATATATTTTCATAATTTATTTAATACTATTTATACCCATCATTCTAATTGCCAGGAGATTGCAATCATATTATGTAATAATATTTATAATATATTATTGTTCTATAAAACTCACCTTTGTGTGTAACATAAGATATCTGAGAAATTTATTATTGTGTGTAATGAAAGATAAATGTAGTGTTTCATGATTTCAAATATATAGAATTTCTTTAAAATATAAAATATATCATATACTCATGGGTTGTTATTTTCCTTTCATCACATGTTGTTGAATCTCATATATGTTATCAAATATGATGTTCATATTTTAGAATTTCGGTGTGTTAAATTCAATCCGACATAAATAAATTACATCCTTGCAATTTAGGATTGATCATTATAGTCAATAGTTTGATATTTGAAAATTCCATTGTCGAAATAATCATGTAGAATTTTGTTTAAAATATTCCTATAATAAGAGATAAAGAGAATAAAATGGTCTTATATAATAACACATGTTTTGGTTTTTAAGTAGGATAGAATTGGTGGAATGTAATTATTTCCACAAGGTGGAAAAGCATATATATTTATAAAGAGTGATTGAGTTCATTTATATCAAAAAATTTAATGATAAATAGTCTGTTAAGGGACTCAAAACCATATATCAAATAATTTTGAATAGGTCATTGATATCATCATAAATGAGGTTAATATGATACTAATTTATATCAAAATAATTTTTATAATATTCAGGAATTTATTTACTATCTTGGAATATAATGAAATTAACTTACCAGATAAATTTCTATTTTATAAAACTAATTTATTATTTTTGTTGTGATTTGATAAATATCCAATTAATCTCTTATTATAATAAATAAATATCAAATTTTTTTATCCATGAAGCACTAAAATTACCAATTAATAAAATATAAGATCCATAAAAAATCCTTTATGTTTGTCTATAACTATTTTAATGGTCGGAATTTCTTTTCTGATAAATTGATTTCTAAAACTCAAAATTTGCACTACATGTTCATCATTAATATTTATTCATCAAAGTTTTTAATTAAATGGAATGATATATTAACATGGAAATCATGTAGGCCAGTGGTAGGAATGAAATTCTTATTGTCCTTAGGTCATGGGGTCAGGCCCCACCACCATGCCGAATGTGATAGGTTATCACCCTATATACAAGTTGTCAATTTTATAAGTAATATCAATATAATTTTTATACAGTTCTTAAAAATATTATGGATATCCTTAAGATAATGTTAATCATTAAATACGCTTTTTAATAATTTTCAAGGATATTTATTTATTTATTTACAAAGTATAATGATATATTTGACTATTATTAAAATTTCCTTAATGATTATATTAAATTCAATTATTATAAATCCCTTTAAGTGTATTTATTTTCAAAATATAAAAACATTATACCTCAAATAACCATTTCACTAAAAAAATTCATTCCTTAAATGTTTCCCAAATTATTCTTAATATAGGTAGTTTCCCATCACCTAAAACCCAGAAGAGGTGTTTAATACATTGAATATGTGATCAATATTAAACTCACAAACTCATAATGGTATTCATTACAATAATTTTATTGAACAAAATAATTAAAAAATAAATAAATAATCCTCATATGATTTGTGATTCTTATAACTTAAATAACATTGGTATGATAATTCTACAATTTAATTACTGAATCCAAATACATAAAATAATTTATCATTTTTATTTATACAAATTTATTTCCATGTTATTAGATTTAACCTTATATGAGATAATTTGGACATATAATTCCATGGTTCTTAATTCTTAAGATAATGGACTATAAATGTATCCTTAGGATAATATTTATTTATTTTTATCATACTATTCTTTTGTTTCTCTATAGTTATTTCCATTAATTCATTCTTTTCCATGAATACATAATTCTCTCAATCCATAGAGTTACTTTCGTAGGTGTATCTTTATATATAAAAAACATGGTAGAAATCAATCATTCTTTCATCCATAGTATCTACCACTGAGTTCATAGAAACTTCCATCCATATCTTCTTTGGTGAGTCACAAAGTTGTTTAACATATATATTGTTAGTAATATTTTTTGGAAAATAACTAGGCATAATAAAAATTTATTTAACTCATATCAACATCCCACTTGGTTTGAGATTTTTAACACATTGACCTTCATGTTCAATTTAAACATGGTTAATTTGGGTTCCAACCATGGGCTAAAACCAAAAATCCTATTTTGAGAAATAAAATCATAGTAGGAAAACCATATTATTATTTATAGGGTGTCTGAATTATGTCACATTATTTTGAATTTATGAAAAATTTGGTTTTATAAAGATCAATCATTATCATTATCTATTTAAATACTTCTATAATGATAATTTAGAAAATGTGATGTTATCCTAATAATATCCCCCCGGAGTGTCAAACATGGTGTGTAATATGTCTTGTTTTTCGGTACTAGGTGATTATAATTTCAAGCCCAAGGAAACCATTTTAATGTTTTTACCCGTAGGTAAATATGTGCAGGATCATATCCACGTGTAGTATCTAGATTGGGATTTATCATTTTGAATAACCACATAATATTTACCTTAACAAAATTTTAATATGTTCTTAAATACTTATCATCAAATTATATTTTTGGGTTATGTTATCTAATCTATATTTTTCTTAATATAGTTCATAATTTTGGTAATAAACTTTTTATAATACCAATTGTATTGACTCCTACCCCAATAGTTTGGAGTTGATGCCTTCTACCTTTACATTGTCATATGATAAACACAAATTATTCTCGAATGACATAATATTTTAGTAGTCTTTGTAAACTAGATACATACATGAGTACCAAATTACACTTGAATACACAAATTACAAAATATTTTTTCTTAAAAATATCATTATTCTCTCAATAATATCCTAATAAATATTTCACAATAACTTAATGGAATAATGGGTAATGTAAATAGAATATGGGTGAGATGAAACACTCAATAAGGTTTTAGTACAGTGGAATAAATCATGAATCAATAATCACAATCAATATGGATAGGTAATTAACTGAAAAAATGTTCAATATAATAAATAAAATATGAATAAATTGGTTAAAAAATATGGAAAGGTATTTAAAATAAAACACATGACATTTAATAAAAAAACCTAACTATCATAACTGGATAAGGAATAATTTATATGGAATGGTAAATATATAAATCACATACCATTTAAATAAATGATAATGAAATACATCCAAAGATAATATCATAGTGAAAATATCCTGGATTTAAATAACTGAACAGTGTGTAAAATCCCAAGTAAATAATGAATAATACATTTCCATATTTATTAATATTTGTGAATTAAATATTTATTTTACTTTAAAGGGGTTGCTATGTTCGACAGCGTACCCGATACGCAACAAAGAGTTTCTTTGAAATCTAACGTTGCACACTAATAATAAAATAACATTATTTTAAATGTTAGTTAACACGTAGCTGTTGTATTGGTGGGAATGAATAGAAATAACTAAAATATTATTATATATGTTTTTTAAATGTTTTTATACTTATCCGATAAAGGATAAAGGATTAAAATATGAAAAGAATTCAATTTTAGGCATATATACTCTAATTTTCACTAAAGGTCCACTTATCAACTTTTAATGGCGAAAATTCATTAAATATATTTTTGGTCACTCTTTTACATACTATTGGACCAAATAAAACTCTTATATATAATCGGGATATCAAAATTTACTTCGTGTAATTTTTTTGTATTTTTCCAATAATGTTCATTTTTAATTAATTGTGAAAAATTTTGTATTTTAATTCAAAACCTCTTTTTAATCTAATTTTTTAATATGATTAGATTATCTTTTGAAGTGGGTTTAAAGTGAAATTAGAATATATTTTTACCATTGAATTCAATAGGGGTTATTCGAATTAATTTCACATTGAAATTGGACTTAAACTAGTGTCACTCTTTTGATACTTATTATTTCATAAAAACATGCTACCTGCTCTGACAGCGGGAATTAATTATTAAATTAATTAATTCAACTTATATGTTTTGAATTTTGTAAAATAGAAATCTTTTTTGAATTCATAATATAAAATAGAGCTTAGGGTGAAGTTTTGGTATTTTCTGAAAAACTTCTATTTTTGATGAATAGTGAAACCACTAAGTGGTACTTATAAAAACTGATTTTCTGTTTAAATGAAAATTTACAACCTTTGTGTTTTGAATTTCAAAAATCCGACATATATGTTTTTCATTAAAAATTAAATGGTGGTTCAATGGGATTAAAATAATTTTTTGGTGAATAGTAACTTATTAAGTTTTTAATCGCAATTAAAGCTAATTAGTGCAATTTAAGGAAAAAATGATATTATAATAAATTGAAAATACCTAGAAACATCTCCTAACCTTATTGGATGTGTCATGGCCGACCAAGAGAAGCCAAGGGTCAACTTTGGGACCCCATGGAGCCACTTTTGTAGGAAAATGACATAAATAACTTTTTATTTAAAGTTAAAATTAAAATGATACAAACATGAGTTGTTTTACTAAAACAATTTTTAAATGTGGTAATACAAGTAATATTTTTGACTATAAATAGTAATTGGAAAGATAAAAATATTTCCTACATCATAGTAGTTTTTTTTATAATTTTTAGATATTAAAAAAATAAAATTATTTATGACATCATGATGATGCAACAATGACCTCATTATTTAACAATTTAAATAAAATGGAAAGATAATGTAAAATATAAGACCTAAACATGTCCAAAACCTATTTGATGGGTGGATTTAGAACCCTTATCACCTTATCCTCGAAACACATCAATGCGGGAATAATAAAATCTGAAACTCATTCTAAAATAAAGTATCATTCTGTTACTTTCCAAGAGTGCCCCTCCTCTCCTCTTATAAAAGGCCCCCACCTCTACCTCCTTACCCACACCTCTCAAGCCTTTGGCTCGCCCAAACCCTGACACTTTTTCCTCTACACACCCCTCTATTACTCCTTGAAGCCTCCCTTTGGGGAGAAGACTTCCCAAGGAAGCATTTGAGCTCAAAACAAAGGAAGTTTCCCGATTTTAAGGTAATGTGTTCACTTGAGTCCTTTTATTTTATTTTGGTTCTCCAACCCCCTAAAATCTTTTTATTCATTTATTTTGTAACAACTGCAGTATCTTCAATATACTAGGATGTTGTTATATGAAGGATTCAAGCTACACTTACAGACACCTACATCTAATGGTTAATGAATATACTGTTTCCGTGGATGGCGAATTTCTGCCTCCCGAAACGATGTTTGTTCAACATTCTTTTAACACCTTCAAAGGTGGCCATTAAGATGACACTATATTTATATATGATATATAATATGTTTATGTTTTCCTTAAGGTTATGTATTTTTCATTTTGGTCATACCTTTATGGTTTCCATTATGGGTAAACGCGATATCTTCATTTAAGGAAGTGCGGACTATCGCCCCCTCAAAGTGATTTGAATCGTTAATGCCATATGTGGGACGTATAAAGGATAGAGTTAAAGTTATTATATATGATTTTATACTGGAATTATAATATACCTTTATATCATTATTATTTTCTTTCCATTAATTTTTGAGATAGGAATGAAAGTAGCATTCATGCGTACGTACGACTTACCGTCTCCATGAATGGTGCATTTCATTTCTTATCATCAAATGTAATGTACAATTATAAGTACATATATATAATGGATATATATTATGTATGTTACATATTAGTGATGAATATAATTCTGGAATTAAAATATACATACCTCTCATTTAGTTTTAATTCCATTAATATGACATAGAAATGAAAGTACCGTCCATGCGTACATACGGCTTACCGTCTCCATAAACGGTGCATTTCATTTCTTACCTCTAAATGATTATGTAATATTATAAATTCATGTATATACTGGATATATATGATATATATGATATCAACATCATTAATATAATTCTTGATATAATGGATATTTTACCACATGAACAACTTGTAATTATAAAGAGTTTATTTTTGACTCAAGTACCAAGGATCGACAAAACGACCATTATTAACTTAAATAATTACATAGTGTTCATAACCTTGTAATAAGTGATATAAAATGAATAATGAACTTGAAAAAGGTTCTTATGAAAGTATAAATTAACTAAAGTTTATTATTCAGGACGTTAAATAATGATCGAGTCAAGTCAGACCCGAGGTAAGGGACTTCGTCTCAATCTCCTTTCATTGAGGCATATTTTTTTTTGTACACCACATTATTTTATACGGTGTATAAAACCCTTTTACTTTTACTTTTATTCAAAAGGAATATTTTTATACGAAGTTTTTTACTAAATGAAAAATGGGAATGTTTTTTTTCGTACGTATGCGGCGACAACGACTTCTCCGCTGTCGTGACCATTATTTGAGATTCGGCTTCCTCTACTAGCCATTACCTTTTAATGAAAAATAAATACCATGTTATTTTGGTACTGAAAATGTTTTTTATAATGGATTTGTTATGTCAATATATTTAAGTGATATATTGTGATCAAAGTGTGGAAATTTTTTCATTCCATTATATTTGTTTTATGTCTTATGATTTTATAATGGTACTTGGACATTTGATAGGTGGTTACGTGATAAACCATATGACTGGTGGTGCCGTGAATACTAGGACGGGTGGTTACGTTATAACCTCCAATGCATTAGGTATGGAAGTCGGCCGTATGACTATTCCATTATGTATGGAAGTTCAACGAATGGCTATTCCATTATGTGATATGTGTGGAAGTCAACCGTATGGTTATTCCACTTAAGTTTGTTTATGTCCCAAGTTACCTTTATATGTTATGTGTTCTTTATATGGGTTTTATGGTAATCTTTTTGTTACAAAAGGGTACGTAATGATATTTTATTCAGTGAAGAGTTTTTACTACATCATAAAGGTGAAGGTATTACATTGATAAAGTATACATGGTTTACATGATGTTTGAAAAACTAACAGTTTCCTTTCTTTGTGTATCCCTTACTGAGCATTTTATGATCACCCCAATTTTTTCTGAAATGTTTTCCACAGGACATAATGTGGAATTGATTCAAGGATGGGATCAGGGGAAAGTCATGCTATCTAAACCATGGAACTAGACATGTTTCGTTTTAAGAGTTTTTATTTTATGGAAACTTAGTATAAGTGTCTACTTTGTAATCTTTTGAGATGTAATAGTTATGTCCTAATTCTCTAAAACTCTAAACCTGAAAAGATCCTCAATGTGAATTATTCATTTAATTCAATATTAAGTAATGTTTAAGGCTAGATCCTTATAGTTGGTATCAAAGGTCAGTTTAGACAACTTTAGGAGTTAGAAAATTGTTAAATTATAAATTAATTTATAGTATGATTGAAATGATATAACATTTACGGATTACCATGTTGCTTATCCTAAGATATTTCTGTTTTCAGAATGGTTTTTCGTAGAGGAAACAAAGAAGCTATGTTGGGATGACATCAAGAGGAAGATAACCTTCCAATTCAGCGACCTGAGATGGTCAGAATTGGTACTGAACAGTTTGTTGTAGTGATGGCATAATTAAATCAGGCTATAAATGGTGGGGGTATCCATGCACGAGATCAGCCAGATCAACCATAGAGGAACATGTCAGTGGTGGAACATTTCATGAGGCAACATCCCCCATCATTCAAAGGATCATCTGACCCTGTGCTAGCTAAAGGGTGGATTAAAGCACTAGAGAAGATTTTTGATGTCATGGGGGTGTTTAGAACATCAAAAGGTTAGTCTTTCTATTTACCGTTTTGAAGGAGAAGCTGATCAATGGTGGTCGATGGTGAACAATATTAGGGATAGTGATGAGATTGATGATCTTCACTGGGACGAATTCAAAGGTATGTTTCTTGAGAAATATTTTCCTAAGGTGGTTCGTCTTAGTATGGAAAAACAATTTCTAGAATTGAGGCCGGAGGATGACTCAATGGCTTCTTATGAAGTAAACTTCACTCGACTGGCATGGTATGCTCCAATCTTCATACGAGATCTTGATAGTAAAATCAACCATTTTTACTCAGGATTAAAGCCAAAGTATCGAAGGGATTTAGCTTCTCGTGAGTTCAAAAGATATAAAAAACATGTACGATGTGCAGAAAAGGTGGAAATAGAGTTTGCCGATGATCAGGTGTTCTTTGACAAACGACAGAATAAGAGGTCCAGTTGGTAGGCAAAGGGGAAGAATTCACCAAATAATCAAGGTGGTAAGAAAACCAAATATCCATCCTATGAGAAGTTTGGTAAAATGCATCCTGGAGAATGTTTATCCAAGTCTGGAAAGTGCTTTCGGTGTGGTAATTCTGGTCATATTGCTCGTAACTATAAGGAAGATGATCAGGCAAGCAATGAAAAGCCAGCGGTAAGATGTTTTAAGTGTAATGAAATGGGTCATTATGAAAATGAGTGTCTAATGAAGAACTCAACTGGGGGAAAGTAGCCAGACTACAAGAAGAAAGGGGTGGTGTAATCCTTTGCAACTACTTCAGTAGATGTTGGTCCGTCGAATGAAGTAGTATCATGTACACTGTTTGTTTGTTCAGATTATGCCAATGTGTTATTTGATTCAGGGTCTACACATTGTTTCATTTCTGAGAAGTTTTCTAGTAAATTTGAAATTGCATCTCAAGATATGAATCCTGAACTTATGGTAAAAGCACCTAGAGGAAACATTGAGACAAAAAGAAATTATAAGAACCTTTTTATCCTTGTTTGCGGAAAGAATCTACCTGAAAACCTTATTGTTTTTCCTCTAGTAGAGTATGATGTTATTTTGGGCATGGATTGGATTTCAGTTTATCATGCCAAGATTTACTACAGAGAAAAAATGGTTTCTTTTCAGAAATATTTTCAGTTTGTGTACAAGAATGAACCCTTGATTTTGATAACATATCAGGAAGTTGAGAATCTAGTAAAAGATGGAAATGAATGTTATCTTGCACATAATGTTGAAAACAAGGGAACTGTTCAGATTAATGATGTGCCAGTGGTAAATGAGTACCTTGATTTTTTTCCTGATGAGTTCCCTAGTATTATTCATGATCGAGAATTTGAATTTACTGTTAACTTAGTTCTTGATTCTAAGCGAATTTCAAAACCCCCTTATCAAATGGCTCAAGTTGAACTTTTATAGTTAAAGAAGCAATTATAGGAGTTATTAGATAAAGGTTTCATTCGACCTAGCACATCACCATGGGGTGCTCCTGTCTTTTTTGTTATAAAGAAAGATGGTTCAATGAGACTTTGCATTGATTATAGATCCTTGAATAATATCACTGTTAAGAACAAGTATCCTTTGCCTCATATTGATGATTTGTTTGATCAGCTCCAGGGAGCTCAGCATTTTTCGAAGATTGACTTGAGGTTGGGGTACCATCAGTTGAAAGTAAAAGAAGTAGACATTCCAAAGACTGCGTTCCGTACTAGATATGGCCATTATGAATTTTTTGTTATGCCTTTTGGGTTAACCAATGCACCTGCTGTATTCATGGACCTTATAAATAGAATTTTCCATGAGTTCTTGGATAAATTTGTGGTTTTTTTCATTGATGATATTTTGGTGTTTTCTAATATAAAAGAGGAGCATGAAAGTCATTTAAGGGTTATCTTGAAAACCTTAAAAGAAAAGAAACTATATGGAAAATTCAGAAAGTGTGAGTTTTGGTTACAAAAAATTTCTTTCCTTGGTCATATTGTTTAAAAAAATGGCATAAATGTTGATCCTTCTAAAACAAAAGTTGTTGAAGAATGGCCAAGACCCACAAATGTAACCGAGATCCATAGTTTCGCTGGTTTTCCAGGTTACTACCGAAGGTTTGTTGAAAATTTTTTATGGTTATCTAGTCCAATGACTAAGCTAACTTGGAAGGGTGTTAAGTTTATTTGGACAAAAGAATGTGATGATTGTTTTCAGGAGTTGAAAAGAAGATTGGTGAATGATCTAGTTTTGGCACTTCCCTCCAGGAATGGTGAGTTTGTTATCTATAGTGATTCTTCATTCAAAGGACATGGTTGTGTCCTTATGTAGAATGATCAGGTAATTGCATATGCTTCTCGACAGTTGAAAACTGATGAGGTAAATTACACCCTACACATGATCTGGAATTAGCTGCTGTTGTTTTTTCTTTAAAAATTTGGAGGCATTATTTGTATGGAGTAAAGTGTGAAATATATACTGATCACAAAAGTTTAAAGTATATATTAACTTAGAACGAATTGAACATGAGACAGAGGAGATGGCTGAAATTAATCAAGGATTATGATTTTACAATTCACTACCATCCGGGAAAAGCAAATAAAGTTGTTGATGCTTTGAGTCAAAAATGTAATGGTTCATTAACAATGTTGCGTTTGGAAATTGATCCTTTGGTTAAGGATTTGATGAACATTGGCATAGAAGTTGTTGGTGCCAGATGTCCTTCTGTTTTGTTTCAGGTATCAGTGAAATCTTCTCTATCAGACAGAATCAAGCAAGCACAGAAGCAAGACAATGAGTTACAGAAAAAGGTAGAGATGGTTCAGAAAGGTAAGTTTCCTGAATTCAACATTGATAATGATTGAGTTTTGAGATTTGAGAAGAGATTATGTGTGCCTTGTGATTCACAGTTGAAGAATGAGTTGTTTTGTGAGGCTCATAGCTCCCAGTTTTCAGTTCATCCTGTCAGTACTAAGATGTACAGAGATCTGCGAGAGTATTACTAGTGGGATGGAATGAAAAGGGATATTGATGATTTTACTGTGAAGTGTTTGACTTGTCAGCAGGTTAAAGTAGAGCGGCAGTCACCGAAAGGGATGCTTCAGCCTTTACCAGTGACAGAGTGGAAATGGGAAAATATATCCATGGACTTTGTTGTGGGATTACCGAAGACATCTAGAGGTCATAATGCAATATGGGTTATTGTTGATCGATTGACTAAATCTGCTCATTTCCTTCCTATTCGAGATACATTCTCTCTAGATCAACTTTCTCATTTGTATTTTAATGAGATATTCAGGTTACATGGAGTTCCTATCTCCATTGTATCTGATCGTGATCCCAGGTTTACTTCTATCTTTTAGAAAGGCCTTAAAAAGTAGTTGGGTACTGAATTAAATTTTAGTACAACTTTTCATCCTCAATCAGATGGGCAGTCAGAACGATCAATTCAAAATTTGGATGATATGCTATGGGCTTGTTCGATGGATTATCAGGGAAGTTGGGACCAATATATTTCATTGGTTTAGTTTTCATATAATAACAGTTTTCATTCCAGTATACAGATGGCTCTGTTTGAAGCATTGTATGGTAAACGGTGTCGAACTCCAGCTTTTTGGGATGAAGTGGGTGAAAGGAAGATGATGGGATCAGAATTGGTAGAAGATATGGCAGAAAAAGTTCAATTGATTCAGAAACACATGGAAACAGCTCAGAGAAGACAGGAGAGTTATGCGGATAACCGTAGGAAGGATCTATCTTTCGAGGTAGGTGATCATGTTTTTCTCAAAGTCTCGCCATGGAGGAGTGTGATGTGATTTTGTAAGAAAGGAAAGCAGAGTCCAAGGTTCATTGGACCATATGAAATTCTGGAGAATGTTTGATCAGTTACTTACCGAGTTGCTTTACCTCCGAGTTTATCTCAGGTACACAATGTTTTTCATGTTTCGATGTTGAGAAAGTATATGCCAGATCCATCTCATGTTTTTAACCCAGAGGTAGTTCAGTTGGAAGAGAATCTCTCTTATGAAGAACAACCAGTCCAGATTCTTGACCGAAGAGAGGAAGTGTTGCGAAATAAGGTAATTCACCAGGTAAAGGTTTTGTGGAAAAATCATATGGTTGAAGCGGCAACGTGGGAATCTGAAAATGTTATGAGGGATAAATACCCCAACTTATTTTGATAAGTGAAAAAAATTGCGAGGACGCAATTCCAAAAAGGGGGCAAGAATGTAACATCCCAGGTAAATAATGAATAATACATTTTCATATTTATTAATATTTCTGAATTAAATATTAATTTTACTTTAAATGGGTTTCAATGTTTGATAGCATACTCGATATGCAACAAAGAGTTTTTTTGAAATCTTACATTACACACTAGTAATAAAATAATATTATTTTAAATGTTAGTTAACACATAGCCATTGTATTGGAGGGAATGAATAGGTATAACTAAAATATTATTATATATGTTTTTTTAAATGTTTTTATACTTATCAGATAAAAGATAAAGGCTTAAAATATGAAAAGAATTCAATTTTAGGCATATATACTCTAATTTTCACTAAAGGTCCACTTATCAACTTTTAATGGTGAACCGTCATTAAATATAGTTTTGGTCACTCTTATACATTATATTAGACCAAATAAAAGTCTTCTTTATAATCATGACATCAAAATTTACTTTGTGTAATTTTTTGGTATTTTTCCGATAAAGTTCATTTTTTAATGAATAGTGAAAAATGTTGTATTTTAATTCAAAATCTCTTTTTAATCTAATTTTTTAATATGATTAGATTATCTTTTTAAGTGGTTTTAAAGTGAAATTAGAATATATTTTAACCATTGAATCCAATAGGGGATGTTGGAATTAATTTCACTTTGAAATTGGACATAAACTAATGGAAATCTTTTGATACTTATTGTTTCATAAAAACACAGTATTTTCTCTGACAGTGGGAATTAATTATTAAATTAATTAATTCAACATATAAGTTTTTAATTTTGTAAAATATACATCATTTTTTAATTTGGAATATCAAATATAGCTTAGGGTGAATTTTTGGTATTTTTCTGAAAAACTTCAATTTTTGATTAATAGTGAAACCACTAAGTGGTACTTATAAAATCTGATTTTCCGTTTAAATGAAAATTTACCACCTTTGTGTTTTGAATTTCAAAAATCCAACATACATGGTTGTCATTAAGAAGTAAAATGTGGTTCAATGGGATTAATATAATTTTTTGGTGAATAGCAACTTATTATGTTTTTAATCGCGATTAGAGGTAATTAGTGCAATTTAAAGCAAAAATGATATTATAATAAATTGGAAATACCTAGAAACATGTCCTAACCTTATTCGATGTGTCATGGGAGACCAATACAAGCCATGGGTAAACTTTGGGACCCCATGGAGCCACTTTGATAGGAAAATGACATAAATAAATTTTTATTTAAAGTTAAAATTAAAATGATACAAACATGAGTTGTTTTACTAAAACAATTTTTAAATGGGGTTATAAAAGTCATATATTTGACTATAAATTGTTATCGGAAAGATAAAAAGATTTAATACATCATATTAGTTTTTTTATATTTTTTAGACATTAAATAAATTAAATTATTTATGACGTCATGATGATGCAGTGATGACCTCATTATTTAACGATTTAAATAAATTGGAAAGATAATGTAAAATCTAAGACCTACACATGTCCAAAACCTATTGGATGGGTGTATTTAGAAACCTTATCACCTTATTCTCTAAACAAGTCAATTTGGGACCATTAAAATCCAAAAATCATTCTAAAATAAAGTAACATTTCCTTATTTTCCAAGAGTGCCCCTCCTCTCCTCTTATAAAAGGCCCCCACCACTACCTCCTTACCCACACCTCTCAAACCTTTGACATGGCCAACCCCTGCACATTTTGTCTCTCCACATCCCTCTATTACTCCTTGAATCCTCACATTGGGCATATGTATTCCCAAGAAGGACTTTGAGCTCAAACCAAAGGAAGTTACCCGATTTTAAGGTAATGTCTTCACTTGAGTCCTTTTGTTTTATTTTGCTTCTCCAACCCCCTAAACACTTTTTATTCATTTATTTTGTAACAAATCCAGTATCTTCAATATACTAGTATGTTGTTATATGATGGATTCTAGCTACACTTACACACACCTACATCTAATGGTTAAAGAACATACTGTTTCCGTGGATGGTGAATTTCTGCCTCCCGAAATGATGATTGTTCAACAATATTTTAACACCTTCAAAGGTGTCCATTAAGATGAAAATATATTTATATATGATATATAATATTTTTTATGTTTTCATTAAGATTCTGTATTTTTCATTTTGGGCATACCTTTATGGTTTCCATTATGGGTAAACGCGATATCTTCATTTAAGGAAGTGCGGACTACCGCCCCCTCAAAGTGATTTGATTCGTTAATGCCATATATGGGATGTATAAAGGATGGATTTAAAGTTATTATATATGATTTTATACTGGAATTATAATATACCTTTATATCATTTTTATTTTCTTTCCATTAAAGTATGATATAGGAATGAAAGTAGCGTTCATGCGTACGTACGGCTTACCGTCTCCATGAACGGTGCATTTCATTTCTTATCCCCAAATGTAATGTACAATTATAAGTACATATATATAATGGATATATATGATGTATGTTACATATAAGTGATGAATTTAATTTTGGAACTAAAATATACATACCTCTCATTTAGTTTTAATTCCATTAATATGACATAGAAATGAAAGTAGTGTTCATGCGTACGTACGACTTACCATCTCCATGAACGGTGCGTTTCATTTCATACCTCTAAATGATTATGTAATATTACAAATTCATGTATATACTGAATATATATGATATATATTATTTCTAAATCATGAATATAATTCTTGATATAATGGATATTTTACCAAATGAACAACTTGTAATTATAAAGAGTTTATTTTTGACTCAAGTACCAAGGATCGACAAAACGACCATTGTTAACTTAAATAATTACATAGTGTTCATAACCTAGTAATAAGTGATATAAAATGAATAATGAACTTGAAAAAGGTTCTTAATAAAGTATAAATTAACTCAAGTTTATTATTCAGGATGTTAAAGAATGATCGAGTCAAGTCGGACCCGATGTAAGGGACTTCGTCTCAATCTCCTTTCATTGAGGAATATTTTGTTTTTTACACCAATTTCTTTTATACGGTGTTTAAAACCCTTTGAATTTTACATTTATTCCAAAGGAATATTTTTATACGAAGCGTTTTACTAAAAGACAAAAGGGAATGTTTTTGTCGTACATATGCGACGACAACGACTTCTCCGCCGCCGTGACCATTATTTGAGATTCGGCTTCCTCTACAAGCCATTAATTTTTAATCAAAAATAAATACCATGTTATTTTGGTACTGAAAATGGTTTTTATAATGGATTTGTTATGTCAATATATTTTAGTGATATATTGTTATCAAAGTGTCGAAATGTTTTCTTTCCATTATATTTGATTTATGTCTTATGATTTTATAATGGTACTTGGACATTTGACGGGTGGTTACGTGATAAACCATATGACGGGTGGTGTCTTGAATACCAAGATAGGTGGTTATGTTATAACCTCCAATGCATTGGGTATGGAAGTTGGCCATATGGCTATTCCATTAAGTATGGAAGTTTCCCGAATGGCTATTCCATTAAGTGGTATGTATAGAAGTCGACCGTATTGTTATTCAACTTAAGTATGTTAATGTCCCAAGATACCTTTATATGTTATGTGTTCTTTATATGGGTTTTATGGTAATATTTTCATTAAAAAAGGGTAAGTAATGATATTTTATTCAGTGAAGAGTTTTTACTACTTCAGAAAGGTGAAGGTATTACATTGATAAAGTATACATGGTTTACATGATGATTGAAAAACTAACAGTTTCCTTTCTTTGTGTATCCCTTACTGAGCTTTTTATGCTCACCCCAAGTTTTTTTGAAATGTTTCTCCTAGGGCTTATTGTGGAAATGGGTCAAGGATGGGATCAGGGGAATTTCATTCTATTTAAAACATGGAACTAGACATGTTTCGTTTTAAGAGTTTTTATTTTATGGAAACTTAGTAGAAGTGTCTACTTTGTAATCTTTTGAGATGTAATAGTTATGTCCTAATTCTCTAAAACTCTAAACATGAAAAGATCCTCAATTTGAATTATTCATTTAATTCAATATTATGTAAGGTTTAAGGCCGAGGCGTTATACAGTGAATAAAAGAATTCTTAATTATTGGATTTCATTTTTCCTAGGTTCATTAAACCTTTGCCATCTAGACCTTTCAAAAGAATGTTTAAATAATAATGGATAAAAAAACACTTAACTAAGGATATACAACTAATTCATCATATGAGACTACTGATGAATTGAGTTAATATCTATAACCGGGCACCAACCATGTCATACCAATCCATATAATTCCTTATATATCAAATAATATATTTAATTCATAAATAATATGTCTTTGAAATATCTATATTGAGTAAAGAATGTAGATTTATCAATAATTCCCATAGTTAATCAAATAACATTCTATGTAAACAATTTATATTAAAATTTTATACAATTTTGAAAAAAATAAATCCTTGATAAATAATGGGTATATTTAGTGGGAATTTAATGACAATAAAAATCAAACAAAAAAGTGAATTTCAATACTATCCTTGGTCCAAATGATCATAAACAATCTAGATGAATAATAAAGATGGTATAAATGTAACATATCCCTAGTAGAGTATATGTAAAATAAGTGTTGTTTTTCTCAATGAATGGAAATAATATAAAAATATATTTTAAGAAATTCTTGATGAAAATATTCATTATGTTTTGGAAATTACATTTTAAATCATAAAACATTTTGAAAAACCTTTTCTTTTAAAATTGTTTTTTAAAAAATTACCAAAATATAAAGAATATTTTTTTAAAAAAATGATCTTTTAAACATGGATAGGATGTTTCAAATAAATAAAATTCATATTGGTTGGTATATCCATACATGACGTGAAGAAAATTCTGTTTTCACAGAAAAAAGTGTAAAAAGGTGCCTTGTTCAGAAGGCGACAAGAAGATTCAATTGAAAAAAAAATTCAAAATAGGAATAATGTGAAAAAATTTATTCAAATTAATAATTTTTAAAAGGTTAATGTAAACATATTTTAAAAACTTTTTATAAATAATGTTTTTTATGAAAACTTATTTCCCACTGAAGAGAAATAAAGTCAAATTTTATTTAAACATTTTCTCAAAAACATTCAGAAAAAATAATAGCAAGATGGAACTATCCCTTGAATAATATCAAGAATAACTAGATAAGAAAAAATTAATTTTTTTATTAAACAATGATCATATAATCTCATTTTATTAAATTAAAGAACAATCAATTTTTATTATAATTAGATTATGATATAAGCCCTCAAAATGACCATAACATTGATGTGAGTATTTGTTAATGAATACATTATTTTAATAAAATATAAATACATGCAATTTTTTATATAAAATTGTATATATTGAAATTTTATTATACATATAATCATTCAATCTCAATGATAACTAAGAGGTTATATTACTTAATGAATTCAAATGAAGTAATGAATTTTTTTACCACTTGGAAAAATTAAATTCAAAAGCCTTATATGAAATAATTCATATTGAAATATTAAGTACGAATATGAATAAAACATTAATTAAATTAAATTTCAAAGTGGTGGCATAAAAACCATATGAAATAAATTATGTGATTAATAATACAATATTCTTTAATGAAATGAAATTGAGATTAAAACCCTTACCTTATACATCATTTGGGATGAACATGATTTAACCTAATGTATAGTTATTTTAAATATTTTATTATATTATTAAATAATAATAATAATATTTATGATATCATATATGAACTTTTTATAACATATAAAACTCGTTTCTTTAATAGTCATTCCTTATTTTCAATATTTTGAGTGTTAATTGTCTTCATTTATCATGCATGTTTTTTTATAAATGTTCCAATTATCAAACATATTATATATTTTTATCATGTCTTGAATATTAATCATGAAAAAGTGATTGTATTTTTAACCATTGTTTTTTTCTAAAACCCATCATGATTTATGGTTTTGAAAATAATGTATGTTACGATCATGGAGACGATAGGTCGTTTTTTTGTCTGAGTAACATTTCAATTTCTCACCAATAATTATGGAAAAGAAGTAAGTATGTTTTTACATTATAAAAGTATCATAATATAATTAATAAAATATTTTATAATTATATATTTAATTTTTGTTTTATGGTGTGGGAAAGAGAGTCAAAACACTTCCTGACAGAGGTAGACCACACATACACAAACAATGATATCATCTTTATGTGAGTGACAATGAATGAAAAAAATTATATATATTATTTTTCCTGAATGAAAAATATTTCATGGATATAATAATAATTTTTATATTTATCACATAAAATCATTAACATTTTTCTTTGTCACCTTCCATGTTAAACATTAGTGAATTACGAATCACAACACTTCTTGAGGTGGTATTCATCGTACACATGAGTGACGTTATCATATCTCTTACTGAATGGAATGAAAAAATATTTATATGATATAATTAATCAATAGTTATAATAATGTTAAAATTATAATATATATTATTTATAAACACTACAATACCGGGCATTTATAGGTGTCAATGAAAAAATAAATGACATTGTTTCGCGAGGTGGTTGTCTATTGTACACACGAATGATGTTTTCATAACCAATTTGATGGAAGTGGAGAAATTTGTATGTTATGACATTTTTACAAAAACATCATATTATATGTAATATAATTTAGTTATTATATAATCATGGTTCACTAATAAATGAAGGGGGTGGTAAAAAAATAAAATAAAGGTGTTTGTTGAAGATCATTACCTCTTCCCCAGTTATCCCCCATATATTTGAAATAAATCATCTCAAGGATAATGTTTTCCCAATATGAGATATCTAGGATTAGTTTTTAAAAGTTTATAAGTGATTTGGGTAGTTAATGTCTGAAACAATGTTTTCGAAAGGTTTGATGTGAAGAGGACAGGTGGGGTCCTTTTATTTTTAGGGTGAGTGGGACACTTGTGATTTTTTTGAAAGAGTGAATTACATAGATGCTTTTCTTTTCAAAAATACAAAAAATTTTAAATTTTCAATCCAAAAAGTATTATGTTAATTTTGATTCATAAAAATGGGTTTTTATGATTTTGGGGTGCTTTTTACACCATATATTATAAGATTAACCATTAAGTAAAATTGTTTTTCCCTAAATCGCTATAATTAATTTTAATTTGGTTCACTCAAAAATTAATTAGACCTTATTAGATAACATATATTATTAATATTACTAATTTTGAATCCATTTTTATAAATTCAACTCACATAAGTTAAATAATATAATTTAAAATTAATCACGCAGATGTCATGAGAATGAAGGTTTTTAAAGTGACAATGATCATTATTTTACAATGTTTTTATATAAAAATTCAAAATGAAAATAATTATAATGACCTAAATTGTATTAATTGATGTATAATTGAACTATATTCATATTAAACATAATTTAAAATATTATATAATTTTATTAATTATTTAGTTGAAAATATAGTCTTCAATTAAAATCATATATTTTTACTATTCATCAAAAAAATTAATATTCTCAGAAAAATAACAATAAATAACCATAATATAATATTGGGATTCTAATTTAAAATATGAATATTAATTTTTAATGTAAATTTTATAAAATTGGATCAAATTATTTTTAAATTATGATATCCAAGCACGATTATACTGTCATTTAGAAAAAATGTTTTTTTTGAAAAAAAATTAATTTTATTTTAAATGATTATTACTTTATTAATATTGAATATAAAACAAAAAAAAATGTGTATACTATATATTTTAATAAGTTAGTTTATAATACATATAACCTTAATTCCAGTGGCTAGGTGAGAACTATCATATTAAATAATAATATTAATAACATATTGATTTTGGTGAAACTAGGCCTTATGTTTAATGATAGTTATTAAGGACACATTTACTTACATGTAATGAAAGATGAAATATTTTTTTCATGAATTAAAGAGATATAATTTTTTTAATATATTTAGAATATTAAATATATCATAATGTATGAGGCTGTTGAATTTCTTTATAATCTTGGGGTTGTGTGTTATGCACGCTATCGAATATGACGTTCATATTTTAAAATTTCAATGTGTTATAGAGAAGATTATCCATCATCTAATATATCAACTGATATTAATAAAATTAATACATTATGATTTCGTATATATATATTCACTTGAGGTGTATATGAAAAAAGAAATATTTCACAAATAACTCATCAAACATAAATTTAGAATTATGTAAAAACATGAATAAAATAAAGGTTAAGGGAATAATTTCATTCATTAAAATATTTTAGTTAGTGTTTAAATTTGTTATCAAGTGGGACTGACTACAAAACTAAATAGGAGATAAAATAACTTTTACATGAAATTATTTTAGGCGTTTCATAGATTTATTAAACCATCAAATAAATTCCTAAAAATCAACATGATCAACATTATAGAAGTGAAATTAAATGATGGAATCACATTGTTATTTATATATGGAAAAATTATAATCTAAATTAACCACCCTTGTTTTTTAAATTGGATTATCTCATATTTAATTATAGTTTATTTTTTGACGAACATTACTAAGAAAACTATTGTTCCACACTTCTCTAAAATTAAATCAATTGATTCTATAATCAAAGGGATGAAAAAAGGGGAGAATGAGTTTCTATAAAAATTATAAGAGAATAGATAGAGAGTAATTTTCTAGGTAGATATCTCAAATTATATTCAGGTAAACACAATAAGTGGTATAATACCATTCATTGACCACTGACTCAATTTAAATAAGGGGGAGAGAAAATAAATTGAATTTAGACAAGAAATGGTCATTGAAAAAAATATAAATAGGGAGATTGATGTAACCTTTGGATTGTGGTTTTATTTTTTTCCAATTTAATTGTTGGTGTGAAATAAATGTGTGATTAACATGTGTGATAAAGTGAGATTCAACCCATTAAACATAATGATAATTCCAATGTAATTTGGAAATGAATTATTAAGAGTTATTTCCCTTAAATATATATCTTTATAGATTCAAGTGGTCTAAAAGACCTAAAAATATTTTTGAGATGGTTTTTATGGATATATGACAAGTAGTGTAAGTCTAGGAACTATTACCATCTCTAAAATTCTATAGAGGTTAAAGAAGCATCTTGGTAATAGTCCAATTACTTATAATGATTTGGAGAGATGATACTAATGTCCTTGATAAGTAATCATGTTGTATGTATAATCTATAATAGTTTAATGAATGTGGAGTTACTATCTAATGGGTTGATTTAAGAACATATCTTAATTGAGTAAAAAAGATATCTTGTCGTTCTAGGAAACCATTCAATGATTACCAAGCTTCAAAGAAGATTAATATAGTGGATTATATACAATGGAAGAATATTTGAGAGGAGAAAAGATAGCCTTAATACATTTTAAGTTATAAATAATTGATTTTATGAATTGTGGAATATATAAAATTTAATGAATTTTAAAAATTCTAGAAGTTCATATGCATAATTATGTATACTGGGAAAATTATTGTTCATGTGTTTTATACAGATCATTCACACTAGAGAAACTTGAAAATTGAAAAAAGGAAGTGGTTCCTTGAGCTCCATAAGGATGATTCTTAACTTCATAAATATCACCCCGCACAACAATAAATCATTTCACACTATTTAAAGATAAGTATTGAAGTTCCTAAGATTAATTCTTCAACTTCATAAGCATCATGAATGATCTATTTCAGGATGAAGACTTTGTAATGATAATAATAAGGATGATCAATGTTTGTATAAAGATCATTTTTGATACGCTTAATAATAACTATAAATATGTGTAACCATTATGTGCATTGTGCAAGGATCATTTCATAGTAAACATTTATATTATTTTATAATAAAAACATGAATTTCAAGAATTAGTTTTCTAAAGATTAACTTATATATGATGATTTCTGAACCATTCATTCATGATGAAAACATCATGATTCTATCTTGATCCATTATTCAAGGTTGGGGTAAATAAAATGAATTAGAAATATATGAGGGGATTATTGTTGCATTATATTGTTATTTTAAAATTAATATATTTGAAAATCAAAAATGGGGACCAAAATGAAAATAAATTGGATTATGTTGGTATTATTCTTTATTGAATTAAACATCACAAGAAATCAAAAGGTGTGTTATTAAAGATGATTGATGATAATTCAATCATTAGTAGGTGAATAATATGTTACAAGTAATATACATGTTTAAAATATTAAAAAATTAATTGTGATTCTTTCTAAATGAGTTAGTACTTGTGTTGAGTATCAAGCTCTATTGTATAGACTCATGTCTGAGGAATATTTTAGTTGTTTTTAATTTATAATGTTACAATGAGAAATTCTAGACTAAAATTTTCTAATATAATTTTAATAAATATATGAACATATTTATTAACATAATTTGGTAATTCATTAAGAAGTTATTGATCTTTTGGGATTGAAATGGGTGATCTTTTCATCCAAGATAAGAATAAATAAAAAATAAGAGAAGTAATTTTTTTCTATTTTGGTGGATACAATCGTTGAGAAAATAATATTGATATTATGTAAAAATATGGGTGCCTGATATTTTTATTCCAACATTTATCTCCCAAGATATTTATATTTACTTAAATGTAAGGGTGATGAAATATTTTGTGACATGCCTCATGTGAAAATTTTTAAACCTAGAATGCAGTTCAGTGGGACTGGTGAGGATTGTTCCCAAGGATTAATGGGATGGTTCTTCACTTCACTCAAGAACTTATGTATATTTTTTGATTTCATAATTATAAATTAAAAACTAATGGACGGGGAGTGATGGATAATTTTTCAAGAATTAATAAAAATTAAATGATTTCCATCCAAAATATTTATCAAGTAAGAGGGTTGATCCAAAGCTAGACATAAGTGGGTTCTTTACATTACAAAATAATTATTTTAGACGTATTGATAAAGGAATTAATAAAATTCCTGAATAACCATTACATATATGATTTTTGGGTCTTAGTTCACATTTTGAAATCTCATAGGAACATTAAGTCCAACATCATCCATAGTTTCAAGTGATAGAAATTCCATAATAACATACAATCAATTACACTTCACTTATTCCCATCATACAACATTTATCTATCCATCCAAAACACTCTACTCAGATGATTTTTTGAATGATAGATGGTATGGAAAGTTATTTGGTTATGTTTGGAATGGATATGTTGAAATTACCTAGGGAGAGTGAGGAATCACTCCACAATATTTAACAAAATCTATTAGTACATTACAATATAATCAAAATAAAAAATAATTTAATTTTAGAGGACTCCGGAAAACTTGGAAACCTTCCTTCAGAGTATTAATTTGGTTAATAATATATTATTATTAGTTAAATTAATCATTTAATGTCATAAATGATAAATAAATCCCAAATAAATAAATGGGGGGAGAAGAACACAATTTCACATAACAAAATTAGATTGAAATACATAGTAAGAGAAAAGTGTTGGAATATTCTTATGGTTAATGGAGAATAATTATCTCTATCAAAAAAATCCCTTTTTATACAGTAAAACTATTATATCCCATATTATATGTAAATAATAAAATCTACATCAAATAATCACAATATAAAATTAAGAATGAATTTTATAAAAATTAAAGAAAAATCATTTCAGTGTGCTGTGAATCTAGTGTAATATGAGTGTAAGTTAAAATTTGTGTATGAGGAAGATGATGAATGTTCTAACTAGATATTTTTATGAATTAATGAGGACTTGGTTTACTGCTTTGGGCAAGGTCCTATACATGGGATTCAACTTCTTCTAGGAGGACTGGTAGATACCTCTGTATATTTTAGGAGGGGTGAATGTGAAAATAGTGGTGTGATCTCAATAAAGTCAGTTGTATAGCCAATTAGTGGACTTAAACATGAGGTCCTAGAAATATTTATCAAACAAATTTAACATATGGGAAGTGATGAGATGGAGTTTATCTTGATATGGTGGATCATGAACTCTTGCTACATGCGAGAGAATCAGCCCGGTTTCCTGGTGCTGTATCAGTTATCCTTATACAAGGGGATTTAATTGGATAGTTCGATAGGTATCTTATATACAATATAAGAAGAAAACAAAGAGGAGGGATAATCTCTGGGTTTCTGTAGCAGTACTATAGCAGGTACTGTAGCAGTTGATGTACGGTGTTGTAGCAGCCATCACTATTCACCCATTTTGGCCTTCGGGCAACCAGTTTAGTCTTCAGGCCCTTCAAGGACTTCAAGCCTCCCAGTACCTTTAGGACAGTAAGGCTTTAATGCAATAAAAAGAACTCTGGGCCACCTCAAGTCCTTTGGGCCACCTCAAGGCCTTTGGGGCACTTGATTAATGCAGTTTCCCCAAACATACTCTAAAAAAAGAAGCAGCCCCAGTGGAGGATTCATAGTAGTCACACTCACCAGATCCAAACCAATGGTTTGGAAGAATGAGAGTATATGGAAATTCCATTGAGACCAATATGTTCCTGCAAGAGAAGATTAGTCAGACAACCATGTGAAGGTTGTGATCTACCATCACGATGCAGATTTTGGGGATGTGTAGTTCCTTGTAGTTATAGTCTTGTTGAATTCTCTTAGACCTTTAGGTCATGTATTGTCTCATAATCCTATGGGCCATTTAATTTCTAACCCTACGGGCCTTATAAGGGTTACCCCTCATCCCTTGAGGGGGGGGGGTATCAAAAATAAAAAAAATAAGGCCTTCGGTCAATTAATTCAAGAAGAAAATATTGGCATTTATTAATCACAATTCTCGAATGTGAGTCATGTGTCTATTTTCATTTCATTCCTGGATCCAACCATGTATTCATGATGATAGATAGTTATTTTGAGTCGGGTATTTGGGTTAAGGTGTTCTCATTGAATCGAGCTAATTCTATAAAAAGTTTTACTTTTCATTGGTTGATATTGCCGTGGAGAAGATCAGGTGAAAATGGGATCATGGGATAGAAAATATGGTCTCTTACGGTGGGCTTGATTGATTTGGTTTTTAAAAAATATTGATTATCTCATTTCTGAATTTCCTTGATCACTGTGTTTGCATAAAACTATAAACCCATAGTTATTGAGGGGGAATGATTAAGGTCCCCTCCATCCTAGGATACATATGGAATGGACATAGTGAACATATTTTCATTCATCCTCAACCAATCCATCAAGATAATCCTCCAAACTTGTCAACATGTTGTGTGTCTTGGACTTCATGAGTATGTAGGTGAATCACCACACCATGTTAGAGAAATGAAGTGTTCTTAGATGGCTACTTGGTTCTATGAATTTTATGGGCTATGATGATGAAATGTGGATATGTGGGATACATTTCTCTTAAATCTAAAAAAGATACTTTCCATGTCATAGGTTTACATGAAGGATTCGTGTGAATTAGTATGGAGGGTTAAAATCATGTTTAGTTTTCTATTAAGTGTCTTATAGTGGGGCTTGATGTGTATTTTATTAAATATCATCTTTGAGGTTGTTTGAATGATCATGTAATATAACGAGCTTAGGTGCACATAAGAATGGGGAATGGTTGATTAGGTTCAAGGATTAAAAATGTTGATTATGGTGTGGTATCTTGATTCATGGTCACTTGATCAATTATGAGTGGAAGCCTTTGAGAAATTTGGACGCAAGGGTGGTCGGTTGGTTTGAGGATATGTGGTTTCTTCAAAGGGAATGATAAGGTTGATCAAAATGGGGAGAATTTTTTAGGTGTGGTTGATGGATATACTCCGCCGAGGGTATGTGGTAAAATAGACCTTTTCTATTTTATTATTACACAATAGTTTGGTTTATGATGAATTCTTTTTTTATTAGCATCATAATGTTTGAGCTGTGATTTATTACTTTGCAATTATTTTTCACATGGTCAATTTAATGGTCACATGATCTTCATGTGGATGGTCAATTTTTTTCATATGGTAGCCATATCAATAATATGAATATTGTTCCACTGTCACATGCCTTTGAAAATTTAACATATATAAATAGTAAAAATATAATTAAATATGGTATTTGTAAAAATTTAATGGAAAATGAATATAACATATTAAAACTCCATATTTGATCCTTTTAACAATTTTTTAATTGATCATTGAATTTATCAATTTCAATTAATTAAAAATTAAATAAAATGAAGTAAATAAATACTAAAATAATTTTCCAAAATAATTAAAAATATACAAAATTATATAAAATGTATTATTTACCTTGGGATATTCATTAATTAAGGGGTTAATTTCAAAGAAATGCATAAAAAATGTAAGGAAAATTCAACTCTCATAACTCCCCATAGATGAACTATTACTGTAATATGAAATACATTATATTAAATTGTTAAAAATGATAAAAAGTGACAAGGACCTTCTAAGGATCAAATGAACATAAAAAATTTATATAAAGAATAAATTCATCCATTATTCAAAAATTCCATGCCCCCAATAAAAATTTCACTCACTACCTTAGTTCAATTTATGCTCATGTTCTAATTACAGGAGGACAAAAAATAACATTTAAGTGAAATATAAGTTGTAACAATAACCAGTCCACATACTTTCCTTATACCTAGGTTTAAATTTTCAATTTTTTAATACAAATCAAATAATTTTTTTACAAGTCGGTTTTCCCAATATTTCTCTACGTGAAATTTTTCCATTAACAAAAAGAATTAATTATTTATAATTGAGATCTTATAAAATATTACCCAGCCATGGACATGTAATTCACTATAAAAACCCTTATTAAATATAAAAAATGGAATTTACACACACACCTGGTGCCTAATGTCTGATAATTTCACCGTGGGATACCAATTACCCATTTTAATCTAGTTTAAAAGGAATTATAGAAATTTTTTTGTTAGATTTCTTATGCATTATTTTTTTCCAGTGTCAACATACTAGGTTAATGTTTAATCATTTAGTTCCATTATGTTATAGTTCCCCTTCCATAAATATATTTTCAATCACACATATATTCTTAAGTCCCAAATAGAATCTCTATAAAAAGTGGACATGGTCATTTAGTAATCATGCTGTTTCTTCAAATCTTGAATTGATGGATCACTCTTAATTAATATTCACTCTTCTACAAGATAATAGAACATTGATTTTTTTTCAAGTCTAAAATCACTATTCAAAATTAAAAAATATAAAATAATGATCATAAATATTTTTTATTTAAGGATTCTAAAAAAATTATAAATATCGCAAAATATTTTAAATCCCTTACCCTAAACTAATTCATCACTTCTTATTTATGAAAAAAAATATCCCAAATAATTAATGTAATAAATATTTGTGAAAGGATAGATACAAAATAGAATTTATATTATCCCACATTCTTGAGTTAAGCTTTCCCATGGTTACTTTGTAGAAATCTGGAACATATATACGAGGTTCTTGTACACTTACGTAAAACCAGAAAAATATAATTAAAAATTAAAAATTTATTAAAAACATTGAAAATTAGAAAAATAAAAGTGATAAATGAAATATTATGATATCCCTCTTAAGATGGTATGTTTTTTTGACTGTCCACAATTAGTAATTCCATTGGTCTTCACTAATCTCCCCAATAATTACTTTTGTGTGACAGAAACCATCCAATCCCCTTCCTTTTATATATTTTTAGTTTCTCTTCCACTAGGAGGTCCCACATAATAGAGTTATTTACCTCCACTGTTATATAATTGTATTGTAATTGGTAATGTGGAGGTAGTTGGTTTATGTATGGATTATTCTTAGACTTGTCCAAAATAATAAATAATTCCTTTTCCATTGGATACTCTAATGATACTGCAGCATAATTTTTAAAAAATAATGATTCTATAAGTAATTAAAAATGACTAAAATCAAAACAAGTTGGGTTCTAATCAATATTATCCTCCACATAAGTAGAATATTGGAGTTATGGTTCCTTATTATAATCCATTTTGAATCTGTATTTGGTAGAATAAGACATATTCTAAAAATAATCTTCATCAATTTATTATTATTATATACCTCCCTCTATATATTCTTATATGAGGTCATGAGGGGGCCCTTCATCCATTTTTTCCATAACTAATACTAACAATATTTCTATTTATTTCCCTAATTCATCCACCTACCATATATAATCTTTACTGAATCATTTAAATTGGTAATGAAAATTCCTAACATAAAACACCTCTTCATCATTTAATACACTTGAGAAACCCATTTATAGTGTAAAAACTGCTCAATGGAGTGTCTTGTGTTCTGGTGTAGCATTAATATATTACATATGGTAATGTTGTATATCAGTTCCAACTCCCTCTTCAATCATGGTGGATATCCAGAGTGGTTCCTCTATTTCCTATTAAAATAGATTCATAATTTTCTTTTCAACACTACAAAAAATGATTCAAATAAGCATAATCTTTTATAAAAACACGTGGGTGGTCATATTGTAAAGCATCATGAACAAAGTTTGAATAAAATGATCCTATTTTTTTGGTATCTCATCATTTTACATTATCTTGTTTCTCATACTTCATATTTAGTGCCTATTTGAATTATTCTCATACGGATTGGGGAAATAGGTGGAATTCCAATTTTCCCATAAATTTTCCCCATTATTTTTTCATCTTCATTATTTAGGGCATATAAGATTAGTATTGATTTTGAACATATAATATTGTGACAATAAGCATTTAAATGATATTAAATAAAATTTAAATACAATGAGTCAAAACAATGAATGTCCCCCTCATTGATATACTAAATAATAAATTATTAAAATTATAGAGCTAATAGGAAATTGAGTTAAAGTGTAAACAATGTAATTTCATCCAATTTCTCAAGCTCTTGAAGATCTCCCTCTATATTGGTTTTTATGATAATTGGGTACTTCAATTCAATTTTACCATTTTTAGTCAAGTCACGATCAAAATATTTTTTTATTTTACACTATGTTGTCACATTATTATATAGTTTCATTAGTTCATATAGGGTGAATTCATTTTTAATATTTTACAAAGGGTTAATATGAGTATATTTAGCACAACTCCTTAAAATTGTTTGGTCTATGGAAGTGAGTTCAATAATAATTTATGCTAGGGAAACCATTTTTTTGAATTATAGTTTTAAAAAAAATTTATTATATATTGAAAATAATAATATTTTTATCGAAATAACATCATGTCTATACATCCTCTGATGTGAGAGGTTATTGGGGACATCACATAAAAAACATTTAATCATAGAATGTTGTACAGCGGGACATAGCATGGTTATTCTCCGGGAGACATGGGGTTTTTCATCAGTTATCTTAGTTACTTATGTATCATTTTATTTTATTAATTATATTTTTATCTCCAATATATGGGGAGTTTTTTTATGAATTATTAAATAATTAATAAAAATAAATAAAATTATAAAAACACATAATTAATTTGGAAGGGGGTCGATCGAAGGTTAGACATATGCAGGTCCTTCACTGTCCAACTTAATTATTTAGGACATGTTGATAATTCACTCAATACCATTCAAGAATTACTACTATTAATAAAATTTATGAGTCTATTTTTACATTCATAAATATCCTAGGAACACCAAGTCTCACATTATTTACTATGTCAGGTGATACAAATTGCACAATCCTAAACAATAAATCACCCTTTACCCATTCCCATAGTACAATGTTCATCCATCGATCCACGCGGCTCCAGTCATGTAAATTATGGAATAAAAATATGGTGTGGAATTGATTTGGCTGAGTTTGGAATTAGGATTTGGAAATTACTTATTGAATTCCAGAAATCTCTCTATAATATCTGAGAAAATCCACCACTCTATCAAAATAGAGTTAAAATCATAAATAATTGAAGTGCAAGGGGACTCCATAAGACCATGAAACCTCCCACACAACCTTTAATTGGGATAATATTACATCATCATAGATTTAATAGATCATATAAGAATGTTGTCGTTGAATAAATCTCTAATAATAAAAATAAAATTAAGGAGTGAGAATATAATTTCACATAAAAAATTTTATTTTAATAAAAAGGAATAAAGTGTTAGAATATTCATCCTATGAACATGGTATAATTCTCTCCCAAACCCAATAACATTATATATAGTATATTTGATATATCCCTTATAAAAATATAATAAAATTATCTGGATCCAATCCTCCCAAAATCTAATTCTATATACATTTTATAAGAATTAAAGAAAAAGAGGTTTAGTGTGATGTTGATACATTGGAAGTTGAGTGTGGTTCAAAGTTATCATGTGGGGATGATGATGCATGTTCTAGGTAAATCTTCTTTATTATTATGTTTTTCATGTTTGGATATATTTCTTCATAGTCTTATACTTGGGATTTCATGAATTTTAACTTGATTAGCTAGGTCCCTTTTTTTGAGGGGCAGGCCTTGAAAATAGTAGAGTGTCCTAAATAAAGTAATCTAGATTTGTAAGAAGTGGTCCAAGATGTAGGTAGTTATAAATCATTATCAAATAACTTACACATGTGGGAATCAATTTGCTCAAGCTACAAATGACATGGTGGATCTAGAACATGGGATATATAGGAGAGATTCAATCAGGTGTTCTAGAATGACATTAGTGGTTCATTTACATAAAACATAAATCATCTAGTAAATTTGTTTTCCTTGAATAATTATATAATTTAAATATCATATTTTAGTACTCAAAATTTTTTAATGTGTGTTTCATGTCAATTATCATTTCCTGATAGAAACCATCCAAGCATGCAAGACACATAATGGTTATTTTGAGTTTAGTCTTGATGATTAGGTCTTATTCGCATTACGTCATGATGATTTAAGAAAACAGGTCTAACTATTCTAAGGTCGATCATGGTGTGTATGACATTAAGTTAAAATTGTATTTCAAGATAAATATATGGGTTTCATAGTGTATAGATGAGTTCCATGGTTCATATAGTAGTTTGGAAATGTCAATAGGAATTTTTTCAAGCAGTATTAACATAATAATCTTCAATCCTATAATCTATGAGTGTTAATGTTAAAGTACCCCTTCATCATGAGCTTTTATTGGGAACAAAAAATTGTGCATATTTTCATTAAAAATAATATAATTCTAAAAATAAAAAATTTAATATTTTCTATAGGATTCATGTGTATGTCTTCATCTGTGTATTGGTGGATCATTTATCCATGTCAATGGAATCATGTTTTCTTAGACTAAAAATTGTTTCTATAAATTTTAGGATCTATGATAATAATATATAGAGTAATAGGTAACGTTTCTCATAAGATAGAAGAAATAAATATCATTGTCTAGGGTTTATTTGGAAGAATGATGTGAATTTTTATGGAGGAAAAAACATAGGTTTTGGGAGTAAACAAGGATAAATGACCTAAAACTTTGAAAAACAGTCTAGTGGTGATTGTAGATATAGATTTCAGTGAAGATAAACTTTTGTTCTTTGTATAAGATTTGGTTGTATTGTAATCTCACGTGTTGAAAGGTTTCAGGTGAGGTCAATTGGGTATGATGATGTTCATTGATGAGTATAGTTTGGTAGTGTAAAGTGTTAATTCTTGATCATCCATGAGAGGCAGTGATGATTGCTTCAACTTTGGGTGTGGATAGTTGGTTTTATGAATCACATTAACTTGTAAAGGAATTTCTTGTTTTATTGAATTTGGGTGATTTTTGGAGGTTAGGTTAATTGAAGTACTATGTAGATGGTATTCAGTAACATTGGGATTTTCTATTTCTTTCATGTACGATAATTTTTTCTACCTTGGAATATTTTCATATGGTGGCTTAAAAATGTTCTTGATTTCAGTGCATGATTTTTTGAAATTTTATCACAAGGTTGATTGATTCATCATTATATATTCATGTGATAAGTAATAGTTTCTCATATTGTAGTTGGACTAACCACAGGAAGAAGGTATCATGGTATCTTGACTTTATAAATTTTTTAGGTTGAAGAAGTGAAAACTAAATTAAATTTTGGAATTATATAAATTAAAATCATAGATGAATAAGGAAAAATTAAAATTTAGATTTTTTCCTTCTAATTGTTTTTAAATAATTATATATTTAATAAATTAAATTAATTCAAAAGTAAATAAAACTCATAACCTAATATAAATTAATTAATTAAAATAATTCCAAATATCCAATAATATAATAATTTATGATTTAACAGATATTTAATTTAATTATGAGGATAATTTCTATGAAATATAAAAAAATTAGGGAAATTTGAGTTCTTTTCAGATAGGACATAAAAGAAAATGCGGGTCAATGCATGAAAAAATGTCATGTGAGCCTCTTAATACACATGGGTTTTCCTAGAGAACAAATATCCTTAAATGAAGGATAATATGAGTATATGGATGGAGAAATAAAGTTATATGGGAGATAATAGGAAAAAACATGAATTACATGAGGACATGGTATAAGGCCCCAGCCTTAAACCTTACTTAATCTTGAGTTATTACAAGATTACACATTGAGGATCATTTGGGGTTTAGAGTTTTAGAGAATTATATCATAAAACTTGCATTACATTCCACATATAAACAAAGTGGTAACATAAAGATAGTATTCTTCATTCCCATCAATGGAAACACATTTAAATTAAAACATGGATTATTTCTTGACACTTCCTTGACACTATCATCATATCATGTACCTTTCCTTTGACCTGTGAAAAACATTTCAAAAAAAACTTGGAATTAGCATAAAAAGATCAGTATGGGTTATAAAAACATAGAAAGGAAACATGGGTACATATATACATAAGAATGAAATCATACTTTACCCATAAAACATAAGCACTTTAACATACCTCATCAAATCATGAATAAATCGTAGAAATCATAAGACATAAAGGTAACATGAGGCATTCATAACATTCTTACCTAGGGAGTAACCCTCTTGGTTATGTTTGGAATATCCATCACAGTATATTCCCTAAAATCTCTTCAGAGAAACCTTAACGTTTCACTCCTTCACGTTACTCAATGCACTGGAGAGCTATAACGGGCTCACCCGCCCTTAGTTTATCACTTAACCACCTGTCTTCATAATAATTCCCAAGAACCATATCATAATTGTATCACCTAAAACATGCATAAAGGAAACATAACATTTCCACATTTCAATCACAAGATATCAATAAAAAACAAAAAAAACTGTGAAATCCATTTTCAATACCAAAATAAAAGAAAAGTAAAACATGGTATTTATTTTTCTTTTAAAAAGAAGGTATGGCTTGTAGAGGAACCCGAAAGTCAAATAACGGTCACGACGGCAGAGAAGTCGTTGTCGCCGCATACGTACGACAAAAAAATTCCCCTTTGTCGTTTAGTAAATGCTTCGTATAAAAACGATTCCTTTTGAATAAACGTAAAATTCAAAGGGGTTTATACACCGTATAAAAAAAAGTTGTGTATAAAATAAAATATGCCTCAATTAAAGGAGATTGAGACGAAGTCCCATACCTCGTATCCGACTTGACCTGACCATTATTTAATCTCCTGAATAATAAATTTGAGTTAATCTCTACTTGCTTATGAACCTTTTTCAAGTTCATTATTCCTTTTGTACCATGTTATGAACATCATGTAATCATTTAAGTTAATAGTGTTCATTTTTTCGGTATTTGGTTCTTAAGTCAAAAATAGACTTCTTACACTTACATGTTGTTAATTTGGTCAAAGGTTCATTATATCCAGAATGATATTAATGATTTGGATAACATATATATCATATATATTCAGCATATACATGTATTTATAATATTACATCACATTTAGAGGTATGAAATGAAATGCACCGTTCATGGAGACGGTAAGCCGTACGTACGCATGAACGCTACTTCCATTTCTCTTTCGTATTTTCTGGAATGGATTCATAATGATATAAGAGTATATTATAATTCTAGTATAATAACATATATAATATCATTAACTTTATCCTTTACACGTCCCACATATGGTATTAACGAATCAAATCACTTTCAGGGGGCGGTAGTCCGCACATCCTAAAATGAAGATATCGTGTTTACCCATAATGGAAACCATAAAGGTATGCCCAAAATGAAAAAAAACAGAAGCTTAAGGAAAACATAAACATATTATATATCATATATAAAAATAGTGACATCATAATGGCCACCTTTGGAGGTGTTAAATGAGTATTGAACAATCATCGTTTCGGGAGGCAGAATTTCACCATCCACAGAAACCGTATGTTATTTAACCATTTGATGTAGTTGTGTGAGAGTGTAGCTCAAATAAATCTTATAAAAACATCCTAGTATATTTAAGATACTGGTGTTGTTACAAAATAAGTAAATAAAAAGAGTTTAGGGGGTTGGAGAAGCAAAATAAAACAAATGAACATGAGAGAATGAATTACCTTTAAAAGTGTAACTCCTTTTGATTTGAGCCTAAAGGATTCCTTTGAAAGGATTATGCCCAAAGGGAATCCTCTAGGATGAGGAGAGGGATGTGGAGAGAGTAAATGGGCAGGTTTTGGCCGAGCCAAAGGCTTGAGGAGTGTGTGAAATGAGGTAGAGGTGGGGGCCTTTTATAAGAGGAGAGGAGGGGCACTTTTGGAAAGTAAAGAACTATTACTTTATTTGAAAATGTGTTTCGGTTTTAAAAGGTCCCAAATAGATATAATTCGTGGATAAGGTGATAAGGGTTCGAAATCCACTCATCCAATTGGTTTTGGACATGTGTAGGTTTTAGATTTTTCATTATCTTCCCATTTTATTTAAATCATTAAATAATGAGGTCATCGCTGCATCATCATGATGTCATAAATAATTTAATTTATCTAAAGTCTAAAAATTATAAGAAAACTACTATGAAGTAGGAAATCTTTTTATCTTTCCAATTACTATTTATAATAAAAAATATGATCTATATAACCCCATGTAAAAATTGTTTTCGTAAAACATATTATGTTTGTGTCATTTTTACTTTTACATTAAATAAAATGTTATTTATGTCATTTCCCAACCAAAGTGGATACATGGGGTCCCCAAGTTGACCCATGGCTTGTCTTGGTCGGCCATGACACAAACAATAAGGTTGGGACATGTTTCTAGGTCATTTCATATTATTAAAGCATTATTTATACCTTAAACTACCCTAATTACCACTAATCACGATTAAAAACTTAATAAGTTACTAATCACCAAAAAATTATTATAATCTCATTGAACCACATTTTATTTATTAATGACAATCATGTATGTCAGATTTTTGAAATTCAAAACACAATGATGGAAAAATTTCATTTAAACGGAAAATCAGTCTTTATAAGTACCACTTAGTGGTTTCACTATTCATCAAAAATTGAAGTTTTTCAGAAAATTACCAAAAATTCACCCTAAGCTATATTTGATATTCCGAATTCAAAAATGAAGTCTATTTTACAAAATTCGAAACATATAAGTCACATTAATTAATTTAATAATTAATTCCCACCGTCATAGCAAATAGCGTGTTTTTATAAAATAATAAGTATCAAAAGATTGACAACAGTTTAAGTTTAATTTCAAAGTGAAATTGATTCCAATGACCACCATTGGATTAAATGGTAAAAATATATTCATATTACACATTAAGAACAATTCAAAAGATAATCTAATCATATAAATAAATTAGATTAAAAGCAGTTTTGATGTAAAATGCAGTATTTTTCACTATTCATTAAAAAATGATCATTGTCAGAAAAATACCAAAAATTCACACAAAGTAAATTTTGATGTCCCAATAATAAAGATTTAGTTTATTTTGACAAACACAGTTTTTAAAATTTTCAAAAGATAGATTTATAAAGGGTTTTCCATCATAAGGCACTAAATCAATCTTTTAAGAATATTAGTGTATTCCATGCTTAAGATTGGATTTATTTTCATTTTAAACCTCTAAAACACTATCTTAATCATTAATAGAAATAGATAAAAATATCTACTATTCACTACTTACTTGGGATGTTACACATGGTCCTACTGAAATGTGAACACTTTCTAGTATTTAAGATAAAAGAGACAACGACCTGGTTTTACTAATCATAAACCATTTGAAGAAGAATAATAATAAGAAGATTAATAAAGAACTACATACAATAATTTCATCTAAAAATGTATTAAAAGTCAATGTTCATTAATATTGATAAATTCTAGTGAGTTATTTTTGAGTAAGAATAGATATGTTTGTAGAATATAGAGACATAACATCATTCAATTGTTCTTATAGATTTATATATAGTAAAAGAATCTATGTTATAGAAGAAATATATATAATTCTATATATGCATTAACATCCAGGATGTATTAAAGATCTTATTTAATGGTTGTATGATATTATGCACTAGTGGTTATCTAGTATACTGAAACTATAGGATGTTACACTCATTCAGCTATGTAATATATTGAACAAACACACCTATGTAATATTTTGTGCTTGGTAGAGCTTGTTACCTACAATCCAACTTTTACATTTAAAAAAAATATTAGTTGGTAATCTGTGATTAGACATCCCAATAGAATTTAGGATTACAATTCCTAGGAGGGATAATAACCTAAAAAATATAATGTTATAAACATTATATGTGTAGTTTAATTTCATGAGGTTCGTTGATATTCAGAAAATTCCTAATAGATCCATCAATTATAATTAGAAACATAGGGTTAAACCAACATGTGTTAAAGTTTAAAATAGAATTTAAAATTTTGTAAAATATTTACAATTCCTAATTCACTCCAATCTTTAGTGTATAAATGAATTCATGGAAAACAACATTTTTTGGTTGTGTATACATGAGTAAAAATAATTATTTGGATTTTTGATTGCAGAAGTGTTGACTAGAAGACACTATCTTTGTAGAATCCCATTTCCAGATTCTACTATAGAGTTCCCTGAGACCTATTGGCCACATGACCTCAAGCACATCTCCCAGAATTAAAGAGGAGGCTAACTAGTAGTGAGGGCCTATGGTGTCTATTTGGGGAGAATATTCCCTCATAGATGAGAGTATACACCATGGTAAATAATAGTATGAAATAACTAATGCATAATGATAAAAAGATAGCAATAAAATTCATAAATAACCCAAAGTGAATAAACATATAATTGTGGAAGATTAATAAAAATTCATGGTACAAAAGTGATGGTGATGATGTCATGAGTCTATAGTGAAATAGATGTTAATGAAAAATGGGGTATAAGCATAAACAACATGCTATCACAAGTAAGAAAATGGTTAACTATTACAAGAGCATATTGAGCACATGTTCAGTACTCTACCACCATCACCATACTAAACAATAAGGAAATCCGTTATCAGAAGCAACATGATTCACTTTATCCGTACTAATGTTCATAAAGTCTACTATGGTACTAAAAATAATTGGGGTTGGGTGTGAGATAATAATATCAGTAGTCCATAACCCATGTTTTAACACCTTTCCATTTACATTACGTCATCAAGAAACAATGTTCCATATATGATTGATTATAGGGAGATAAATATACAACAACTTTAATGTTGTTCGGGATCCTAAGTGGACACCCATCCCATATCACCTTCTTCGGCCTATGTTTGGAGTCTGAATGAGGAACCTGTGTAGGTCACAATATATATAACTTTTTTCAACATGAATAAGTCAACCAATGATTTATATACCCATGATTGTGCTTTGGATTAGGGTCTCAATTCCATGTCATCACATAAGTATGCTGAAAAATAAGGAAAAATTGACACAAGTGTATAATCATGCTCATATAGCCAAAAACGGTGCATCCCGAATGATTCAACAAACAAAAAAGACAATGCAAACAAAAAATTCAATTAAAACATGAGGTTTAGTACCTTGCTTATCAAAGCTGATCGAAAAGAATCCCAATTTCTATAACTGAAACATCCAATATAAAACAATTCCACCATGCCTATCCAGGGAAATCTAAAAGAATCCCATGTATCACTATGAGGTATGGTAACTACTAATTCTGTCCAAGGTATCTCACAAGAGGAATGAGTATCACCCAATCCATAGCATAATCATCTGGCCAAAGATCCTCACACGGTTTCTCCCCCTGGGAACTGGTATCACTCAAGAGTATATTAAATTACATAGGAATCCCTTTCCTAGGAATCCAAAGCATCACCTCTGGAGTATCGGTTTGTAACCGATAAAGCATGAGAAGTCCATTCAAGGGTCTTTAATATGGAACCCATGTTCTCTTCTGACCCATGTCAATTTCCATGTCATGCAAGGCATACATAACAAGTAATGCATTTATTATTTCTAACCAATAATAATAATCTCAATACCATAAAATTACATTAAAAAATCAATCCAATTCAATCATAACATCGATGACACATATCATATAGTAAGGTAATGATAATTTAATAATAGTAATCAAGGTATGAGGCATATGCTACATGGAATAAGCCTTAAAGAAGTGCATTTTAACACATGAAATATCAATAGCACAATAAAACATGTTTATCATGTATTTCATACGGTTCAAACAACTGATAAGGGAATAAGCAATGAAATATTAGAAAGACGTTTGGCATCAACATGAATCTTACCAATATGTTATTAACAAAATTTCAATATCTCAAACTATCAAGCTTGATCAAGTATCACATTCCATTTGAACTATAAAAAGACCCAACCAACAGAACCAAAAAATGGAATATTACATGAATTATAATCTTTTAGCACAAGGTGAAAGGATTTAATTAAATAAAGGTACTCATGTAACTTGAAATGTTTATTTTATCATGTAAGGATTATTGCACTCAAATAGATATCAAATGTGACAAAGGTATAAGGCACGACACCAAGGCCAAATCACTACGTTAATGCTTAGGTGTTAGTAAGTGGGACCCAATTCATGGTATATTTTTCATTATTATCTTATTAACTAAATCATGGAATTATCAAGGTTCCACACACACATGAAAATTATTAACATTCTAAATAAATAGGTAAAATAGTCTATTTTTATGGTCCTCCCAATGTGGTGACTAGATATAAGATGGACACCCTAAACAGGGGATTCACACAAAGGTATAGTCCCAATGGTCAAGAAAAACAACCCAACAATTTTAAAATGTAGGGAAACAATCCTCACTGGAAGGTTCTGATGGGCGAAAAAATGGTAAAATTCCAAAAGAAATGAAAATTAAGAGGAAAAGAGTAGAAACACTAGCTCAATTTCATGGTATCGTGCACATCAAATATTGAGGCCTGATTGGTCCAAAAACGAAATAAATCCAGATATTGAGATAAATCCCCAATTAAGGATAAATACATCACATGGAGATAGTACAGGGAGTGCTGGAGAAACCAATACAACATGTGGTGTAAATGACAGGGATTACTGAGAGGAGTTTGTAGCATCTGATGGAATAAAATGGATCACTATGAAGTGATATTGATAAAAACCCCAAGATAAGAGAGGAACAGTTGTTATTATTACTATATTGATTAGAAACATCATTTAAAGGGTTAGGGGAGAGAGATGGGTATAGAAAATAACATGAAAAACTAACTGGTAGGTGCCACACGTTTTGCATGCACAGTTGTTCAAATCATGTGCGATCCCTGGTGTAGATTCTACTACTTTGGTTCATAGAGCGCAGATAACTGCATGGTTTCACAAACTATGCACTAGTCATACGATATCTCACAACCTTAGATCTATTAATGGATACATGTTCGTGTTCCAGAGAATCATGATCTCCTCTAAAAATTCTGCCTAATCTGCCACCCCCATTTTTGGTACTCTGGGCTCCAAGAAATCCCCAGACGCACTTAAGACCTCCATTTGAATATTAGGTGTCAAACTAAGCTACATCTTATGGAATTTAAAAAACTAATTAAAAATACCATACCTATGAAAAAAGAAGGTATATTTTAATCTCCCCGCCATGAAACAACTGATCCCCGAGTTTCCCTTATGAGGCTGAAACGACAGCCTCTGAGAAAAGTTCTGAAAACTGTGTATGCACATCGGCCTCCCACAACCATGTCTCATCCTAAACATTACCATGATACCAACACACATAGACTAAATGAACTGATTTACCTCAATGAAACTTCATGTTATCGTCAAATATATATATTGGATGTTTCTCAAAGGACACCTCCACCTATCATCAAGATCAAACAAATTATAAGTTTCAAGATGATACTATCAAAGCTGAGATACAAGGAAGACATCGTGCATGGAACAATACATATGAAGTAATAGAAACCAATATGCTACCGTATCAAGCCACTCCACTATATCAAAAGGCCTTAGATTTCTCTAGATAACTTTCCATGTCTCATGATTTATTTATGTCCCAAACGTGAGGATACACACCAAAAGACTCAATGTCCATCCTTGAATTATAGAGGTCTATAATGATGATAAATATATGACTTATTCCACAACTAAGGTATATTAATATGCTTTCGTATCATCTAGACATTCTCTGAGGTGACCTGAATATAATGAGGAACCAAAAGAGTTTCCTCCCTAGCCTCTATCCAGCAAAGAGGTGAACAAAAAAATCAACCATAGAGATTCTATTATAAAGATATCTAAATTGTTTCCTGAAATCTAATATTATATGAAAAATCAACTTGAGGAATATTATTCTCCCAAGAACCCACAAAATCAACAATACATTTTCATAGCATATCTTATAACACATGAATCATCCAATCAGACTGCTCATCAGCCTGAGGGTGATATGAAATACTTTTGAGAACTTGTGAACCCAGTGCATTCTCTAACCCTTTCCAAAACCATGATGTGAACTGGGAATCTTAGTTTGAAACTATATAATGAGGTACACCATGAACTCTCACTATCTCATAGATGTAAAGTATACTTAACTCATTAATAGTGTAGGTCTCGATGATCAGTATGAAATGAGAGGCTTAGGTCAACCTATTGATGATACCTCATTCTGAGTATGTATCTCAAGGAAATCTCAACAATACTACAACAAAATATATTCTTATGTCATTCCATTTCCACTCAAAAATGGATAATCATTGTCAAATTCTAAAGGGTCACTATTTCTATTCCTTCACCTGCTGAATGTTGGAGCATCGAGCGATAAATCCCACTATTTACTTTTTCATACATGTCCACCAGTATTGATGATGCATATATCGATATATCTAGGTAAGAACAGGGTGAACTGCCCAACCCAAGGCTTGATTTTTACTCATGAGTGCTAACCCTATATGTGTAGGCACCCAAATACAGCCACGGTAGTGCATGGACTCACTCATATCAACAACCCAACCCATAGGTGGGTTCTCACCTATCAAAAATTCCCTTAAAACAAGTCCCTCTTGATCAAATGAATATCCCATGAGGGCTCACTCTTGAAGAGAGTAGTTCACTACAAGAGCTTCTAAAACTGGTTATTTGTGCTGCTATTGAACCTCCGAATATAACATTGAAAACATATCCATCATCTTCAACTAACTTCTAGACACTTGAAAGTCATGTGTCTGTGTTTTATAGCTCAATTCATCAACAAAAACATTCCCTTTAATAGGGGTATAAGAAAGCTCAAACTCAAAATACTGAAGGTATTTTATCCAAATGTGATGCCTCATATTCAAGTCTCGTTGTGTGCAGATATATTTCAGGATTTTGTGATCCGTGTCAACAAAAAACATATTTCCTAGAAGAGAGTGTATCTAATAGTGTAGAGCATGAACTGTGGTAGGTAGATCATGATCATGTGTAGTAGTGTTCCTCTCGTTTGACCTCAATGGGTTGGATCCCTATGTAATGACTCAATCACCTTGTATAAGAACTTCGTCCAACCTAATCCACGAAGCATCAAAATAAAATGTATAAATTCTACCCAACTCAAGAAGAATAAGAATCAGAGTTGAAGTGTGTATTCAATTTATCTCAGTAAATGATATCTCTCAATCATCAGAGCATAGGAACTGTACAACCTTCTTAGTCATGGTTATGAGAGGTACTTCTAAGTAAGAATGTCCTGAATGAAACGCCTGTAATAGACCATAATCTATAAGAAAATATATATATCAAACACATTCAAGGGTTTATCCTAGGAGAGTACATTTCTCAACTTTTATCGTTCCACAGATACACTATCCTATGATATTATATAACCTAAGAAGTGAACCTCACTAATTCAAATGTGAAACATACTGAGACTAGTATAAAACGGGTACTTTGTCAGTGCAATCAACATGATCTCAAGATGGGTGGCATTGTCATGTCTAGTAAGTGTGTAAAATAAGATATTATATATGAAGACTACTCTAAAGGAATAAAGATATGGGTGAAAACACCAATTCATTAATACCAATAAAACTATTGTTTCGTTCTTCAGACCGAACAAAAAAACCAAGCACTCATACAAGCCATACCAGCTCTGAAATATTGTACATGGTTTATATGACAGTATCAAATGAACCTGATGGTATAATGATATCTAATCATTCATGGAGAAAATATTTTCTCCTCGGAGCTAGTTGAGGAGGTCTTCTATTAGATGAAATCGATAAAATTTCTTCCCTATAAGCTGATTCAACTATCTAAAATCAACACACAAACTCTGGGTACCATCCACCTTCTTTGAGAAAATAATAGTTGAATGCTATGGTAATATCTTGAGTCTGATAAAAAATATATCCTAAATATATTCATGGTATTTCATGAGTTCTTATAGTTTTGTAGGTGTCATCCTATTGAGAAGAATGGAAATATGTACCGCACTTGATACTAGCTCTATGGTGAACTTGGCCTCTCTATCAGGAGGTAAAATAGAGAAATATTCATGGAAGATGTCCCTAAAATGATCCACAATTAAATGGAAATCCACAAGTAGCATTCCCAAATAGATCATAAAGAGAATAGCTAGATGATCAGTCACTCTGCCGATCTCATCTTTCTTGAGTCCCACCAAAAATATCTGGATAACCCACTCACCTTTTTGTATATATTCATTTTCCATTGTTGATTTAAAATAAACTCAGTGGTGATAACAATCATATTGGACTTGATAAAACATGGTCCATTTCATACCAAGAAGGACATCGAAGCCGACGATCTCAGTAACGAAGAAATTCATGGAGAAATATTACCCACATATCTCAAGGAGGAACTCCTGACCATGACGTATTCCCTCTATTCGACTGTTAGTGGAGTGTTGAGAGACATAATTCCATAGATGTACTCTATAACCATACCAAGGATTTCCACACTTGTAGCAGATTTGAAAGTGTCTGATGCACCTGTATCAAAAAGGGATTAAACTAAAGTAGAGACTACCAGAATCTTACCACTAACTGTAGATGGCCTTTGATTCTATTCCTTATATGTTGGATGAACATCATACATATGTTCTGAACCATGGCTCTGAGATGCAGTCGGATAATCATGATCAGATCCACTCTGTTGTCACTGATTATATGAATACTGATTTCCTAGTCCACTACTGCTATTTTCTCAACATGAACGACTATTAGAAGAACAACTCCCGACCTAATGTGGTGTCACCGATCCTATACCTTATGAAGGCACATGTAAATATTTCCTATCACTAGATGCTAGAGGAAAAGAATGAATGAAATGTTAAATATAACCCATAATACCTACAGATTGATATTTCATTGGGTTACTAATGCACTGAGTCTTTTTTTATGGACAATACAACCATATTGGTGACATACTATGGAACTACCAACCCATTTCACATGGCTAGAACAATCTCTACATGCACCTTGAAATGGTTATTTTTAATAACTAATGAACCGTCACCCTGATGTGGAACAGAACTGACATAGTCGACATGACCGACTTACCTAATATTAAACTCTATGATCACGGTTTGGGTCACTATCTCTATAATAATATTCAACCAAATGAAATTCATCTTCAAGTGGACAGCATTTCCATACCTTCGCTCAAAACACCTTACAATAATCAATTCCTTACTCGTCAATGATGAAGAAAAATGCTAAATCTTGGTGAAGCAATAAGAATAATCATGCACTATAATGGATCCCTACTGAAGATGAAAGAAATACATGGCTCGGTCCACTCTCAAATTATTCGGAATGAAGTGATCAAGTAAATCCATCTGGAATTTTGCTCAGTTCAATTCTCGGTAACACTCTGACTTCGATACTACATCCGAAAAACTCTTAGTGGATTCATGAAACATGTAGGTAACAATCATAACCCTCTTCTAAGGAGGTGACTCAATATGGTTGAAGATAAATTTCATTTCTTCTTTCTATGACTCTATAGAATGAGGGCTGCCTTCTCTTAAGAAAGTGGGAGGATGCTACTACTAAAAGTCCTGTGTAAGCCCTTTTATAGTTGTGGCAGGCCGGTGAGCACCCTGAAGAGTTTGTATGAACTGTATAAAACTGTCCCAAAAATAAGCATTTATTCCCAATTGAATAAATACTTTTAGTGATTCATGAGGCACTAAAGGAGGTAAAATGGGTGGATCATGACTCACCACCTCCAGAGTGTGCTCATATCCCCTCTCTTTGTGTGTAGTATGAGGAAATCATGGTGGTATAACTCTATAATTTGAAAACAGATGATGTAACAAGATTTATAATAGATAGGGAATGTAGGTAAAGAAGTAATAAGGGATGGAAGGTGCAAGGTCTTCCTAAACATGGCACAACAGATAAGTAAATTGATAAGAGGACATGAGCAAGACATGGCTCTGATCACAACATAAATGATACTCTACTCCAAGAACCATTTCTAGATAATATGGAAGGACCAATAAAGGTTCACAAGAATTTCATCCTACATCAAATGGAATTGTAAAGTCAAAGTAACACATTACCATATAAGGCAGTCATTTATTTTTAACATGCTATTTTAATTTTTAAATTTTTACGTATTTAATTACCCTTTTTTGTTTGGATGAGTTAGAGGGTTTACCATCCCTACCCATGAGATTCCATAATCTTAATGACTTGAATGCGTTGTAAACATAACCCAAACAACAATATATCCTTTCAAGACAAAGTATAACACTTTTGTTCTTATAACAAATAAGGAACTATAGGATATAATAAATAACATCACAAAAAGAACATAGAAATATGAAAATTCATGATGAAAATAAATATTGAATGGAATAAAACAAGTCATTTCAATTTCTATAGTTTCTAGTATGATGCATGTAATGGAACACCCTCATTTCATTGGGTCGAAGTAAATTAAATCATTATATAAGTCACACCAACATCAACAACATCACAAAATATCTAGGTCACCCAATGAGGAAGTCATATCAACCATAAATGGTATAATTAATGACTACAATTCCTATAAAAGGAAATTTTGGGTTCCACTGTACAAGAGTTGGCTATGTCTAAGAAGAGGGTAAATTCCAAATTCCTATGTCCTAGTCTCCAGTATAAACCAAATAGTAATAGAAATGGAAAATAATCCTCTGATACCACTTTTAGCATCCCGGTTTTGGATGACACTCAATAGTGCCCCAAGACCAGTTGACCACATGACCAAAAGCACATCCTGAATGTTAGAGTCTGCCAACTAGAAGCAAAGGCATAGGGGATGTCTATAGGGAAACTATGAACTCATAGAAAAAATTATGTACAGTGGTAAAAAATATTATGAAACAGAGAAAGCTTAATAATAATCATGAAGTGTCATAAGTAATAAATAACCCAAAGAAGAGTAAACAGATAACTGTAGAATATGAATAACAATACATGGTAAAAAATTGATGATGATGATGTTATAGGACTATAAAAAAATAGAAGTTCAGGGAAAGTGGGTTAAAAGAATAACCAATATGGTATATTAAGTAAAAAATAGTAAACTACTACAATAGTGTCTCAAGCACAAGATCATTCCTCTACCCCCATCTCTATCATAAACAAAAAGAAAATCAAAAATCAAAAGTAACATAATTCCATATATCTATACCTATAACAATAAAGTCTACTCGGGTACCAAATGGAGCTTAAGCAGGGTGTGATATCATAATCACATATCTTTGGCACCCACAATGTCTTGACCCTTCCATTTTGGTGCTATAAATATTAAATAGTGTGCCATATATGATAAATCATAGGATGGTAAGTAAAAATAATTGCAACTTTGTTCGAGTTCCTAAGTGGACACCCATCCCATATCACCTAATTTGGCATATCTCATGAGTTTTAATAAGAAACCTATGAAGGTCACAATATATAAAACATGTTCCAAGTTTAAAAAGGAGATAAATTATTTATACCCTGATGCTTGTGCTCTCGTATGGGGTATCAATTCCATTTCATCACATAATTATATTAAAATATAAGGAAGAATTGACAAAAGTGCATAAACATGCTCATATAGTCATAAAGGATGCATCTCAAATGATTAAAGAACCAACCAGATAATGAATACCAAACATTCCATTAAAACATGAGGTGGAGTTTCGTGATCATATAAGGTAATCTAAAAGAATACCAAGTGTCAGAATGGAGATGTATGATATAATCCAATACCATTGAGCCTACCCAATGTGATCTAAAAGAATCACAAGTAAATCTATGAGTTTTGGTGACCACTGAGTCTATTCCATATCTTTCACAAGTGGACCGAGTATTAGTCAAGGCATGGCATAGCCATCATGCCCATAGGTCCTCCCACAGTCTCTGCCCTTGGGAAATGGTATCACTCAGGAGTATAATAAATTTTCTGGGAACCCCTTCCATGGAAAGCCAAAGCATCAACCCCAGTGTCTTGGGGAGTAACCCATCGATCATGATATGATTATCCATTGGTCCTTAATACAGAGCCCATGTTTTCTCTTGGACCACTTCAAGATCCATATCATACAGGGAATATATAACAAGTAATTAATTTATGATATCTAAACAAAAAATAATTATCTTTAAACCACATTTTCCATTAACCATGGTAGTCAATTCAGGATAAACAACATTAGAAAATCTCATATCACAAGGAAATGATCATTTAATAAGTGTAAGAAAGGTATGAGGCATAAGACATAATGAATTTAATGTCAACACATGAAATTTCAGTAGAATGGGCAAAAAAAATTAACAAGAATTTGATATTGTTCATGCCACTAAGAACGTCATAAGAAATTTACTATATGTAATAAATTTTTCATCAACATGATTCTCACCAATATGATATTAATGACATTATAATACCTCATGGTATCGAGATTTATCATGTATCATATTCCATTCAAACTATAAAATGGATCATGTATGAAAACTGAACATGGAATATTTCATGAAGTAATATCTTTTAGCACTAGGTGTAATGATTTCATTAAAGCATGCTACTCGTGTAACATGAAATGATAATTTTACCATTTAAGAAATATTTCATTCAAAGAGTTATCATGCATGTCAAACGTATAATGAACTACACATAGGCCAAACAACTATGTTCAAGCTTAGGAATTTTTAATAGGGACAAAATTAATGATATATTTCTCATTCTATGATTTTTAAAGAACTCATGGCATTATAAAGGTCCCACACACACCAATGAAAATTTTACAAATTCTAAACAACGGGGGAAAGAAAGAAATTTTGATTGGTCTACCCAAAGTGGTGACAAAATCCAATATGAACACCACAATCATTTGTTTTTAACCAAGTTATAGTCTCAATGGTCTTGAAAAAACAAGACATACATTTTAATATGCGATAAAAATACTCGCTGAAAGGTTTTGATAGGGATGCACAATGGTGCAATACAAAAATCGATTAATACAAAGGGGAAATGAGTATACACCCTATGTCAACTGTGTGGCACTATGTATGTCCAATATTCAAGCTTGATTTGACCTAAAACAGAATAATTCATGAGATTTTGGAAAACCCCCGAAAAATGGAAAAATCCATCCCATAGAGATAGCGTAGTGAGGGTTAGAGAAACCAATAAATCAAGGGGTGTGTATAAGAGCTCATACTGATAGGAGTATGTAGATTTTGATGGGGAAGGAGATAGATCACTATGGATGGATATTTTTCAAAAAACCCAGAGAGGATAGGATGGGCTATTCATACACATGGAGGGATGAAAACCCAAGTGAATGGGTTGTGGGAGAGAGAAGTGTTTAAGAAAATTATTAAAAAACCACCCACCAGGTGTCATAGGGTCTGGCCTCATGGTGGGACCAAATGTGTTCCAACTATGCATTACATTCTACAAGTTTGTGGCATATCTCATGATCGACTACATGGTTTCATGAACCATGCGCTGGTCGTGCAGTATCTCACTACCCCAAATATTTAAATGGGTCCAAGTCCAAGTGCATTGCCTGCATAGTTTCTACTAACCATGAGGCCCATTCTGCCTCTACATTTTTTTGGTACTATTGACTTCATGTGATCCCCAGATGCACCCAAGACATCCATTTAATGACTATGAATAAAAATAGGGTATGTTTTATGGAATTTAAACTTAAAATTAAATGTTCTATACATTTATAAAAAATCTAGGACTACAATCTTGTCTATGAGAGACTATATGGGTAGGATAATTTATTCATATTATATTTATCAAGTAATGTTTTTAGTATTATAGTTATTTTTGTTCTTATTAATTTTAAATTAAAAATTATTTACTTTACTCTAAAGAAGTCAGGAGGAGATGATTATCTTTTGTTGTAAGGATATTAAGGGAATATAAATAAGAAAAAACATTAGATTTTATTTTTGAAAGAAGAAAAAATATAAATATGTGTGAAATATATAGTTTTTTAGATGATGATATATAGAATATTATATCCTTTAATTGATGAAAAAATTATTGCAAATAAGTTTGAAAAGATAGGATATGAGTATTTAAGATCCGTAATGATTACCCCCACCTTCTTCCCAACAAGACATGAATAATTAAAAATGCTATAAATAATGAAATAGGGAAAATATGTTATAGAATAGTCAAAACTTATAGTTGATAATATCTTATAAAATAATTTAGGTTATTTCTAAAATCATTATATTTCTTAATAGTAATAATTTTTTAAATATTATTTATCAAAATACCATGAGATGTAGATCACACAAGGGACCTTCATACTCAAGGGTAGGATATATATTTTGGCAACATAAATGGGGAAGGAAGAACAAACATGTCAAGTAAGAGGATATGAGGTAGAGGTATATATTAAAAAATTATTTCATATATATGGTAACTCTTCGAGGGAGGATATATGTCAATAAAAAATAGACTCTTTAGTAGATAATGTTTTGGTAGATTGGTTGTATGATGGGTGAAATGAAAAGATAATTGATATCTTCAATGTTCTTGGACATGTAGAGATATTTTTAGGCTAGATATACCACTCCTCCACCTATACCTACATATACAACTCTTATACCTTCTCCCCCATTGTTTCCCATATACTCTGATTTATATTTTTATGTTATCTAGTATTGTATTGTAGCATATAAGATCATACCTTTTATTGATGATAACATACATAATCGGGTGATAAAGATGAATTATCTTAGGGTATTGGTATAAGATATTATAATTGCATCAAATAGAGTACATTTCCCATCTGATGAGGTTTCTATAATTACAGAATGTTTCAAAACATATTTTACTCTGTACACATAGATTTTGGTGACAACATAACACTGAGGTATTTATAGATTATATCTTTTTATTTAATAATAATTTTAAAATTATTTTAATAATTAAAAAAACACACACACACCCACACACAGATATATATATTATAGAAATACCTTTAGGGTAAATACTTGTTGTATTTTAGAAAAAAACAAGTTGATACACCTTTAATTTTTCAAATTACTTGATCCTAAAGACATTAAAAATTATCACCATATAAATTTATGTTGTTGGATATTTATAATATTACAATGACTAGTATATTTTTTGGGTGGAATTTTCAAATAATGATTTTAAAAAAATACATCTTAGAGATTTTAGTTGTAGATTTGTTGTGCGTCATAATGAATCTGGTCTTTTATGTGTAATCCAATTATCATATTTCATTCAATTATATCAATTTGATCTAACTCACTTACTATATTTTTAAATGGTCATATCCATAAAAATTTTATTAAATCTGATAAAATGGTTGTTCATTGATTCATTGAACTATAATTTATTTCTACAGTAATGAAAACAGAGGATGAATAATGAACCCAATTCATTTCTTCATGATTTTAGAATAAAGAAATTAACTGACGAATGATTACATGTCATGAATAATATCAAAAATATATTTCATTATAGAATAAAATTATTTTATTTAAATTTCCACTAAAAATATAATTCTATATATTAGTGTGAATTGGATGTTGTGAGTTTTTTTCCACACAAAAATGCCACTTATTGGTTAATCCCCATTCAATATGATGTTCGAGACAATTTTAAAGAAGCATTCGATAACTGGTATTTATTTTATAATTTTTATAAATTATAATATATTTTCATTTAATTATATAAATATAATTTTCAAATAGGGAATAGAAGCACTGTAACTGGTTAATAAGAAGAATGGAAAAAATTCTATTATGTGAGTGAAAAGGTGACTTCTTTTATAAGTTCTATAATTTATCAAATATATAAAATATAAATTTCAATTGATAACTTCTTGTAAAAAATATTCCAAAATGAGAAATTTAATATGTGTACTATATTGTTATTTTTTTATATGAAATAATTGAAACTAGGAGAGTCACATCATTCAGTAAGGTTAAGATTTACTATCATTTTTAGTTTTTATTTACTATATCATAGTATTAAGAATAAAATTTGAATAGTCTCATTTTAATTCATAGATTTTTATGATCCTCGTCCATATAATGGGAACATGGTAAATCACCCTCTAGGAGCATTTAATTACTATTTTAAGAGTTTCATTCTATTTTAGATTATCTCTTTATAATTTCAATCTCAATTTTTTATTTAACAAGGAAACTATAATGTTTTTGTAATTTTAGAAATGTTGTGATAAAAGTAGTTATTATATATTTTTAACATATGTAATTATATTTTAATTTTCTGTATTTTTTATATTATTTTTTGTATTTTATGCATGGGTATTGTATTCTTAAAAAATTATTTAAAAAATTATTTATCTTGGTTACTTTTAGAACCGATGTAAAAGAATTCCACCTCAGTTATTTTATAATCTGTGTAAAGTGCCTTATTTTTTAATTTTATGGTGTTTTTCTATAGAATTTACAAAATAAACACTATGGAAGATAATTTTTACCATTGATTTTTTTGTAAAACTCTTATTAAAAATCATATTCCATATTGGATATTTTATAACTGACATGGAAACTTCCAATATTTTTAACATAATAATGGGTTTCAATGTCATTTATTATATTAACAAATGTGGAAAACAACTTTTGACATTTATGGTTTTATTTAACATTGTAAATTTATGAAAATCGTCTATTAAGAACAATTATCTTGTAAACGAATTTAAAAAATGAATTAAAAACCCTGTTACATACTAGACTTTTATAAAAATGATTGAAATTTAATTAAAACTAATTCAAATATATAATAAAAATGATGGACCTAGAATTATAAATATAATTTCATGGTATAGTTATGTTCTAATATCATTGATGAACAATAATTCCATTTTTTGAGTTAAATTTATGTAAACTCATAGTATAGTATTTACTCTCAAAGTACTTATATCCATATTTCTTATTATCAGTTATTTCAATTCATTCAACATTTTGGTGGATTAAATCTATTTTTAAACATATAAAACTCAATGTTAAAGAATAAATTCAAAAAAATACTACTTTCCTTATTGGATATCAAAAAATCAAAAAATAATATCCATTTTTATTGAAAGGTGAATATTATAGAGATAAAATTTATTTAATAAAATAAATGAAATAACTATAAAAAATAATATATCAAAATCATCAAATCACCATTCATTAAAAATTATAAATACAAAGAATCTGAAAATTCATATTTTCACTAGAACCTAACAATATATTCATGTTAGGCATGAAGTTGAAAAGAATAATTCATAATATAAAATCTATCAATATAAAAATAGGGATATTAGCCATCCAATCCATCCCAGGTTTCTTTATCTTGATGTGTTGTGTTCCTCCATATCATTTTTTTCATTTCAAGTAGTAACACAACCCTTATATAGATAATAACTAATATTTATTAAATCTTATATCTTCCCTTATCTCATACTCTTAGAATGGTGGTCAAATATTATCAAAAACCAACCTGATTCATCCATCCATGAGATACTCATGTTAGTAAAAGAAAAACATGAGGTGTGTTCCTGATCACACCAAATTGGAAACTAGTACTGGGGTCTCAAATCACAATTGTTTGGAATGATTTTACCCTTGAAAAAACATAAACATTAACATTAGAGTAAGTAGAATAAATAAAAAGATGAAATGAAACACTCAAAAATAATAATTAATGTGGCACCACATACCCAAGAATAAGGTAAATAATTTAATAAACATCAACATCTCATACGTATGAAGGTCTTGATAGAGATGATACATAAACAACCCAAAAATTGAAAAAAAGTAATACACTCAAAATTAATGTTAACCATCATCACATTTCACATTCTATGCCACAAATTTGAAATAACAAGAATCCCAAACCAATAGAGACAAAATCCATGCCACCTAAAATAAAACCATAAAATTTTCATGTAATGAGTGGTATATACTGGGTGTGAGAAAAATACAATCCTAGAGGGTAAACACCCCAAAGAATGTGTAATTATTGTAAAGGACAATCAATCATATTCTATATATGAAAATACAATTAATAACATGTTTTCAATACTTATTTATACAAAATAAAAATCATACACACACATTTCAAAAGAAACATTTAATTAGATTAAATGGAAATAATAACTATAAAACAAATTTTTATCCAGCCTAAGACCCCTTTTAAAAAATAATCCCCAATTATACACAATTAAATATGGTTATAGTAAAATCATTTACTAAACCCCATTAAAACACTAAAATATAACCTTTCTTTGTAAACCCTAAACAAGGAAAATACATATTTTTCAACTTTTAATACATTTCCAAAAATACATTTCAAAATCACATCATTTTTCTTTCTAAATACAATTTCTAAATCATTTCATCAAAAAATTATAAACATGACTAAAACCACTAATCATACAAGAGTAATCATAAGCGGCACATAAAAATTAAACAAACACGTGAAAATGGACATGTAGAACAAAAATTCCCTAAAATATCAATGGTGGAGGATATAATTATGGAAAACTATAATAGTATACATTATCAACTAATAAAAATCTATTAATCTTAGTAAACCTCATAATACTCATGTAAAAGAGTCTAAAATATAAATATGGAACCTAGGTCCACAATATAAAACTCATCTTCTCTCCAGAAGACCCATCTAAATATCAATAGATAAAATCCCTAAGAACACCAGCATCTTTCATATAAAATAAATAAGTTAACTTATATGGTCCACTAACACTTTAGGCCAGAAAAACCCTGAGAAGATAGACAATATCACTTATTCACCACATCATCCATATTAAGGTTTTCACTTATCTAGAAAACTGCTTTACCCATAGGAATCCCATGAATCAATATTTAAATGAAGAAAATCATACCTAAGATCTAAAATATGACATTCAACAACCCCTTCCCAATTTATTTATAATTAATGAAAGGTAAAATATTTTTACTATGCTATTATTCATAGTAATCAACAAAAAATATGCCCCATTATATAATATGATAATAACGGGGCTCAAGAGGGTCACATATAAAAACCATTTGAATAACTACCAGGGTTTCATATATAAATTTTACAAAAGGATTAAAACTCCAAATTAATAAACCATGATTTCAATTACAACTCCAAAACATTATTTAAAAACAATATCCTGAAATCCATTAAAAACAACCTTCATAAATAATTGGCTCAAAACCATTTTGGAATAACTATTTCAAAATCAACACATTTACCATTTAAAGTGCCCAAAATCATTAAAATAACAATTAAAAATTCATGTTCCTGTATAAATGGGTTCAAGAAAGTTTAAAATAATAAAAAACTGCTTAAAATAATTTCATAATCAATTTAAATTCTTTTGACATTTTATAACAACACATGAATTCCCAATACTTCGAAGGATAATAATCCACACATCCTATTTAATTTCATATCCCAAAAATTGTTAAAACTTATTAAAAATTTAAAAAATCCACACACATGGGTTAAAATTTTCAAATAAGTAATTTTAAACAATAAATCATCAAAATTAATGTAAATCTATGAGAATACGCAAAAACACATACAATAATGGAACAGTAATCTTCGTGGAAGTTGTCACAAACGACATTAAAAACTCCTAAAAGCCTCAAGGGACCCAATGGTAATCACTGAAATAAAAAACGTACCATAGAAAAAACTCTAAACCAATAAATTAAACTAGATAACCCAAAGGGTTTTTGGGGAAGATAAAAACCCCAAGTAAAGGTAAAGGGGGAGGATAGATAAGAAGAATAAAGTTTTTACTTTTATTATATCTATGTGAAATGTTGTTAGAGAAGCCTATAAATCCCAATAAAGGGAGGTTGAAACCTTTTTGTTAGTGTCTTATATTATCCAAATAAAAGTTATAATAATGAGCCTATTGGGATCTTTACATTGAAAGGGGAAATATCAGAATATCCCCTTTAAGAAAATCTAAGAATCTTTTATAGTTAGGATTCATGGTTTTGGAAACTATGGACTGAAATTTTAGTTGAAACTACATCTGAAGAACTTCTCCACATAGTTTTCTCTAGGGAATCACATAGTTCGTCTACATATACAAAAAGTATTCTAAATAATACTATCCAAACACAGAGCCATATCGGATTTTTGTTTCACGGGTTGACCTATTTTTTCAAAGATCTGTTCCAAGATACGCAATAGAAGGATGCACTAAAAAGTTACTAATAAGGGACACTTACACAATAAAATACACGTTAAGGTCAGGAATTTCTTATTTAAAAACAAAAAGTCCCCCTAAAATGCGTCCAACATGATTACTCTTAAATCATGTGCCCCAAACAGTGTGAGGAATCCATAATTCAATAATTAAATCACAAAATAAAAACATTCAAAAAATTAAAATTCCTATAAAATCTATTATAATAATTTATTGTAACATTGATATAGTGACAAAGGGTGTTAAAATCACCCCCAACATGCCACATTTCCCCACCAAAAGTCATAGGTCATAATGAAAGAAAACGAAATGAGTCACAATCCACACCCATTGAAACGAGGTGATTTGGATGAAAAAACTAGAGAATACATAATTAAAAAACCCTCTAGCTAAAAAAATTTCTCTATATCAAACCATCATGTCCGGAAAACCATTAAATGAATCCATGCCAACGCACAACCATAAATACTTACAGATGATTTAGAGGATATGAAGACTGAGAATCGGTATCCCCCCACCATTTAGAAGTAATTTAAATATTACATCAAAGGGGAACAAACCCAACTTGAAACATACACTATTTTAATTATTCTTCATGAACATTTTTAGAAAAAACCCAAACAAATGAAGTTAAAATGATCACCGAAGGACCCATTCTACCACCCAAGGCAAACAAGTAATAAGGAAAATTAACCCTAAAAGACTCATCGTCAATAAGTATCAAGATATAATCAATATTAACAAATAAAAAATCCATAAAGGATAAGTAACAATAAGAAAAAAATAATAAATTACATGGAAACATAACCGAGGTCAAAATACTCTATTGGTAATCTATGGGCTCAATCAAAGAACACCATCCTATAGTGAACCCCAAAAGGCTAGAATTAATGAGTGATCAACAAACCATTTTAAACAAATATCATAATTACCAAAGAATAGAAACAATAGTCACCCACACCCATTTCATTAAGTAAATTACCTTTAAAAATCCACGACATAAAAAAACACTAAAAACCCCAAATAAATTAAACAGAAACATCTGGGTATTCAAATAATTCCAAAGACATTAATGAATGCACCCCTGTCCAAATGTTGAAATTATGATTCATAACCCATTACTAATCATAATATAATTAATCAAATTTCTTTAATACATACCCAAAATAATTTCTTCAATGAAATCAACTAATTAAGGAAAACACAAGATATTCCTCAAAATATCAATAAGGATTCACTATTAAGAAACATTCCAAAAGGAAACCACAAGAAAAAAACTCCAAAAAATCTTAATTGACACATCATAATGAGGTGAATATCACTAACCAAATAGTCCTTAAAGCACATAGGAGGTTTCAAATTCCAAAAATCCACATGGAGTGTTGGTGGATTCAAAAACTAAAAATGCCATATCCAAAAAATGGATGAGACCACTCAAGGATTACTCATAGTAATAATACCCTATCGTCCTATTAGACCATTATACAATGCACATAGTAATGAACACAATAAAGACCATAATTACCCATGATCACAAAATAAAAAAGTGTACACCTGAAAAAGGTAAAAAATAAATTCACCCATTAAAATATTCAAAATAATTCACTTATAAAAAAATATTTTGGGAAAATAATAAATCCTAATTTATAATATTTTATATAAAATCAACCAATATATAAAAACCCACTTATAAAACAATTAAATGGACGAATGAGACAAAATAGTCTCAAAAAACATCTAAACCAATGTACAAAAATCTCATTTTCCAAACAAATAACAGGAATCTCATAAAAGGTGACCTGGAACTCATTTCCAAAAAAATAAAAATCTATCTCAAATTTTATAATCATTAAAACATTTTAAAGGTTTTAAAAAAACCAACAAAAATATTTTTAGCATTAAATCCCTATTATATTACTAGGAGATTACAATATTCCATTAATAATTCAATCAATTCATTATTAACAATTTTATTTTTAAATTCATTAAAAATTCACTTTACGAAATAAATCCTTGATAAAATTACATCCTTTAATATTAAATTATTTTCACTAAAAACATTTTCCTTATATATAATTTTAAAATATATAAAAAAATATTTATTTATAGACAAAACCAGATATATTTCCAAAACCATTTCAAAATGCTGTTTTAAAACAAATGACCTCATGGAATTCTAGTCTACCATTAAAAAAATCACTTTCCATTTCATAACACAAATTTCTCTATTTAAAAAACAATAAAAATTAGCATTACACTAAAATAAAATCACAGTAAACCAAAAAAAATTCCAAAACAACACAATAAAAATCACCCATGTGATAACACACTAATGGAATACTCCATTAAAATATTTTCATAGAGAAATGGAAGAAAAATCAAAAAATTGGAGGATAATTTTCACTGTGCATGATTTGGTCACAAAAGTTGGTGATCCATGAAACACATATGAATTACGAACAATCATGGATACCAAGTATTTCCACATTATAATCAAATGGTTTACCAAGCCATTCATGATTATCTTGTATCATAGGTATTATTAACACAATATCCTCTAAAACACAAACCGACCCCCCAAAATTTCTAATATACTCAAAGGGGATCATATAATAATCATATTATATCAAAATTAATCAATGATATCCAAATATGATCTAGAAATAAATAATATAACGTGATACAATAATGGAAACAAGAGGTTTAGTGTGAAAAATAGCTATCTAAGGAATTTACATCACACTCCACCTATGTATCAAGGATAATCCTAGCCTCCAGACTAACTAGACATGACCCAAATAATATGAGGGGGGTAAACAATACCATTTTGTCATAAAAACCTGATAGATTCATCCATTGGATAACTATGATGGTATGAGACATTCCTAAGGTGCTTTCTTGATTGTCCCATGTTTAGAACTAATATTAGGGTCTCAAATCACAGTCTTTGGGAAGGAATACACCATTGAATATACAACCATATTGAAAATAATATACCAATATCATAGTAAGAATCAAAAATAATTGTATAAAACTGAATAATAATGAATAATAATTATGGTAAATTCAAATTACAAAGAACCAGGTACATTAGTTAATTAAAATAAACATCTCACAATAATAATGGCTATAATATAGTTTATATATTAACAACCCAAATGGAAATAAAAAAAACATCCACCCACACTCTCCATGTGACCTACATAAAACTCCACATCCCATGCCAATCCTCAATCAAATCCTTTATCTTGTACTAGAGGTGACCATAATCAAGGCACATGAAATGAACTCATAATAGTTGCATATATTGAGAGGTATAAGAAGGGTGGAATTAAAACTGAGCCTAGTAGGTAAACATTGTAGTGTTTTTAAAGTGCCAACAATGAAAAATAAATCTTATTATAGTTTTAAAAATATGAATAAAAATACGATTTCAATGTAAAAGTATATGAAATCCAAATCATAAGCACACATTTCAAAAAATGATTCTATTTGGAATAAATGAAAACATTCAATTAAAACACACTTTTTTATTGGCCTCATCACTTTTTAATTTTTTTAGAAGGTGATACCTTTTCTTAAACTGACCAAACCAGAAATATTATTAAAATAAGGTTTACAAAAGTCTAAAATATATGATCATATTACAATATTTTTCATGAATCAAAATAAGAACAATGGGGAAGTCTTAGAACCAGGTAATGCCATGATTTACTCTCATGTTGGCCAGGCCATTGGTAACCATGCTTGGTTATTGATAAATAGGTGTGATGTTATAGTTATGGTTGATAATATAAAGGCTGTATTTTATCTAATGGGTAGTAATTGGCCAATAAAAATGTGTTATTCCATTCCAAATCTTTTTACTGATGGTTTTTGAGTAACATTCAATCTAGAGTTTGTTCCAACCAAATATCATGGAAAAGGAAATAACATGTATCAAAATCCGCATCTCTGCCTCATGTGAGGTGGAAATTCGAAATTTACCATTGAAACATCCAAGTATCTAACAGAGGTAATTCATGGAGAAATCACCACACCCAGAAGGTCCTATAATTCTTTTGGAGGTTCCATCAATATTTATTTTGATCCATCCAAGAAGGGGAAATCTCCAGAATAACTCCAGAGTGTGATGCGACTGACAAAAATTGCCTTCAATCTGTAGACATTTTAGGATTCCAATTCCATGAATGGTGTTGTGGAAATGTCCATTTTTCCTCAAAGTAGCTACATGTATGGCAATGAGGATCCTCATCTGACCAGCATTTTGATTGAGGGAGTAATTGTTATGAATAATAGCATTCCGATCATACCATATCACATGGTGGAGGTCAGTAACTATACTAAGAAAGAGGTTCCTTTTTTCTGAGAGCCTTAAATTTCTACAAATTTCTTTACTTGAGTTTTTATGGAGTCAATAATCAACCATATACAACAAAAAATGTCTAGAATATAGTTCGAAATAGCAGAATAAGTAGAAAAGGAAATGGAGAGGTTCTTAGCATCTTTTTTGTGTTTGTAACAGATTTTACACTTAGAAGAAAGCTGGATTCCAAATGATTGGAGGAAAATATCCGTGGGGACTTTGTTGTGATCAACAAACCAAATGATATTGAATCTCAATGGTTTTATCTAAGGATTATTGAAATGTTTTATCCTGTAGTAATAACTCCTAGAGTTATAAAAACAATTTTATGTAGAAATTTTTTGATTTGAGAATACCATTGTATATAGGTTCACAAATTTATAACTCATTACTATAAGAGAAAGTGTAGTTTTCAAGGATGTTCAAAATAGTATCAGGGTGGTGGTCATGGTGAGAGTTTAAAATTTCTCATAGAGAGCTATTAGAATATTATAAAGTTTGAATGAGAGATATTATAGAAATTGAAGGCGTGTGAGTCTAGTTATCCGAAAAAATTTTCATGGAGAAGTATCTAGAGACCATTCATTTGTAATTGTTCATAAAATTGGTGAAGGACTGTTTAAAGGATGGACATATGGAAGAAATAATGAAATTCTAATTTCCCGTATTATGTTTGTGAAAAACCATTTTTTCAATAAAGGTAATATCTTCTGAAGTATTGTGAAAAAGGTTCCAAGTGAGTCTTTCCTGAAGCGATACATTAAAGTATTTTATATTTTTTACACCAATACCAACATTATAAATGGGATTTCAACAAGTTGAGAAAGGAATAATCACAATTTTTCTTTCCAAAATACTACCATTACAGATGAAATTCATAATAGAGGTGTTAATTTTTTTAATAAGACAAAAAATCCATTTGTAGACCATCATGGAGTAAAAAATCTTGAAGACAATAGTGGACTTTAAAATGAATGTACTACCTACCATAGAGAGAGATTTACCTTTCCAAAAAGTGAGCTGGTTTAGAACATGGACAACAATGGTCGCAAAATATATTCATTGGTATCCATAGTTTTAGAGAAAATAACAAATAAACCATGAACTAGGGGATGATAATCTAATTCATTTGTTTGGTTGTTGGTTTCATTATTTATCCCAAAATTATTAGTGTAATTTGATCAGTAGGGGTCCTTGATCTATCAAGTACCATAATCTGGGGTGTGTTCATTCATAGTTTGTACAGAAATTCCCCCGGGGAAATCACAATTATGAAGGGTTGCAGTGCATGTGTTACATGCATTTCCTTTCAAATCATTAGGTGGTTTATCCATCCTTTACAGGGTACGTTTCACATCTAGAATGAGGATAAATTTTTAAATCTGACCAGATTTATAGGAATTAGGTTATTCCTTCTCATTAGATAGCCTTATAGTGTCCAAAACTTGATTTTAAATTTCTACTAAGAGGCCTTGATCTTAATTGGATTTGTCTTCTTCTTTAGTAATATCTTCCTTATTTATAGATGAGTTATCCTATATGTGTTCCAAACTGTGTGATTTATCCAAAAACGTTTCAAATTTCTTTTTGGGAGGTTCAGGTATATCCTTAATGAAAGCTTTATCATTTATATTTCTCTTTATTTCCTTCCAGTCATTTTCAATTAGTTGAATTAATTGTTTTCTAATCACACTACAATTGGATACTGTATGACCAATGATCTTACAAAGGCTAATAAGGTATATTTACTCTCATGTTAGTTTCTTATTTCAGTTTTGTAGTCATTTTCATTGAAATTAATTGTAATGGGTAGCTTTGAGGAAGTGTTAATTTCTACTATAACCCTTGGAATGAGTCCTAAGTCAGAATTCAAGGTTATTTGATCAATTTTTTTAGGTATTCTATGTTGGAAAAAATATCATTCAGAATGTTTGAGTTCCAAAAAAACCAATTAAGGCCATGAATTTTGAACCAAACTTGTTATATTCTATTACTACATGTTTGTGGGTTGAATGTAGAGTCCTAGTTAGAAATTTTAAATAAACCTGGTTTTAGATTAAGGTTTCTAGTCTTAAAAACCCTCTATAGATCAACTTGTGGTTTCAAAAGAATGTAAAAATAGAATTTTATTGTGGGAATCAGTTTCAAGTTTGAATAATTCCATCAATGTGAAATATGTGTATGTAATTTAGTTAAAGGCCATGGGTGAACCATTGAGGTGGGTGATGCAGCCCAATACGAAGTATTTTCACATTTTTGTGCATTATTGAAGAGTATCTGGGTATGCTTCCATAAGGATCCCACCTTCTTCTATCCTCTTGATAATATTAGGCTTCATTGTGATGTCTTTGTTTAGATCTGCACTCTTTAGAGCATTTCAAAATGAGATTCTTGAGGATCTACAAGAGAAAGAACGAGTACAATGATTTTCTTCAGGGACATCCTCCATATGTATTTCGGCAAAAAGATCTTATTCATGGGGTAACTGCTTCATATAAAGAGTCATTAAGTGATTATATTGAAATTTACCATGCATTAGGAAATCCTCCGTGACTATGAAGATTAATGGAATCAGGCGAGGAAGCCCAAATGACTCGACGGTTTTAGTGAGGGATGGTCTCCCATATCTCTAGAATCCCATCTATATCCTATCCAACCTCTTCACTTTTTCAAAAATAAACACCCCTTATTCAAATATAATGATGTGTAGTTCAATTACCTTTTTTAACACCATTAAAACACATGAAAATTACCTTTTACAAAAAAACATAAAAAAGGTAAAAACCCATTTCTTCCTATCAAAAAATTTTATAACCTCAAGAATGAGGCATTGGTTCCCTACTATTTAAACTTATAAGGCTACATTTACACCAATGGTCATTGGAATATAATGTTTGATGTGCATAAAATTCCTTTTCTCAGGTCTGGGTTGATATGGATGGGTTTATGTGTGTCCTTCATCATTCATAGATATTGCATGATATTGGCAGAAAAAATGGGACTCCCATCAGACTCGACAAATATATGGAGGATTTTCAATTTTGATACATTTCTAGGATCTTGGGTGATATTGATCTCAACTCAGCACTTATTGACAAGGTAAGCCTTTTCACCTCTTCTTATAACATCTAAATAAATTTTGAGTACGAAGAAAACCTCTTTTCTACATTGAATGTATAGTTGATTTATTTAGAGCAATGTCGAAAGAAGTTGACATGTGAGAAATGTGGGATGAGAGGCCATCAATATAATGTCTATCGAAAAAAGTAAAACCTGAAAAATATGGTTTTTTTAGAACTGATTACCCACGATTGAAATTCCTTCATAGATCTAGACTCCAATTTAGATGATGTGCTAATTCATAACTCCCAAGATCTATGTAAGGGGATTCTACTGTAGTCTTTGATGAATTAAAAATAATGGGTTTCCATCTTCTCTAAAGAGGTGAATGTCAATGATGCAGAATATAGAAGTGTCGACATGTAGAAAACTGAAATTTATGATACTCCCCATAATCTGGCCTGTGACAAATACTTGATGGTGGACCATGTCAATGAAGAGAAAATTTACAATTCAGTTTATCATTATATTTCATTGAAAAAAATGGCTAATTTAGGTTACTGAGAGGGTAATAAAATATTGTATGTTGACACTACAGTCACTTATAAAATATTCCATTCTTCATCAAAATCTGTCATGGTTGATAAGTTTTTTCAACTTGTTTCCTACTAGAGGGAAAGGTATTCAGTTATTCCTCATGTGGTGGTTGAAAACTCAATGGAAGGTATTAGTTATCCTTCTCCAGAACCAAAAATTGATTGTGTAAGTGAGTCACAAGACATAGAAGAGTCAAAACACAAGGAGATGCATCTCAGGAAGGAACAATGGATGTATAAGGGATGTTGACATCAATGTCAATGGACTCCTCTTAGGAAATAATCAACGAGAGACACGTGGACAGCTCTGACTTATAAATCAGAGATTCTGAGACCCTATTTGAAAGGATTAAATCACTTAATTCATTGAGACATGAAGATATTAGGGGCACTAATGTATATATTTTATCGGTATAAAATTAAAGAAGAATAAAGAAAACTATGAGAAAGACTGAGGAAAAATAGTGGTAGCTAGATTTTATGCTTTGGGTAGTTTGCGTTTTTTTTTCTGGTTTCTGCTTTTGATGCATTATTTATTGCTTATTCTTAATAAATAAGGCATCACCTCCATCATTATAAAAACCATTTCAAAAAATTTATTTCCAAAGCACATCATTTTTCTTTCCAAAATAAATAATTTGAATATTTTTCAGAATCCAATTTGAAATAGAATAAAACCACCTCCCACATAATATTAAAACTGCAAGGGACCTAAAATAAATAAAAAACTCCAAAATTTTGAAGAATAACAATAGTCCCAAAAATATTAATATTATGGGATAGAAGGAATATTATAATCCCATATGTCAACCCATAAAGCATATAAAATCATCATGGTAAACCTACTCAGACTCAAGTAAAATATTTTAAACTAGGGATAAGGAATCTTGGTTGACACTAAAAAACCAACCTCATATTCAGTAGCCCTATCAGACAATCCATAAATAAAATTCCTTAGAACCACTTCATTTGTAGGATCAAATAAAGAAGTGTGCTTCCAAGGCTGACTACCCCTTCTGGTCCAACCATCTCAGAGTATTTGGGTAATACGCCTAAGTCAAAAATTACCTATACTAGGGTTTTGATGTTTTTATACCTCTACTCTTTCCCCAATTGTAGTGCCCCAGGGCCAGAAAGCATGATGTCAGTTTTTGATATCAATTATATTTTCACGATTACATGGAATCAAGCCTTAAAGAACAAATTAGATTAGTAGTCTTGGTAAACTAGATACATAAATGTGTCTTTTATTACAAAAGAACACAATAATTACAATATAAATTTTTTATTCTTTATAAATAAATAGCATTGAGGTTAACTATAATACATTTAGTATATCCCTTCATAATTTTATAGTACACTTACTAGGTATTTGAGGGAAAAAACATAATAAGGGTGAGCTCAAATGCTCTGTAAAAGAAAAATAGTATGGAAGAAATAATTATTCAACGAGAATAACAATTATGGTATGGTAAATAACTAAACACACATATCTTGTAATCAATAAACTAATAATGAAGTTCATAAATAATATGAAAATATATTAACTAGAAACACATGCCTTTAAAATAAAAATATAAGAAAAAATATACATGAAAAGATAAGAAACTAAATCACATTCCATCTAAATAACAGAAAATGAAATGTAGCCATAGATATGTTGACACAAAATCTCATAGATGCATAATAATGAATCAAAATGAAGGCAATGATTAATTATTGGATGTCATGTATTAGGCACATGAGAACCTATACTACCAATATCCATCCTTCATACATTTTAAACTATGGATAGAAACCTATTTAATTTGTGAAACATATTTGTCTCATGAGAACGTTTTGATTCATCTAGAAGCTATATAATGTCCTGTCTATATGTGCCAATGCATTTCCAATGAATTATTCATATTGAGTAATCAATTTAATTAATAAACAATATTCCTTATCAAATATTTGTTTTGAACAATATATAGGGATTTATCAATTATTTCTCTGTTAATCAAATAACTATCAATGTAGGGACCTTATGTAAAATCACATACAATTTAGGTAGTTGTAATATCAATGTTAAATTAATTGTATAATTTCTGTAAATTCAATTTTCAAGGATCATTGAAGATTTAATTTTTCAGGGGGGCTAAAAATTATTCAAGTAGTTGAATGTGAATACAATCATTGGCTAAATAAGTCATAAACCATCTATATAAATAGTAAAAAAGGTATCAATACAACATATCAATAGTGATGTGAAATAAAGGGTTGTTGTTTTTATGAATGGAAATAGTATAAAAATATCATAAAAGTATTCTAGAGGAAAATATTTTTTTTTGTGGTGAAAAACCTTTTGAAAAAAAAGTTATTTGGAAATAACTTTTGGAATTTTTTCTATAAAATATAATCTTTTAGATTTTAAAAGTAATATTCAATGAAATTATTTCTAATAAATCTGTACTTGTCATGTGATATAAAATACAATTCCTTTTACATGGTAAAATTGTTTGAAAAAATGATTTGTTAGGAAAGATATAAAAAGATTACATTAAAAATATTGGTAAAAAAATAATGGGTAAAAATTTATTTACAAAATAATTTTAAAACAATTTTATATTTTTTTAATAAAACATGTGTTTTGGAAGAAAAAATGTTCTCTAACTAAAGAGAGAAATAAAGTCAGGTTTTCATAAAAACATTTTTAAAACACTTTGAGTTCCGAATAGTGGATAAATGGTACTAATACATGAAAATTTCATGAACTACAAGAGGATATAAAATTTAAAGGGTTAATAGACCAATTGTAATATAATTTCCTCAAATTTAAATACTATTGAATGGTTATTAAAGTTATTGTTGAGGAATATAATTTTTAGCATTCCAATGTTTTCCTTACCACATAGAAGAGTTTAGGTAATAAAAATCATGAAGGAATAATATTATATGAACGCCTCAAATACAATTAATATAAAGTAAATCATGATATAATATATGAATATGCATAGTAGATACACCAAAAAAAGTTGTTAGTGGTGAACATGACATTTATCCCTTGGATGTAAAAAGTGATATTAGAACCCCTTACATAGGAATTAAAAGAACCAATCATAATAACCATGAGTTGAAACATATAAATTCCATTAATATAAAATAATTAATGAAATTATATGTCTATGTGGTATTATTTACACCACTTATAAGAAATTAGGTGCACAAAAGTAAATTATGTCTTACAGAATGAAAAGTGAGATTGGAGTCCCTTACATTCAGTTTCCTTTCTTGTGAATGTACTTTAACATCATAAATATTAAAGATATGTTTATTTTATAATTTCTTAATACTATTTTTCGTGTTTTCATTACTTTTATTTTACCATTTACTATGTTTTATTCAAATACTTAAGAAATTAAGTTTACATTGGGTGTTTTGATTAAATTTGATTTATAAGTCAACAATAACTTTGGTAGGTCAACAATGGTCAATGGGTTCATTATATAACATCTCAAAAATAATAAACATGACATAATTATCATATGTATAAATTAATTATACTTTTAATGTCATTCATTAAATAAGAATACGAAAAATGAATTAATGTTACGATCATGGAGATGGTAGGTTGTACGTACGAATGAGTAATGTTCTCATTTTCAAAATCATTTTGGAAAGAAGGTAAGTAACAAAATATCTTACAATAATAATAATAATATAATAAATAACATATTATTTAATTATATATATGTATATATATAATTTTTGTGATGAAAAAGTAATCACACCATGGTGAGGAGGCAATAGTCCACACCTCCACAAATAACCTTAGCACTTTTTAAGTGTATGAAATGGTAATAGAGAAAATGATATAAATATAAATTTAATTAAAGGTAATTATTTCATGAATATAATATATTTCTTCTTTATGTGTCATATGTTTAACAAAAACTATACTTTATATGTTCCTTGTTTAGTGTGAACGAATCACATCACTTTGAGCGGGTGGTAGTCCAAACTTCCTCAAATAATGTTATCGTATTAACACAAAATAGAAACTAATAATGGTGTGTGTAATAAAATAATTAAATAAGTATAAATACATAATTAATACCATATATATAATATATAAACAATTTATTCATCATTATGGCCATGATGATAAGTGGTAAGGGAAAATGATCAATTATCAATTCCGGAGGCAGTAGTTCGTCATGAATAGAAACAATATATTCCTTAACCATTAGATAGAGGTGTTTATAAGTGTGGGATGAAATTATAAAATAAAAAAATTCTAGTATATTTATGATTTTTTTTGAATTTATGATTAAAATAATAATTTTATTTGGAGTGGAGAGTGGAAATGAGATTATAAATATTTTGAGAAGACGTTACCTCTTAATCGGGTAACTTCTTTTTGCTTAAACCAAAAGGATTCCATGAAAGGATTTATTCCCAAAATTAGGCTTCATGTTGGATGATAAGGATTTTTGGAATCTATTTTGGTGGATCTTGGATGAACCTATGTTGTTTTATAGGTGTGAATAATGGGGATAGGCGGTGGCATTTTATAAGGAAGGAACATGAATCACATGGAATGTTTTGAAAAATGTTAGGTGTATGCATGTTATTAACTAAAATAATTTATAGAAAGAAATCAATAATAGAAGGTATATGGATGATATATTTCCATAAAATTTTTGTTGGACAGGTATCTAGGTCATTTGGTCCTCTATGATAATGGTTTAGCCTTTTATTATGCTTAACTTTTCCTTAATAGTTGTAATTAATTTTAATTACATTCACTAATCCTTTTGATAAAAAATGCAGTTTTTCTTTTTATAAATTATATATTATACTGGCTAAAAATAAGAGATCCATTTTTATAAATTAAAATCATATAAGTGACATAAATTTTTATATAAATTCACCTCGTGAATGGGATGACATAGCATGTTCTTAAAGTAAAAACTTCTGAAAGTTTGAAATGTTTTTATAATCATTTTAAAAGTGAAATTGATTCCAATTGTATAATTTTTATTAACTTATAAAAATATTTTTTAATTAATCTTCAAAATCAATTAAAGGTAAAAAATTTTCTTATAAAAAAATTTGATGGAACAAAAGTTTTATAGTGAAATTCTATATTTTTATCTATTCATTAAGAATGATAGGTTTCCAAAAAATAAAAAACAAATCACAGTAAACTAAACATTATGTCTCTATTTAAAATATTAAGGTTATATTTAAAACTTTTAATCAATAAAAGTATCAAAATTCAGATCTAAATTGGTATCCCCATTAGAAAGTGGTAAAATTGCCTTTATAAAAAATATTGGTTTTTATGTGTCAAGTAGGGTTAGTTATTATCTTATGCATATCAAACCTAATAGATTAATATGAAAAATATATTATTTAATATATTACATATATATTTAATTAAAATAATTATCTAATTTTTATTAATTATTATTATTAACACAAACATCCTTCGGAATCATAAAAATAATAATAACTCTTTTCATATACAGTTGTTTCTTCTTTTCATTTCTCATTAATTAGTAACCCATTAACTCATTTTATATTTACATAAACATTAAAATTTGATAACATAGTTAATAATATTCATAACCTCAAATATAACGGCTATGTTATATGATATTATATTAAATAATAATATGTTAATAATATATTATTATAAGGTGAAACTTGGTCTTGCCTGTAACACAATCTACCGAGGAAGGTAGTTCTTGCGTGTAATGTAAGATATTGAAGAAGTTTGTTCTTGCATTTAACATAAGTCAACTGGATGATTAATGCCTTAAAATATATATAACTAGTACTCGCCCGTGCTATTGCACGGCGTATTCGGTTAATGGTTTTTATTTTAATAAGAGATTAATATTTATAAAAGTGGAGAACAAACAGTAATGTAGAGAATATTTTAATTCAAAAGTAATGATTTATGATAATGGAATAGGAGTGTATAGAATATGGAGACCCTATTTTAATAGTTGAAAAAGAAAAAGGAGTAATAGTATTTGAATTAATAAATTTTGAGGATGGAAATTTAAATACATTTTCAACTTCAACAATTACAATAATAGTAATGTGCAAACTGAAATAAAAAATAAATCATAATATAGTAGTTGTAATAATGAAAATGAGACATGTTACAATAATTGAATTTAAAATAAATTTTATGAGTGGGATATTTGTGAAAAAAGAAAACATATTGAATCTATTCTGATATTGAACAATATGGAATGACGGAGGTGGAAATTTTTCACAAAATCACCAGAGCTTATTTGTTTGAATTTTTACAAATAGATTTCATAATTGAGACACATTATAACCAAAGATTACACATACAAATGTATATAATGCATAGGCAAATATTCTAAATTCCATAATATTGATTACAATAAAAATTATATAATTTCATCCATATTCAAGATATTGCAGAATGTTAAACATATATTTTATATTATACTGAAATTACATATTGGAGAACACTGTATAATATGGTGGTTATACATCGATAAGAGAATAAAAGATTTCCAGAGTAAAATATGTTAAGATCCATAATTGATCGTACATATTTTTCCGGTTCCCTAGGGGTAAGATTAAGGGAATGGGGAATGAGTAAAAATAAGACATGATAAGATAAATATATTTTTGTATTTCTTCTAAAGCTTGAAGCATGTACAGAAAATTTATTTTAGATAAACCTACATATTAAATGGGAAATCTATTGCATACAGTTTAAAGGGGAAGGTGGAAATCATCAAAAACATTGAAAGAAAAGTAGAAACATGAACCTGATTGTTTTTTTTATGATTCCAACAATAGTATGATTCAATATCCAATAGGTGCGTGCGGTGTTGTCCGGTTTTTTTCCTACACATAAAACACAAAATAAATGTTATACAATATAAAAATAATTAAATTTAATAATACAAATACATTAAATGTATCCAAAACATCGAGTATTGTTTTCATAGAGTATAATCTTTTGTTAGGAATGCAATTGTCTAAAAAATGAGAATCATGGAATTATAGTCAATTCTAGAATCATATCTTGAAAACATCAAGGGGTGAAGTTTTAGTTCAAGAAATACCATCGGAAATGGCCGCCGACGTCGCAATAATAAATGAATGTTTAATCTTGTTGGTCTTCTCCATATACTTTGCAGACGCCAAAACCTACAGATCATCATTCTCTATTTCAAAATATAATGTTCGCGTCATCTGAAATAATTTAAAAATACCATGAAAGAGACACAACGACCAGGAAAGAGATATGGCAATAATGAAACAATAAATTGAATGAAAGAAATAATACCATCTAGATATCAAACCTAATGGAAATCAAACCTAATGAAAACATCAAGAGCTTATTTGTTTCAGTTTTTACACATAGATTTCATAATTGAGACGCATTATAACAAAAGATTACACATACCAATGTATATAATGCCTAGGAAAATATTTTAAATTCCATAATATTGATTGCAATAAAAATTATATAATTTCATCCATATTCAAGATATTGAGGAATGTTAAACATATATTTTATATTATAATGAAATTTCATATTGGACAAAAGTGTATAATATGGTGGTTATACATCGATAAGAGATTAAAAGATTTCCAGAGTAAAAGATGTTAAGATCCATCATTGATTGTACATATTTTTCCGGTTCCCAGGGGTATGATTAAGGGAAAGGGAAATGAGTGACAATAAGACATGATAAGATCAATACATATTTGTATTTCTTCTGAACCTTGAAGCCTGTACAGAAAATTTATTTTAGATAAACCTGCATATTAAATGGGAAATCTATCGCATACAGTTTAAAGGGGAAGGTGGAAATCATCAAAAACATTGAAAGAAAAGTAGAAACATGAACCTGAATGTTTGTTTATGCTTCCAGCAATAGTATGATTCAATATCCAATAGGTGCATGAGGTGTTGTCAAGTTTTTTTCCTACACATAAAACACAAAAAAAATATTATACAATAGTAAAATAACTAAATGAAATAATAAAAATACATTAAAAGTATCCAAAACATTGAGTATTGTTTTCATAAAGTATAATATTTTGTTAGGAATGAAACTGTACAAAAAATAAGAATCATAGAATTATAGTCAAATCTAGAATCTTATCTTGAAAACATGAAGGGGTGAAGTTATAGTTCAAGAATAAACATCAGAAATGGCCGCCGACATCGCAATAATAAATGCATGTTTATGGTTGTTGGTCTTCTCCATATACTTCGCAGACCCCAAAACCTACAGATCATCATTCTCCATTTCAAAATTTAATGTTACCGTCATCTGAAATAATTTAAAAATACCAAGAAAGAGTCACAACGATCAGGAAGGAGATATGACAATAATGAAACAATAAATTGAATGAAAGAAATCATACCATCTGGAAATCAAACCTAATGGATGAATATAAAAAATATATTATTTATTATATTACATATATATTTAATTAAAATAATTATCTAATTTTTATTAATTATTATTATTAACACAAAAATCCTTTGGAATCATAAAAATAATAATAACTCTTTTCATATACAGTTGGTTCTTCTTTTCATTTCTCATTAATTAGTAACCCATTAACTCATTTTATATTTACATAAAAATGAAAATTTCATAACATAGTTAATAATATTCATAACCTCTAATATAACCGCTATGTTATATGATATTATATTAAATAAAAATATTTTAATAATATATTATTATAAGGTGAAACTAGGTCATGCCTGTAACACAGGCTACCAAGGAAGGTAGTTCATGCATGTAATGTAAGATATTGAAGAAGTTTGTTCTTGAATTTTACATAAGTCAACTGGATGATTCATGCCTTAAAATATATATAATATTTTTAAATAGTAAATATACAATAATGTATCTAGATATTATATTAACTTATTAGCATGGTGATGTGTGTCATACATGCCATCGAATACAAGATTATTTAGATTTTTGGGGAAATACATTCTCTCCAACATAATTAAATTGTGTACTCATAATTTAAAATCAATCAAGGGGATATATTGTTTTATATTTCCTATTTTGGAGTCCCAAATCATGAGAAGGTTTCATAAAACCTCATCTAGAAAAGAGAGAATTGGAAGTACAAAGGTCACATGGACAACCATGTTACTAGGTTTTTATGTAGTAGAACATTAGAGGAACATGAAAATACATACTTGGTGGAAAATAATAAATATTTATACGTATTCAATGAGGTAATCAATCAAAAACAAGTCAATTATGAATATAAAGTTGAGGGCCTCAAATCCATAAATTTGTGACGATTTAGAAGACCACTGGTTCAACATAAATTAATGTATTAGGACAACATTTTATTTTAAATTAATTATCCTAATTTTAGTTAATTATTTTGCTATTCAAGAATATAATGTATTTTTTTATTTTATAGGTTTCAATTTCCTATGACCGATCCTAGCTTTTGGTTGTTCTTCGATCAAATTCTAAATCATTAATTTACTCTTATAAATTAATTATCACTAATGATTTTTTTTATGGATTGAAGAACGAAATTATACTATTAATGGAATGTAGGTCCAATAAATTTTTTAAAAATATAACTATTTTTCTCTAACTATTAATAGAGTCAATATGGATAATACATTAATATTTAATTCTCAAAATTGATATTACTGACTCTTAAAAATTAAATTTTTGTTAAATTAATAGTTTTATAGAAAAAGTGTGAAACAAATACTTCAATAAACAAAGAAAATAACCAAAACATTGAAGGAATTGTTAATCCTATAAGAAATGATTTAAGTACATAATTTAAAAGAGAGAGTTCTAACCTAATTCTGTAGATCCTTCTTCAATAGATCTTAAAACCGATACAACAACTTTCCCCAGGACTGAATGAACTTCTCTTGACTAATCTTCCCATCATTCAACTGCTTGATCAATATTAGATCTTATTTTTCAATCTTGTTACATTGATCCACATTTGAAAACACCATCAATGGAATTACCATAATCATGTTATCTTCTTTAACATTAGCATTAATCATCAGAATAGTTTCATACATTTCCACTCTTGAGTGTATAAACAGTTCAAAACAGGGGTCGATCACTCCACCAAACTCCCACTGCTGACTTGTATCAGCCATGGGAGGGAGTTGGGGATAAATTTTTATCATATTTTAGTTTGATTTATTCATATATATAATATCCATTAGTAGTGGAAAATAATAATTGTGTTTCTTCTCTTTCTTAATTATCCTCCATCTCTTACATCACCTAAGCATTGAAAGACGAAGAACCTAAATGTCATATTCAATATCACCTAATATGTGCATAGAATCCTCATCACGAGACTTAGTCTTGGGGATACCATGTTAATAAAATGAGGGCCTAACCAGAGAAATTTAAACCACATGTCTCAGATTACCATTCGATAACCCTTCAAACCTATTTCCCATCACAATAACAACCAATTCATTACATGGATCACTCCTTAAAACCCATTATTGCATCATTGAAGCAGAATATTCACCCTCCCTTGGTGCCACAAAATCAATTTTAGACAATTGGAACTGTTACCGGTCCCAGAGCCCAACTCCTTGGTATATTAGGTAGCAATTGGTTTCTTGGATCCTCCTTCATCCACCATTTTTTATCCCCAGATTTGAGACCCTTACTAGGTCCCTCCTCCTCCACATCATAAACCTCTTTCCACAAATGAGAAGGTAGAGGAGTTAGATGTTTTGCCAAATCATTCCTCAAATTAATAAAGACATTAGTCACCAATGGATCACTTAATGTGATCTAAACTTCACATATTCTATAGACTAGCCATACATGAAACACCCAATAGCTTTTGTCTAGGTAGGCCTACCTCAACACATGCTTTTGGTTCCTTACCACTATCTTCACCCATATTCATAGTGAGATTCTTAGATGTCTGTCAACATGCTGCTCCCAAATGGCCCAAACACTTATATAAATAACAAAAATAATCACATGATTCATATACCACATGTTTTCTACATCGAAACTCTTCTCCAACTGTAATCCAAGCATAATCAAAAGGCAATCTAGACACATCCACTTCTACAAAGACCCATGGGATAATAGGGTGAAAATTAGCATTAGTGTGGCTATACAATCACAAATATCAACCCAATAGGTTCCCATGAAGTCTAATAAATGTGTTATTTTTAAATTGTAATGAAATATTAGGGAAACTGACCCAAATTGACACTATAGGGGAATAAAACTTTATATGGTAGTTGTAGGTCAATCTAAAGAGGTTAAAGAGAGATTTGTTGATGCTAAGGGGAGCACTAGACTAATATCTAATTAAATCATCCTCTAATGAATATATTATCATAATATGTTTTCTGTTGAGAAAACCCACCATCACCCTTTTCATGTATGTCCCATGACCTGAAGAAAAACCTATCAAATAAATCAACCGAGGGACATTTCAGCTTGAACCAAAAAATTAGAGTAATAATCAGAAGCATTGTGTTTTCATTAAACATCGTGATCGATATCGGGAGGTTAGAGCATCCATAAAACAAATATTGGACATTCAGAAACAATGAATATTGAGGAAAATGGGTAAAGATATTAGGGTTAGAAAAGGGGAAGAATGTGGAACCCATGCCTTTATAAGTGTTAAAGGTCCCTCCCTCACCATTCTGTAAAGCCCCGACCCCAGTTACCTAGTGTTTTTACATTATTTCATAACAATGACATGATCATAATGGATAAAATCCTAAAAGACTAATCAGTTTAGTAGCCTTGGAAGTACTAGATATATTAATAAGTTTTACATTACATCATGAAATAAAAACATCAACAAAATTTTGTCCCCTTTTTGAACAAACTTAAATCCTTATCCAATCCCTGTAGGTCAACCATAAAATAATTCATCATATTTTGGGAAAAATAAAACATAGAAATGGGTGAGCTCATATACTTAGTAAGGATAAAAATATAGCAGAAACTTTCATAAATAACAAGAATCATTTAAGGAAATGTATAAGACTAAAACAAAAGACTTTTTAACTTAAACATCTGCATAATATAGAAAATATACAATCAAATAATTCAATTTACTTATTCACATAGATATTCTACTAGTTGAATAATCACATGCAATATCAATAGCCACTTTCGTAATGATGGAATCCATAATTATAGATTTCATAACCAGAGAGTCAAGGACTTGTGACAAGACTACAAATAATATTTCATCGAGGCCGTGTGCTAAGACACAAGTTTGTCTCATGATACCTAACGATGCATTGAGGAGCTATAGCAGGCTCCAACCATTACTTACTAAGTCCAATACATTTGTCATATGAAAAGGTTTAAACATAGCATAGAAATTTGTATTAAAACTAGCATACGAAATGTAAATACATTATCTATAAACCACAAATAGTGTAAAAATAACACATCCACAATCAAAATATCAAAAAAACATCAATACAATATGGATGTTTTGTATCATTATAAATCAAAATCAAACAAGATTAAAATCCATCGAAGGATGTTGACATTAATGAAATGAAAACTTTTTGAAAGAAATGCCTCTTAATATTTTGAAACAATTTAAAAGTCACATAATTATAAAATAAAACATTTATTTTGAAAGTATTCTTATAATCTTGTATGGGAATCTTAGACAATGTTATAATAGAAGAAAATAACCACACTCTCCATATATGTTAAAAAAACGTTGTTACCTTGATATTTTACTTGGTCAAGGGTACGTTAACCTTATGTATAAAAGTTAAATTATTGTTATTAATTTATAAATAAACTATATACAAAAATATGATATCATATATGATCCTCTAATATTGATTTGTTAATGATATTTTTGTAATATCATCGTTTTAGGTGTCAACTGATCCATTTTACTTTATATGCTCGGTTACATACGACAAGTTTGTTATGGATAGGATGTATTTTATTAATATCCAGAATTTTATTATGTTCTTAAACATTATTTTTAATCATAAAATGAAAATTATTCCCGAATTAATACGATGGGGAATGAATCTCATCGCGTTCTTGGAGACGGTAATCCGTACGTACATATGAGAAACAATATCATTATATTAATGGTGAAAACTTATGTAATTGGATGGTATATAATATATAAATAACCAATAACATGTTATATTTATTATTTACATCAGTTATACTCATTATTATACCCATCCACATAAGGAAGTGTTTGAATAACAAACTACACCACGACATGGAGATGGTATGTCATATGTACATGCATATGGTGACTTTGTAATTAAAATGATGGATAGAATAATGAATATGGTTGTACCATTTTTATAATAACATCACAATATATATAATATATTTTAGTTATTATTTAATAATGGAAACAACAAAGAAATAGGAAGTGGAAGAAGAAACGAACTGGAAAGTGCTGATGAAATATTTACCTCTTCTTCGGGTTCTTCCGTTTGATTTGATCAAAGGGGCTCCATAGGTTGGATTTCTGACCAAATTAAGGCCTATTTGATTAAGAGAGTAATGTTTAGAAGATATTTTGGTAGGGTTTGGCTGATCCAAATGGTTTTTATGTGTGAAATTAAGAGAAGGGGAAGTACCCTTTTATAAGAGAGGTGAGGGTCACTTTAGAAAAAACTTGAAATCTTATTTTATAATAAAATAATTTTTGGTTTATAATATCTAAAAAATGATTTATTTAAAAGATAATATGGTGATGGGTCTCAAAAAATTCAACCAATAGGTTTTATATTTGTTTAGGTTACCATATTATCCATATCATTAATATTTAACTCTTCGTTAAATAGTTTTACATTTACCACATCTCTTGGTATTTTTATATTATATGGCTTATAAAAATTCTATAACAAGCCTAGAAAACCACAAGTTGTTAATTGTTAATATATATAACATTATATAAGTCCTTTTTCCAAACCTCATATCTTTTAGAATATTTTATCAATTAATAATATGGAATTTGTTTTAAAAACTCAATTATGTCAATTTTGACACTATTGAGTATTTGGTTTTTGTGAAAATCATTACACCATAATTACTTCTAAATAAAATTATTTAATCAACCCTAACATGACATATTAACCTATAAAATTACTACAATTCATCAAAAGTATCAAATTACATATATTTGGATATTTATAATATCAATTATTTAAATCATTCATTAATAAGGTAATTACTGCATCATCACTCTATCATAAATTAATTAAATTATGTAATGTATAAAAATTATAAATAAAATATAATTATGTAGTAAATATATTTATCTTTATAATTAAAATTTATAGTAGAATTTATCTTATGTATAACCTTATATTAAAAATTGTTTAGTTATTAAACATTGAATTTAACTATTTTCAGTCTTCATTAAATAAAATGATAATAAATGTCCTATTATAATATAAATGGAACAAAGGGGATCATATTTTAGTCCCAAGGATGTTTTTTGTTTAATTATACTAATCCAATAGAATTAGGACATGTGTGAGGGTAATTATGATATCATATTAACCCTTAATTGCCCTATTTACTATTAACAGTGGTAAATAAAAGTCATAAGTTACTATTCACCAGAAATTGTTTTCATCGTATTGAACCACATTTTAATTACTAATATTAACCGTGTCTCTTAGATTTCTTAAATTCAACTCACAGAAGTAGTAAAATTAGGTTTTAGGCAAATTTTCAAGTGCTCATAGGAGGTGGGTAAAAGATGGTAAAAAGTTCATTAAATTTTTTATATATCTAATATTATTATAAAATGACTCCAATAAATTACATTGAACCTCTATTGGTATTATGTATCCATTTTTACCTAAAAAAATATAAATAAAATAAGTAATTATTTAAATAAAATGATGATTTTAACCAATAACACATTGTTTTTCACTATTTATAAAAAAATTAATTTTTTCTGAAAAATACCCAAAATTCACCCTAAGCTAATTTTGATGTTTCTAATTAAAAAATGAAGTCCATTTTGAAATGTAAATTTTATAAAATATCAAAAAGTGGGTATTACTATTCATAACAGGTAGTTTGATTGGTCACAGTGTGTTATAATCTCAAAGTTCTGTACAATGCAAGCTATTGCATTATTCAAAGGGAAAAGTACCCTGGAAGCTTGGGGTGTTACATTATTCCCTCCTTCAAGTAATATAATCCTCAAAATTTCTATAATACTATCGTAAAAAACGATTCAGGTGGTTCTTGATCATATGTTCCTCTGGTTCCCACATTGCATCTTCCATCTTACGGTTTCTACATAGAACTTTTACCAAACGAGTCGTCCAGTTTCTCTGCACATGTTCTCTTGTATGAAGAATTTTGACTGACTCTTCACAATAAGACAAATTAGGTTCCAGTTCAATTTCATCATAGGTGAGAACATGCAGTGCGTCAGGCATGTATTTTCTCAATAGTGATACATGGAACACATCATGATCTTTGGAGATACATGGAGGCATTTCCAAATGATAATCTACAAATCCTATTCGTTCTAGAATTTCTAGTGATCTGATATTCCTGGGACTCAATTTACCCTTTTTACCATAACGTATAACACCTTTTCATGTGGATTCTTTCATGAAAACATGGTCTCCTACTTAAAATTCCAAATCCTTATTTCAGTTATCAGCATACATCTTTTGCCTACTTTGGGATGCTTTTATGTGGGTTTGGATAACCTTCACATTTTACATTGTTTCCTCAACAAGTTCTGGGCCTACGAGTTTTCCTTCACCAACATCATCTCAATAAATTGTTGAGTGAAATATCATTCCAGATAATGCTTCATATGGTGCCACTTGAATACTTGAATGGAAGTAATTATTGTAGGAAAATTCTACCAGAGGTAAATATTGATCCCGCATACCTCAAATGTCATGTGAGTAAGATATCAACATGTCTTATAAGGTTTGAATAGTCCATTATGGTTGTCCATCGGTTTCAGGGTGGTAGGCAGTGCTCAAACGAAGATCAGTATCCAGGGCCATCTGATGACTTTTCTATAATCATGATGTAAAACGGGGATCATGATCAGAATCAATCGATAGGGGTACACCATGGAGTCTTAAAACTTTATAATTATATAGTCTTTCTAGATGTTCATGAGGTAAATTTTCTTTTATAGCATGAAAACTTGCTTACTTGGTAATACGTTCATCAATGACCCATATTGCATCATTTTATCTAGGAGTCTTTGGTAGCCCCATGACAATGTCCATCGTAATATTATCCAATTTTAACTCATGTATCAGAAGAGGTTGCATGAATCCTCTTGGCTGTTGCATTCTAGCTTCAACTTATTGAAAAACCATACATCTTGACAAAAAATCAACAATCTCCCTCTTCATGTTTCCCCACCAAAAATTATCCTTCAAATCAATATACATCTTAGTGCTACTAGGGTGTATAGAGAAATAGTATCTATGATCATCATCCAATAATTCAATTTTTAGATTAGGTATATCAGGAAGACAAAGAATCTTCAATATTTCAAAATTACATCTTTATATATGAATTTGATCAATTTCCCATCAATCACAGCTTTAATTTTCTTTTGAAATTCCTCATAATCAGTATGATAAATTTATATTTTTTATATTAATGATGGATTGGCATCCATTTGAAAAAGCATTGATATTTCACCTTTCATGGTTATTCCCATAGCCATCTTTACTAGATCCATATGTATTGGATACTTTTCAACTCTCATCTTGTTCAAAACTCCGTTATCCTATCTGGTAAAAGCATCTTCCACCTTATTTGCCTATTCCAAGTGGTAGTGTATAGTGGAATCATAATACTTGAGTAGTTCAAGCCATCGTCTTTGCCTCATGTTGCATTCTTTCTATGAGAAAATAAACATAAAACTCTTGTGATCAGTATAAATCTCACATTTTTCACCATAGAGATAGTGTCTCCATATTTTTAGAGAAAACATTACAGTTGATAACTCAAGATCATGAGTGGGATATTATTCGTCATTAATTTCTAGTTGTTGTAATGCATTGGCAGTAACTCTATCATTCTGCATAAGGACAAAACCAATTCCTTTCATTGAAGCATCACTATAAATAACAAACCCATCATCCCCTGATGGTAGAGTCAGGATAAGAGGATTAAATAATCTTCTCATTAGTTCTTTAAAACATTTTCCACACTCTTTTGTCCAAAACAATTTAAACCCATTACGTGTGATCTCGGTTAATGGGTTTTCCAATCGGGAAAACATCTAGACAAAATGCTGATAATATCATACTAAACCAATTGAACTGCATAACATAGTTATACTCATCAGTAATGGCCATTCTGGGACTACCTTGATCTTTGAAAGATCAATAGAGATTGCATCCTTAGGGAAGATATGGCAAAGAAAAGATTTCTATTGAATCCATAATTAACACCTGTTAACTTCCCATGAAATTCATTTCTTATAAGAGTATTTTGAATAATGCACAAGTGGTTTTCAGGATATTAATAGCTTTTGGCGTATACAAAAATATCATCAATAAATACCACTACATAGACATCAAGATATTCCTTGAAAACTCTATTAACTAGATCCATGAAGGAAGAGGGTGAATTAGTCAATCCAAAATGCATTACTGTAAACTCATAATGCCCATACCTGGTTCGTAATACTGTTTTTGGAATATCATCCTTTTTCACACACAACTGATGATATCTACATCAAAGTTCAATCTTTGAAAAAAATTGTGCTCCATGAAGTTGGATGAATAAATCATCAATGAGAGGTTGGGGATACTTGTTCATTATTGTTATAGAATTTATCTTCCTATAGTCAATGAACAACCTCATAGATCCATCTTTGTTCTTATCAAAAAGGGAAGGGGCTCCCCCTAGATAAGCATGAGGGTGAATAAATACATTTTTAATCAATTACTCAAGTTGTTTCTTTATTTCCACTAATCCACAGTGTCTATTCAATAAGGGGTCTTTGATATGGCCCTTGAACCAGGAATTAATTCAATAAAAAACTCAATTTCTTATTCTGGAGGATGTCCATGTAAATCCTCTATAAACACATCAACATATTCTTGCATAATAGGTACATCCTTTATTCAAATATTTCTTTCCTCACCCATAATTATTTCATTCTCTTATTCCCCAACAATTGAATTGAGTAGAGCTACTAGGGGAAGATCATTGTAAGAATCTGGTGGTGATGTTTCTGCTCTAAAGATAAGGTACTCCTTATCAACATCAAAAATTGTAACCTCTTCGTTATAATAAATTCTCACATCATGGTCCAAAATCCTATCCATTTCATGGATTATATCAAACTTAATAATGGGTATGAAGATGAGATTAGCAGATAAAGAACATTTATATTCCTTAATGGGAACTTATTCACCAAATTTTGTTGCGATCATACTTCCATTAACGGTTTTGATTGACAACCCCTTTATTAAGTCAAATTGAAAATATATAATTTTCATAGAAAAATGAGAAGATATGAAACAATGCGTTGATCTTGAATCAAATAAAGCATTGGCTAAATATGAGGAAACCATTAAATTTCCTACCAAAATGTATTTCGGAGCTTCAACCACAACAGTAGTGATCACATAAGCTTGGCATTATCCCCTGGCCTTTTCTGATGTATGTTCCCTTGGTTCTTAAGAGTTTCATTTGAATAATGACTATTTTATCTACAATTGTAGCATTTAACATTGACAGCCTCTTTCTTCCCCTTTCAATCACGAGCATCGTGGCCTTTTTCAACACACTTGTAACAAACTGCCATTCCCTTCAAAAAAATACTGGGTTGTTTAATCCCACATTTATCACAGGGTGGATATTAAACTTTTCCCTTATTCCCCTTATTTATATTTCCATAGTGATCAACAGATCTATTTTTCTCTTTCTTTGCTTTAAAGTTGTAAGTCATAGAGAATTCATTTTTGTTCTTGATTGCATATGAGAAAATATCTTCGTATGATGAGAAGGATTGTGAGACTAATGCCCAATGCTGAAATGCTTTTAACCCATCAAAGAATCGATCAAACATACTCTTTGACTTACGTATATAATCTACTGCATACCATGCAAACCTTGTAATGTTACCCTCATACTTTGTGACATTCTCATCCAATTTTTTCCTCAGACTCAAAAATTGTCTTTCCATATCCTCTCGATGTTCATGAGGAAATTATTTTTGTAAGAAAACCAATTTAAACTCCCTCAATTTCATGTTCAATACCTCTTCATCTTCCTTTGTGTTTTGGATTAATGACCACCATTGATTGCATCTCCCATGTGGCGATAAACTTCCATGACAACATTTTCCCTTTCGCTACTCCCCAAAGCATAAAATATTTTCTCTAAGGAATTTATCCATTGCTCAGATACTAATGTATTTTTAATACCATTGAATTTTTGTGGTTATTTCCAAATTAAGAAGTCTAACATTGATCATCTGTGTTTTGGATCGGGGTGCTCCATATGGGTAAGGTTATTATTCATAACTTGAGTGAGCTATCCTTGTATGGTGATAAGTTGATCACCACTAGTTGCATCACTAGCTCCACTATAAATATCTTGAGTAGGAGGGAAATCCCTACATGGATTACATGTTTGATACAGTTTCCATTCCTTTAACTATGAAACATTTATAAACAATGTAATAAATTAGTTTAGTTTATGAATTGCAATACATAATTCCAAACATGTAAAACAATTAACATAAATTGAAAAGTTTATAGATATAATCTATAATCATAAAAATATTTTCTTTGAGGAGGTATATACTCATAAATTCTTCATAATGTTTTGTAATGAAAATGTGAATTTTCCTAATTATATCCCCTCGGTGTGTCGTAATCAAGAATGCAGCAAGGCCCGTTGTCGTGCACCAGTTCCTGTTTGAGTCTAGACCAAAGTGGTGTTTTTAGGTTTTACACCTAGGTACATCTATTTAAGAGCTGCCTATACCTACTCATATCTAGACATGGATGTATTTCTTGGAAAACTGACAAAATATCTACTTTACTAAAATTCTTGGATGTTCTTCTATACTAATCCTCAAAGTCTATCTTAGGGCAGTGTTCTCTAATCAGAGTTTTTCTAAATCTAGTTTCCATGGTTTGTGCATAACATCCTCTAATACAAACTATAATTCCCTTTCCCTAGTTACCTAGAGTAGGTGCATTATTTTATAACATTGTCATGATCATAAGGGATCAAATCCCGAATGACCGATCAATTTAGTAGCCTTGTAATTACTAGATACATTCATTATTTTTACATTACATCATGAAATAAAAACTTCAACAACATTTTTTCCCATTTTTAAACACACTTATATCCTTAGAGAATCCCTTCAAGTCATCAATAAAATACTTCTTCAAATCCTAAGAAAAATAAATCCTAGAAAGTGGTGAGCTCAGATGGTTATTAAGGAAAACAATATTGAGAAAAATTTCATAAATAAGCATAAAACATTAAGGCAATTTTTAAGACTAAAAGAAAAGCCTTTTAAACATAAAATTCAGCATAATATTGAAAAGATAATATCACAAAATACCATTTACTTATTCACATAGATATTCTACTAGTTTAATAATCAAATGAAATATCAACAACTACTTTCATAATGATGGAATTCGTAATTCCAGACTTCGTAACCACATAGTTAAGGCCTTGTGCCAAGACTACAAATATGATTTTTGTCAAGACCTTATTCAAAGGCACTAGTTTGTATCATGAGACCTACTGATGTATCGATGAGCTATAGCAGGCACCACCCATCCTTTACTAACTCTAATGCATTCCTCATATGAAAAGGTTTAAAGATAACATAAACATTCATATTATAACTATCACATGAAATGTCAATACATTATCTATAAAAAATGAATGGTGTAAAAATAAGTCATCGATATTAAAACATATCACAAATACTTCAATACAATATGGATGTTTTTTAGAAAAATAAATCAACTTCAAATAATCTTAAAATCTATCAAAGGATGTTGACATAGATGAAATGAATTTTTTTTTAAAGAAATAACTCTTTATATTTTGAAACCATTTAATAGTCACATAATTATAAAAGAAAACATTTATTTTGAAAATATTCTTATAATATTGTATGGGAAGCTTCGACAATGTATTAAAGGAAGGAATTAGCCACACTCGCTATATAAGTTAAAAAAATTCTTAACTTTATTTTGTCAAAAAGGTCATAAAGTACCTTGTTTGGAAAACAACGGAAAGATTCATTTATAGAAATATAATGTCAAATAAGGGTATAAATGAATGTAACACATTTTCTAGTAAATAGTAATTTTTTTAAATTCATTTTTTAAGAAAACATAGATATGGATGATAAAAAGGCCCCAGTAGATACGTACGTAAAAACAACCCCGGATAATAAAGAGATTGTAAAATTAACCCTTACCTTGTACTATTACTTGGTTGAGGGTAATTTAACCTCTATATAATAGTTAAATATTTGTTATTAAACTTTACAAAAACTATATACATAAATATGAAATCATATATGATCCTCTAATATTGCTTTGTTAATAATATTTTAGTAATATCATCATTTCAGTTATTAACTGATCTGTTTTCCTTTATATGCTCTGTTATGTAAGACATGTTTTTTATGGATAAGATTTATTTTATTCAAATACAAAATTAAATTAATTTCTTAAACATTATTATTAATAATAAAATGAAAATTATTCTTGAATTATTATGATTGGGAATGAATCTCATCACATTCATGGAGACGGTAATCTGTACGTACGCACGAGCAACAATATCATTATATTGATTGGAAAATCATATGTAATTGGATGGTATATAATTTATACAGAATCAATGAAATGTTATATATTAATTAATTACATTAGTTATACTCATTATTATACCCATCCAATTAATGATGTTTTTGAATAACAAAATACACCAGACATGAAGATGGTAAGTCGTACATACCCACATATTGTGAATTTGTCAGTAATATGATGGATAGAATAATGATTATGGTTTTAAAATTTTTATAATAACATCATAGTATATAGGAGATACTAGATTTAATATTTTATAATTTAAACAACAATGAATGAGAATGTGGGAGAATAAAAGAAATTGAAAGAGGTGATGAAATATTTACCTCTTCTTCGGGTTCTTCCATTTGATTTGATGAAAAGGGCTCCTTATATTGGATTTATGACCAAATTATGGCCTCTAGGATGAAGGGAGAAATGTTGAGAGAATATTTTTTCTATAGTTGGCTATGAAAAATGGATTTTGAGGTGTGAAATTATGATAAGGGGAAGTACCCCTTTATAAGAAACGTCAGGGTCACTTTAGGAAAATCTTGAAATATTTTTTTATAATAAAATAAATTTATATTTTTAATTGATCCAAAATGATTTATTTTATAGGATAAGGTGTTTATGGGTCGTAAAACCCCCATACAATAGGTTTTAGACTTGTTTATGTCACCATATTAAACTTATCTTTTATATTTAACTCTTAGTAAAATAGTTTGACATTTACCACGTCTCTTTGAATTTTATACTATATTCTTAATAAACATCCTATAACAAGCCAAGAGAACCCAAAGTGGTTCATTATTAATATATAAAAACTTTTTTAAGTACTTTTTCCAAACGATAGATTTTTAAAAATATTATATCAATTAATAATATAGTTTTTATTTTAAAAACATAATTATGTCAATTTTTCACTATTTTGCATTTGGTTTTTGTGAAAATCATTCCAGTGTTATTACTTAGAAAAATAATTATTTAATCATCCCCAAAATGTCATATTAACCTATAAAATTAGTTTAATTCATCAAAGGTCTGAAATTTCATTTATTTAGATATTTATAATATTAATTATTTTAATATTTCATTAATAAGGTAATTACTACATCATCATTGTGTGAAAAATAAATTAAATTATTTAAGGTATAAAAAATATAAATAAAATACCATGATATAGGAAATATGTTTCTATTTCTAATGAATATTTATAGTCTAATTTATCTTATTTATAACCCTATATTAAAAATGGTTTAGTAATTAAACTTTCAATTTAACTCTTTTAACTCTTCATTAAATAAAATAATAATAAATGTCCTAATTTAATACAAGTTGACCAAAGGGGATAATATTTTAATCCTAATGTTTTTTTGTCGAATTATACTTATCCAACAGAATTAGAACATATTTTATGGTAATTTTGATATCCTTTTTACCATTAATTACCCTATTTACATTTAACTGTGGTAAATAAAATTCTAAAGTTACAATTCACAAAAAATTATTTTCATCTTCTTGAGCCACATTTAACATGCTGATATTATCTATGTATCTCAGATTTTTGAAATTATACTCACAAAAGTGGTAAAAATATGTTTTATGAAAATTTTCAAATGCTCCTTGGAAGTGGGTAAAAGACGGTAAAAAGCTCATTAAAATTTATATATATATAAACTTATTATGAAATGGATCCAATTAATTACATTAAAATTATATATGTATTGTGAAACTAATTTGACCCAAAATACATTTAAATAAAATATATAATTATTCCAATAAAATGTTCGTTTTAACCAATAATGTAGTGTTTTTCACTATTCATCAAAAAATGAATATTTTCAGAAAAATACAAAAAATTAACCCTAAGGTAATTTCGATATTCCGAATTCAAAAATTAATTACATTTTGAAATATAATATTTATAAAATTTTAAATAGTCGGTATTATTATTCATAACATCTAGTTTGATTAGTCAAGGTGTGTTAGAATCTCAAAGTTGCGTACAATGCAAGCTATTGCATTATTTAAAGGGAAACATATAATGGAAGCATGAGGTGTTACAATTCATTGAGGAATAGAAAAGTGGACACCGTCATCACGAATCATGACTGAGCATCATGGATTTCACCATCATCAAAACCCTCCAAGGGAAGTTACTAGTTCATCATTAATATTTTTTCAAAATTTTTTTTAACTAGAAATAATGAAAAATTAATTAGGACATTGCATAAGTAAGTGGTTGGTTTGAAACACTTATCGCCCATTGGTCAAGGGATCAAGAACCACAACCTGACAAAATTTGATTTGTTGTTACCTAGATTATAGGATGTCTTTTTGAAAACCATATTAACATTATTTAAAAAATATGATAGACATATTTAAAATAAAATTTTCACTAAATACTCTTTGAACTAAGGTTTTCAATAGAACAACCATAAATAAATTATTCATCAACATATTTATATATAGATCCGTCCCCAATTTAGAGTTTATCCTATAGGAGAAGAAATTTATTCGGGTAATGTGTAGGATCTCCACACTTATTCCATTGAACTATAAAGGATTTCTTATGATGATATTTATTTCCTTCAATCGCACTCTTCAATTTTTATTAGAAATACATTAAATTATGTCCTTATTTCCCAAAAATTAATCATTTTCTTGTTCCATTGAGACATTTTCTTGGGTGGCTCCTTCCAAAATTCATTGAGACTTATTTTCTTTATGGTCTCCACCACTTATGTTCTTAGAAAACTATATGGTTCTCTTCTTTTACCTTTTAGGGAGTTGGTTAAAGAAAATATTTTTAGTCATAATTTGGGAAAAATAATTTGGCATAAACATGAAATCCTTAACTCGTATCAACACATCATTTGGTTTCTCATTTTCACCACCTTGTCCTTCTTATTTGATGTTAATTTTAATCCTGCTGGTTCAATATATTGACTAAATCTGGAAATAATATTGTGAGCAATAATAGTCATAGTGAGAAAATCATATAATTATCTATATGGTATATAAATCATGAATCTTGTATTTAAATCCAAAACACTATAGGTTTATCATAGAATATTAATTTTCATTTTATTTTCAAATCCTTTATATTGGATTTTTAATAAATTTGAATTATCTGAAGAAAACCCCCCGAGAGTGTCAAACCATATGTGCAGTAAGCCCCATTTTCGTGTACCAGGTTACCCTGAGGGATGATCCAAACACATTGTATTGGTTATTACACCTATGTATATATGTTTTAAGTGAAGTCCCCTTATACTATCCAGATTGGGATATATTTCTAGGAAGACCATCATATTCTCTATTTTCTCGAAATCTATAATGTTCTTCTATACATATCCTAAATTTATACCGTAGGGTTATGTTATCTAATGTATGTTATCCTAAATCTAGTACCCAAGGTTACTACTAAGAATTCATTATTACCAATTGTGGTAAAACGACCCTAGATAACCAAGTATTAATGTCTTATATCAATTACATTAACATGATTATAAGGAATAATGCCTCGGAGGACTGATCATTTTATTAGTCTTGGAAAAACAGATATATAAATGTGTCTTGTATTAAAAAATAACACACTAATTAAAACATAAATATTTTTCTTATTTCTAAATAAATAACTATGAGGATAACTCAAATCCATCTAATATATTCCTTAATATCATTTATAGTATGATTACTAGATTCATAGCGAAGGAAACATAATTAGGGTGAGCTCAAATGCTTAGTAATGCAAAATATAGAAAAAGAAATAATGATTTAGTCAGAGTAATAATTAGGGAATGATAAATAACTGAAGACACATACCATGTAATCAAAAAATTGATAAGGAAGTTCATGAACAATATGTAAAGGTAATAACTATAAACAGATGATATTAAAATAACTATGTAAGGGAAAATAAATATGGAATGGTTAGAATCATAAAAACAGGCCATCTAAATAATAGAAAATGAAATGTATCTATAATTATATTGATGAAAAATCTCAAGAATTAATAATAATGAATCGAAATTTAGGAAATTGATTAATTATTGGATGTCATTTATTAGGCACATAAAGACTTATACTGTCATGATCCATGTTTCTTATATTTTAAAACTAGGAATAGAACAACATTTAATTTTAGAAACTTATTTTTCACATGAGAACCTATCAATGCATCAAAAAAATATATCAATTTCCGGAACCACCTATAATTATATATCTAAATCATTCATCATATCAAGTAATTTTTTAATTAATAAATAATATGCCTTGGAAAACATTTTTATTAAATAAAAGATTTGTATTTTGCAATAATTTATTTGTTAATAAAATGAAATTATATATAGGCTCTGTATGTAAAATAATATATGATTTAGGGAATATTTATATACATTATAAATGAATTGGATAATTTAGGTAAATTTAATGTTCAATGATCATTGATGATATAATATTTCAAAGGTAGTAATAAATAAATCAAGGATGTGAATGTGAATACTTTCCTTGGCCAGATAAATACTAAATCATCTATAGTAATGGTATGGATTGAATCAATACAACATATTCTAAGTGTTTTAAAATAAATGGTATTTGTTTTGTATGAATTGAAATATTATAACAATATCATTAAATTATTCTTGAGGAAATTATCATTTTGTTTGAAAAAAAATTATTCTAAAATCACATTTGAAAACATTTTATATTAAAATTAACATTCAGACATGAAAATTAAGATTCAATGAAATGAATTCAATTAAATTTTTAATTTTTAATTGAGGTAAAAGAACATTCCTTTTTCACAATAAAAAGTATTGAAAAAATACCTTATTAGAAAAAAGACAAGAATATTCTTCTAAATACAATGGTAAAAGACAAAATGGGTAAACATTTCTTTACCAAATCATTTCAAAATAAACATTGAAAATATTTTTAGAAGACATAGGTTTTAGGAGTAAATATGTTCTCTAACTAAAGATAGAAATAATGTCATATGTTTATAAAAACGTTTTTAACACTTTGAGTACCAAAGACTGAATAATGGAAATAATAATTGAAAAAGGTCATTAATTACTAGAGGATAGGATATTAAAATGGATTATTGAAAAATTGTAATATAGTTTCGTAAAATTTAAATACAATTAAAATATATTTTATGTTATTGTTGGTGAATATAATCATTAAACATTCAACAATGTCGCATACCATTTTGAAACATTTTAAATCAAAAACCTCTTGAAGGTATAATATTAAATGAAAACCCTAAATACAATAAAGATAACTTAATCATTGTATAATAAATAAAAATGGTTTTTAGATTCAAAAAACTAAATATGTAAGTATTGAACATGAAATTTATGTCACAGATGTAAAAAGTGCGATGAGAATCCACTACATATGAATCGAAAGACCCAAAAGTAATACTAATCAATTAAAAAATCTAAATTCCATGAATATGAAATAATTCAAGATGTTACATTTTAATGTGACAGAATTTACACCATATATAATAAATTATTTGCAAACCAAAATGTTTACCTCATGAAAAGAAATGGGAGACATGATTCCTTTACCTTGAGTTTCCTTCCTAGTGAATGTCTTTTAACATTTTGTATAATAAAATTATGTTATATTTAATATATAACGAAATCATTTTTACTTTTTTATAATTTCTGTTATTTCACTTTTTAATATGTTATATACAACTACATACACATATATGTTTATGTCAACTGTTTTGACCAAATTCGGTTTAAGTGTAAAAAATAACTTTTGTAGGTCAACTATGGTCATAGGGTTCATTAAATAAAATATCCAAAATAATAACCTTGGAATAATTATAATAATTATAAATTAATTATAATTTTAAAATAAATAATTAAATATGGTTTTTAAAAATGAATCAACATTATGATCATGGAGACAGTAGGTCGTACGTACGCATGAGTAACATTCCAATTTTTCAATGACCATTATGAAAATAAGTTAAGTGACACGATATCATTCCATAATGATCATTATATCATAAATAAAATATTATTCAACAATATATTTTTGTATATATAATTATTGGGATGAAAAGGAAATCACATCATGTCAAGGAGGTGGTAGTCCCTATGTCCATAAATATGGTTATCACTTATTTAGTGTGTGAAAGGGTAATAAAGATAATGATATATATATATATATATTCAAGAATTTAATTATGTAATTAATATGTTATCTATTCTTTTTTATGTCCCATATATTTAACTAAAACCATACATTATACATTTCATATTTAGTATGAATGAATCAAATCGCTTTGAGGGGGCGGTAGTCGACACTTTCTTAAACGATGTTATCATATTAACACAAAATGGAAACTATTAAATATATATTTAATAAAAGTATTTAAGAAGTTTAAATACATAATAAATATCATATATATCATATATAAATATTTTTTACATCATAATGGCCACGAGGAGAGCTAGAATGGAAAAAATGAACAATCCTTATTTCGTGAGGTAGTAATTCATCATACACAGAGACTGTATATTTGTTACCCAATAGATAGAGGTGTGTATTTGTATAGGTTGAAATATTAACATAAAAAATAGTAGTATGTTTATTATAATGGGTTTGTAATGAAATTATATATTAAGAATATTACAGGGAGTGTATAATAGAAATTAAACTAAAAATATTGAGAGAATATGATACCACTTAATCAGGTAACTTGTTTTTGTTTATACCAAACGAATTCTTTGGATGGATTTATACAAAAAAAGAGGATTAATGTTCAATGGGAGTTTTTTACGAAGGATATTTAGGCATATATTTTCCAAACCTAAGTGTTTTTAGAGGTGAGAGTAATGGGTTGAGTTGTTGGCCATTTATAGGGAAGGAAAAGGACTCACTGTAAATTTTTTTGAAATAGTTTTGGTGTACACATGTTCTTATGTAAAATAAATTCAAAAAATAAACTCAATAATGTATGGTTAATGGACTATAGATGGATAGAAAACTGCTGTTGGAGAAGTGTCAAGGTCATTTTTCCCCTAAGTGAAAGGCTTATCCCATTATTAATCTTAATTTTCCTTAATAATTTTAATTAATTTTAATTAATTGGACTAATATTTAAAAAATGATAAAATAATTAGTCATAATAAAATTCTAAAATTCCAAATATGGAATCCAATTTTCCTAATTCCTAACGTATATGTGGTATAAATTGTTTTAATTTTTTTTCCCATAAACGGGACCACATTTCTGGTTTTTAAAGGACGAACATATGAAACATTGATATATTCTCATAATACAATTCAAAGTAAAATTTATTCCAATGATATAATTTGTATTATCAAATAAAAATAATATATGAATAAATTTTAATATCAGTTAAATGTATAATTTATCATTAAACAAAAAATATTGGAAAAAGTTGTTTTAAACTAAAATTCCGTATTTTAAACAATTCATTTAAAATGATATTTTTCTTGAAAATATGAAAAATTCAACATAAACTAAATTATATATATCTATTTTAAGGATGAAGTAAAATTTGATATATTAAATCAATAAAAGTTTCAAAAATTCATATTTAAAATGGGGTTTCCATTAAAAGGTTGTAAAATTTTCTTTATAAAAAATAATGTTTTTTATGTGTAATGTAGGGTTTGTTCATATCTTATGAATATCTAACCTAATGGATGGAAATAAAAAATATTTGACTGAATATATAAAATATATATTTCAATAAAATCATTAATTAATCTTAATATATTGTGTTTATTAATAAATAACTCCTTTAGAAGAAAAAACATAATAGTATCTCCTTTTATATCTAATTGGATCTTATTTTTATTTATCATTAATTGTTTACTGATTAGTTAATGTTTTATTTACATAAAACAAAATTATCAAATGTTAGTTAATAATATTCATAACCAAAATCATAATCTCTAGTTTATTTAATATTATATTAAATAATAATATATTAATAATACATTGTTATTTAGTGAACCTCTATCTTGAGTGTAACACAAGATATCGAGGAATGTCACTCTTTCATGTAATGCAAACTATAATCGGAGCCCATTCGTACATGAAAAACAATCTAACTCTGTGTTGCGTGTATTAAAATATATAAAATATATTTTAATTAGAAGATATATTATAATGTATTTCGATATTATAATACCTTACATGGTCGGTGTTGTGTGTCATACATGTTATCTTATAAAAGGGTTTTACAGTATATTTTAGGGGCATTATGCCTAGGGCTCCCATGACCTACATAAAATAAGGTGAGAAATAACATGCATCAATATTTAAAAGATATAAATAAGTCCTCATTTTCACACTAACATAATCAATAATGACTATATAGTTGATTCATTATACATGAAACAAACAACATGAATATAAGATACAATTTTAAATCCTCTTGACTTTATGATATATTTATTTTTAGATAAACTACTTTGATAAGTTGTGATACATGAAACCCCGAGTCTAAATTAACTTTAATATTATATAACATAATAACATAGACATTAAACTAGTGGTTATGAATAAGGATAACTAAATAATTGAAATTATATGGTTTATACATGTAATAAATTAATTCATTGGAAATAAATTGATTATAAATTGAAAACAAACATAATTTCAGTATAAAATAAATGTTTTTCTTACAACTATTCTTATGCGTAAAATATGTTATTATCATAATAAATTAAATTAATCACTATACAGTATTTAATTTTACTATATTTATTTATTATATATATTAAATAATTTTTTATCACCCATATAATATCTTTCTAGGAAAGGGATAATAATAAAACCAATGTCAGGCGTAAAAATGTTTTTTTCTAAAATGTTGTTTCATAATGTTTTGGGAACTTCTTTGGAAATTAGTTTTTACTAATTATTGGAAATATATTTATAAAAATGATTTAATTTTTTCAATTCCTGATATAAAAATAACCTGAAAGTGAATTTTGAATAATTTTTTAAAAGGATTAATTTGTCTATGAAGAATGAAAAATACTAATTTTTATTAAAAATTAACTTTCCATTAAATGAATTTAAAAGTTAAAATTGGTCTTAAAATGGATAAAAAATTAAAATTAGTTAAATTGTATTAATATTAATATAATTGAGGTAATATTAATCAATTTTATAGTGAATTTTGATAAAATATATTTTTTACATAAGAAACCCATTTCTTTGGAAAACTGCTTTTTCATCGCAATTGAGAGTTTAATATTGAAATAATTTAATCCACTTATGTGAACTGAATTTGATAAAATTTATTCCACATTTTCAATCAGTATACTTAATATTATGGTATATGGTAAAATTAATTTGTTAGTCATAATTATTAGTAAAAATAACTCACCACGTTTAAGGTTGACACTTGCTTACAAAGGGGTTTAAAATAAATATATAAGGTTTAAAATAACCTAAAAACTTATTTTATTTCTATTTTCTAGAAATATCTAGACCTTATAACATATAAGGTAAATTAATCTTCTATTTTGGATCTATGTTATTAAAGTAATATATTTCATTATTTGAAACTTTTCTATAATTCTAAGTGTGTCCTCTCCCCAACTTATTAAAGGATATCGCCTGTTCTCTGATCTCCATACATAAAAACTTTTTGATTCAAAAAATAAATTTTATAAGAAATTACTAAATTCTCTACTCAATACCTATATTTATTTTTTATCATTACACAATCATAGGAATTCTTTAGGTATAAACCTAAAGAGGTTGTCTAGAGATGATATATAGTTCTTAACTATGTGTTTTCATTTTATTTATTCTTATTCCTATATAAAATCTTCATAAAATAGACTGAAATAATAAAAAAATTATATTACAAATAATGAGATGTTATTATGTTAATTGCATTACCTATGTGTATCTCTACATCCATCAAATGTGAAATGACATAGTCTATCATATGTTTGACAAACTACCACCTCATGAACTAATGTAATTTTTATTCCATAACCTCCTCTCATGGTTTTATATATTGATGGATATATATATATATGTGTGTGTGTGTGTGTGTGTGTGTGATATTTAATAAATAATTATACCTTTTTAATTATAATATCACATATACCTTCTTACCTTCAAATCATTAGGAAGATCACAATGTCGCTTGGGCAAATGTGTGGACTATATCCTCCATGAAGCGATGTGATATAGTTTTCATTTAATTTTTTTATTATAATTCAATAATGATATATTTAATGAATATATATGATTTATATGATATAATAATGTTTCTAAAATTTTAAATTTCTATTTATCATTATGTTTTCCATTCTGTTAAAAAATAACGACCACGTGCATTTGTATATACGACCTAGCATCTCTATGAATGGTGTATTTTTTTCTACATTAAAAATTAATGGATTGTTATAAATATTTTTATAATAAATAAATATGATATTTATATAATGTTTAATATTTTATATCTACTGATTCAATTATCAAATTATAACAACAAAAACATATATGAAAAGCAAACAAGTTACCACTCCGAATAGTGGGTTTAATAAATAATCATTAATAAATGGGTGATAAAATATTTTATATAATTCTTATATTAAATAATATATATGAAAATTATTATATAATATATTTTTAATAAATAAATATTTATTATATTGGAGGTTAAAACATCCACAATGGAATTAAAGATGGAGGCATGGGTTTATTTCAATGTCTCTTTATTATTATGGATTTTTTATTTTTATATATACATTAGATCAATTATTTTGTATTTCTATATTAACCCCCATAAATTTTATCCCAATATACTAAATTATTAAAATTACAAGTTTTAATTTCATTTTATCCTCTTTATGAACTCATGATACCAAAATATTACTTGAAGTAAACCCAACATTGTTTTTCTATGTAGTAAATAATACTTTCCCTTCATACTTTCAATATAGTATTTTGTAAAATGTTTATAATATTGTACAATGATTTAATAAAGTCATTTTAACCATGTTTTTATTTTTTTTTCAATTTTTTTTAAAATGAGTCTTCTTTTCATTTTCTGAATGATGTATATTTTTACTTTTTACAAATGTAAGAAATGTTTTTTTAATTTATATATTAAGAATATAATCTTATAATCTGATGAACTCTCATTTATTGGAAGATTCCATTACAATATTACAATGTTACTTTCATAGATGTTTTTCTATTAATATTCAAGAAATTTTTATATTATAAATATGTGTTATCAAAGATAAAAATGGCTATTTTACTAAATAGATTTTCTAGTATCCTTTTAAATGTATTTTCATCTACAATAACATCACATCATGGATAATATGATTTTCTAAGAAAATACTCCCAAGATACCAACCACTATATTTTTAAGGATGGTTTATTTTCAATATTAGTTGATAAAGGATTGACATTACAAATGTTAGTTCATAGAATACATAATGTTTTTTATTTTTAAAAAATATTTTTAGTATCATTTTTATTATTACTATTAAGAATTCATTTTAATTATTATGTGATTAGTGGGTCATATAAATACATAGCCCCTATATGCATCAGTAGGGGCCATGACACAAACTTTATTGGGTATTTTCTTGAGGCCTTACCCATTTATGTTAGATTTCTTGGCACGATTCCTTTATGGAATATTTTAGATGCATAAGAATGTGGACTTGATGTATGGTATTAGGTTTCACGTATTTAGGATTTCATTATTATGAAATCAATTATTGATTTCCATGTCATTATTTTAATGGTTATGATATAAATGGATACATTCCTCTCAAATTTTATTATTTATATGGTATTAGTTGACCATTATATAGTCCTTCCATATTATTCATGATGTATTATATTCTTGTATACGCATACCCATATAGAGCTTATGAGCTGACAATTTAACAATGCGTTTTCTCCCTAGGTTTTTAGGATGTGTATAATGATTGATATGTATGGATATTATAAATGAGAAAATGGGGTTTTCAATGAAAATAATATATTTTACTTTATTTTATTAAATGTAACATGATATTTAAGAATGTATTTAGAATTAAAATAATAATATACTATTCAGTCAAATGGAATGTGATCTATTGTATCTAGTAGAAATGAAAAAAATGTAACCACAAACTCTTGTGTACCTAGGTCAAATTATTTACATTTGGTATCATAGAACATTATGTTTAAACCTTTGGAACTATATTTATGATAACATATATTAGGAAATATAACCCTCTAACCACCTTTGAAGATATTTCTAAGTATTAGATAACATACTAATGTTTTGGTAAGGTGGAGGATAAATGAATTTAATATAAATACATCCATATATGGATAATAAAACTGGATTTGGTTTATCACTGGTGATTCTAGGGGTAATAATCCCAAAGGGAGTTGGTTTGATTATATCTCAATCATCATTATTTTTTATGGTGAGTGTGCCCTTTTTATGCACAATGGTTTACCCTCTTGGGGGGGGGGTTTCTTAGGTTAATTCAACTTTTCATTATAAACATTCATGACGTATTTGAATAGATTATAAATATGAATGGCCTAGGTTAAATGTAAGGTTCCACGGAATGAATATAATGTTTCATGATTTATATATCTTATGAATTATTTATAATTATTTATCACTTTGATCAATGATTCGTAATTGTCATATAAACCATTTTGATTATATTATAGGATTAGAGATATATTAGTAAATATGAGTTAGTAATATATATCTAAAATATTAATTAATAGTATTTGATCTATGTTATTATAATCCCCTTATACTCTGAATATACAAAAATAATATTACTTAATATCCCCAATTATTATATATTGTGTTAGAAGTGAAAACTCATATTGGTAGGATGACTGTATCGAAAGTCATTAAATCATATTTCATAAATGTTTATGGTATGTTTTTTCATATGAATCTTGTAATTCTTCCTGTGATTGAATTTTTTTTTTAACATTGGTATGGATTGGAACTCTTAGTATAGAGCTTGTATTAATTTTCAAGGTAGGGAACTAGAATTTGATATTATGAATCATCCATCATTCATATATTAGAATTAGGATGAACCTGAAAACCCAATAGGAATTAATATTATCTTATAAGATTTGATAATGATTCATGTGGAATACTTATTAAAAATAGTTGGCGCGAAACTCAACATTGAAAATTTTCCTATTGTTTTGGTATATGGTGTTTCATTTTTTTACAAAATTCTAATCGTTCCCTCAAATTTTGATGTACTTTTTTCAATGGAAATCAAACTCGATGCAACATCAATTTAGATGACTCTATATAGAATGGACCTAATTTGGTTTCATCAATTGATGAATAAAGACTATGATAATCTAGATAAGGTCTTTATTCATCTTGGTTTTGCACTATAGGGTGCCCCGGTACTTTTTATTAAGAATAAATATGGGTCAATGCATCTTTCCTTTTATTATTGGTAACCTAATAAGACCAATATTATGAAAAAGTATCCTCTACCCCATATTGATGATTTTTTTATCAATTATAATGAGATTAATTTTTTTCCAAGTTCAATCTTGGATATGGGTTTTGTTAGCTCTGAATAAAAGAGGACAATATACCCATGTCAACCTTTAATATTAGGTTTGGTATTCATGAATTTTTAGTAATTTCATTTAGTATTATAAAAGATCCTTAAATATTTATGTATTTAATTTATAATGTATTTAGATATTACCTTTATTAGTTATTTGTGTTATTTAATGATACTATTTTTATATATTCAATACGCAACAAAGAGCATGGGGAACATTTTGGAATTTTTTTGAAGACCCTACAGTTTGAGAGTTTTTATGTTAGATTTACCAGGTATGAATTTAGTATTTAGATAGATTCTTTTGTTGGTCATATAATCTCATGTGATGATAGATTTAAAAGTCCTTCAATAGAAAAAGTCATTGATCATTGTTCCAGACCAAACATAGTGACCAAGATCCCTAGATTCCTTTATTCTCCTAGATATTACTAATGACTTGTGGAAAATTTCCCATAACTATCATATAAAATCACTAGGTTAACATAAAATGAATCCATGTTCTTTTTGTTAGATAAATGTGAGGAAAATTTCAATGATCTGATGTGAAGGGTTGTTAGCACACAGGTTCTTGCAAGACCCTAATTTAAAGTAGTCTTTGTAACCTATAGTGATTCATTGAATAAGGTAATGGTATAAATCCACATGTATAATGTTATTGTGAAAGATTATACCTAATGAAAATTTATTGTTCAAGATAAAAAGTACCCAACTCATGATTTAGAGTTAGCTAAAGTAATTTATCCATTGATGATTTGGATGCATTATCAATATAGTGAATGGTTTGATATATATACTAAGAATAAAATATTTTAGTATATTTTTTTATATTAGGAGTTGAATATATGCCAAATATGATCATTGTATTTGATCAATGATTATAATTTCCTTATAAATTACCACCCTATGAAAATAGGAAAGGTGGAAAATTCTCTAAGCCAAAAACATCATACTATAATTTCAATGATATGGATCATAGAATATCTAATAATTCTAGTTTTTCAAATCATATATTTTGAAATACTGATGGAAGGGGAAATATTATCTTTCTAAAATAAGGGTTTAACTATATATCCAAGTAAAACATAAAGAGGTGCATAGGAAAGATGTATAGCTTCAAAAAATTGAGATATGGTAATGAGATTGACATTAATTTTGATGGAATTATATCATCCAAGAACCATGTACATGTTCCATCGATACCATATTTGAATAAGGAACTATTTCATGTTGATCATAGTTCATAGTTATCTATTCTTTCTAGAATTGTAAATGTATATAGATATCATAATGTGTATTTATAGTGGGAAAACCTGAAGAGAGATATTTTTTGAGTATGTATCTCAATTATTATTTGGCCAGAATGATAAGGTTTTGTGAAAAAATTCTATGTAGATGTTTCAACTATTAAAAATAAAAAATTGAAATTTTAAAACATTACCATAGATTTTGTCATCAGAATCCCCAAAACATTAGAAACAAATAATGTTATTTGGGTTGTAATTGATCACCTTACAAATTCAGTGCACTTAATTACTTTCATAGAATCTTTCAATCTTGAACATCATTCCAAAATACCAATTAAGTATGTTTTATGGTCGTATGGAGTACTAAATTTTATTTTATTTGTTCGAGATCCATGGATCACCTTAATGTTCTAGAAATGTATTCAGAAGTCTCCAAACATAAATTCAAGTATTAGTATGGCATATTATCTTCGAAAAATTTCCATTCTAATATAACAATAAAAAACTAGAGAAATTACATGGGACTTATTCTATGAAATTTATAGGTGTTTTGGATCAACACCTTCCTCTATTTGTGTTTTAATAAAATTATTTCTTCCTATAAAGAAATCATATTGATCCATATAAAGCCCTCTATAGGAAGAAGTGTAGAAATCCAATGCTCTAGGACTAAGTTATAGAAATAAAACTATTGAGATCTGATCTAGTTGAGGAAATATAATAGAAAGTCAAAACCATTCAACAAAATATCAAAAAATGTAAGAGTCGATTAAAAATTTATGTTGATAATCATCGATGAGATCAGGAGTTTAAAGTTGGTGACACATATTTTATTCAGATTTACCTAAGGAATAAGGTTAAATGATTTAAGAAGAAATTAAACCTAAAACCTAGGCATAATATCCACTTCAACATTCATGATCAATTTTGGATGTAGACTATCATTTGGTGCTTCCACTGAACCTCTATCAAGGTCGTGTCTTGTTCAATGTATCTCTCTTAAGGAAGTACATACGAAACTTTTCACATGATATAAACTCTGTGGTAAAACCATTAGAGTAAGATCTATCTTATATGGAATAACTAGTTGATATCATGTGTCATAGAGAGAATGTTCTATGAAAAAAACCGCTCACATGGACTATATTTTGTGGTGAAACTACTATTTTAAGGAGGATTCATGGGAACCTAAGTATATGATCAGCCATAAGTATCCAATTTATTCTATTAGAGTAATGGAATTTGGAGTAAAAAATAATTTTTAAAATGGGTATAATGCAACACACAATGATTTAATGATATATTTATTTAAAAAAAAACAATTTATATCTAGTGATACACATATCCTATTTTCTAAATGAACCATAATATAGTATAATGTTATAACCCTACTACTAAATTATTGGATATGAATAGAAATGAATAATTACAAAATATATATGGTTTTTACACGTATAAAATAAAATCATTAGTTATGAATTAATATAAATGAAAATAAAAAATAATATGAATAAAATAGAACGGCTTTTCTTGAAAGTTATTTTTATACATGTATTTTGTTTTTTATCATAATAAATTAAATTGGAAAATATTTATGAATGAGTTTAATGAAATATATATATATTATATATATTTAATCATTATTTTTTTTATCATCCATATTTTATTTATATATTCATGAGATAATTATAAATCCAGTGTAATACTTAAAGATGTATTTTTTCTAAAAAGTTCTTTCATAGCTCTTTGCACACTTATTTTAAGACCAATTATTTTTCAATTTCAGAAAAATTATTTTAAAAAATGGGCCTAATTTTTTAAATCAACATGTTAAAATTATCTTAGTTTTTATTTTTTACTATTTTTTGAAGAGTTTACTTTTTTAAATGAGTAACAAAAACACTCATTTTTTAAATTATTATTTTTTAAATCTTTTAAAAAGATAAAATTTTTAAAATATTTTTATAAGTAATATTAGTTCAAAATTAATATTATTAATCTAATTTATCTCATTAAAATAAATTTTACGTATCATTTTTAAAAAACCATATTTTCAACAACATAATTAATATCAGGCAATAAGGTCAATGTAATTTTCAGACATAATGAATAATAAAAATAGTAAAAATATGTTATAGTGGTTATGTTCAAAATAGGTTTATTTGGGGATAAACTGAAAATATAAGGGTTAAAATGAACTAAAAACATGTGTATTTTATTTCTTATTGTGATATTTGGACTTTTCTCTACCTCACTTATAAAAAGAAAATATAGTTTCTCTTCCAGATACCAATCATGAAATGTTTATATAATCCAATACCTAAACAAATACCTTCCATAAATTACATACCATGTCCTAGAGTCCATAGTTTTAACATATTACCACCCTTGAAATACATTAGTTTTATTCCAAAATTGGTTATTCGAAGAAGTGGTGCGGTTCATAATAATGAAGTTTCATTTTTTTTCTTTTTCCACCACAAAAAAAATTCTTAAACCTTTATTAAATAATAAAAAATTTATCATCCATTTGTTTATAAGTTACTAAATTAATTTAATATCTTATATCCATTTTCCATTCCATCACACAGAAAACAGAACTATCAATCCTATTTATTGAGTATTACTGTCTAGTGAAATGACATAGTTCACTTTTCATCACTACCTCCCACAGATAGATATAAAAATATATTTAATGTATATATAAATATATATAATAATAATGGAATAATTATACTTTTGGTATTATAATATCACATTTAACTTCTTACCTTCCAATCCATTGGATAAAAATTATGCTGCTTGTGAGTACGTGTGTATTACCGTCCCGATGAAGCGATGTGATTCATTTTTTTATTTTTTTATGGATGATAACAAGGATATATTTTATAAATATATAATATATAAATTATATAATTTTTGTTCAAAATCTGAATTACTTTTTACTGTTTTATTTCTCCATCCATCAAAAAATAAAGACAACTTGCTTGCGAATGTATGATGTACTATCTCCATTAAGGGTGTAATTTATTTTCATATCTCAAAATTTAATGGATTAATATTTTTATATATAATGAATTTATTTTATTTTTATATAATTATTAACATTATTTCGGTTATGTAATTGAAATCAAATTATAAATACAAAATGCACCACATGAAATCTTGTATGAAAAACAAAGCAGTTCTCACTTAGAGTAGTGATTTTAATATTGTATTATTAATAAATGGGTTATAAAGGTTATAATTAAGTGTCATATTAAATTATATATATGTATATATTTATTTAATATATAAATAATAAATCATTTTTAAATTTAAATGCGGTTTTAACATGTATGAAGGATTTTAGACCGAAAGTAAGGGTTTATTTATCAATCTCATAATTATTCGATATTGTTGAAGTTTTAGTCTATATTTGGAGAATTTATTAAACATTATATATGAATCCAAATATAAGTTTTATAATTTATATATTTCTATAAATTATATATTTCATTTCATTTTCCTCATTTTATGTACTCAAGATACCGAAATAACACCTTATAGAAAACTAAATTTACTTTTCTACATAGTTTATAATATATATATTCTATATCCATATTTACCTTAAATTGTTTTGTAATTTTTTAATTAATATCAAATGGTTTATTAAATACATTATATTTCTGTTCATTTAAAAAATGGTTTAATATAAATATTCTTATCATATTTTTAGTTGAGTATTTTTTTGAATTTTTATGAATGTGTAAACAAAATATTTTTTAACATATACGACATGAATGGAATTTCCCAATGGCCAAACCACTCATTTATTTGAATTATTAATAACATATTTATGTGATTGATTTCATATAAAATGTTTTCATTGATATTTTATAAAATTCAAGGTATTAAATTAGTGATTTAAATGTGAAAAAATGGATATTTTCCTTAAGAAATTTTGTAGTTACCATTGAAAATAATTTTCATCTATGTAAACATCCTTTGTTGAATATTATAATTTACTAAATAAATAATACAAATATACCATCCACCAAATTTATATAGATAGTTTATTTGTGTATTTTATTGGGAAAGTTTTGACATTTCATATACTTGATCATACAATACTAACAGTTATAGATTTTTCATGAAAATTGATTAATTAATATTATTTATTAATATAAAGGATAAATTGGTCTTATTAATTGGTTGTTTTACCCAAAAATTACATTTCCCCTTGATGCATTTGTAAGTCTAAGGAGAAAATATTGAATGGGTATTTAGATGAGGCCTTAACCATTTGTGTAAGTTGTCTTTTAAATGAGGCCTTGATGATGTGTTTTAGTTTTCTTGGCATAAGGAAATAATTTTAAGATTCATATGTCCAAGATTACACATTCCATAATTAAGAAATATGTATTTTATTTCCATTTGATTATTTAAATAGTTATTGTAACCAAGGATATTTATATAGATCGTGTGATTATTTATATGGAATTATTGCATCATCATTTACTATTTCTATATTATTCAATACTTATTATCCTCCACTGTATGCATAAAATTACTAAGTATATGGTCTCATATAAATATTATGTTTCACTTCCATAGGATGCAAGGATGTGTATTATGAATGATATGGGAAGAAATAATAATGTGAATAATGGTGTTATCATTGAAAATACTCAATTGTATTTTATTTTATAAAATTTCGTGTGAGATTCAAGTCTGTGACTAGTTTCCAAATACATCTAAACTAATTGTTACACTAGGATGTGATAAATAATAATGGTACCATCTTAAAAAAGTAACCCATATCTATGATGTAATAGGGTTTTAGTATATACAATAATTAATGTCAATCAGTACCTAAGATTATAGAGGGGTTTAAGAGGCTCTCACACTCATGTATACACCATAGTAAAAACACCCATGTTGAAAATGATCCTTTAACAAAATATATGTAATGAAAATTATTTTTTAAATTGATTAAATTACTACTCAAAACAACTATTTAATAATAAGATCTTGAAATCATTTAAAATCTCCTTCCAAGATAAGTCACTCAAAATCATAAAGAAGATTCATTTTGAGAATGGACAAAGTTTCTACAAAAATCACCCAATGATATTAAAATACATATTTTATATTGTTGTTTTGATCCAAATAGAGTCAAAGTGTTTTAAAATAACAAATAGTCTATTTATAATTCTTTCTCAAACAGTTTCAATTTATTATCATTTCCAAACACCACTTTAATTCCAAAGAAAAATCTTCATAAGATAAAAAACGACACACTCTTTTTAATTTTATATTCCAAGAAGGGTCTAAAACCATTTAAAATCACACTTTTAAATTAAAACCAATCATCAGAATCTTTAATTATTTTGAATTTAAAGTCCCACTTCAAATGCCAGTTGACAACAATTTTTCCCAATGAAAATCCACATTAAACACATATATAATCTTAAGAATCCATCAGACATGAATTAAATTATCAAATATTATATTTTAAATAATAAATAAATCAATGTCATTCAAATGTAATAAATTTATAATTATACCTACCTTAGTTCAATGGAAATCATTTTGGAAGTGATTATCTATGAGGAAAAACATTCCATGAAACCATAAGGGGCATAAATAATGCCCTAAGAAAATAACCCATGAATCCACCACACCAATCCTTAAATTCAAACATGTATTCTCATGGGTCTTGTGAGAATGAGAAAACCCAAAGGAAAAGGAATGTGTGAGGATAAAAAAGGTAAATTGAGGGCCTTCCTTGAACAAAACTGCATGAAATGAGGTTATAGTGGCTAATAAAGGTAATTAAATGGAGGTAAAAATCTCCTTAGGCATACCCAGATTTAAAAAAACAAGAGGGAAAAAGTTCATTGAAATATAAAAAAAAGTATGGGAAACTAGAATTTCCAATTTAAGGGAATATGTGAAACTTGCACTATTTAGTAAACTGTGCAACAACCATATAGTTGTTCCTACCTATGAAATCCCAGCCCACATTATTTTTCATAGGGATTCAAACAGATCATATACCCATATAAAGACCATTTTAAATAAAACTATCCAAACAATGATTCATATTACACGCTTCTTTCATGGTTTTACTAGTCATATGAAAACTATGAGCTTGTAATCCAAATGAAATGAAAAGTCATATGGTAACTACTATGATCCACTCAAACCACGTTCTACCTATAAATTTCAAACTATAAAAGTTTATAAACAAATAAAAAATTCTCCAAATAATGGTTTATATACTATTTCTCTTATGCTATGTTACCCAAATTGGGCATAGAAGAAAAAATTCTCGAAATTAAAACATAAAACCAAAAACATTAAAAATTCAAAATCTCATTCAAATTCATTAAAATAATTATTTTGAACTAATATAGAGTGAAAATATGTGTTAAAAATACTATAAAATTGTAATTAATATTGGGGCGGTTTAAAATATATATATCCAAAAAAATTTAAAAATGTTTCTAAATTTTAAAAATATTTAATATCCAAAATAACAATAGAAATCCATATGACTACGTGGAACTTTTAAACCTAAAAATTAATCAACATTGTTGTATTTATTGAGAAAAACCCAAAATTTAAAAAACTTATGTGGTGGTATTAACCTCACCATTGTTGGAGTTATATTAGACCACATTGTACTAATGATTACCACACCATAGTATTTTTGAAACCAAACCAATTCATTTTGATAAATTATGTCAGGTTTGTGTTTATCTTAAATCTATACTTGGATGATCCGAGAGGCTATAAAGAGTGTGATTTTATAGTTTTATATATCTACAATATTGGTGGTGGTGTCATTTACAAGTGTTATCCAAATTTTTGGGCTCAAAATAACTAGTTAGAGGATTGCATTATGAATGTTACTTTTCTGGGAATAAAACATCATAAAAATGGTGAAGGAATTAGTTATGTAAAGACAAGGATAATATTCTTTAAGAATTAGAGAAATTTGAATGTAGATGGTGTTCTACATGACTATGATAATAGGATCATTGCAGTTGCACAATGCATTGAGAGTGATATCTATGACCATGAAAAATATGACTAGAAATTCATGGATAAAGAAGCATCGTGAAGTTGTTTTTGACTGATATGATAAGTCCTTTAAGAGGTGGTGGATTATCCTGAACGGATGAACCAATATATATGAGGGCATCCTCAATTTATTACACATGTAAAATAAACAGAGAAAATATGGAATCACTTTGATTTCACGATGTTTGGGAGCTCTATGATCCTCGATTTCTATGAAATCTTGAGCATCAAGAAAAGGAAATTTATGTCTTGACAGATGCTAATTCTTCTTATTAATGGGTGATTCCTGATGAATGGATTTTCTGTGATGACCCAGTGAGCTTTGCAAAGGGAAATTTATGAATAAGCCTCTCAAAAGATAGTTTTGAACATAATGTTTTCAGTGAACATGATATTCAAAGTGAATCAAGTCAAAACTATGTTACAAGAAGAGTCTTTTGATAGTCATAGACATATACATTAGTTATAATATATTGAAGTGACCATCAAGTTGATAAATTAAGTAAGAATTCACCCAAGATAGTGATCTAGGGGGAGTCAACAGTAGTGTTCTATGTGATCGAGTGTTCTATCCCTAAACTCGTGTAAATGTAGTTTTCCTGGAACAAAGTGACTGTGTTTAAAATTTTTTATTCTAAAATTAGTGAAGAATAATGTATTTAGGTAAGGCTAATACGCAATTAGTGTATGCTCATTGGACTAGGCCTTAGTGGTGAACCATGTAAAATTGTGATGTTGCTTCCTTTCATGTGATAGTTTGTTATCTACACATCCCCATCAGATAGTTTTAAAAAGATACTAATGATGTGGGAACAGGATCTATCAATTTAGAAGAATAAAATGACTCCCTGATTTACCCTTCCCTCTCAACAATATTATGTGTTTCTTCATGTTTTGTGTATGGTAGTGCATGTGTTATTTGAAAATGCATGTTGATTACTTTTTTATCATAATATTAATATTACTAATAGATTTAAACACTATGTGATGACGTTTTGACGGAGTTTAATACATCTATAGTTATTGTTAATATATTAAACAATTAATAGATTATCCTAACTATGCCTTATATATATCTACATGGTTTTGAAATTTTTGTGATTTTTTTATTATGGATAAACAATGTTTAGATGTTTTTTATTTAATGAGTGTCCCAAGAGGTTATATAATCAGGTTCAAGATGTATTTAATTCTAGTACCATAACATTTTTTATAGCTTCTGTGAAAATTAGTCGAACTGAATCTTTCAATTTTAACATTATCTTAAACTATTGTTTTGTTGCCTATGAAGAAGAGATAGTATTTACTAGTTGTTATGATATTTTTATAACGCAGTGATTACCCTTATAGGAGGGATAATTTTACATCTCAGTGATATCTATAAATCTTGTATGAATAAGGAGGAAAGGGTTTGACAGAGAAAGTGGTATATTGATTATTTAGTTTTTATTCAATTTTAATGAACAATAGGATCTTTGGTGTTTAGTGGGTTTTTAGATTATGTTAAGAAACTATTTTCCACCATTTATATTAATTAAAAGTATCAGAAACACTTCCATTATATTTTAATTTATGCCTGAGTATATAAATAATCTAAAGAATGTGGTTTTTATGAACCACATTAGGCTCTTACTAGGCCAACTGAAGTTGATGTCTCTAGGTATCTATATCTTATATTGTCTTAATATGGATGTAAAATGGATTTCATGTTCCATAAAATATTCATTTTCATTGACCAATTATCTATTATGTCCTCTTCCTATTTCGTATTGATTATTATTGGAAAGCTAGGAATCTTGTATATCTTTTTCATCGAAGAAATGATCTACTATGTGAATCATGTTGGCAGATTCATATTGAGAATATCCATCTGATTATGATAATATATTATTATTTGATGCATATTGAACAATTTGGATGTGAGTTTCCAATCCTCCCAATGTCAAGTGAATGAAGTGTGATAGGTTTCAAACTAGATTAGGCCATGGAATGTGTTCCTCCTCTTTCATATCATTCTTTTTATACTAGTGGCTAATATTCATAGAACATCTTATATTATAAGGTTTTGGTGTAGATGGTGTTAGAATTATAGTCATATAGAATTTTTGTTCCAAAAATGGTTTATTTAGATATTCCCATAGAATATGATGTCAATGGTTGACTATATTTCTAGTTATCTAATTTTCAGACATTCGAGAACCCTTGTTTAATACCTTTTATTATTTCTCTTCTTCTTCTTGTAATGTGTAAAAATAATAAGATGCCTTTTATGGTGGTCTTAACAACACAAATTATCTATAATATAACATTTTTAAGGAGTTATTTAAATAAAATCAATATTGGATACTTTTCCACAACATTTTGAGGTATGCAAAGTAATTTGGGTGGTTGTTGATCCATCAGGATCTGAATACCTAGGCTCTAGTAACTTTATAATTTTTCCATAGTTTTACATAGTCATGGGTTATAATATATCCTCCTTTAAATATAATACTAAAATAAGAGTGATTTTGATGCAAAGAATAGATTTTAGACATAAAAATATCTTACAACCCAAGGATCTTTGAAATCAAGTCCTCATGAAATAGTGTGATTAAAATTGAACTTATTTTATCAATAATTAAATGTAATTCATGATATAATATTTATCACCAAATTAAATTAAAATATTTTAATTTTAGAATAAAAATTATTTATTTATATATATTTCTATATAAGAAACACCATATTAAGAGTATGCTACACACAACAATGTGTTAGCATGCATTACATGAAAGACTGAGTTTTATTGACATTTAATTGAGAACTTATTTCAATTTTTTTTTGAAACAAAAAAAAATTATTTTTCAAAAAAAATTGAATTATTAATTTCAAAATTATATTTGGTTTATTTTTCATTATTTTTCTAAGATGTTTCATTTTTTCCTGAATAGTGAAAAGTACTACATTTTATTGGAAAAGTTCCTTTATGTTTTAGAAATTATTAATGTTAAAAAATATTTTTAATTTGTTTCAAAGTCACAATAAATCAATTATATATATATTAATCTAATATATTTTCACTATAAACCTTTTTGTATTGAATTTAGATATAAAAACATATTGATGTTTTGATGTTTTCACTTTAAAACACCACTTTTTTTCCATGTATGTGGGATTACCATTATATTTAATTTTTCCACTTTTGTGATTTAAATTGTTAAAAATGGAAATAAATGGTTATTATAAATATAATATTTATATTCTAATAATAAAAAATTTGTTTAAATAAAGTATTGGTGAATGTAATTAAAATTAATTACATCGATTAAGGGAAATTTAAGCTTAACAAGGGACTAAACCTTAATCTTAAGGTCCAAATGACCTAGAATCATTTCAAAAATACCTTGGATTCCAATAGGTCAACCATATCCAATATTAATGATTTATTGGGATACTATATCATGAAATTGGTTTATATGATCAGTTATCAATGAAAAATGATAAAATAGGAACATTGATTAACTTTAACATTTATAAAGATTTAGTGTATGGAAGAAGAACCACAGTTTTAGTTTTAAAAAAAATATTTTGAAAGGAAAATTATATTTTTGATAATATAATTTAAAATTAATTTTTATATGTGATGTAATTACATAAAACACTTAACAAATGATAACACATGTATTATTTAGTTAATAAGAAAATAAAATAAAATAAAATAAATGATGATAAAAATATTAAAAGTAAATTAATTTTCATGAATTATTTTTTTCCATTATTATGGTAGATTGATATATCTTGTTAAACAATATAGGAATTAATATATTTTAATAATAATATTTATTTTATATTTTAAAATTAAAATTAAGTAAATAATTTCAAAATTAACATTAATGTTATTTTCCAATAAGTGATAATTTATTAAATATTTTAAAATTAGTAAAAATCATATCTTCAAACAACAGATTTTTAAGATTTAATAAATACAAAATAATTTCCATTAATTGAACAATTGATCATTTATAACTAACATATTAAACCATAGATTGTAAAAACATTGTTTTCATTGTCCGAGTTAATGTAGTGTTTTTGCACGTTACAAGAGTTTGTTTTGAAATTAATTTCCAAAAAAAAGTAATTTTTATTTTTTAAATTAGATATAATATTTAAAATTCATTGGGTTGAAAGTTTATAGTTATTATCACCTTCATTTAGTCTTAATGGTTAAATTACGTAGGTTATAAAACTTGTTACATTAAAGAGAACTAAAATGATAAAATTGGGTAAACTTAGATGTTAAGGGAATAATTTATAAAAAATTAATTTTTTTGTGATGGAGGTATTTATGTAACCTAATTTCACTTAAATCTATTATTTTCCCATTTTTGAGTTATATGAGGTAAGTTAGACCTTCCAATAGTGTATACCTTTTGGAATTTACCAGAATGAAACTCCCCCTCCATTATAAAATGCCATTCACTCTTCCCCTTACTCACACCTCTATTGATACTTTGGATCAACAAACTCAACCAAAATAATCTCCAAAAATCCCTCCCCTCATCCTATAACCCTAAAATTTTGAATAAATAATTCCAAGGAATGTCTTTGGTTCAAAATAAGAGGAGTTACCCGATAAAGAGGTAACATTATTCAAGGTTCATTTGTGTTTTATTTGTTTCCCTACCACTTAAATTATAATTATTCCAAGAATATATAAAATAAAAAGTATCATCAATATTCTATGATGTTTTTATATCAATTTTTTTAACTACACCTACTCACACATCCATCAAATGGGTAAAGAATATACCATTCGGGTATGGAAAACTACCACCATGCAAAACAATGTCATTCATTTTTTATTTTACCACCTCTAATTGTTGGGAATTATGATATACACATAATATTTTATGATTTTTATGATATTTATTTTGTAATATTACTTATTTATTTTTTATATAACACATACCTTTATTCCTTCGATTTTTTTGTAAATATGATAACTTCATTTGTGGACGTGTGGACTACCGCCTCCTCAAAGCGATGTGATACGTTCACACATTTCATGGAATGTCTAAAAGATGGTTTTAATTAAAAATATGAGAAATTAATTAAATATATATTATTTTAATGAAATAATTTTTTTTTATAAATATAATATATCATTTTCATTATTACAGTTTTTACACACTAAAAAAGTGATAACATCGTGTGTGCACGTGTGGATTACTACCTCCTCGATGGGTTGGGATTATTTTTAAATCCCAAAAATTCAATGTCTAACCATATATGGCAACCTAAAATGCTATTTATGATATAATTATCATTTCATAATGATGTAATGTTACTTAACTTTTTTACATAACGTTTATTGAAAATGGGAATGTTACTCATGAGTATCGATGACCTACCATATCCATGATTTTAACGTTCGTTCATATATCATATCCATATTTTATGATAGGTTTTTAAAGTCTAATTTGTTTTTAAATATAATATTTACTTAAGGATTATTATTATTTATATTTTAATATAATAAAACATTTGAACATAGTAGGCCTACTAATTTGTTTAACAGATGATGCAAATTTGGTCAAAACACCTGATGTGAACTAAATTGTTTAAGTTTATGTATAGAACATTGTATTAAGTGATGTACAATTAATAATAAACATGAAAAAGGATGTGAATAAATTAAATAATTAATATAATTTTATTATTCAGGAATATAAATGCACAAGTGAAAATTCAGACTCAGGGTAAGGTATTTCGTCTCAGTTTAATTTCATTGAGATATATTATAAGGTTTAACACAATGTTTATTTATTTGATTAATAGAATACCATTTAAAATTTTATCTCATGAATATCCTAATTCTCATGAAATTATAAGATTAATTTAAAGTTATACATTTATTGGAATTTTGATTCAACTATTTTAAAGTGGTATGGGACACTTTGGAATGTTTGATGATTATTTTCCTCAAGAATATTTTAATGTTATTTGAATGGTATTTACATTCATCAAAGTAAAAAACCCTTGATGGTACATATCTTCACAAAATGAATTATTGATAAAATCACATAATTTATTCAATATGGAAATTTTATGATATGTCATATTGTTTGTTATTATGTCGATTATTCACTATACAAAATTGTTTTAGATATACAGGACAAGGGTTGGGGAAATGTGAAGTGCCCAGATCAGTGCTAATCACTGAGAGGGGGAGGGGTGAATCAGTGATCCCTGAAAACTTTTTACTAATTGATTCTTTATCAATTAAACCTCTATGGCTTGTTAAGGCCTCGATCCACTCTTCTTGTATCTCTCAGCCTTTCCACGATTAATGTAGTAAATGTAAAGGCACAGGACACAAGGATTTACAAGGTTCGGTACCAAAAGAGTACGTCCTTGCCATGTTGGTTATACACCCCAACATGGTTTCTCCATTATAACTTGTTAGAATCACAATGGTCGATACAGAGTCCCACTGTATCTCTCCTGAGTCCCATAGGAGGGTCTTTATACTGCGTCCCACAGTGTTACCAGAGTCCCTCTGGCCTGCTTCAGAATCCCACTGAAGACTTCTTCCACCCTGAGTCTCAGAGGGGGCTTCTCCTAGCTCCTCGAGTCACATGAGTAGCTCTTCTTCACTTTAAGATCTTCATGTATCTTCAGTAGCCTGGGATAAATGCTGCCGGCCTTGCTCTTCACTTCTGATCACTTGATCAGGTCTTCTCATCTTGCTCAGGATTTATCTCCTTCTTCTCAGGATGACCTGGCCTCTCTCTTCAAGAATCTTCAACAGCCTCTGATAAGGTCTGTTGGTCTTGCTCAAAACTTCTGATCACTTCTGTTGATCAGGGTCTTCTCAATTACTGAAAACGCAGTCAGCTGATGTCTTTAACTTTAGTTTGGCTTCAGTCTCACTTCACATCAACTTCATGCACTGAGTGCATGGAAACTCTTCTTCCTCATGCACTGACTGCATGGCCTCTCAAAAATCATCAAGAACTCTTGGTCTTGGACAACTCAAAATACACACAAGCAGATTCAACTTTTTCACGTGTGCACGTGCATGCATGCATGCATGCACTCCCCTTTCTTTCTTCTCTTGGTGCAATAAACACTCAAAGGGTGTAATCCTTTTGGCACACACACACCTTCTCAAATTCTTTCACACTCTTTGTTCTTTTTTTTACACACTAAATGTGTGTTCTTATTTAGTGTCAGTATCCTTCTTCTTCTTCTTAGTGTGTACACTTCAATTTTCACACACACTAAGGTTCGTCCTTCACTTGTTTAGCACACACAACTTGTTCTTCGTTTTGCACACACTTGATCTTGGCCTACTTCACTTACTAAGCACACACACTTCCTTGTTCTTTTAATCTTATTCAAAGTGTGCACTTCACTTATGCACACACTTGGTTCTCCATTTTGCACACACAATGGCTAAGGCCTCCTCTTTAATTTTCACACAAACGTTGTGGTGTCCTTCTTTTTTTCACACACCCAAGGCTACGGCCTTCACTTGTTTTCACTTAGTACACACACTGCCAAGTGAGTTCTTTCATTTGCATGCACACCAAAACTAAGGTCTCGGCCTTCTCTTGCTCACACCCGAACACCAACCCAAAGAGGCGCGCAAGTGGTGCGGCCTTCTACTCACTTTAAACACCACGTTGGATGTGGGTGTCACTGGCCGCGCAAGTGAACAAGGCCACAAGGGCCGCCCAAGCCTCGGCCAACCGCGGGCACAAGGAGGGCGCGCCGATGCCACTACCAAGAAAGAAACCACCTGTCGTGCAAGGGATGCGCGCAGGGATTCTCTAACCTCTTTCATGCAAGGAGTAGGGAAAAGGAACCTTTGGAGCAAAGGGATGGCTCCGGAACAAACTACTGCGCATGTGTGCGCGCATGGCTCAAAAACATCGCTAAGCACCGAGGCTTTGCATGACACTATCTTCAAAAACTCAGCAAGCATTTTGAGAGCCTCGGGTGCTCCTTTTATAGGCGAGGAATTCTTCGGCCCATCTGCATGAGATATCGATGATTTAGGATATTCAAGATTTTTCAAATCTTGATTTTTATCCTCTGTTCAACGCGGGTTGCATTTTTATTTTCCTCCTTCACGTGCATGCATTTCCGAACGCATGCATGGCCTCTTTAATACTTGTCCATGCATAGCACGAACACATGAAGCCTCGGCAACTCCTTTTGCCTCGTATAAAGTCCAAAATCCTCCATTAATCATGTGAATTCATATTTTATTGCATGGTTGTGTTCAGTAGGGCCATATGAGCATAATGGAGGTCTTAAGTCGATCGACAGTGGCCGGGAACACAAGATCAGTGCTAAGGTTGCTCCTGGTTCAACGGATGCGTCGGGGGAGGACACGACTGATCTCGATGAAGGAGACTACTCGCAGGCCGTTGGATTGGATGTTTAATGAATTTAAATGGCATGGATTAGATCGCGAGAGGCGCGATGAGATGAGCGGCTTCGATCGTCCGCGAGATCAGATGGGCGGCCACGAATCGCTCCTGGTGAAAATTCCGCATCCCACATCGAGACGCAGCCTGGTATTGCCGTGGTTTATCAAAGATCGGCTGCCGGGATATGCTCAGTTGAACTTATCCCCTCTCGGTGCCGCCCTGCACAGAGTTCTCCCTGCGCGCGCGCTCCTAGCATCCAACATGCACTCCGGGCATGTCCCCCTGGCGCCCATGCGGCGTCCTGCGGGTGCACCCATGCCTCTGGGTGCCGCCTTGGCCTGAGGGTTCCCCATGGGCGTGGTGAATTTGAGTTCCACATGTGCCTTGGGTGATGACCCTCGGCTGGCCTCCTTGGTGGCTCCTCTTTTTTGCAACTAGGAACACTAAGTACTTGTCTTTAAGCCATTCTTCTACTTCATTTCCTCTTCTTTATTTCTTCTTCTTCATTAGAATTCATCATTCTTCTTCAACAAACAATCAACATTTAAAAATGGAATTCCCGAAGGTTCTTCATCAACCAAAGCTCCTGAATCACATAATCTTCAATGTTCTTCATTAATCCAATCAGAGATCAAGTTGGATATTCTTCAAATTCACATGCACTAAGTGATAGTGCATGGACTTAATTAGCACCACTTCATCCACCTAGTGATTGTGGATGGATCACTTCATCTCCTCATGTATTGTCAGTACAATGCATGGTCTTCAAACAATGTTGTGACATTGTATCTACTTGATACAAGTTCTTGGAACTTAAAGAGCAGCTCAACAATTGTCTGATGTAATGATGCTCGATCATCATCCATTATTCAAGTGGTGTAACGTAGTATCATCTTGATACAAGTATTGAAACATTAAGATCAGTTCTTGAATCGTCTGATATAAACATGGATGAATGTTTCAACCATAAACACTTATGCCACTTAGTGAATCTCCTAAGTGACATTTATCTTAACACAATGGCCATCCTCCATTCATCACCAACACCATCATAGCCTTTTCCATTCACATATTGACTCTCCTTGACATCCATTCATTCTTTGACATCTTCTGATCAACATACCTTATTGACAAAAAATGCAACACAGTGCACTTCAATCTCCCCCTTTGTATTTGTTGTCAATACCACTAGAGCACATATTGTCAATCCAATCAGTAGAACACATATGAATGGGTCAATATGTGTGCCACACATTTCTGGGGAAATATTTAAGCTTTTCTCCCCCTTATTGGCAACAAATGCAATGGTGTGGTGTGGTTACTTTTCAAAATATCTCTTCCTCCCATTGAAAAGCATTTTCTTGAAAATCACAAGAGAGGGATGATGTCACATGTTCACTTGAGAAATGAACCTTTAGTAAATCAGCTCTAAGTCTACTTGGGCTAACCCGGTGTAGAAAACAAGAGTGATGTAACCAAGGAACTCAATGTTGTCCAGCATTCACTGTGCATGTGAGATCATGCTTCAAGAGTTTGAAATTTTTCAGATATATCAATGAATTGCTAAATCCTGCACATACTTCACCAAACACATCAGAAAGTTCAGGTGCAAAGATAAAGCTCCCCCTTTCATTCATTTGTCTTCAATCAATACTCCCACTTAATTGTCATGATGAATACAATTAAGAAACAAGGGATGAAAGTATGATTCTAATACCTTCATCTTTTCTCAAGATGGTATTAAATCTTAGAATACCATCTTCTCCATATTGGCTCCCCCTCAAGGGGTGCACTCCATTCCTTCCAAAACCATCCTGCAGTTGAGAATGATCATCATATTCAATTCCATTCAATGTTAGCACATGTAAATACCATAAGTATAAGTGAATAAGATAGAACCTCCTTGGTTCATCAATGTGAACAACAAGGTTGAGAAGATTCTCTCAACCGAGATGTCCCATTTTCACCATTCTTCACACTAGCACATTTTATCTTCAATGATGTTTGTGCTGGTGTGGATCTCAATACATCTTCATGTGAAATATTCTTCTTCCCTTTTGCCTTAGCAATTGCCAGAACTTCATCTTCAGCTCTTTGCAGATCTTTGGCAAGTTGCAACTGATTTGGCCATATGACTAGTAAGTCACTTGGAAGTGTGGACTCAGTTCTGAATATTCCACATGGTTCCTTTGATTCTTTCAAGATACCTTTCTTAGGCAACTTGTTTTCAACCAATCCCTTCTTCTTTATCTGGATTTATTGTCTGTTTGAGTCCAGTCTGCCTCTGTTGAATTTCATGGCTTGTTTACAAAGATCCATGATATGTCCTTTCTTTCCATAGTAGAAGCATGTTTTCTTCTTGGTGGTCCTTCTGGATGCATCACCCTTCTTGGATTTAAAATCCAAGGACTTCTCTTCCTTTGACAAAATCTTATTGGGAGCTCTTTCAACTTTCTTCTACTTGCTTCCCAAGGATTCTTTCTGAACTAGGTTCTGTGATCTTTTCTTCTTTTGAGCTCTGGATACAGTTGGAGATTGACATGTATCTTTTTGACAACTTTTTCAAACATCCCAGATGTTATCAATCAATCCAAATCTATTTGCAGTAAACAGATGTCTCTGGACCTATGGATCCTGCTTCTTTTCCTCTGGCTTGCTCCCCCTTGGCATGGGATTCCTTTGTGCTTTGACATTCAGTGGATTGTACCAACAATCCTTTGCACAGTGCCCATACTTATTACAACACCAACACTGAACCAAAAATCTTGACCTCTTCAGTCCTTTTTTATTGTTGGGTACTTTTCTTGACTTGCTCTGTTGTTTCAGGAGAGCTCTCTTTCTTCATTGTCTTCATCCATACTTGTTTGGAATTATTCTTCCATCCTAAACTTTTTGGGGAAACACAATTAGAAGCATCAATACAAGATGGGATCGATGGTACCTTCTTTTTAGAAGTTGTTTCCCTTTTATTAGAGGATGTCTTTCTTTTAGAATCATCCTACTCAATGAATACTTGAGTAGCAAAATTTCTCATTTTAGCTAACTTGAGGCTTTGGCTTTAGGTGATTGCTGATTTTTCAATATCACCTACAGTTGTAAGTATTTCATATTGAGGGAGTTCTTCTCATCCTCAATAGTTCTTATCCTTCCTTCCCATTTCTCTTCCAGCTGCTTTATCTGGTCTTCATGAACCCTTTTTATTTCCAGTAATGAATTGTCCAGCTCCTTCACCCTTTTGACATTGTCTTCTAGTTGAGCATCTTTGACAACCATTGACACTTTGTGAAACTTTTCCAGTGCATGGAAAACATCTTTGACCATAGTCTTAAATAATTCTTTCTCAGAAAGGATTCTTTGCAATTCTTCAGTAGTGTCTTCATATCTTTCATTGCAAAGAGATACTGTTTCATCTTTAGCCTTCACCAGCTTTCTGAGAGTGTTGGTTATGCCAACCCTTTTATCTAACTGGTCTTCCATTGTATTGGATTCTTCTTCTAGCTATAATTTTTCTTCTTGAAGATCATGGATTCCTGTAGCTATACACTTTGCCACTTCCATGGGGACTGTCTTCTGAAGATATTTGAGTGCATTTTCAAGATCATTCATTATTCCAACTTCATCACAGCTAGGAAATGCTTTCTTCATCTTCTTTGCCTGTTTCTTCTTCCTGTTTTTCAGAGTCTTGGCAGATATCTCCATTTGAGGGTATTCACTCACTTCCTCAAATCTGCACTTCATAAAGACTCCCTTGGATCTTTTAGAGGTAACCTTCGCTCTGATACCAATTGAAGTGCCCAGATCAGTGTGAATCACTAAGAGGGGGAGGGGGTGAATCACTGATCCCTTAAAACTTTTTACTACTTGATTCTTTATCAATTAAACCTCTATGGCTTGTTAAGGCCTCGATCCACTCTTCTTGTATCTCTCAGCCTTTCCTCGAGTAATGCAGCTAATGTAAAGGCACATGACACAAGGATTTACAAGGTTTGACACCAAAGGCCTACGTCCTTGCCATGTTGGTTATACACCCCAACATGGTTTCTCCATTATAACTTTTTATAATTACAATGGTCGATACAGAGTCCCACTTTATCTCTCATGAGTCCCACAGGAGGGTCTTTATACTGCGTCCCACAGTGTTACCAGAGTCCCACTGGCCTGCTCCAGAATCCCACTGAAGACTTCTTCCACCCTGAGTCTCACAGGGGGCTTCTCCTGGCTCCTCGAGTCACATGAGTAGCTCTTATTCACTTTAAGCTCTTCAAGTATCTTCAAAAGCATGGGATAAAGGCTGCTGGCCTTGCTCTTTACTTCTGATCACTTGATCAGGTCTTCTCGTCTTGCTCAGGATTTATCTCCTTCTTCTCAGGATGACCTGGCCTCTCTCTTCAAAAATCTTCAACAGCCTCTGATAAGGTCTTTTGGTCTTGCTCAAAACTTCTGATCACATCTGTTGATCAGGGTCTTCTCAATTACTGAAAACTCACGCAGCTGATGCCTTTAACTTTAGTCTGGCATCAGTCTCACTTCACATCATCTTCATGCACTGAGTGCATGGAAACTCTTCTTCCTCATGCACTGACTGCATGGCCTCTCAAAAATCTTCAAGAACTCTTGGTCTTGGACAACTCAAAATGCACACAAGTAGATTCAACTTGTTCACGTGTGCACGTGCATTCATGCATGCATGCACTCCCCTTTCTTTCTTCTCTTGGTGCAATAAACCCTCAAAGGCTGTAATTCTTTTGGCACACACAAACCTTCTCAAATTCTTTCACACTCTTTGTTCTTTTTGATTACACACTAAATGTGTGTTTTATTTAGTGTGAGTATCCTTCTTCTTCTTCTTCTTAGTGTGTACACTTCACTTTGCACACACACTAAGGTTCGGCCTTCACTTGTTTAGCACACACAACTTGTTATTCGTTTTTCACACACTTGAGCTTGGCCTACTTCACTTACTAAGCACACACACTTCCTTGTTCTTTTAATCTTCTTCAAAGTGTGCACTTCACTTATGCACACACTTGGTTCTCCATTTTGCACACACAAGGGCAACGGACTCCTCATTAATTTGAACACAAAAGTTGTGGTGTCCTTCTTGTTTTGCACACACCCAAGGCTACGGCCTTCACTTGTTTTCACTTAGTACACACACTGCCAAGTGTGTTCTTTCATTTGCATGCACACCAAAACTAAGGTATCGGCCTTCTCTTGCTCACACCCGAACACCAACCCAAAGAGGCGCGCAAGTGGGGTGGCCTTCTCCTCACTTTAAACACCATGTTGGATGTGGGTGTCACTGGCCGTGCAAATGCACAAGGCCACAAGGGCCACCCAAGCCTCGGCCAACCGCGGGCACAAGGAGGGCGTGCAGATTCCACTGCCACGCAAGCAAACTCCTGTAGTGCAAGGGATGCACGCAGGGATTCTCTAACCTCTTTCGTGCAAGGAGTAGGGCGAAAGGAACCTTCAGAGCAAAGGGATGGCTCCGGAACAAACTATTGCGCAAGTATGCGCGCAGGGCTCAAAAACATGGCTAAGCACCGAGGCTTTGTGGGACACTGTCTTCAAAAACTCAGCAAGCATTTTGAGAGCCTCGGGTGCTCCTTTTATAGGCGAGGAATTATTCGGCCCATCCGCGTGAGATCCCGAAGATTTCGGATCTTCAAGATTTTTCAAATCTTGATTTTTATCCACTATTCAACGCGGGTTGCATTTTTATTTTCCTCTTTCACATGCATGCGTTTTCGAACGCATGCATGGCCTCTTTAATACTTGTCCATGCATAGCACGAACACACGAAGACTCGGCAACTCCGTTTGCCTTGGACGAAGTCCAAAATCCTCCATTCATCATGTGCATTCATATTTTGTTGCATGGTTGTGTTCAGTAGGTCCATACGATCATAATGGAGGTCTTAAGCCGATCGACAGTGTCTGGGAACACAATAATGGTGCTAAGGTTGCTCCTGGTTCAACGGAGGTGTCGAGGGAGGCCATGGATGAGCTCGATGAAGGAGACGACTCGCATGCCATTGGATCGGATGTTTAATGAATTTAAACGGCATGGATTAGATCACGAGAGGCACGATGAGATGAGCGGCTTCGATCGTCCGCGAGATCAGATGGGCGGCCACGAATCGCTCCTGGTGAAAATTCTGCATCCCACATCGAAACACAGCCCGGTATTGCCGCAGTTTATCAAAGATCTGCTACCAGGATATGCTTAGTTGAACTTCTCCCCTCTCGGTGCCACCCTGCGCCGAGTTCTCCATGCGGGCGCGCTCCTAACGTCCACCATGCACTCCGGGCGTGTCCCCCTGGCGCCCATGCGGCGTCCTGCGGGTGCGCCCATCCGTCAGGGTGCCGCCTTGGCATGAGGGTTCCCCTTGGGCGTGGTGACCTTGAGTTACACATGTGCCTTGGGTGATGACCCTCGGCTGGCCTCCTTGGTGGCTCCTCTTTTTTGCAACTAGGAACACTAAGTACTTGTCTTTAAGCCATTCTTCTACTTCATTTCCTCTTCTTTATTTCTTCTTCTTCATTATAATTCATCATTATTCTTCAACATATAATCAACATTTAAGAATGGAATTCCTGAAGGTTCTTCATCAACCGAAGCTCCTGAATCACATAATCTTCAATGTTCTTCATTGATCCAATCAGAGATCAAGTTGGATCTTCTTCAAATTCGCATGCACTAAGTGATAGTGCATGTACTTAATTAGCACCACTTCATCCACCTAGGGATTGTGGATGGATCACTTCATCTCCTCATGCATTGTCAGTAGAATGCATGGTATTCAAACAATGTTGTGACATTGTATCTACTTGATACAAGTTCTTGGAACTTAAAGAGCATCTCAACAATCGTCTGATGTAATGATGCTCGATCATCATCCATTCTTCAAGTGGTGTAACTTAGTATCATCTTGATACAAGTATTGAAACATTAAGATCAGTTCTTCAATCGTCTGATATAAACATGGATGAATGTTTCAACTATAAACACTTATGCCACTTAGTGAATCACTTAAGTGACATTCAACTTAACACAATGGCCATCCTCCATTCATCACCAACACCATCATATCCTTTTTCATTCACATATTGACTCTCCTTGACATCCATTTATTCTTTGACATCTTCTGATCAACATACCGTATTGACAACAAATTCAACACAGTGCACTTCAAAATGATAATGTAATCCCCTTGATGTATTTGTAGTCTGATGAGATGGAATCAATTGAAAATTAACATTTCAGTTTTTTTTCAAGAAGAATAGATTGTTTTAATCCCATATAACTAAACTATATTGTGAATGGTCATTATGGTAGGGGTTCATATTTTAGATACATGATATCCAATAATAAAGCATTGCCTTTATTTTAGTTATTGTTATCTAGAAGATTTTATTTATGAAAAAAAATCTATGGATTCATTTCACTCTTAGTTTAATGATTAAATGGAATTTTTTTCTATGCTTTAGCTTTCCATATTGAATATTAATTATTCGATTATGTTAATAAATTTTTTTTCAGTTATTTACCACTCAATATTTTTTATACATATTGATACATGGTTGCTTTTTTGTATGCTTTCCCTTACTAAGAATTCAAGTTCACTCTCATTTTTTTTCTTTACCTAGTATAAGAAAATGAATTATTTGAATGATTTTCATTGAAGTAGTTTATTATAATTTTATATTTGATACGTTTTATTTTATACCCCCAATTTAAAATAGGTTTCATAAACGAAATATGGTTTTCCAAAATTTCTAAACTAATCCGTCCTTAAGGAATTGATTCCTTGTAACCCTGACAATGTAATAAAATAATGCACATGATTTGTGATTCAAGGGTTGGGGAATTAAATTTGGAATCAATATAATTTTAGCATCAACCTTGTAAAATAGGCATAGAAAACATATTTTTTTGAAGATAACACTAACTTATACATTAAAGAGAACTATAGAAAAATATCACAAAGAAAACATTACTATGATTATGATATTATATACACATAGATTTTTCAATGTATGTTATGTATTTTTATAGTATTGGGATTATTCATTATGTTTCATAATGATATGATCTAACCTTGTGTATGTAGTTTTTTAGAAATGTTTTTTATTATAAGGAATATAATACTCACTCATGCACATTATCTAATGTGTAAGAATTATGAAATCAATTATAATCTTATGACAATATTTCGAAGGGAATTAGTCTCCCAAGTATTTTCATCATATGAGGACATAGATTCATTTTCTAACAAGAGAGGGAAATGATTATTTATGTATTTTTGATTTATAGGGAATAAAGAGAATAAGAGGATATATAGGAAAAATATAGGTAAAGGGAATAAGGGAAGATTTATTTTCAAAAATTTAATAATTATTGAAATAATCACCCTACAATTTTCTCAAAAGGAATGGGAATTTTATACATTTGTGGAAATGGAGTCCACCGTTATTTTAATTTTATGGATAAGAAAACGCTTTTGAGTGTATAATTCTTTGACTATAAGTAGATTTGACACTACACAAAACCATTTCTAATGAGTTAAAGGAATATACCTCCAAATATGCTAATGGTTCATTGTCATGATTTTCCTACTACTACAAACAAAGAGGAATGAATAATTTGTTTATATCTTTTTAATAATTATTTCATTTTATTATTTTATAAATGATGTAACGGTTATAAGAATAGATTAATATATACTTATTGTATTGTTGTACTAGTTCATTAAGGATTTGAGATCATATGTTTAGTAGTTCCAAGAAAAGTTATTTGGTAGAAAGTTATACATTTTTTACGACACATGCTCAAGGGAAAAATAAACCTTAATATGTTCCTGATACTGAGATAATGATATTATTGACTTGTATAAATTTAATTTGATATTACCAATAACATTTTTAGTGATTAATGTTTTAGGGCATTATTAATATAGTATAAAATATTTCTTATTTAAAGAATATATCCATGATTAATATGAATATATGTTTTATAGAATAATTCCTGTTTTTAATATGGATTTATATTGATTATTGTTATTACCATATTTATAGAGAATACATGATTATGGTATTCACATGTTTGGAATGTCTTAATTTAGAGATACTCTATATTTATTAAAAGTTAATGATATGGTCATTTTGAAAATTCAGGGACCTTCCTTCTAAAGTAATGGATCGTAATATTTTAGAAAATTTAAAAATTAATGAACTGGTATAATCTGATCTATGGTTGAGTTTTTAGAGATTAGCGTATTAATTCACTATATGAAGAATCTTTTGCTTGATATGAAATGGAAATAGTTTAAGAAATAATCTAAGGAAAATATTTTTGAAACATATATTTAATGATATTCTCTGAGTATTAAAAAATTCCCCAACTATGGGAAAATAGTCTTGAAATAAAAAATGTTCACTATTGTTAACATTTTTTTATATCAATTGGCTTTTTCATAACACTAGTTTTGACATTTAATAACCCAATATTTAGCTAAACATATTCCTTATCACTCTTTATAAGAACATGATATTTTTATTTTTCTTCCATATCCATGTTTTCACTGAAGTTATTATATTATAAAGCCTATTTTTATGGTTACCCTATAATTTTAGTTTCCATTTCATTGAGAATATGTGTTATTAGCCTTATATTCAATGTGTGTTTTTTCAAAAAAAATATTGTTAAATATCAAGCCCTAGATTACTGAGATCGAGTTTAATTTATTAGGATGAAATCTATTTATAGAGGGGATAATGTAACACACCAAGACATTAAAGTATTATCAATTTAGAATAATAATTATTTTTATTTCTAGATATCTTTATCCAAAACCTCATGTTAAGATTACAAAACACACAACATTGATTTTTATTGCATTACATGTAAGACGGAATTTTATTAACTTAAAAGAAAACACTTATTTTAAATATAAATTATTAAACTTTTGTAAATTTTATTTTTCAAAATAAACATCATTTTAGAATTTGGAATGTGAAAATTATCTTAGGGTGTATTTTTTTCATTTTTCTGCGTAGTTCATTTTTTTATGAATAGTGAATAATAATGTATTTTACATGAAAAATTCCTTTTAATTTAAATAAATACTAATATTAAATTATATTCTATATTTTTTATAAAAAAAATCAATTATAAATAAATTAATAAATTTATGTTCATTAAAATCATTTTTTATTGAATTATGATATAAAACATTATTCAACTTTTGAACATTTTCATTTTATTTCATTGTAATCATTTTCATATTGAATTAATATATAATTGTTTTTTGATGTTTTGATCATTTTCATTTTAAAAACTCATTTTCTCACAACGTCTATAGGGTTATCTTTAAATATAAAATTTCCAATTTTATGAAATTAATTTTAAGAAAGGACATAAATTGTTTTAATCATTATAATATTTATATTCTAACAAGAATATTAATGATTTTGAGCATAAGTATTAATGATTGCAATTAAAATTAATTATAGTGATTGATTGAAAATTAAATTTAAGAAGGGACTAAACCTTAATATTAAGTGAAAAAATTAACATGAAACTTTGAAAAGGAATTTGGTTTACGATAGTTTGACATGCACCACCATATTTCGAATTTATCATTTTATTGGGACACTATTCTAGGAAAGTGCCCCACATAATAAGTTAAGAAAGTAAAAATAAAAAAGGGGAACCTTCCTTACATTTAATAATAATAAATATTTGGAGTCTGGAAGAAGCTATAGAGTTTCGGTATTAAACATTATTTTGAAATTTAAACATGTTTTCAAATCATGGAAATTTAAAATTTATTTTTAGCGATTATATAATTATATTAAACATTTATCAAACACTAACGATGGATTATTTATTAATTATTAAATAAAACAAATGATGCAAAGAAAAATTAAAATTAAAGTAAATTTATTGAATTATGATGTTAAATTATTTTTTTAGAAGAATATATCATGTTACATAGCGGTAAAAATATTATATTTTAATCCCAATATTGTATTTATATTTTTAAATTTAAATTAATTTAATAATTCCAAAATAGACATTGATGTTATTTTACAATAAATGATATTTTATTAAATGTTTTAAAAATAAGAAAAATACTATTTTCTTATAATTGATTTTAAGTGTTATTAAATACTCTATGTAGTTAATTAATGGAAAAATTTATCATTTTAATTTACTATATTATCCAATATATAGTAAAAACATTATCATAAATTTTCGGGTTAATGTTGTGTTTTTGCACGTTACATGTGCTGGTTTTAAAATTAATTTCCAACAAACATTAGATTTTAAAATTTGAAAATTAAATATGATATTTATAATTCCATGAGAATTTATTCTATAATAAATCTAAAATTAATTTATTCATAATGTTTACATTAATTACATTGAAAAACTAGTAACCTAAATTAAAACACCGAATTGATAAATATTGGGAACCTTAATGACTGAGAAGAAAAATTATAAAAATGTACATATTTTGTGAAGTGGAGATCTTTATCGACCATAAATTAAATTTAGTCTAGTATTTATTAATTTTTGGTGAACATTAGGTAAGGGAGAACTCCAAAGAGTGATTTCCTTTTTATATTTACATGAATTCCAGTGCCCCTCTATTATAAAAATGTATTCACTCATCATCTTCCTCAAACATCTTAGGCTGCATTAGATCTTCCCAACACTTCCCAAATAGTCTTACAACATACCTACCATCATCCAATAATCCTAAATTATGTAATAAATCCAACCAATGAATTTTTTTGGTGTAACCCAAAAGGTGTTACTCGAAAAAGTGGTAACATTGTTTCAATGTGCATTTATGTTTTATTTGATTCTCTACCACATAATTTGTTATTATTACATTATTATATAATATCTTACATTTTCATAATATACTGATATGTTTTCATGTTATGTTTTCAATATATATCTACATACACTTCCATCAATTGGTTAACTAACTTACTGTTCATGTACACCATACTAATGCATCAGGAAATGATGTCATTATTTTTTCCATTACAACCAATAATGGTTGGGAATTATAATGGAAAAACTATTTTTATATGATATATATAATATTTAGGTTTTATTAATTAATATTTAATTTTTATATAAAAAATACCTTTATGAATTACATTTGTTGTGAATATGCTAACTTTTTATGTGGATGTATGGACTACCTTCTCCCCAAAGCGATGTGATTCGTTCACAATAACATGGAATGAATTATGTACGGTTTTAATAAATCATTTTTGACATAAAAAAAATATATATAATATTAATTAAATAATTACCTTCTAATTTATATAATATATCATTTCCTTTATTTCCCTTTACACTCATGTAAAAAGTGATAACGTCATTCATTGATGTGTGAACTATCATCTCCTCGACATGATGATATTTATTTTACCTCATAAGGATTATATATATAAAAATTTATGACAAAATAACATATTATTAATGATATAATGATTATTCTTAAAATATATAATGCTACTTACCTTCATTCCATAGTGATCACTGAAAAATGTGAATGTTACTCATGCGTATATACAACCTAGAATCTTCATGATAGTAACATTGGATCATTTTTCATAATCATATTTAATTATTGATTTTAAAAGTATAATTGATGTGTAAATATGATAAATATTTAATTATAATTAATCTTGATATGTTTATATAATTACACATTTGGCCATAGTTGACCTAACAGAGATGTTTTTGATGCAAAAACTGATTATAGTCAAAACACATGTCATATAATTAATTTTTTAAGTAGATGTATGAACAATATATTAAGTTATGTAAAAAATTAACAAAAATTAAAATGTTTCTAAAGAATTTAGAAAATTAACAGAAGCTTATTTTTCAGGAATATAAAGACACACATGACAATTTAGGCTCAATGTAAGAGATTTCATCTCAATTTCTTTTCATTGAGACATAGTATAATGTTATACACCTAGTTTATTTTATATGGTGTTTATACCACTCTTTCAATTGTTATATTGGGAATATATTTATTATAATGATATTTTGTGTTTCATTTATTGTTATTACTTCATGGGAATTTTTATTCAAATGTATCAAAGAGGTATGGGACACTATGGAATGTTTAAATATTATTTTCCATAATAATTTTTTAATGATATTTCAATGGTATTTCCATTCATCAACATCAACAACCCTCATTGTTACATGTCATACATTGAGTAATTATTGATAAATCAAAAAAATTTATTTAATATATATATTTTATGATAATTCACCTTATTTATAAATAAAATTGATTATTCGATATATGAAATATGCGTTGGAACTGCATGACATGGGTTGGGGACTCATTAAAAAGAGCACCTCGATGCATCTGATGTCTCATGAGATGATATCATTTAGGAAAAAATCCAACAAGTTTGTTTTTAGTAACAATAGAAGAATTTATACCCACAAAACTGAACCATATTTTTAAAGGTCTTGATTTTAGTTGTTCATAATCTAGAAACATGACATCCATTTATTAAGCATTTCCTTTATTTTAGTTATTATTATCTAGAGGATTTTATTTATCATAAAATTAATGGATCCATTTAATTATCATTTTATTGATTAAAAGGAATTTTCTTTCATTAATTTATCTTCTAGTAATGATTATTCCTTATAATGTTTTTTAAATGGAATGTGTGTTTAGTTATTTACATTTATATATTTTTTTCTCACACATGCTCACCCTTACTATGTATTTTATAACTACGTTATTTTTTTTCTGGTCCAAAATATATGAAGATGAATTCATGGAATGAGTATCAATTATGTAGTTTATTAGTCATTTTTATGAATTATGATTTATTTTCTATACACAATGTTAAATGGGATTCATATTTGTAATTTGGTGTTCTAGAATAAGTAATGAATCGGTCCTTTGAGATTTGGTTCCTTTAAACCATGTCAAAGTAACCATGTAATGCACCGGATTCAGGTTTCTAGGTTTTTGGAGTTACATAATATCTCAAATAATAATTATATATATCAAATATATTGAATTAGGTGAATAAAATAATATTTTTCTCAATGATGTATGTTTTTAGACGAAACCCTTACAACTTAGCGGAGAATTCAATAAAAAATCAATAAAGTGATAACATGGAATTTAAATTCAAATAGAATAAATAAAATATAATTCATGAAATTTTATATCAATTATGATTTATATACACAAAATACATAAAAATCGGTGCATAAATATGATCAACGTCTCAATAAATATTAATTGAGGTGAAATCCATAACCTTATTCCAGATTAATTCTACACACGTGCATGACATCCTAAATAAGAAAATTTAGTATATTATATTCATTAACTGTAACATTATCCTTCTATATTTAATTTAGTATATATCATTTACTATCATAATATATTTATTTATTATACAGTACTTCATTCTGTTTTCATGAATATTGAATCAATGTTGGCTTATTTCGGTATACTTATTGAACATAAATTTTACATTAATCAAAATTAAAATTTTTTTTATCAGGTTTCAATACCTTTATAGTATCAATTATTTTTATAATTTATTATAATAAAATAATTTTCCCATTTCAATAATCATCCATAATCAGAAATTAAATCATTGTTCTCATAGGTAGTCAAATCAATTGAAACGTAAACATGCTTTAACTTGATTGGTGAGTATTGTAAAAGAGGTGTTTTTCGACATAATATCAGTTAAAAATAAGTATGATAGTATTTATATATATTTATCATGGTGATCCATATTTTAATATTTTTATATAATGTATGAAAATCTATATTAAAAACAAAAATTATTCATCTAGGAGGCGAGAGTCCTCATGTATGCATGTTTAACATTCCCGTTTCTCAAATATTGAGAGGGGGGAAGATGGGTTTTAAATAAAAATATTAGAAGAGTAATTTAATGATAAATATTAAATTTATTCATCATTTCCATGATAATGACCATCCATGATGTGTGGAAATGAATAAATGATATCGATTCATCGAGAGGGTAGTCCGTGCAACGTACTTATGATGTTCTTTTTTTAGTAGATGAAAATAATTAAATAATGGAAGTTCCATTAATATAAAAAATAGTATATTTATAATATGTTGTTCAAAATATTTTTATATTGATAATATATTTTATTGGGTAATATTATGAAGTAAAACTATGGAATGAAATAACACTTATGTTGGAGACATGAGCATTCCGAAGAAGTTCCCATGAAATTGAAGGGATTTGAATTATAATGAGTAACCAGGGAATTATGTTTGTGGGAGAGGGTTTTAGGAAGAGTAAAAGAGTATATTTTAAAGGATAAATTAAAATTTTATTTTTAAAATTTAATGGGTGTGTGACAAACAATAATAAGATTATAAAGTTACACTTTTGGAAACACTCATTATTTTCCTATAATTCCATGACACTATTCAAGGATAAATGTATCAAAAGTTGAAAAAATTGTATTTTTGGGGAAGATGAAGTCAATAATAGCCTCAACCAATTTTTTGGAATCCTTTTTATGTCTATTTACCATTAGAAAAACCATTTTTATTTTTTTTACTTTTTATTACGGTAACTAATTTTTAACCATAGTAAATAATTTTGATAACTAAAATTAAAATTGAACTTAGAATTTTTTTAACCTTCTATTTTCATTTTTTAAAATAATTTTATCATATAAAAAATATAAATTTTTGTGATGTTTATTTAAATATAACCAAAATTAATAAAGTGATTATTTTTAAAATGTCATTTAATAGCTTTAAATTCATATAATAGATATAAATATCTTTCTTACATGTTTTAATTAGAAAAATTGATTTATTAAAATTAAAATTAATGATAATTTAATTTCATGAAATCCAATACTAAATTTCACCTTGAAAATAATCCATTTAAAAAGAAGGCTGATTATATTTTTTATTAGACAACCCATTTTATTTTTTATAGATATGTTGGACATGGTATTTATAAGCTCAAAGAATATATTAAAATACCTAAAATTTTTCATTAAATACATATATTATTACTTAATTTATTTGTATGAAAATGTAGTTTATGTGTTACCACGCAAAGTTTAACTAATGGAAATCCCTCTTGATATAGTTAAATGTCCCTTTATGTAAAATGTTTATATAAAATGTTAACTTCTTTGGTTTTATGTTAATAATTGTGACCGTTTCTTTTATAGCCATTGAACAATGATGAGATGATTTGTATAAATATAGGGATTTAACAAATCCAATTTACTCAGACAAAGGAAGAGACGGCCTCATCCAGTAGAATTTCTCCATACGAATCCCATTTGTCAGAGCTCAAAAAAGAGGTGGTGTCTTTGTGCATCGCTCTTGACCAAGCCCCAGATGAGCTTCATCATTTCCACCTTAAACAGGATTGTCTACAGGAAAAGTAGAAGTTGATAGAGATTACCACTCGAGCGATGTTATCTGAGTCACCCCAAGAGTCTGTCACCATAGCGCACCTTACCCTTAGGTCTTATGCTGCTGTTTTAAGGGTTTATGTAACAAATTACTAGTAATATGTTCATGTATATTATTATTTTTTATATAATAATGAATATACCTTCTTGTCATTATTGATACATTATAAATAGTTTTTAAAGTACAAATAGTGTTTTTAGTTACTATTTAATTAAGAAATCTATTTTATTAAATTATGGTATTTTTCAATTAAATTATATTTTAATAAAATATTATTATTATTATTAAATTACTTTTATTATATATAAATGATCATATCATTTTATGAATGCAATATTAATTTTTATTAAGGTTTGAAATCTATTTCTGTCAAAACCCGTGAATTTTTGATAAATGTCGGTTTTTATTTTAACAGTAAAAATTAACACATTTAGAACATTATTTAGATAATATAAATGATATTTCTAGAATTAAGACGTCAAAATTATCCAACAGTGATTTTTTCATAATTTTGTGAGATAGTCAAATTTTCGGGTAAAAATTAAATATCGTTTAAATATATAATGTGTTTTATGAAATCATAATGACCCAATAGTGATGTAATAAAATACTATAAGCCTTATTTTCAGCCAATAAATGTTTTACCATTAAAATACTCTTATTTTAGGTTTGATTGACTTACATTTCAAAGCATTAATGGACCCCTCAAGACTTATTAAACATCTTGTCTTTTTAAATGATTTTACATTGGAGTGTGACTCACCCCCACATAAGCAACCCCATTATTTTCAGAAGTTCAGAATTTGGAATTATAGAATATTTTTTTCCTCTCCCATTTACCAAAAACCATGAGCTGATTTGTGGTTTGGATTTGTTTAATGTAAGGGGTCCCAAACCTAAATAATAATGAATTCACTCACCTTTCTTATATAATCCCACCCAAGATCCCACTTCCTCCTCACTGAAAGCCTTTGGAGTTAATTCAAACTCTGCCCTACTCTCTCTGGAATCCTCCCAAGGTTCCCTAAGATCCCAAGAAGACTCTCTTAAGCCACTCTTAAGCCTTTTGAAGCACATTACCATGTATGGTTTTTTTCTTCCTTTCTCATTTTGTCCAATTTTATTTAAGTTGTTTTGTCGATTTAATTTCAATTATGAATGTTGGGGTATGGTGTTGCACCTCCCTCATACTGCCCTCTTAATGTTTGAATTATGGGAGACCCCTTTATCTCTCATTAGATTCCTCCCATGTACACCCATTACTATGACGAAATTTTGAAAGGAACTTCTCTCTCCTCATTTACATTCAAGTAATACTTTTGTATCATGAATCTAAATTACATTAAAATTGATGGGACATATATCTATATTACCTTGTTATTATCCATTACAAAGAAATATGATGAGGAACCACTTTCTCTCTCATCAACCATTTTTATGAATTCTTATGTCAGGCCGTTACGCTGCCGAAATCACACCGATTTTCTAAGCCAATGCCATTGTGTAGTGAATTCCATGCCCACATCTCCATCAAGAGTATTCACCTTTATGCACATTTAATTATTGATTATAAATATTCATGTATTAATTTCACATTCCTTTATCGTGGAATAAATGATTATGTTTTATGAATCCATGTTTTATGATCCATGTGGCACACTTATGCATGAAATAAAATGTTTATTAAGGGCGCACCCTTATAGTGCTCCAATGCATTGGGTAAAGTGTGATATCATGATACGTCATGTGAAATGAGTGTTTACTCATGCTAATTCAAGTGGAATGAGGTTTTACTCATGATTCATGTGCAATGAGGATTTACTCATGATCCATGTGCGATGAGCCTTGGATCATGCTAATTCTATGTTAAGTGTTGTCGCCAAATTTCCATGTTATGATTGTCATGCTTTATCATGCCTTTATGTTCGTGTTTCTCTTGTGGTCTATTGATATACCTATTGTCTAACATGTATTTTACTCCTCATGTATTCCATTTTTATTCCCTTACTTGGATTTATAGCTCACCACTTTTCTTATGAATGTCCTCAGGTTATCCCATGCAATTCTAAGTACAAGAGAATGTAGTGGTCATGTAAAGAAATTTTTCAATAAAGATGTTGTATTTAATGTTTTAAGTTGTTATGTAATTATCCTAATCCCCAAATACACTATACTTCTCTATCTTCTATGTTGTATCAAGTGATTAGTTTATGTAATAAATAATGATTATGTTTGAAACAAAAGTAGGGTTTTCATAGTTGGTATCAGAGTATAGGTTTAGATATTTTTGTGATTAGGATTAGAAAACCCTATTAATTCCTTAGAGACAAGAATATGTATAATAAAAACATCTCCAAGTTTTGGTAAGTACTGATTATGTGGTTTATCAAGAAAATATATCCCTGTCTGGATATGAGCAGGTAGAGGTGGCTCTAGCACAGATGTTTCCTAGGGGTAAAACCTGGAAACAGTGCTTTGAGCTAGACTCGAACGGGAACTAGTGCATGAAAATGGGCCTTGTTTCATTCTTGGTTATGACACTCCTGGGGGATATTTTTTGATAAATTCATAATATTAGTATGAACCCTTATTAAGGGAATAAAAAAATTCCCCTATGAATATATATTAGAAAGTAGAACATGAAAATCCTAGATTGAAGCCTATATACTCACGAGTTAAGGAAATAAAAGTTTATTTATAAGTCATCAACTTTTTTCTTTGTATTACACATTATGTGTCACCCCCTAACATTCCTTTTATTCCATCCAATGGCCAGTAATAGGAGGACTCAGGCTAACAACCGGTGTGAAGATCAGTGTGATGACTGTACTAATGAGATACCCAATCCAATGGGAGCAGAAATCGTAAACTTTGTCACACTTCTCTCTTAGCTAACTCAAGATTTGAATATAAACATGGTTCCAGAGGAACGTTCAACCCCCCTAAGAAAGAACAAGTCTCTATCAAGAACTTCATGAGACAAAGGCCTCCTACTTTTAGTGGATCATCTGATCCCATGATTGCTGAACAATGGATCAAATCCCTTGAAAATATCTTCTCTATCCTTTAATGTGATGAACAGGAGAAGGTTCTTCTGGTGGATTATTGTATAGAGGGTGAAGCTGATCAACAGTGGACACTGATAAAAACTACGATGCCTGAGGTAGAGATCAAGGAATGGAATGGAAGGATTTCTGGAAGATGTTTTTCGATAAATATTTTCCCCGCACCCTCCAGCTTAATATAAAAAGGGAATTCCTTTCCCTTAAGAAAAAAGATGAAGAATCTATTGGAGCGTATGAGGAAAACTTCTAAAGGAATGCAAGATACGCTTCCTTCATTGTTGTTACCCCCGAATATATGGTTGATCGCTTCTTTGGTGGGCTGAAGCCCAGCCTGAGGAAAGCATTAGCGATCCATGACATCGATAGCTATGAGGAAATTTTTCTATGTGCCCTCAAGGTCGAAATGGAGATCGGGGAATCACAGGGGTATCATGGGGAAAAGAAGCGTAAGGTGGAATTCAATGCTGGCGATCTGATGGATAAATCCAACGGTGCTAAGAAGATCCAGCTCCCCACTTGCCAAAAGTATGAAAAGAAGCACCCTGGAAATTGCCTCAAGGGGACGAGGAAATGCTTTAGGTGTGGAAGAGAAGGGCACCTATCTTTTAATTGTTGGCAAGAACAACCCGCGGCTGCGACAGAGTAGAGGAACTCTCCGTTCGAACCTCAACGTGTAGTTCATTGATACAATTGCAAAGAACCGTGACACTTTTTAAATCAATGCCTGAAACCAATGGGTTTCAGAGGCAACCAACAACCTCCAAGGCAGCAGGGAAGAGCTTTTTCCATCACTTCTTCCGAAGAAAACCCCAAAAATGAAGTGGTGAAAGGTACTCTAGATATTCCTTCAAGAATAAAGAACATACATTATGTTTCAGGTTCTATAGATTCTTTTATATCTCGAACGTTTAGTAGAACAATCCCAACACCACCAAAAATCATGGAAGTGAAGATCTGGGTTAGTACAGAAATGGGGCAATCATTGCATCCCATGAATATAAGTCCTCCCCAATTATAATCTGTGGATTGAATTTCCCGATGAACCTTATCATACTCCCTCTGGTGGAATTTGATGTAATTCGTGGCATGTATTGACTTTCCTTATATAGAGCCAACATAAATTGTCAAGAGAGGGAAATCACACTCCATATAGAGAATCAACCCCCGATTCATTACAAGTGTAAGGTGGAAAATGAATCTCCTTTAGCAACACTATCTCAATCATGGATATTACTGCCCTATGAGATTGCGTATCGGGCTCAGATGAATGAGTCCAAGGAAGAAACCATCCATGATGAAATGCCTATTGTGAGGGAATTCACTGAAGTGTTTCCCTAGGAACTGCCTGGTCTACCTCCTAGAAGAGATGATGAATTATCAATTGAACTTATAACAGGGGCGCTACCAATATCCAAGACTCCATATAGAATAGCTGTCGTGGAGATTGAAGAGCTGATGAAACAACTACCGGAGAATCTGGATAAAGGGTTTATACGCTCAGGTTCTTCACCATGGGGTGCACCAGTCCTCTTTGTCAAGAAGAAGGATGGGCCAATGCTGCTTTGCATCGATTATCATGAACTTAAAAAAATCATGTTAAAGAACAAGTATCCTCTGCCACGGATCGATGACTTGTTTGATCAGCTGCGTGAATGACAATACTTCTCCAAGGTAGATTTGCGGTTGGGATATTATCAAGTAAGGGTGAAGAAGGAAGATGTCCCCAATACTACTTTTCATATATGATACGGGTACTATGAATTCATAGTAATGCCTTTAGGACTAACTAATGCTCCAGAAATCTTCATGGTCTTGAAGAATAGAGTCTTTATATATTACCTTGAAAACATTATGGTAGACTTTATAGATGATATTCTGATATACTCCAAAACCAAGGAGCATTATGAGGAGCATTTTTAGAATTCTACTACAGACTTTGCGCAAGGAGAAGCTCTATGAAAAGTACAAAAAGTGTGAGTTTTGGTTGAAGGAGGTCTCATTCATGGTCCATATCATCACAAGCAATGGAATATCTGTGGATCCCTCCAAAATAGATGCAATTGAGGGATGGCTGAGGCCAACATCGGTAACAGATATCTGTAGCTTCTTGGGGTTACCTGGATATTATCGATGATTTGTGAGAAATTTATCACGATTTTCCAACCCTCTTACCAAGATAACTCAAAAGGGAGTAATGTTTTCATGGAGTGATGAATGTGAAGAAAGATTTAAGTAGTTGAAAAATAGGCTTGTCACTACACTTGTGCACACATTACTCACAAGTGGGGATATTTTTGTGGTAATCTATGATGCTTCGAAGAAGTTCCTAGGCTGTGTGCTGATGTAGAATGATAAAGTGATATCCTATGCCTCAAGGCAGTTGAAAATCCATTAGTGAAACTATCCAACGCATGATCTGGAGTTGGCGATGATGATCTTTTCCTTGAAAATCTGGCGGTATTATCTTTATGGGGGGAAATGTGAGATATATACTGACCATAAGAGTCTTAAATATATATTCACATTGAAAGAGCTTAATATGTGCCATAGAGGATGGATAGGGCTCATCAAGGATTATGACTGTTCAATACATTACCACCCTGGGAAATTAAACAAGGTGGAAGATTCCCTAAGTAGAAAGGACCCATCGATTCTATCAATGATGAGAATTTAGAGGGATCCAATCTTCTTAGACTTGATGAAGATGGACATGGGAATCATAAAGAAAGGAACATCATCAATCCATTCACAAATTATTTCCCAACCATCTCTTTTGTAAAGGTTAAAGGATGCTCAAAAGGATGATGTGGGAATTCAGGAAAAAGAGGAAGCTATCAAAATGGGGAAATCCTCAGAGTTTAATGTTAATGAAGAAGGAATTGTGTGATTTGGTAAAAGACTATATGTTCCATCAAGTTTGGAGTTGAAGAAGGAACTTTTGGATGATACACAAAGTTCAAATTTTTCAATTCACCCACAGAGCACAAAGATGTATCGAGATCTCTGAGAAAACGTTTTGTGGGATAATATTAAAAAGGAGATCGCTGAATATACATCAAAGTTCTTGGCGTGCCAACAAGTGAAGGCAGAGAGGCAGAATTCTAAAGGGATGATTCAACCATTTCCCATACCAGAATGGAAATTGGAGAACATCACTATGGAATTTTTCAACAAACTTCCAAGGACATCCAAAGGCAACAATGCAATTTGGGTTGTTGTGGATTGTATTACAAAGACTGAACACTTCATTTTTATTCGAGAGGATTTCTCATTGGATCAACTGGCACAGATATATATCAGGGAAGTGGTAAGGCGGCATAGAGTGCCACTATCAATTGTGTCTGACAGAGATCCAAGATTCACCTCTACATTTTAGAAGAGTCTTCAACATGCTTTAAATACTGAACTGAACTTCAGTATGACCTATCATCCTCAAACTGACAGCCATTCCGAGTGGACTATCCAAACACCTGAGGACATGCTGAGAGCATTCTCAATGGACTTTAAAGGAGGTTGGGATCAACATTTTCCTCTGGTTGAGTTCTCTTATAATTATAGTTTCCACTCGAGCATCCAAATGGAACCATATGAAGCCCATTATGGGAAATGGTGAAGAACACCGGTGTGTTGGAATGAGGTTGGTGAACATAAGATGATTTGACCCGAAATGGTCGAGGAAATGGTGGAGAAGGTGAAAACCATTCAGCTGCATATGAAGGAAGTACAGAGTCGACAAAAGAGTTATGCAGATAATCATCAATGATACCTTCAGTTTAATGTTGGAGACATGGTTTTTCTATTCATATCTCCATGGAAGAAGGTAATGAGGTTTGGAAGGAAAGGGAAGTTAATTACATGGTACATTGGCCCCTTCAAGATTATTGATCATGTCGGGGCTGTGGCCTATCGACTAGCCCTTCCACCTATCATGACCAAATTACATGTTCTCTTTCTTGTATCCCTCTTAAAGAAGTACATACTATACCCTTCACATATACTCTCTTCAGAGGTGGTACAGTTGGAGGATGATCTTTCTTATGAGGAGAAACCAGTGATGATTTTATATCGTAGAGAATCATTTCAACGAAATAAGACAATTCCCCTTGTCAAGTTGTTGTGGAGAAGCCACAAGTTTGATGAAGTGACGTGGGAATTGGAGAAAATGATGAAGCTGAGTTACCACATCAATTTTAGTGTGGGAAAAAGGAAATTTTGAGGGTGAAATTTCTTAAGGGGGGAATATTGTAACAAACAAATGTTTCACTAATGGAAATCCCTCTTGATCTAGTTAAATGTCTCTTTATGTGAAATTTTTATATAAAATGTCAACTTCTTTGGTTTTATGTTAAGAATTGTGACCGTTGCTTTTATAGCCATTGAAAATTGATCATATGATTAGTATAAATATAGGTATTTAACAATTCCAATTTACTCAGAAAAAGGAAGCGATGACCTCATCAAGTAGAATTGATCCATACGAAGACCATTTGTCGGAGCTCAGAAAAGAGGTGGCATCTTTGGGATTTTCTATTGACCAAGACCAAGCTGAGCTTCATCGTGTCAGGCTCGAACAGGACTTTCTACAAGAAAGGTGGATGTTGATAGAGATTACCACTTGAGCGTTGTTATCTGAGCCACCTCAAGAGTATGTCACCCTCGCGCACCTTACCCTTAGGTCTTATGCGGTTATTCTAATGGCTTATGTAACAAATTTCCAGTATTATGTTCAGGTATATTATTTTTTTGTATATATTAATGAAGATACCTTCTTGTCATTATTGATACACTGTAAATAGTTTTTAATGTACAAATAGTGTTTTTAGTTATTATTTAATTAAGAAATATATTTTATTAAATTAAGGGATTTTTAAATTATATTATATTTTTATAAAATATTATTATTATTATTAAATTAATTTTATTATATATAAATGATCATATAATTTTATGAATGCAATTATAATTTTTATTAAGGTCTGAATGCCATTTCTATCAAAACCTGAGAATTTTCGATAAATGACGATTTTTATTTCAAAGGTGAAAATTAACATATTTAAAAAATTATTTAGATGATATAAATGATATTTATGGATTTAGGACGTCAAAATTATCCAACGGTGAATTTTTCATAATTTTCTGATACAATCAAATTTTTGGGTAAAAATTAAATACCGTTTAAATATATAATGTGTTTTATAACATCATAATGACCCAATAGTGATGTAATAAAATACTATAAGCTTTATGTTCGGCCAATATATGTTTCACCATTAAAATAATATGATTTTGGGTTTTTTTGACATACTTTTCAATGCATTAATGGACCCCTCAAAACTTATTAAACATCTTGTCTTTTTAAATTATTTTTCATTGGAGTTTGACTCACCTCCATATAAGAAACGCTATTTTTTTAAGAAGTTCAGACCTAGGCATAATAAAATATTGTTTCCCTCTCCCCATTTCCAAAAAACATTGGCAAAAACAATGAGCTGATATGTGGTTTGGATTAGTTAAATGTAAGGGGTCCCAAACCTAAATAATAAAGAATTCACTCACCCTTCCTATATAAACCCACCCAATATCCCACTTCATCCTCACTAAAAGCCTTTGGAGTTCATCAAAAATCAGACCTAATCTCTCTATAATCCTCCCAAGGTTCCCCAAGCTCCCAAGAAGCCTCTATCAAGACTCTCTCAATCCTTAGGAAGCACACTTCTAAGTAAGGGTTTTTTCTTCCTTTCTCATTTTTGTCCAATTTTCATTAAGTTGTTTTTACCATTTAATTTCAATTATGAATGTTGGGGTATGGTTTTGCACCTCCATTATACTTCCCTATATATGTTTGAATGATTGGATACCCATTTCTCTCTCATTATATGCCTCCAACGTACACTCGTTACTATGCCAAATTCCGAAAGGAACTTCTCTCTCCTCATTTACATTCAAGCAATACTTTTGTATCATGAATCTAAATTCCATTAAAATTGTTGGGACATGTATCTATATGACCCCTTACTATCCATTACATATAAATATGATGATGAACCCCTTTCTCTCTCATCAACTGTTTTTATAAATTCTTATGTCATGCCTTTATGCTGCCGAAATCACACCGATTTTCTAAGCCAATGCAATTGCATAGTGAATACCATGCCAATTTCTCCATCAATGGTATTCAACTTTATGCACATTAACTTATTAACTATAAAGTTTCATGTATTATTTCCACATTACATTATCATGGAATAAATGATTATGTTTTATGAATACATGTTTTATGATCCATGTGGCACACTTATTCATGAAATGAAATGTTTAAGAAGGGAACACCCTTATAGCGCTACAATGCATTGGGTAAAGTATAATATCATGATACGTCATGTGCAATGAGTGTTGAATCATGATAATTCAAGTGGAATTAGGGTTTACTTGTGCTTCATTTGCAATGAGGATTTACTCATGGTTCATGTGCAATGAGCCTTGGCTCATGCTAATTCCATGTTAAGTGTTGTTGCCACATTTCCATTTTATGATTATCATGATTTATCATGCCTCTATGTTCGTTTTTATCTTGTTCTCTATTGATATGCCTATTGTCTAACATGTATTGTACTCCTCATGTATTCCATGTTTATTCCCATACTTGGCTTTATAGATCACCCCTTTTCTTATGCATGTCCTCAGGTTATCCCATGAAATGCTAAGTATGAAGGAATGTAGTGGTCATGTAAAGGAATTTTTCAATAAAGATGATGTATTTAATGTTTTATGTTGTTATGTAATGATCCTATGCCCCAAAGACACTATACCTCTCGATCTTCCATGTTGTATCAAGTGACTAGTTTATGTAATAAATAATGTTTATATTTGTAATAAAAGTTGGGTTGTCATAATATGCTTATATAGTGAATAATTATAAAAATTATAGTATTTCGAAAAACCATATTTTTAAATTAAAAACACAAATTTAATAAAAAATTCCAAAAATTATTTGAAATTCATTTTCATGTGAGGTGTTCACAAATAAATTTAATTTTTTAAAATCACCATTTTTAAAATTTTAAATTCTTTTTTAAATATGGTATAACAAAATGAAAATTGATTTTATTATAACATCTTTCAATATTTACTCATATTAATTATTTTTCTGATAAATTTAATAACTATTAATTGTATTCTAGATCAGTGTTTATTATAAATGTATATATTATTTATTATTAATATGATGTGGTTTTCTTAGACTGAGTGTAACATGTGACACAAGTTATAAAATATATAAAGTATTTTAAAGGATCTAAAATATCGAGTCATTACATTCTACCACATTAATGAAATTGCGTGATTGCAATTAAATTATCATTTACATAAAATAATTGATATAGGTGCTTAATAAATTTACATGTAGAATGATATTATATCTAATGAGATATAATCTTCAATGTCATACAAAAAACTATAAAAAATATTTCATTCTACACATTTAAAGGAAATGTATCTCATAATAAGGTATTAAGACCCATGTGAAGGATTCATTATTTTACATAGATAATTCATAGTTATACTTACTCTAATAAATGGTAAAATATTGTTTTGAATGTATTTTACCTATTGTAGAAATTAATGTAGTGTTAAAGTTAATATATCTATCCTATTTTAAAAACCAGATCAATTTTTTAGGAGGATATTATGAATTTCTTGTTTTTTATTTACACAAACATTAAAATCATACCACTAAATGTTTTCCATAAAATAAAAATAATTATAGGTGGTGACATAATTTTCTTTGAAAGTACCCTAGATAGAATAGGGTTGAAAGAACATTAACACATCCACTAATTCTGGGTGGAGGGTAAGTGAAACCTAATTACCATTATCCTTCTTATTGATATTAATTACATATTAATATACTTATTACAATGGTCTTGTAGGTTATTGGTGATGATCATTATCTTAATCTCTTGGATTAGTGAACTGGATTTCATTGTTCTCAGATCCCTCGCATATAAAATATTTAATTACTTGGGGAATTTTAAGAAGAAACATATTTTTCATCATGGTAACTAAACTCTTCCTTTTTCTTTGATAGTATTTTGATTGATTTACCCCATTAACACAACTAAAACCTGTTGAAATAAATTTAATATTTTTACAAGGGTGTCTCTTCTCACATGATTAACATGAATGAAATGGAATCTTTTTTCCATCGTCATCTTCATTACAGGATGTCCTATGAAATCCCATCATTCTTTTATTTTTTAGGTTATAATGTTAAATAAATATAAATGTTTTAACGATAACATGATATAGTGCTGTGTCCAAAACCACATGATTTTCAACATTAGATTCTATCAATTTTATTTTCCCACTAAAAAATTTCTACATTATCAATTAAATCCACGATTGACAAGATTTATTTTAACTTTAATGATTCCTAATACCAAAATATTTATTCATGTGTGATAAATATTAACATCACAATTGAATTATGAAAAATCATCCTAATAATGTGTTAATACGTAAAAATAGCTCATTATCGTTTAATTCAAACTGAATTACTCTTGGTTTAATATAAATTATATTGTTTGGTTCTCCCATAATTTGTTTCCAAATTATTTATCATAATAAATCTTTTTTAATGTCTTGTTAAGATAATATGATTAAATTATGCATATACCAAGAGAGTGTCAAACCAACTGTGTAGTTAGGCCTATTTATTGTGCACAAGGTGAAAATTAAGTTAATAAAAAACATGCCCTATTTGGTGTTATTACTCAAAGGTACATATGTGCTAGAGCCTTCATCCACATGTATTATCTATATAGGGATTTATTTTTGGGTAAAACCACCTAATCAAGATATTATTAACATTTTAGGATATCACCCTAGACTGAGTCTCACCCCTTCAACAAATTCTATTGTTTTTTTCTAAATTTATATAAAATAATATTAATATGTAACTAATCTAATTTAATAAATTAATAAACCTTTCCTTTAATACTAAATATAGAAACCAAAACTAAACATACATAAAAAAAATTGATAATGTTATTTAATTAGTACATCTCACAAATAGTCACACAACTTGACAACCGATAGGTTTAGTGTCTTAGTGATTAGATATATTAAAATATTATTTTGGCACACTTATGAATATTTCTACATAATTTTTCTTCTCTAGAATATTTTCTAGATACATCGTACATAATAATTATCTTCATAACACGTGGGTTGGAAAAATAATAAAGGGGTCAGCTCAAATACATAGTAAGGGAAAACATACCATATTGTAATAGATTACGAACATATAGAAGAACATAAAGAACACATAAATGTCTTTATAAAATTTCATAAGATCATATATGATAATTATAAAACATGTTAGACTAATATAAGATCAGAGAAACATAATTAGGTAAGCATAAAAGATATTATATTTTTTAAACATATCTTAACAATCATATAACATATCTACATGGCATAAAAGTGAAAAATACATAAAAAATTAATAATCATGAAGACAAGGTATTTCATGGGAATGAAATGTATCTTAAAAATTTTACGTAATTTTATGAACAACATATAAATTTAATAAAACCATAAGAATATGAAACTTCTAACAATGAAAATATGTATAAATTATAGGGCATGGGATAATCCTCCCATATACCTATAGGGTTGGGTTGAAACCTCCCGTGTATCCCTCAATATTGGGAATAAATTCTCATTTGTACCATTTTTATGGTTTAATTCCTCTAGTGTACCCTTTTTATTGGGAAGATTCCTCCAATGTATCTCATTAGCTTGGGATAAATCCTACCATTCAACTCATTGTCTTAAGATAAATCCTCTTATGTACCTCATTAGCTTATGATAAATCCTCTAATGTTCCTTTTTGAGATCATGAAATAAAAAAATAAAAAAAAAGCAATTTAAGGAGATATATGACCCCAACATTCATCATCCATACATATTTATTCACTAAAAAAATAAATCACAAACATATCTTAATGAACCCATGGAAAACTAATTGGTTTATTAAGTATACAAATAGATATTAATCACTTTTCATGAGAACCCCACAAAAATAAAATATGCTTTATAAAACATTCAAATGATTAAAAATAAAACCATAAATTCAATTTTTTATAACAAAAATATATATAATAAAAAATAATCACATAATATAAACTATAGAAATCTTAATATATCAAAACTCTCATATTCAAGAATAAATATTATAATAAAAACATATAGAGGGTGATTAAAATATCACTCCATAAATTATTAACCATGGATGGTAAATTCAAGTGAAAATGGAAATGTTTCAAAAAAATTAGAACATTGAAGTACAAATTACTTTCAAAAATATTTTTTAATGGAAATAAAATACTTTTTAAAATATTAATAAAGAGAGTTAAAAATAAAATATCCCTCATAATGCATAATTTTACAAAAAATATAGGTGAAAATATTTCTAAATATGTTTACTTCTAAAAGAATAATTGTTAATGGAGACTGGGAAATTATATAAAGTTTTCAATAATATTAAGTGAAAATAATTTTAAATTATTTACCTTTAAAAATATTTTTTTGACAATAGAATAATAGAAAACATAATTTTTTTAAAAAAATAAGTGAAAATACTTTAAAAACGTAATTTTTATAAATAATATTTAATAAATAAACCTGTAAAAATATATAAATTTAATCAAATGAAATTTTTGAAGTGGATAATAATACTTTTTATTTGGAAAGGATGGAGAACACTTTTAAGGATTTTGAAACAACATTGTTGAAAACCTAAATCCATAAAAGGTTAATGAAACCTTTATTTTTAAATGATTAAAGTTATAGAAATGGATAATTGGAGAAATATTTTTGATTATCACATTGATAAAATATATCATTTAGGGATGTAAAAACCAGGATATGGATGGAAAATACTTTATAAAGGATCTGAATAATTAATAAAAAAATGGATTTAACAAAACCATTGAATCATCAAGGAAGAATACATTGGGGTGAAAAACGATTTCCCCAAAAAAGAGGGTGAAAATGAATTATAACATCATTATAGGTAATAATGGATAAATATTGAAATAAAATAGTAAAATAAGAGTTATGATGACATATAGAAGATATTTTAATCCTGAAATGATTTTACATCTTAAGGTACATTAAAATAAAATCATTATGAAAGATATAGATTAAAATTTAACTTATTATATCAATAATAAAAGGAAATTCATCATATAATATCTATAATTTTTTTTAGAAGCGCCACATAAAGGGAATTAGGTGCATAATAATAAATGTGTTTCCAAAAAATGAAATTTTGAGTTGAAACCCTTATGATTGGGGGACAGATTCAATTAAAACCCCCTAAAATAGGATAGTGTGGAATGGAACATAAAATACCATGAATAAAATAAATTTCGTGAAATTTAATATCAATTTTTCATTATACACCCCACTTAAATATGAATTGGTGTATAATTGTGATTTATTTCTTAATGGAGGGAAATTGAAATGTAGTCTTATACCTTGTTCAATATTCATTCTGTAAATATTCTTATCATCATGAATAACGAAAATAATTTTATTAGGTAAATTATTTTAAACCATATACTTATATATTTCATTTAATATGGATATTTTATTATCATATTATATTTATTTTTTATATATTTCTTCTATATGTTTGAATGAAAATTGAATCAGGGTCGGTTTTTTTTAATATTACAAAACCAAAATTATATTTTAATAAATAGTTAAATACATAATATAATGTTTAACAATCATATAATAATCATTAAATTATTAATAAATTATAATAAAATTATTTTTCATCATTCCATAGTCATCCATAATCATATTTTAAATCATTTTTCACATATGTGTTTAATTCAGCCCAAACATGAACTTTATTTAACTCAATTGGAGAGTATGATTAAGGTGGTGTTTCGATTAAAATAATATTATTATAAAATATTTATAATGATATCATTTATTTAACATTATTTATTGTATATTAATAATTTTACATAAAATATGTGAATTTATACGAATAATAGAAAATTATTCATTGTAAAAGTGGGATTCTTGATATATGCATGCGTTGTGTTACCATTTTTCTACAAATGAGAGGGGTTGAAGGTCAATATTAAATTGAAATTTAATAATAATAAGTACATTATATATACCCTATTTATTATTTATTACGATCATTAATGTCATCGATGGAAGTCGGTAATATAACACAATGTCATTTCATAAATGTGGTAGTTTATAAAACACATTGACAATGTTCTTCTATTTTTCTAAGTGGATGTAAAAGAATAAATATGTCTTTAAAAACTAATATAAAAAATTTTAATTCATCATATAATTTAGTTTTATTATATTTTGATGAGTAATATCAATAATAAAAAATTAATAATGAAATAAATGTTTCATTGGAGAGTTGATATTTCCTTGAAAGTTCCATCGAAATTGGTGGTATTATGCAAAATATGAGTAAATAGAAGAATTTTTATGTTGGGGAGGGTTACATGGTGTGTAAAAGGACTTATTTTAATGTATAATATTATAATTATAAGTGGATATTTCAATGTCTTTAAGTGGCATCCTTTTATAAGAGAATTAAATGAAAATTTTGGAAACACTTTTCATTTACCATTAATTTCATGACACCATTTAAGGGTTAATAGATCCAAATAGGAAACAAATTTTGTGTCGGAAAATATAAATTTCCAACCCATCTCAAAAATTTATTTGAAAATAGGTTTTAAATTTTTTTCTCCATTTTCCATTAGTGACACTCTTTTTCCATTTTTAGTTTTAACTTGAGTAACTATTTTATTAACCATAGTAATTAATTTTGACAAAAAATTAAAATTGACGTTTTTACCTAATTAGAAATTTTTTAATATAAACATTAAAATAAAATTTAAAAATAAAATTTAAAAAATTTTGAAAAATTATTTTTAAAACAAACACACTTAATCACATGAAAAATGTTTTTTTAGAAGAATCATGTTTTGTAGCTTTTAATTTATATATAATGTAAAATTATCAATATAAAATGAAAAATTATAAAAAAATTAAATAATATTTTTAATGATGTTTCAATATAAAAATTGTTTATATTATAACCTTTTAAAATATTATCCCATATTAATTATTTATTTGATAATGGTAATAGCTATTAATGGTATACCATCTTAGTTTTTTTTTCATATTTATTAATAAGGATTTTTTAATATGTTGCAGGTTATTTTCATTATGTGTAATGTCTGAAACAATTTATTGGACATTGTTTGTATTTTAAATGATCCAAAATCTCATGATGTTATAATTTCATACAATTTCCATGGTTTACGCCCTTGGTATTTTTTAGTGAAAGTGATTATGAAAACATGACTAACTATTTGGAAATCAACATCTATACATATCATTATATGTTCATATCTATGGAAAAGTATAATGATAATTTGTTTTTAATAATATTATTAATCTAGGTCCTATGTTTTGTACTTTTATATGTTGATAAAAACCATGATACCATATGCTCACGTTGAATTAGGACGTGTTTGATGTTTCGCGACTAACATTGTATTAATGAATATGTATGAAAACAATATTCTTCTATTACTTAATGATTGTTTATACCTCAATCCATTTTTTTAGAATGGAATACCCTAATAAAATATATATCCAAGGTCGTATATTGGAAGGATTATTTCCAAAATTTCAAAGTGAGATACATCGATCTCATAGGTGGATGACACAAGTATGCAACCTACATGATCTGAGAAATCAAGATAAAATCATTAAATTGTACATTGAGCATTTTTATTATGTTGTATGTAATTTTAATATTAACTTATTTCACTACGGGTGAATTAAAAATTTTCAAGATGCAAACCATGGATTGTAGGAGGTTCCACCTAATGACACAAAGAATGAGGTGTAGAGGGTCACACACTATGTGTATTTGGAATCTCAGTTAAATTATATTCTGAATTTAACATATTAGTATAAATATTTTTCTTTCTTTCTGGATTAATAATTATTTAGGTTTGACTAATAATCAAGATTTAATCATGGGTTATTCATAAAAATAAATATTCGAGTTAAATAAAAATATTTTTTTAACATGATTTATTAAATATAATATTTATTATTTCCATCAATAAATATTTGAGTAACATTTATTTATTAAATAAATAATAACAATTCAATGTTCATTAAATTCTGATGAGGATAAGTGGACTATTTTTAATTATCTAGCTAGAAATGATATATTAAATATCATTTAAAAATAATATTAATGTTTTTATTTGAAAAATAATTTATATTTTTCTGATGGTAATGCGTATAACATGAAAAAAAAATATTGTTTATATTAATACTTCATAGAAGATTAAATAATGAATAAGGAATTTTTATGGGCTTTTCTACAATTACAAACCCTAGAGTAGCTTCAAAAATTCACATTATATGAATTTACATTGTATATAACATATTATGAACAACATTCCTAGAGAGAATTACCTCTATCCATAGAGATAATTCTCTTAAAAAAATTATTACGAACAAGATATCTAGTCCTCATATAACATCTCAAGACTTCAATATGTCCTTATGAATCCCTCATCAAGTATCACATTATTTCTTCAATCAATTAGGACCAACCCGAGTGATCAGGATGGACCATACAAGATCTTGATGATTCTACCGTGATATATAGATATTTTGGAGAACATGTGGATCGACACTAAAGGTATTGTTCCCTTTCTTTCTATAATATAAGGATGGTATGATGAGAGAATTAAACCAAATAATTAAGGAAGATATAATTATAATACATGGTAATTATATATCTATCTTTAAAATAATTGAAATTATATATGATAAACTTATTTTTGGTCATGAAATTAACATGTCATATAGTTTTTTATTTAATTCCACTGGCCATGATGTTATTCATTATTTACATCTGATATTATAAATTGATTTTGAACAAATTCCTTGTTGGTCATTCCCAATAGGCCATTCAACTATTTCTCGAACCTACTATCATGTGCTTTTTACATTATGTCAAGAAGGAGTGAGTTTTCCTGATTTTTTAGTTCTATAAAATATAATCTAACCCGCATAATTTTCTATGGAGTGAATGTTCAAATTGAATCCCAAGTGTGTATGGAAAAGTTAGAGACAGATTTTATGGTGAGAGTAGTGATGGTGGGTATTCTTAACTGTTTCATGAAGTGTAGGAGTATACTAATTAAATTGTTCATCAATTTGAATTTAATATCTTTTGAAGAGAATTGAAAAAATAACATAAATTAATAACAATATATGGATATATTCTAGGGGTTCACCAGGTGCATTCTATATTCACTAAACCATTCACTACACCATGGATTCATGAAGTGAATTTAAGTGTTTCAGTTTTTAATTATCAATGAATTTGAATTGATATTGTGAAAATTTATTATGTCAAAAAATAATTTTAGAAGGAAGAGACTAAATCTCTCTAGTTTATTATTAAATAAAATTACCAACTACCAAAGTATTTAGTGAAATGAGAAGACCCATATTATTCAAGACCATTAGTGATTTTCGATTCCAAGAGACGAGTTTATGTTATGCTTATATTTATTGATGACCATACATAAGAAACACCAGATGATATAATCTTCTTCTGGCGTGATATCAATTTACAATAGTTCTTGAATAAACCAAGAGTTATTGATGATATTTGTACCGATGGATGAATATTGAAGATAAGGATTATTGAAATGTATATCCAATAAAAGATAAGTGATCTAGTTGGGGTGTATAAATAATCATGGAAGAATATTAGGTCAATATGGAGAAGAAATAGACATAATTAGGGGATTAACTAATGGGGTGTATAAAAATTTTCTAGAGAAGTTTTTTGATTATGTTGTACAACCAATAACACCTATATGTGACTTAAAATACCTCTAAAATTAATAAAAATTTTATAAGATAAAATATATAGGTTAAGTTGTCTATCCAGTGGTAATTAGGATTATGATTTTTCCAAACCTTGTAAATAACACTCACTTATCTCATATTATTATTTCATAAGAGAGGTGTGAGGAACGCCAAACCCACAACCCTAGATTTAAAACTGAAAAAACATAAATTCTGTATACAAGCTTTGATGCACATACAAAATTTCAATGTGATGAATTATTTACAACCGAATGACCTTTTTTAGGTTTTGACTTTTGGATAATTATAAAAAATATTTATTTAGTAGAACCCAGGTTCCTTGTTTCAAAATGAATTTTTTCATTATATAGGAATATAAATAATACAGAAAAATACAAAAACATATCCCACAAATTATTGTTACAATATATTATCATAAAAACACATTATGAATCATTTTTCATCAAAACCTAGGGAAATTGAAACATAGAAAAGTGTTGGGATCATATGTTCAGTAAATGTAAACATATGTGATTATAGTAAAAGATCATAAGTGAGAATATGATGATAATATGGGTATAATTTAGATACATAATAGAGTTATACATAATAATTAATATATCATAAAACATGAGTCATGGGAAGAAATGGAAAAACATAAGAAATAAATCAATTGAGTGTGAATGAATGAGTCCATAAACATGATCCCCGAGAGCATAACATATTCATGGGAATAATAATAAATCTATGGAAAAATTTAAATATGGATTAAATATTAGTATAGGGAAATATTAAATTCCTGATCCACACCATCAACACTCACCATAAAAAAGTAACTAAATTGTACTCCTAAATAATTTATCCTATTAGATATTAACTTTTAACTAATGTATTGGATGGTGATTAGGACCCCACTCATCAACCATCCATACTTATGTCTACCATAAGAAATAAATTATCCATCCTATCATAATGTAAGGATGAAACAAAACTTGATCTCATTTAACACATCATAAAATTCCCATGTAAATAAAACAGGTTTCGTTCATCAGATAATAAAATAACCCATAGAAAAACGGGTTTCATAGTCGTTTTAAATGGATTTACATAAGGAAATCATTAATATAATAAACCCATGGAAACAAAAATGGGTCTATAAGGGTATTTATAATTTTTATATGTAACTACCCTTCTATAAAGATAAATCATATGATATTTACACAGCATAGATATATGGTATATATTTATCTCAATAATTTCCCCAATTAATCAATGTATGGAATCAAAGAAAAAACCATCAATAAAAATAAGGAAATTTATTGTTTATATAAAGAAAAACATTTGGAATTATTCTTATACCTATTCATTGTGGATGATTTAGAAAGATTAAAGTTGTTATGGGTCATATTTTTAATAGAAAAATTACATAATCTATCCAGAGAAAGAATGTGGATAATGACATTTTATATATAGTGGACAATGTATTTTACACATATTATTATATGTTTTTTTTAAAAATAACCAATAATCATAACCTAAAGAACAATTGGCCATGACTCTTAGAAATATTTCGATCATAATACATCAAAATTTGAAAAAAACAAAAAAATATTTACATTATTCCTTATAATGAAATCAGAGTTCCATTTTGGATCCTAAAACATTATAAGATTACTTAGGGAATACATAATAAGGGGTGAGATATATATCTAAGTAAGGGAATGGGAATTAAAAAAACTATAACATAAGTGTTAAAAGAAATAACATGATACTATTAATGACAAGGGTCATTAATAATCATATGGGATTGTAACATAAAATACATTTAATTATGGGATCATGAAAACATATGAATATTCGGAAAGAAAAATACATGACATAAGTATAATTCAATAACAGCTACCAAGACAACATCACATGATGGGAAGGGTCTCATAATGGATTAGTTTTACTCCTTAATCCTATAAATATCTTATCATGAGATATAAACAATACAAAATGAATTATTACACAATCTCAAAACACCGATTTTAATATGGGTATTCTTATATGTGCCATATATTGAAATCATACATTAGGTAAAACCATAAGAATTAACCATGGAAATAAATGAGTTTCGTAATCATGTATTATATCATAACTAGATGGCGTATCATGATGGTTACCCAAAAAATATTGTATTAAAAAATTCGTAGACATTAATAGGTCAAAAATAATTAGAGATTATGAAAAAAATTTCCAACTGATGCGAAGACATAAAAAATAGTTGATAGGTAAATTTGGAAATGTACCACTAACTAAATATTAAATTTTTTTATTAAACAAAATTTAAATATCAAGGGTAGTGGGATTAGTGAAGATCAAGGGTTTTCCCACATATATTGAGATCATATTCAATTGGAGGAGGCCCAATATAATGTTAAATGTGTATTATTTTACTAGGGTTTCTTTTGGATTCTATAATATCGACCATGAAATTCACTTCCCTGCATGTCTGGACTACCACAATGTCTTGTACTATTAGAAGCTTACACTACTATATGGTATAACACAATCCCTCTAGTGTGTCAACTATATTATTAATAAAACCCATCAAACTTTTAATATATGACTCAATTTCATTAAAGTAGATGTTATACAGTTTTTACAATGAAAGACCCCTGATCATTTTCCTTTATTCTACTCCAACATAGTTGCCAAGAACAATTAATACCTTAATACCATTTATTTCATAACATCTTCCATATTTTAATAATAAACATCCTCTATTATCCCATTTCATATAGGATCTATCCAAATTCAGTTTTAATCTTTTATTGGGTGGCCTCCACAGGACCAAATTCCATTAAGGTTCCCTACATCCTACCTCTGTGACATTTTCACTTTGTGGAAATATCCTTCTAATTGAAAAAGATGATATCCCTCTAGGAAAATTTTATCCTAGGTATGAAACCATGGACTTTACCCAAACCACAATAACCAAGTGTGAGTTTCTCTCTCATCCCCTGGATTCTTATAACACCCATCAAAAAAAACATTGCATGTACATTGGTTTCAATAATTTTCCATAGGCCGCCTAGATACCATTCTACAATAAATTCCTAAATAGATTACCCATACTCATATATTCACATACACTATGTAATGTGACCCTAAATGATCCTATCCCACTCATAATTTAGTAAATTATTCCACACCAACTCAACAAAGGGTTATCATAGTAATATAATCATGACACCATGGGTATACTACTCTTCTTCACATTATCATATAGGGGGAAAATTGTGTTTTCATACACTGTACCAGGATGATTTATCATAATATAATTACACCAAATAATTATCCCCAATTAATGAGTATCATTACCATAGTGAAACATATCATAGTAATCCCTAACATAGAAGAAACTAAAATCCCACTCAAAAAAACTCTAATGTAGGGTTTATCTACCAAGATATTTATCCCATTCAATAACTTCTTCTCTTAAAAAAGTGTATTGCTTATTAAGACAAAAAATACGATCACCTCCTAGAAGGGTATATACGGTATAAGACGCCTACAAAATAAAATGATGTATCCATCCTAGTTATCCATTTAGTTGTGAACCTCTATATGACCCACCCGTCAATGATCCTTATCCTCCAAGATTATAAAGTACAAGATCCTGAAATACTTGATTCATGGGGGTATCCATGAATTATTTAACCATACCCTCCACTCCTCCACATTTTTTTCCTTCATAATCATTTCCTAGAACTATCTTTATTTAGAGATTTATCATGAAATCCTCTCTTACATTCCTCGTATGGCACCTACCATACTAGAAAGACATATTCCACACACATCAACTTGCTTCATCATCCATTTATACATTCCTAGTGACATTTTTAACTTTTTGGTATCCAAAATGAAGAATATCAGGATATAATTTTTTTATTGATAGTTTATTTAGTTTGCTACATGATAAAGATAATGTACATATGAATAGATGTAAGTAAACTATTTTATAATTGAATTCTACATCAATTGATAGAAAAACACTCTTCTAATTAGATATAATAGTTGAGATTTGAGGGATTATTCCATCCAAAATACCATTCAAATTGTTCTATCAGATATGATAAAACATATAAATTCCTTGGAGGGGTTTTGAATTTGGATACCAAAGAAATCCTGAATAATCCTACATAATTTGTATTTGAATCTATTTGAGATATAGACACTATTAATTCCATAGTTCATGTGATTCCAAATACATCTATAATAAAACTCTATTACCCTATCGAAACAAATAAATTATATTTTCATTCAATTCATAAATAACATCATGTCATAAAAAATGATATTAGAAACCATTTTAGACATGGATCTATTTTAATAAGGTAGGAATACCCCATCAGTCCTCTTGGTATAGACATTTATTGTTAGGGCCTCTTTTGCAATAATGAAGAGACTTGGAGACACCAAATCTCCAAGTCATAAACTCTATGTGGTCTTGAAGAATCTGAATTTCCTTTAATGGACCATATAAATGACCATGGAAATGAAAATAATTCAATTAATAAGTCAAAAAAACACCTAAAACTAAAACCATCTCATTACCCCTAAAATAAATCTATATTCCACATGATCAAATTATTTATCAAAATAAATTTTTATCATAATGGTTGGTACAAAGGTCTTATTATTTATGTGTTTACTATTTCCATAGAAATTAAATTAACCTAGTATACTAAAATCCTTCATGAAACCATGTTGATCCTATGAGGTGATATTTTATAATATATTCTCTATTATCCTATTAATTATTCTTATGAGGATATTATAATAGAATTTTCATATGCATTGAGTACATTAATGGTTGGGAGTCATTATTTTTTTCTTGACCTTTTGGATCAACCCCACAATGGAAAAAATATACATCACTAGAACCATACCACTAATAAAATATGATACTAGTTTGATCACATGACCCTTAATGATTTCATATGCATACACATAGAATGATCCAAATAATCCATTAGGTCCCAATGTGCTTTCCAAATTCATGTTTTTGATGACATATTTGATATTATTCTCATCTTTTGTGGCATAAAAGTCCTTTTTGTCCCTATAATATGCCAATATGGTGAAATTTTCATGAAACGTATCCTCCCTATATTCCCCATGTCACCTCTATTCCTCATTATTTGATGTTTTATGAGACTTCATTCAAAATAATTCATTATGAGACTCCCTTAAAATTTTATATCCCTAATATTTGATCCATCATCAAGTTTTAGGTTGATTATTCTTCAATAACAACTTCCCAAATCACATTATTGGATATACACAATATTCCTTTCCCCTCGTAGATCAATTGACCCCTCATCCTCTTCCTCATGACTCGCTTGAAATTATATAACTTATTTGGAATTAATATTTGTTTTTACGCCATTAAAATGGGTAGTTCATCATTCCAATCCTCATGATTTCTCACAACTATCATATCTATGTCATAGTTCATCTTCATTAGACTAGTTTTCTTAACATACATTTTTGAAAATAACTTATAAAAATCCTTCTTGGGTCGTTTAGTTCATGTACTTTGTCTCACCCATGTAGAACCACACACTATGTTTTTTCTAGTAAATCATTACTTCTCACATGAAGCCCTTGATCTATTAATAGAATGAAGAATAGAATAAGCCTCTTCTATCTCTCATGTCATCACACTTTTGCTACAGCATGATCAGAAAATGATATAGCAATGCATGCATTAGTTGCATGATTGATATTTTTGGAAGAGATAACTCACCTTGTATGTTGGTAGGGCCTTAGATAAAACTATTCTAGATTCTCTAGTCACATTTTTTGTTGTTTTACTAGGAGAACCGATCACCAGAAAAACACATGTCCATAATTTCATTATCCATCTTGATTTCTCTTATGTATTGAATTTCACTACTCATATATAAAGTTTCACCCATATTTGTTTACATGTATACAATGGTATTAATGTATCATTCAACAAACTAGGATGTTAACCCTAGTTAAATATTAGTAAGCTACTCCCATAGTGAAACTCTTTCTACTACCATATACATTTCATTATCAAAAGAGAAGAGGCATATTTTTTCTATAGTTATACTTTTTTTTTATGATATGATAATATTTCAATGAAATACACTGAGACATCATGCTTCCAAAAAATCTAGATATAGTTGATTTAGGGGGCCCAATGCATGCATTTTTTGAATCCCATTTTCTTGAAAATGTTTGAAATGTGATTCTACTAATACTTTAATTATAGAACAAAAAGAATGGAAAAAATTCTCTTGTAGACCAACGTTTTAATAAAATGACTCTTAGAATGATCCCTCATGCCTCTGACATATCATATAACAATAAAAACCATTGAGAAATGATAGATGTGGCCTCATGACTTGGGATACCACCATTTTTTACCATTGAAATATAGATTCTTAAAGCCTCCATTTCCTTTTCTAGAGTGATCTTACCACCATCAACCAACAACGGGGGATACAAAAGACCACCCTTATAAATTTCTGAGAAAATTAAACACTCCAAACTAAAATATAATACTCTAAATACAATAAAATAATTAGGCTCACACAACTCGTGATGTTTGTACAACTAATATTCTACTATAACTAGAATCATCCCTTAAAATGGTGCCTTCTACTTCAAAGGGAAAAAGACTGGGGAAAGAACATTTGAAACACATGAAATTTTAATAGAAAACACTTTTTCTGATTTTATTAATTTCATGTGAGTTGATGAAGCAACCTAAGAACTCTCTGTCTCTGCATCTTCACATGGGGAATAAGCTAATGGAACCCCAGATCCATTGTAAGATGAATTGATACTGAAACAGTAATCGAAACCCTAATAGACACACCTTGAAAACCACCCAACTAAATTTCTTCCCATTGCAATCATCCCAATACTATATAGTGAGAAGGAATCTACATTCTTCACAGAAACGGTTCACCCGTGACTTGTTATTCACTAAATCCTCCATCAAAAAATTGATAGATGAAAAAATATAACCCCAAGATCCCTTATTTCACCTCATGATGTATGATACCCAATTATACAATGAATTCTATAATGATTTCTAGATATGTCCACTAATAGAAAATATTTTTCACTATAGAGAAATGATAAAATGCCTAGCCCCGATTATTATCTGCCAGTGAGAGATACACTATGGGAAAACCATTTACCTGAGATGATCACAAAGTGAAAGATGTATTTGAGGGATCCTGAACATATAAATTAGGGGAGATAATAAAAAAGGATAGAAAATCAAAATATTAAAATACCGCCTTCCAAAATCACTACTTGCTTCTGGAGAGGATGGTGAGGTCAAAGTTTTCCATATTGTCATATTTCTTTTAAACACCACAGAGAATGAAACAACATTATCCACCATCTTATAACCATATTTTAGAAACCTCCTAGATAAATGGTTAAAAAATTAAAATAAATGGGTACCATGTGTTGAATTTTTTAGAATAGAGGTCATTCCATTTTTCATGGCTATATGTATCACTTAAGTGAGGTGTAGAGGAATGTTGAAAGAGTATTTAAAGAGGTTAAATAACATGTTAATATCCAAAACCATAGATCTAAAATAAAAAAGTTTTTATATAAAAAAATAGGTAATTTTATAAAACAATGATGGTTTTTAACATTTTATGGAGTGGTACCTGAAATGGGTTAAGAAATAGGGTAGTTCCCTTTAATTAGGGTTTCTTAATGAATAAAATTGAGAGAGGAACATTTAAAACTTTTATATAACATAAAGGGAAGGTGAATTAAACTAGTTTGATAAGTTTTGGTCATATATATAGAATATAGAAGATTTAAATAAGAATAATAGATAGATAAAGTGAGGTATAGACCATGAAAACATATAAATAGGGTGGTTTAGAGAGATCCCTTCCCCTATGTTCTAGAATCACTCTCCACTTGTAATTAAAATATTCAAAACTAAAATTAAATTCATTAATAACTTAATTCATAACCTTATACATATAAATTTTATTTTCTATAACATTATTATGTTCATTTTAAATTATTTCAATGAGAAATAATGTTTAATTTCTATTATTTTAGGGCATTAATTTTGTTATTTGAAGGTTGGATCGTTTGTGGATAATTAAGGAAGTTTTTTCCAAATGGGACTATAACTAAGAAAGTGAAATGAAATTATATTCATGTTATTCTATAAATTTAAATTGTCAAAGATATTAATTATTATTATATATGGACAGTTCATTTAGTAAAATCGATAACGATATACAGTTTAGTTCATTTAGGAAATTTTATCGACCATCCTAAAATAGATTCATTCTATTAAATTAGATGATTTTTAATATATTAAAGAACATAAAAAATTTATAATATACTTATTATCATAATATTTGACAATAATTATTTCCCTATAACCATCCTTGAAGGCGGTTGATAAAAATTAATTATGTTGTTCCTAGAGGTAATGAACCAACAATATTAGGAAAAACATTTACATTTTAGAATCAATTCAAGGGAAGGTAAAATATATATATTCAACCATAATAACATATTACAGTATTTATAATACTAATTTAAATATTTATAGTTTTATAGAAAAAAAATGGGGTGGTAGAAGGAGAATAGAAATATATGAAGTTTTGTTGAGTATTTATGTCTCCCTTTAATTATATCCTATTAGGATACCCATAATGCTCCTTGGAACTGTCTTTAATGTGACCGGAGATTATTGGGATATGGGAATAAATATTATAAGAGATATGGGAAATTTTTGGGTAATATCCACATTTTAAAAGGTTTGAGGAGAAGGGGTGGTGAGAGGTGGTATTTATAAGGGGATGAGCGGAGAGTTTTTGAATATTATATTCGTTAGATTATTATTTTATCTCAAAATAACAAATAGTGATGAATATTGTGATTATAAAATTTAAATGTTTCTTTTCAGTTAAAAATAATGTGTCCTCAAATCATCTCGTATGCAATAAATCATTTATTTGACTTTTAATTTTTAATATAGTGTTTTTCTATATTTCATTGTCCATTAAAAATTCAACTATATTAGAAAAATAAAAATATTAACCCTTACTATTTTTTGATGTGTATATTCCCAAAAATAAATCCATTTTTTGAAGACAAATTTCTAAATATGATAAATTTAAATATTAATTAAAATACTTATTTATTTTGAAAATTTCTATCTGTATTACTATGATTAGTTTTTCAAACCACTAAAATTTATTTTATGTCTCTCAAGATTTTATCATAATTATAATATAAATAAATATTAATTTAAAATCTCACCTTATGAAAAGAACATTTATTTTAAAAAATTATAATTTTAAAAAAATGAAAATAAAATAATTACGTTTTAGAAAAAAACTATTATTTTATCATAATAAAAACATTTAATTATTTGCATCATGATATAAATATATTCATTTTTTATTTTTAATGGATAAAAAATAGCATTTTACTCTCCTGTAGATGAGGATACTACACTATCAATCAAGATACTGTTTATAATGATATGATTATTATTCTAACGGTTAGATTAATATTCTAATGGTCAAAATTGTAATAGTTAGTTGAGTTTACTAGTTTCTATAAATACCTCATATTTCATTCATTCATCATTCAATTTTATTTTCTCTTGAGGTTATATATATTTTAATTTTTAATACGAATATTTTATTACTGATATTTTGTCTCATTCCTATAGTGTTTTTCGGGAGTGCAGTTATTCTAGATGATCGACCAGATCTAAATTTTTATATTATAGTTATCATATTTTATATTTTTATCCCATTTTAATATTTTTAATTCTTATAACTATATTTATTACCTAAATGTAATTTTCAAATTAATATAACAAAATTTTGTTGTTATTATCATGTAGTGAATGTACTCAATATAATGCCACATTACTTAATTTGAGAAAATTATATATTCATATGTAAAATTACATTGAACAAATTATGTGTTATTACATTATTAATATATTTGATAATGAATATTATAAATAAAAAAATGGATTTCATGAAAAAAACTTTTCTAGGAGTATTGGAAAATTCACATTGAAAACAAGTAAAATATTTTACCTTTTAAATGAATCATAAAATAAATGTATAATAAAATATGAATTAAAAAATTATATAAGAAACTAATAAAATTTATAGAGAAAGTCTCATATAAAACGAAAAATGTGGAGGTATGATGTGCTTACATAGAATATTTCATAAATAGATACTTTAAAATCTTTGAAGAAAACAACCCATATGGAAAATAATTAAAAATTTATTTAAATCATTTATTAAAGGAAAAGTATTTAATATGAACATAATAAATTATTGAGGCATATATGAAAAAATTAAAATAATAATCCAATGGATAAGAACATTGAAAAATGTGGTTTTCGATCAAACAGAAAAGGTTGGTTATATTTCTATACAATGTATAAATAATGAAAAAATGGATAAAAATAAATAAATAGAATAAAATTATAACTGTAGTAATAAATAGAGTAAAATTAAATTATAGTGGTTTTAGGGTGAAAATTATAAAATTGCCAATATGGATTATATTTAAAAATAATTAAATGTTTTAAAATTATATTTGTGAAAAAAACTATCACAGTATGGGTAATGTAAGAATCCAAGGACCTTAAGAGATAGATTATGAAATGGATTATAAAGTCTCATGAAATTGATGATTTTTCATCCATTAAATTAATAAACTAATGAATACTCCATATAAAATAAATATTACTTTGCAATATTAATCTTACTCATGAAATTAAATTTGATATAAAGAACCCCCCACAACCTTAGAAACATTCGAGTCCAAATCCCATAAAAGAAATTATAATGAATACAAAATTTGTTATTTTAAAATATAATTTAATCATGAATAACATTAAAGGGGTATTAGATACCACATTATAAATAAAACATGGTTTATAATTAGAAATATTCCCCATGGGATGAATATATGAGACAATAAACCCTTATGTTGATCTGGATATATTCTATAGATGCACCTAACATCCTGAATAATCAAATAAATTATAGTAGATACCTTTTTTGGAACGTAATACTTCTAATTTTTTTAATATTAACCATTTAGTATCATGTTTTATTTATTATATAGTTTTTAATTATGTTTTCTTGAAAATTGAATCGGTGTAAACTTATTTCGACAATTTTAGAGGCCGAAGATGATCTTTTAATAATAATTTAAATAAATAATATAAATATTTAATAAAAATAAAAAATAAATAATTTATTATTAAATTAATATAATATTTTTATTAATGTTACCTTATTCAATTACGATTATATTTTATAGCATTATTTAACTAGGTAGTTAAACCAAGTCAAATAAGAACAAACCATAATTAGATGGGTGTGTGTGGTTAAAAATGTTTTTATTTTGATATAACATCATTTTAACTTCAAAAATGTTATTATTTATATTTTTTAATGTTTTGAATAAAATTTTATGTCGTATGTATAATGATTGAAAATTAATAATAAAAATAAATAATGTTAGTTTGTTGAGGTGGTAGTTCACACAACACATGTTTCACATTACCACATATCATTAGTTTTGAGGGGTTATGTTAGACAATAAATAACCTAATAATAATAAAAATTTTATTATATCTACCATATTTATTTATTAATATCATAATTAAATCCGACTATTATTGGTGGTCATGAAAATGGGAGACGTTGCTTCGAGGATGTGGTAGTCCTTGAAATGCACGACCAATGTTATTTTGTTTGTCTAATTGGGTGGAAAAGAATAAATAATTGTTGTTAAATTAATATAATTAAATATTAATATTTTAATTATATTTATTTAATTATATGAATATATTTGGAAAAGTCTTCTCAGGGTAATTTTAATAAATAATGTTTATTAATCAGGTAATACTTAAGTGAGAAGCTTCAGTTTTCTCATCGAAATATTCATTGAAATGTTGTCCTTAATCAAAATAATTGTGAAAAAATAATTAATTTTTTGGGTTAGTGTTATAATAGGAAGATAATAAAGAAGAAATTATAAGGTAATATTGAAAATTAAGTGGTGGATGTGATTCCATTTTATAAGTTAATATGAGAGAAATATTCGAAGCACTTTCAAATTTTTTTATATTCTAAAGATATTATTCAAGAGTATAATGATCAAAAAATGATACATTAGGTGGGTAGGAGTATTTTGGTTGATCCAAACCTAAACCAACCATTTTAATCATGTTTTAAATTTTTAAGGCATTTCTTCTTAATAAACTCATTTCTACAATATTTTATACATTTATTAGGATAATTAATTTTCAACATTAGTGATTAATTTTTTTCAAAAAAATAAAAATTGACCATTTTACATAATTTTTATATTATAAATTAAAATATTAATATTATTCTATCAAATAATATTTCAATGTTTCGATATATTAATTTTATAATAAAGACACATAATAAGTAAAAAACATTTTTAGGGTATGTGTATTTTTAAGCATATAATATATGTATTGGATACAAATATCATTGAATTTTATTTTCATGAAATAAATTGGTTTAATATAAAAAAAATAACGTTTATGTGTCATTAAAATCATACAAAAACGAAATTTTACCAAAAAAATATTAAATTAAATGAAAAAAATAAAAAATCATTTATTGGGTAAGAGTATTACTTTAGACCCAAAATGCCAAGAATATATATTCTAAGTTCATAATTTTTATTAAAACATACTTTATTAGTCCATAAATAAATATCTAATTAATAATTTTTTTATAAATTTTTAATTTAATATTTTCTTATGAATATTTATTAAAATCATAGTTTTGGTAAAAACAATTTTTTCACCATTCATATAAAACATAATTATTTTAAAAAAATCCCAAAATATTGCCCTTAAATGATATTGATATTATAAATTCCAAAATTATTTCCATTTTATCATAATAATATTAAGATTTCTAAATTAATCTTCTAAAAGAAAATACAAAATATAAAGGTAAATAACTTTTAATTCAAAGATGATTTTTTAAAAGTTATTTGTTTTTAATATTATTCCATATAAATTTATAATTTAATGAATCTTATTATATCAGTTCATATATTGAAATATAATATATTATCATAATAATTTTTTAAAGTGGTTGATTAAATTTATTTACACTTTAAACGATTATTTGAGAAAGAACAATTAAATCATATTAATTATTTATCCTCTAAATGTAATAAATTATAAATGACAACTATCATTTAAAATAATAAAAGATTTATTAAAATTATTATTTCATAATAATATTCAAAAATTATGGTGTGGCTCATTTTGTTTTAGTCATTCATGTATAAGAACTTATCTAATATTGTATTAATTTTGATTAAAATATATTCTGAAAACAAGGGTTATTATATTATCACACCCAAAATAAGTTGTTTCCTCAGAATTTTAATTTTTATAAATTGAGGAAATTATGTGAAGGTATTATTAATATATTATTAATTCATTATATGGCTTCTTATATGTAATCTACAATACACTCTTAGACACTATCAGTTGTTGTCTTCCTTAAACAACATTATTTATTCATAATATCATATACCCAAGTATGTATATATATCATATATTCTCTATGACATAACTTTCCCAAAACCATTTAAATATCCATGACATTAAAATATAGAAAAATCATATATTCTTCGAAAAAAATATTGTATCATTAACCATATAATATATTAACCACAGTAGTCAATATACATAATAATCACAAAAAAATTTATAGCCTTCACCAAAAATATCATAGATCACTTTTCATTAAATAAGTTATCAATTCCTGGGACATGAATACAATCTAAATTTATTTTCACAAAATCAGTCGACCCAATATTAAATAAAACTAATCATATATCAATCCTGAGATTTATCCATACATCAATCATTTTTTATTCAATTGTTGTCACTAAAAATATATTCCTTATAGAATAAATTTTCAAGGTTATTAATGCCAGTTAATATATGTTTCTAATCCTTTAAAATAGTAATATTGATGAAAAATCAAAAAATGATTGACATAATTCTCATAAAATTTAGAATATACCATAATCTCATTGATAAATACAACTCACTGATAAAAATATATAAAAGTGTCAGTTTTTAATTTTTATTATGATATCAACCTCACTATCTATTATAAGACAAGGAAAGTCACTAACCTCTATATGACAAGCTTAAACTAATATTAATAAACATATAACTATGCTCCATTATTCAAATATAAGACATAGTAGATTCTAGATTCATACCTTTCTTAGCCTAGTTTAAGTGATCATGATTCAAAAATATTCTAAAACTAGAATGGTTATGTTAATATCCAACATTAAAATTTGAAAACAAAAAATCTAATATTTCTTCACCTATGTTACATTATTTTTTAAGATATAGTATTTTCTTTTTAACCAGTGAATCTCTTAGTTCAGTCTTTATTATCAATAGTTATTTATTTTTTAGGTTCTTTAACATAATTATATAACACATTACTAAAATACATCATAATGGTTTAACAAAGAGATTGTGAATTAACCATAGAATATCCCCAGAGAGTGTAAAAATATAGGTGAAGTTTGGCCTCTTTTTTGTGAAATAGGTAGTGATTTATTTAATACACAATACACCATTTAAAGCATTATTACCACTAGAAACATTTCATCTAGATCATGTATCCTCTTCTAGTATCTTGACAAGGATATAATTCTTAATAAAAACACACAATATCTACCTTAACAATTCTTTTCAATGAAATCCAACACTTAAACTTTTTCCTTAATCTTATCCTAGTGTTTCACTAAATTTATCTCAACTTAATCCCCCAAATACATAAAATAATCAATATTAGAACATTACCAAAGGGCGTCTTTAGTTATGTATGCTGCTATGAAAAAATATAATTTATATTAGACTCAGACAACTAACATAAATATGTATCATCATGTCAGTTCATGTGTCAAACCCACATAAAGGATTCATATGTTTAAAATTAGTTAAGGAAACTCCAATTTCAATTGTTTAATTCGTTTGGGAAATGAAATGAATTATTAGTAGAAAAGATTTTTTTTTCAATTAGTGGATGGGGACATTCCATGTTCAATTATTTTCAGGGGAATATGATTGGGATTTATTTGAGAGTGTTTTTATTTAGTATTTGTGTCAGAATTAGGCTAAAAGATATCCTTGGTCTTGGTATCCTATCCTACTCCTATGATTAGATCGTTGGAATGGTCATATACTAGATTCAATCAAAGGGATAGGTGAACCAAAAAAATTCTAAACATAACTTTCCTTTGTGGTGTAATGGCCATATACAAAACATTTTGATCAATTGATATAATTAAATATTACTCTTCAAATCAGAAGAAATGTTCATGCATTTTCTAGAAGCAGGAGATTTGGAATTGAAATAATGAGTTTCATTAATCCGAAACATGAATAAGATAATAGAAAAAATCCCAAGAATCACAACCCCTTACAATCACATCCCCTAACATAAATGGACTACTCGCTCATGATGAGAGCGAGCGACAAGGGTAGCTGAGGAGGAATAGATGTGAAGAGAGGTTTCAGATCATCTAGTGGTTGTCCCTTGGAGTCTCTTGGACTTCTTCGGTCCCATATTGTTATGAAATTGAATCTAGATGCATCCTTTTATAGCCCAAATATTCCAAAACTCACAGCCCTCTCTGCCCATTTATCTTTTCGCCTTGATGCCTACATGGCGTGTATATGGGGAACACAATGTGTACCTCAGATCTAGTTTTCCTCCACCATGTTGAATCGACAAAAACATTGTATTCTTGTTTGACTATCGTCATATTGTGTACAGGTAGCTCAAAATGTGTAGATATATTTGAAGTACTGTATTGTTGTCAATACTTTTCCCGTGATGATCCAATTTAAATGAAATGGAAAATATACGAAGTTTGTGATACACGACATGTAGTAATTTTTTGTTCAATATTTTAATTCTATTCTCCCTCAATATTCTAGTGTCACGCTGTATGCAAATCTTGTGGTGTGAATGGTCATTAGACTCATATTTGATGCTACATTTATTCCTTTCTCAATTATTAGTCATTTCTTTCCATTAAATAGGAAACATGTTAATTTTATCACCAAATGTCAGAAATTATTTGAAATACACTAATAATTATATTAAAATACTCTAAAATATATGAATTAAATACATGTATCACATAACTAACTTCATGGTTATTAATTCCCTATAAACTGTGATCAACCTTAACCTATCAATCATTAATGACCTTAATGAATCTTAATTTATCTTTAAATAATCAGATTTTAATCTTCAAAGTTATCTAAACTCTCATTTAATAACAACTGAGACATCCTAGTCCCGCCCTCCTAGATCTGATAATAAAAATATATAACTTTTACATCCTGACAATGATACACGTCCATAATTATAATATATTTCAACATTTACAACAGTTAAAAAATTATAGGTTTAATGTTTTAGAGAATTTGGAAAAATATTTAACTAATAGAACCCTTGATCTTTATGTCGAAAGTGTATTTTTATCACCATATAACTAGCTACATAATCAAAAAAATCTCCCAACATATCTGAAAATGTTTCTATGTAAGAGAATCTTCTAGAGAAGTCTTATGTATCACTTATCTTAACAACCTGATAAAATTGAATCATAAGGGAATGGTGAGCTCAGATTCATTGTATGGTTAAATATAATAAAAAATAATCAAAGATCATAAGTGAGTATAAGATGAACGTATGGGTATAATTATGACTTCTAAGAATTATAACCCAAAAATTCATATAATCTAAAACATGATTTGAGTATTTCAACATGTCATAACAAAAACAAATATTCTAGAGAGTTTGGAAACATGTGTTATTAAAAATGACCTATCAGAGTATAACACAACCATAAAATAAGCATAAAACTATATATTCTTCCAAATATATGACAAAATTTTTTATAGGGAAACATTACATCCAAACATCCCATTATATATTCTTGCGCTTATTAGAAAATAATATTTACTCAGGGATATTTTATCTCAATGGGTATACAATTTTGGCAAATGAATTGAAAGGTGATGTAAGACTCTACCAATCAGTCAACCATAATTCATGTTCCATAATAAATCTATCATTACTCATATATTAAATAACCCATGGATTGAAGTTATGTTTCATTAAAAACATCATAAAGAACCTGTAGAAATAAAATGAGTTTCATTGAACACATAATAAATATGCCATAAAAATAGTGGTTATCATATCATTTTCCAGTGGAGTCATATATGAAAATCATTATCATGATAATCCTATGTATATTAAAATTGGCATTAAAATATATTCAGTAACATTGTAGGTAAGTACCCTTTAATCAAGATAAAAAATAAGGTTATTAATCCATACATTTAGAGGGTATATATTCAATTCAATAATTTCCCAAATCTATTTATGTATAATATCTAGGATGTGACCTTTAAAAAAAGTAACTAAATATAGATTTTTCATAAAGAAAAAACAATAGAATTAATGTTTTACACATTCGTAGAGGATAGTTAGGGAATACAAAAGAAATGATGTCTCATGTCATTGAAAAAGAGAACAATAAGTTGTATATTTAGATAGATAAGGTGTGTGAAAACATTTTATAAATATCCTTGATCATGTATAATATATTTCAAAGGGAAATTACATAGGTGGAAAAAAATATTTCTTGAGTTTTATAAAAATAACATAGGAACCAAGAAAAATCATCGATCATTTGAAGTCATATTAAAATAAACATTTTATAAAAATACATTAAAAATAATTAAATTTATATACCATGAAAATTTAAGGAGAAAGTTTCATATAAAACAAAAAGTGTGGTGAAAATATGTCTTTATATTGAAAACATAAAAAAAAGATTCTTTTTCCACTTTGCCAAAAAATAACACAAAAACAATGTGAAAATTTTATTTAAACATTTAATTAAGGTAATTTTGAATAAAATGACCTTAATAAATTACTTAGGCTTACATTGTTATATTTTTAAAATAATATATTTATTATAGACATTGAAAAAGTGACGTTCCCAACATAAAAGAAAGTGTATGGTCTTTTTCCTTACTACAAGTAAATAATGAACCAAGGGGGGAAATAAAATAAGTATAAGAAAAGAAAAACCCCAAGAATACTTATAGGATTACAAAAGTATTGGATTCTAAGATATAATATTATAAAAATTCCCCAAATGGATTCTACTTCAAACGAAATGTCTATTGGAAATATGGAATCGTGAAAAATCCCTCACTATATGGGTAACAAAAGAATCAAAGGATATTTAGAGGAAGATCATGAAATGGACATTAAAATATCATTAAAAGAAATATATTACTACTCAAAATAAATATACTAGTGAATAATCCATATATAATAAATAATGGTGTGTAATATCAAACATGTCTCATGTAATAAAATTTGAGACAAGAAACCCCTCACAACCTTAGAAACGTTTCATTCAAAAAAACATATGTTAATGAACAAGTAATTGAGCATCATATATCATGCAATATAATATAATATTGATAAAAATAATAAATGGTTAGTATACAGAACATTACATAGAAAACATCGTGTATAGTTATTAATATTTCTCAAGGGGTAAAAATTTGGGACATGAAACTCTTACCTTATACATGATTCATTTTTCATATGTACCTGACTTCAAAAATAATTAAATTATTCTAATTATATATATTATTAAAAAATATTAATCTAAATTTAACTTAATATCAAAACATTATTATCATATTCTATCAATTTGATAAATTGTGTTTATGCGTGTGTTAATATTGAATCGGTGTGATCTTATTTTACTAATTTCTGTGACTAAAGATGATATAATGATAATAAGTAAAACACATAATGTATCCTTTATGAAAACATAAAAACCCATGATTTTTTATAAACTTATTATTATATTAGTATTTATGTTCACATTTTTTTTTCAATTATAGTGTCTTATTGCATTGTTCAAATAGGTGTTAGACCGACCAAAACATGAACATAACATAATTCAATGTGTGGGTATGATTAAAATAATTTTTTATTTTGAAATAATATAAATATAGTATAATAATTATTATTATATATATTATTTTCTTTAATGTTTTGATTCATACTTTTAGTGGTTTGGGAAAATATTGAAAATAATGATAAAAAATGAAAAACATTTCTTTATAGTGGGAGTAGTTTTCACAATGCACGATAAACACAATCATTTTTTTACTGAAAGGGGATAGGGTATATAATAAATTTCATTTTATAATAATAATTAAAAATTGTATTTCATATTTATTCAAAAACACCACATGTAAAATCAATCATTATCAATGGTTACGAATATTCGAAGATATCACTTCCTTGAGGCGATAGTCTGCACAATGCATGAACGATATTATTTTTTTCGGTATAGGTGGGAAATAATAAATAATGTTTGTTGGATTAGTATAATAATATATTTATATATTATTATACTTATTTTTATATATTAAAGTTTTTATACAAGTTTCCCCATAAGAATACTAATAATAAATGATTAAGGAGTTTATAGTCATGTCAAGAGATTGAGTTTTCTAATAAAAATATCCATGGACATGGAGACTATAAGATAAATAATGATTAAATTAATCTTAAGGGCATGGAATAGGTTCTTAGTAGGAATATAATAGTAGTTTTTTAGGATTTAATATTATGGTAAAGATGTAAAATTTAGTGGTGGAAGTGATCCCCTTTTATAAGTGAATATGAGAGAAATTCCAAAAGCACCCACTGCATTTTTAAAAATGTGATTTTGGAATTCAATTTTAAATGGATCAAGAATATATGAAAGAGTATGTTAAGTGATTTTTTATAAATAAATAATTCATCCATTGATTTGGAAACTCCTTTTGAAGATGTTCTATTTCATTTTCACTTAGTAAATCTATATTTTCTAATTTTACTTTTATCAGTGTAGTTAATTTCCAAACATATTTATTAATATTAAATAAAAAAATAAAATTAATCCATTTTTCTAATATTAATATTATAATTTTAAATTTTAAAATAATTTTATGAAATAAAATTTCTAATAGTGTGAAAAATTATTTTTAAAATAAATGCTCATAACGGGTTATAACATATTTTAGGGGAAGTGTGTTTTTAATGATAAAAAATATATTTAAGATAAAATAATCAATGATTTTAATTTGTGGAAAATAAATTTTTATAATTGTAAAAAATAAAAATTATATGGATTAAAAATAAATCTGAAAATGAATTTTATCAGAATAATGATTAATTAAATAAAAGGGAAGATAATAGTTTTTATTGTGGAAAAATGTTACTTAAGCTCCAAAATGGTAGTCAGATGTTTTCTATATTCATTTTAATATTATAAAATGAATAATTTCATTTATTAATTAAATAAATATTTTATAAATAATGTTTTTATAAATTCTATATTCACTATTATCTTATATAAATGTCATAAAAATTGTAGTTTAATTAAAAATTGCATCTTTTTATAATATTTATTAATAACGGAGATGTTTTAGAAAAATTCCAAAAATTCTCTGTAAGATGATATTGAAATTATAAAATTAAAAAATATGTTAATTCTTATCTAATTAAAATTACAAAATTTATAAATTTATAATTTAATTGAAAATTAAAAATATAATGAAAAAAATTATTGAAATATGATGTTTTTAAAAATTAAGAAACTTTAATTAGTATGTACCATCAATTTATTATTTAAATAATTTTAATATTTTATTTCATACATTTTTATATCATATATTATCATAATAATCATTTAAGAGTGTTGGATTTAATTTATTATCACTTTAAATAGTTGTTTCAGCAAGAATAGTTAAGCCGTATTAATTATTTATCCACTAACTGAGTGAAATATTAATTAATTAATATATTTCTACGTGAAATAGGTTTTATTTCTCTTTTAATTTATTAATAATTTTCTTCTATTTAGTTTAGAAATTTTATGGTTCATTGTTTTATATGGAACAATTTGTACTAGATAGTATTAATTTATAAAAAACTATATTACAAAATCATGGGTCGTTACAATATGAGGTTGTGAGTTTTTATGGATTGGATCTAGAAACATAGAATTTCATCAAACACAATTTAAAAAATATAATTCAAGAAAATAGACAATTGATTAACTTTTATTCCCTAGACCTACGCTCCTGAGTCTGGTGATATAAACACATAATTCTCAAACTATCATTGATTCTAACTGTAGATTATCAAACATATCCAAAACATAATAAAATGTATTATAGAAAATATTTTATCTCTTAAATTCCTCAAACATGTAATGATTAGTTATTTAAATAATTTAACAAGAAATAATTTGTAAATAATATATAATATGTATCAAATTGAAATATGTTTCCTGTTTTGTACAAAACTACCTAATCATTAATGAGTCTTCAATATCTCCCCCAAATAATTTCACACATTCGATTCTTCTAAACGTGTCACATGTGCTACTTTTCTTCATTACCTAGGAAATGAAAAAAATATCGGGTGAACTCAAATGATTTGTAAAGGGAATATATTATTGAAGTATTCAAAAACATAATCATGGTAAAAATAATATAAATGGAATAATTAATTTGAATAATTCCATAATCTACTGACATTAAGACCTTACTATATCAATGAAAATAAAAGAAAACAAGGATATCAATAATATTGATCTCATTCTAATGGAATTCATAATACTGGACATAGAAAAATGTGGTCAATTCATTATTAAAAAAAAATATTGATATGTGGGGAGTAATACACTAAAACCCAAGCTATTTTGTCTCTTGAGACATATATATGCATTTTTTGGTTATCTAATTTTGGGACCCAAACTTCATCAAATTATTTCTAATGAATTCACTATAATAGTAAATAGGACCATTGATACCATTCCCTATAGAACATTTCAATTAATAAAAACATTGATATCTGTATAATTCAGAATAAAAAATATCAATACATGACCAACCTATGTTAGCACTCAATAATCATAAATTATGTGAATAATTTTTCCCTTGTAAAGAAGGTGAAAGTTTTTCACAAACCATCCAATGAATCAAGTTGGATGGTCAAACAATACATATTCATCTTTCCAAACATCATTTGTATTATAAAAACTACATATGAAATAACAATACAATTACCCATGACAATTGAATAACATTATTTCTAATATAATATAATAGAATATAAATTATATAAAATGTGATATTCACACCGTACAGATAAATTAGTATACATATAATTGAATAATAAAATAACATTATCGAAATACCTCAATAGAATTAATATGGATTGTATTAAAATAACATAACCAAATTAAAATAAAGGAATCATATAAGGGTTTGTAAATAAATAAAAAATTTCCTCACAAAAGGAATTTGTCAAACAATATCACCAAAGAAGTATTTAACAATACAATTGTTTGATACTATATGTTCAACAACCAAAATTAATATATATATATAAATTATATGATAAGTTATTAAAAATAAACTCCATTAGTGTTACTCATATTGAGAATGACAAGGGAAATTAATACAAAATCTTTAAAGTGATTTTCTAAATCATTTTTAACAATTACATGGAATAAAAATTTACATAATTCATTCAATGGTAACTTTAATAAAGGTTGAATAAAAGATTTTAAAAATATTTTCTTTCAAACAAAATCTCTAATAATGGATCTTTAACATGATATATAGTTCATAGTGGAGAAATGAGTAGAGGAATAAAACATATATGGAAGTAAAAGAAACACTTTTTATTATTTTTAAATACCATTGTTCAAAACACACATTGTAAAAAGAGTAAAAAATCAGTTGAATAAAAAATTATTTTCCAAAAGGGCATTATAAAATTTCATATAAAAATTATTAGTGTGGGATAAACCAAGCATGAAAATACAATGTTCTAGTTGAAACATTATAACTCAATGATATGAGATTTGAGTTTTCAATTTCACTTATGCGAAACATACTCTATATAAAATGAAACATTTAAATAAGGAATTATATGGTAAAAATGTAAGCAATGAGGGAATACCACATAACAAAATCAAATGTAATTTTTTTCCAACTTATATGAAATACATTCAAGTGAACTTTCATCACTCAATGAATGATAACTGAGTTACAAAAAACTCTTAATATTTGGGTAACAATAGATTAAAAATATATTTTAAAAATAAAACCTGATTAGTCAAAGTAATTCCCATTAATAAAATATATATATGACAAATATACATCCATAGTCATAGAATAAACATTCATAGTAAAAAATGGTTTATAACATAAACAAGTGTTGATTAATTAAATGTTTGAGACAATGAACCCTTTTGTATTGGGTAACATTTTAATAAAAATAACATTAATGGTTGGCGTTGTAATTGAACACAAAATAAAACGATAAAATGATTATTCATGGTATTATATATCAAATAATTAGTGTATAAAACACATAAATTATCACATCTTTGTCCTCATTTTTAGATATTCATTCTACTCAATTTTGATCAATTGTATTTCCTCATGTTTTCATTGGAGTTTTTGGATAAAAATTGGGGGTTTAGGGTTGACAGCATGTAGATCTAAGTTGGTGAATGATTTGTCGAAATGTGAATAAATATCTTAGAAAACATGATTCCAAATTAAAATTTTTGGGAATTGTAAAGAACATGGTTAGTGCACGGTTTATCAAATGATACGAGCTAACCATGTGGTATATCATTATTAGATAGTGATGGCACATAGTTCTTGCATATTTTTGAAAATCATGTCCGTACACCATGTGGATTTTATAAATCATTAAAATTTATAAATTTACCTCTTTCCACACCCATATTTTAACACCAATTATCCCTTTATCATCTTATTCGAGCTCTCTAGCCCTTGGAGCCTTCCTCTTAAATTTTGACCCCCTTGGAATTTCTTCTTTTGGAGGATTTGGTGGGGATTTTTTAAGGGAACATCAAGTTATTTTTTATCACTTGGTTTCTTCCCTCTTTATATGGTTATCTGTACTCTTTCTTGAGTTCCTATTTCATAGAATACATTTTACCCAGATTGGAGTTTGATATTGTGATATTGGGTAATATATTTCATTTTGTTGGTTTATATTTCCTTTATAGTGTCTTGTGAAGGTTTGATTGTGGTTTTCACCACATTCTTGAATATTACAATGGTAATGTAGGTGGTTCCATGCTCTAAAATTTTTATATGATTTTGATATACTTTATTGACTCTATAAATGGGTTGTATGAATTTCATGTGTGGTGTGATATTATGTTATGTAAAGTGTTCTACTTACATTTTTTATTAAAATGGGGTTTTTCAATGAAAATGATTATTATTTTTTTGTTCATCATTGTGGTGGTTCTTGGAGGTGTATTTATGATTATGTGAAAGTTTTGAAATGTGTTTTCAAGAGAACTTAATGTGGGAATCTATTGATAGTGGGTTTTATAATTAAAATTGATTATTGTGATATGTGGGATTTTTTATTGAATATTTAAATTTGATTTGTGAACTATGTAAATGATGTGAATAACATTGTGATGTGAATTTGGTTTATGTGTGGATTTTAAAAGGGCATAGACCATGTAAATGGTTAAATTTATTGTGTTATTTTCTTGTAATGTTTATAAATGGAGTCAATCGATTTTTCTAGTTATAGAAATTGTGTTTTAAAATTGTATTAGTGTGTGTAAAATTGACGCTGGGTTTCTTATGAATATTTTGGTTTACTGTGTGATGACTTGTGAAAGTTGTGATTTAGTTGTGTGCTTATGATGTTTGGAATCTATACATAAATGTTTTATTTTGTGTGATAAGTTTAATTGTAATTGAGAACAAAGGTAATCCTTGGTATTTAGGAGGGTAAACTACAACTCGTATTCTAGTGATTCAAAAGTGTAAGTCCATATTCTTATAGTAGACTTGAAACTAGTTGACTCAATAGTGGAAAAGATCGAATTCACTTAGAAAGATTTCCACTCGCAACACAAACTAATCATGTGTTATGATCGGAGACCACTAAGCCTATGGGATGGTCCATGCTACTGTCTCATTAATGAGACTGTGTGGGCATTGGCCTAATATTTGGTGAATACTAGTCCTTTGGGATTGTTTATGCTAGTGGATCCTGCACAAGAAATCTTTTGGTAGTTGAGTGTGGGTATATTGATCACCAAGGTATGAAGTTCTTAGTTTGTCACCTTTTCCATACACTCATTATGAATTTACTCATGGGTCTCACTTGTGATATAATATATGGGTCATGGCGTCGACTATTTTTATACGGTTGATATTGTATACCTTGCGGTAATGAGACAAGTTTCTTTTAAAAAAATTATCTTGAAAAAATGTTTTTAGAATATGTATACCTGAAATTTCATTTGAAAATGTTTCCCAGTGATTTTATATAAATGTTAATTTTGATTTGTATTTTAATTTTATAGCCTGGAATATATTATTTTGAGTGGATTCCTAGTAGGCTTTAGCTCAAACCCAACATAATCCTTTGGATGTTTGTTGAATTTGTTATGTATGGCCTAGGTAAATACATGATGTGTCGTGGTTATGGTGGTTCTGATTGCTAGAGGGTTCCCCATTTTTTTGTTGCACCTTGGATTTTGGCATAAATTATAATGAAAAGATTCAATAAAATTATTATACCAAATTTGGTCATGGTTATTGTTTATGTGAATCTTTACACTTATGGGATAGTTATTGTCATATAAAGAGGTGAAATAATTCCCAAATAATATTTTTGATACCCATGTACTAGTTTCTAGCACATGGAGATTAGAAACACCCTTCGGTCCTTTTATTGTGTTGGGTAATGAGTTGGGTTAGACAGAATCACGACTTGGTTCGTGGAAAAATTATATTGAAGTAGGTTTCTATATTTTAGGGTAATGATATTTTTGATGAGTCTATACTAAACAGAGATCATATTGTTGGGAAATGATGTTCTGGTCATGAGTTGGGTGCCTGACCATCACACAATGTGATATGGCTAGAGTCTCCATGAGATGTTGGGATTTCATCTGAATTCTCCTCTCGATGAGACGTATAGGATGCAGATAGTATATAAAATAAAAGTGGGGGTGGAGTGATCTGTTTGGTCTTTTTTGTTGGGATGAATTTGGTTGTTTTTTACTTATAGATGCATTTTAGATTTATTTCTATTTCTATAAATTTTCATAATTGTTTTATTAATGGGTTTTCTAATAGTTGTCACTTGTTGAGGATAAATGCCTCCTAGAAGAGTTCCTATGCAGCTGAGAGAAGAGGATGGAGAGGGTTCTTCAACACAAATTGATCAAAGGCTAGTGGAGTCAGTGGTATGGGATTTCTATACATTGTGATAAGGAGCGAGTTCTAGTCCATCTAAAGTTAGAAAAAGCCAAACCAAACCCTAGAAAATAAAAATCTCATGAGATCCTTAAGATAAAGCCTACCTCATTCTGTGGAAATGTGGAACCATTAGAAGTGGAGGAGTGGTTTGAGAAGATAAAGATGATTTTTGAATTTTTTGAATCTCTTGAGGCTCTCAGAGTTTAATGTGATTCATTTCTATTGGAATGTACTAGAGGGATGTGGTGGGACGCAATGGGGAAAGTTGGAAGGCATGAGAAAATGGGTTTGAAAGATGTCATAGTTTCCTTAATGAGAAGTATTTTCCTAAGGTTTTCAATTATTCTAGGTCCCAGTAATTTGTGGATATTTCCCAAGGAGAATAGATTTAGATGGAGTATGAATTTATATTAAAAAATCTAGTTCAGTACTAACAATAGATTTTTACTAGTGAGAAGATGAAATATCGAATGTTTGAGAAGGGTTTTATGATAGAAATTCATTCTCAGGTCTTCATGATTAACATGAAATCCAATTAAAATGTGTTTGACCATTCTTGAATGGTGGTTATTGATCACAAGTTCAAGTCTATATCCTTTGGGGTTTTCACAGTTGTAGGCAGTGGCAGCTCATATGAAAAGAAAAGGCAGCGGGATAAGAAGTAGAAGAGTGGTGGTGGTGGTTCATAACATTGTATATCTCCATAGATCAAGGTGAAGTATCAGTGATGTTCTATTAGTTTGGAAAGGTTAGAAACAATTTTTTAGTGTGTTCATCACCACCTAGATCATTCCATTGGTATGAAGCTCTCACAACAAGAAATGTGGCCTATTTCCATAAAATTTATTTCCATAGTATTAATAAATGGTGGAAATAGTTTTATATGAGGCTTTGGTTTTAATCACATCATGTAAATACCCACTGTTTCACATTCTCTCCTTCACATAGCAATCCCCTTCCCCCCTTCACATGGTTCCTCATCTTTGCATGTGGTTCTTATCGAGTCCCATCATCTATAACGAACATTATCCTCTGTCAAAGCAATCCCACCTCCTACCTTTGGTGATCTCCCTCCTCCAACGTAGCTTCAATGAAGTTCTGATGAGATTCTGACATTGCCAGCCCACCTAATGCCTCTATAAATCTACCTTCTTTGATGCATCTTTGCTGTAGTCATCCTACCTTCCCTCTGGCATACCTCCAATTCCATCTACCAACCTCCCTACCGATGTAGTTCTAATGATAAGATGTGTGTTCGGCCAAGCGCTATGGTACTCATATCATCTGATTTTTGTGGGCTCTCCTTGTAGAAATGGTTCCATCTTTATTTTGGGCTTCTTTAGACCTAATTGAGGATATATTAGGTCTCACTTTGATAATGCGTTAATTATTTCAAAACACTAGATTGAGATTTTGATCACCCCATATTTTTCCTATTATCAAGGGTATTTAGATTTCTTCTATGGTCCTGTTAAACCAATATTTGATGGTATTGTGCCATTTTTGCATGATCATATCAGGTGTTTCCATGTGATTTCATTTTCATCGCAAACCATGTGATTATTTGGGTTTCTATACCCATTATTATTTCATAACAATTATATTTGTATGCGTTTCATTGATATGTTCTTATATATCACCTAAATATCTTCTTCTTATGTTGTTCCACATGTTTTTAATGATGTTTTGTTAATGTAAAAATATTCTATTCGATGTTTGCGTTAAATAAGCATATAAATTATTTTTTTTATAATGGATTAAAAGTGTTTTGATTTTAACATGAAGACAAATGGACTTTTTGAAAAAATTTATAACATATTTTTCATTTAATTAGTTATACCTTTGGCATAATCCCCCATGATATTATTTTATATAAGAGGATATTTATTTTAGGAATTGAATGTGATTGAGAATTGATATTTTGTGGAATGAAATTGTGTTTTTCAAATAAATGTTGTATTGGGAAGGGATAAATTATTGATATTTTGATTCCTTATTATGAAGTCTACATTATATATGCGGTAGTTATGTTATAAAATGATTCCCCGCATCTAATAGACAACATTATGAAATATTTGGGTATCTAAGTAAGATGTTGAGAAATTTATCTATTCTAGTCATGTTTAAATACTTATTAGGATCATTTAATGCATGAAGTGAATCTATATAGATTGAATTTCACACGGTTAGGCTAGTTGGAATATCCACATATGTTATATATTAGGATGTTCTTTGATATTTTAAAATTTTATTCCACTTGAGTACATATTGGTACATAACTCAATTGGTTTTTTCCTTTTTATATTAATTTTTCATATTTTTTATACAACTATTTATTAAAAATATTTCTTGAAAATATTTCTTTTGATATTTAAAACTAGTATAGAAATGTAATTTTTAAAGGTAATTTGATTTCAATGGTTTTTGTAAGAACCCAAATCTTTGTTTAAGGTATGTCTTTCCTTTTTCTGGAGTTTTCGAGAAAAATAAAGTTTCTGGAAATTTTTGATGTACACGCCATGTACTTTCTGAGTACATGTCGTGTACTCTTTTCCCACTCGAAGCGGTCTTCTAGCTGTGTTTGGGCCACACACACGATGTGTAGGGGTGACGTGGAGGCTAGTTTTTGGCGGAGTACGGAAAGACCTAGTACATGTCGTGTACTCTAAAAGTACACACCGTGTACTTTCTTTTTTTATTAAACAGACTAGGGTCGTGCCTGATCTCCATAAACATCTTCTTCTAGGTCCTGTTTGTCCGAGACCATCGGGAATCCATGAATCTTTGACGATCCACCGTTCCTCCATCCGTTATCTGATTTGAGGACCGTCAATTGTGTTGGAATCACTGCGGTGAGTTCTTCCTTCTACTTGAGACTTGTTTTCCAATTCTTCTTCTTTCCCATGTTATCGTGGTTTGAGCATTTTGGATGTTTCCTCAGATCTACGACGTTCAAGGGAGAATCTATCTTTGTGGTTCAAGTATTATGATATCCTAGGATCGAGGTAGGTGTTTTGTGCCTTACCGTTCAAATTATTTGAGTTTTATGTGAAAATTACACCAATACCCGTGAATGGAGTATTGTTTGTTTACCTTTTTCACTTATTGTTTGCCTTCCTTGCTTGTATTCTTGAATAGAGGTAAATTAATCATGTTAGAGAATAATTTGTTGTCCTTGGATATTTTTTCCATGGTTTTCTCTATTTATGACCTTTGGGTCTTATTAGCCATGGCCGTTATGACTGTTGCCATGCCCTGTGTCTATAGGATAGAGTGATTTGTATTACATGATTGTTGCCTTGTAGACTGTTATCCAGGTATCTCTATAGGTGTAATTTGGTTAGCCAAGTAGCTCTGTAGGTGTACATTGGCCTTATACCATTATCATGCACTGACTGGCATGGGGACGTGAGAACCTGGTGCTATAGACTATAAGGGATATACCAAGTGAGCTTTCTAGAGAGTCCTTTAGATTATATACTATAGGAGGGTAGACCGAGTGAGCTTCCTCATTGAGTCTTGGACATTATAGGCCACAGTGGAAAGACCGAGAAAGCTTCCCAGATTTCCTTCAGAATTTATAGACTACAAGAGGGTAGATCGAGTGAGCTTGCTCAGAGAGTCTTACCTTATTTGATTTCTCTTTAATAACCCTCCCAGGCTAGAGGAGGAATTGGCCGAGTGAGATTCCTTAGAGAGTCTGTGGTATACCCGAGGCTATAGGAGGAATTGACCAAAATATCTTCCTCAGAGAGTCTCTAGACCTTGGGGCTAAGAGGGTTAGACCGCGTGATCTTCCTCAGAGAGTCCCTGACTACCCTAGACTATAAGGGGAATTGAACGAGTGATCTTCTCCATAGAGTCTCATAAATTCGTATGACCAAGCCAGAGGGGTTAGGCTAAGTGCACTGCCTAGAGGGTTGTGGTACTTCGTGGTTAAGACTAGAGGGGACGGTTGTGGGTACTTCCCAGAGGGTTTCCTGTTTGTGTTACTTGATTGCATTACTGCTTCTGTTGTTGTGTTTGATTGCTTTTATGTATCATCCTGCTTTAATGCTTACTGTTAACTACCTACGGCTTTGTTGTTGCTGTTTACTGCTTATTGTACTATTACATTCCATATTCTCACTGACTGTTAGGCACAGATCTTCTGGTGGTTTCCTACTGGTATTTTTTCTCACACCCTTCTTAGGCTATGCTTTTGGGCCCATGTAGACTATGTTGTTGCAGGTATCGACAAGGGAAAGCACCCTTCGACTTCAGGTACTTGATTGCTTGGGGCAGGAGAGCATGGGACCAAGCATTAGCTTGTGATTCTAAGGAGCTATTTACATTTCTTTTGCACTTGTTTTGGTACTGTTGAGTTTTCAGCATTGTGACTTATTTGGATTCTTTCCTATAGTTGTATCTTTCATCATTTGATATATACATATGTGCTCCAGTTTATTGATTTAGTCTTCCGGTGTTTATAATTGTTGGCTATTCACTGCTTCCTCTTTTGGATGTTTATTTATTCCTGCTGTGTACTCTACTAATGAGGGCATAGTTTCCCCACTATCACACCCAAGGACCTCACTGCTAGTCGATAGCCTTTGGTATTTGGGGAAATGCCCATGAGGATATGTAACCAACTGGTTACGGGGTGCCTTTGGGTGGCTTCGGGAACAGGGACATTACAAAGTGGTATCAGCAGAATTATTTCCTCTTGATTTACTGTTTTGAGACTTTAGCTCGAGATTGGACAGATTCGGTACATGGTAATAAGTTGTGTCCGGGAGTAGCCAACCCGAGTATAGGGAAATTCCATACTACATGGATTATTATTGTTTTATAGTTTTGAGATTTTACGATTGATATGATTTCACCTAGAGTGATTCACATGACTTCTATTGGTATTATTGTTTGGCTTTTACTGTTCTATTTCTCTTGCAACCCGATGCGATGAGGGTATTCCATCTCATGCATCATATAAGAACTTGTTAGAAATCACATGTCATGAATTATTGCCATGCCATCTAGGGTGGATTAGCGATTGCATGTTGTTGTGTTAGAAATTGTGTAGATTATGCATGCTATTAATGATAGATGTTTGATAGAATCTCTACAGTATGATAGAGAAACTGTTTGTTTTATACATATCATAAAATGAATTCCATGTTTTGGTTCTTGAGATGTTACGGGAACTCTTGAATAAGAAATTGGTGGTCATTGACCAGTTTTCCTTATATATGACTATAGGATATGCCAATCTTTGATTCGTGGGGAGTATGGGCCCTTTCGAGTCAGAATTTGGCACCCCCTAGCCTAGTTTTCTGTGTTTTATGGGCTTCTGTGCAGTTTCTAAGCTACTGCCCAGAAAAACCCAAAATACACAGTGTGTACTTTCTGGATACACATCTTGTAGTTTTCAGGCCTTCTCACTGACTCTGTGAGCAGAAACACGGTGTCGTGAAAATAACATTACGAACATGTCATGTATGGTAGGTGGACGTCGTGTAGTTTAGAGCCATTTTCCCGACCGTGTCACTAACAACACAGGTTGGGGAAACATGAGTCAAACACGCCATGTTTGTAAAGAACACACCATGTAGTTTTTTCCCAGGTACCCAGCCATGTCATGAACAACACGGGTCAGTGTTATCTTCTCCTATACACACCGTGTTTGTTTGGAACACGCCGTGTAAGGGCAGTTGTGTAGACGGCTGTGTAACTAACAACACGGTCCACTGAGACCATGTCTAGTACATGGTGTGTCCCTAGGGAACACGCCTTGTAGTATGGGGTTAGTTTGGACCATGTGGGTTAGTTGTGTAAAGAAAATAGGGTAGGGGTTTAGAGTTCAAGTACATGCTGTGTGTGGGAACAACACGCAGCGTAGTTTGGGGTGTTACATGACCAGTAGTGGTAGGTGTACATGCGCATTTTAATTCCTAAATAAGACATGCCATGTAGTTTTTATACACTCCATGTAGTCGTGTTTTGTAAGACTTGATTGTTTCTTTCCCTTGTTCCCATTTTTTACTTATGTGTTCTCTGTCCTTGGTAACCCTGATCTAAGGTGTGCTTTTGATCTTTCAGAGCTATGCTCTGAGACACCGCCAAGAGGTGGTGGGAGGGGATCTCATAGTTAATACTCCAGCAGGGTATGACTTGGGATGAGTTTGGGCACATCTTCTCCGATTACTTTTATCTGGGGACCTTGAGGGCCGATTGAGCCTAGGGGTTTATGAGTCTCGAGTAGGGTACTCTTTCTGTTTTGGAGTAATCGTCTCGGTTTACCAAGCTGCAGTGCTTTATGCCGATTCCAGTAGGGTATGAGTTGTTCCTTGATAGAATGTTTGAGGACGGTCTTAGGCAGGAGATTCATTCCCAGGTGAATATCTTAAGGTTGAATTCGATATCCACAATCGTCAACCAGGCACTGATCACTGAATACAATCTGAGTGATTCTGGAGCAGTGGGCTAGGGCGGTTCGACATACAGAGTTAGTTCTCCTCCTACTGATAGCTCGAAGAGTTTTAGGGAGTCTGCTCGAGGAGATCAGTGTTGGCGGAATGTATCTTCGGGTAGCCAGGTTGTATGCTACCAGTGTGGTAGGAGTGGGCATACTAGGCCTCAGTGCCAGAGAGACCCGATGGAGTGCCAATATTGAGGAATGATGAGACATCTTCAGCGCTTATGTCACATATTCTCACCTTCAGCTGGTGGTAGGGTTTCTTCTATAACCCTACATTCTGGAGATGCTTCTCCAGTTTCCCACCAGTCTAGGAACTGGAGTTCTTCTGGCCATGGTGGAGGTCGCAGCCATGGTGTTCAGTCCCCAGGTCATTAGCGATAGTAGAGTGGATCAGCTTAGATCATTCAACCAGTGGTGTAGGGTCGTGGTGCATGCCAGTTTTTCGCTGTGGAGAAGACCTATCAAGAGCAGGATCTTGACCCCTCTACAGTCTGAGGTATGATCTTAGTAGCCTCAGTTTTATCATCAGCTCTTTTTGATACTGGTGCTTCGCATAGCTTTATCTTTGTTGCTGTTGTGGAGAGCCTTGGGATCGGTATCTTTTCGTCTTCTGACTTGTTGACTCTTGATACATCATTGGTAATGAGGACTTCTTGCGCATGTCAGTGCAGAGAGTGCCCCCTTGAGGTTTCATGGTGTCATTTCTTATGGGACCTTTATGTCCTATAGATGATGGGATATGACGTCATTCTCGAGATGGACAGGTTGGTTACCTTCCTGGATGTTGTTGATTTCTATCACCATAGGGTGAGCTTTGGATCATCAGAGGGTAGATCGTTTCTTCATAGAGGAGAGTGGGATGTCCAGGTAGAAAGAGATATACTAGAGAATCATGGGCTAGGAGGAGTTACAGCCCATATTGCTAGTATTTATCTGGATGACCAGGGGACTTCACAGTTAGACTTTCCTCCAATTGTGGATTGTTTTAGGGATGTCTTTCTAAATGAATTTTCAGGTTTTCTTCCAGAGCGTGTGGTAGACTTCTTGATTGAGCTCGTCCCAGGAGTGTCACTGGTGTCCCTTCCTACTTATAGGATGGATACACCTGAGTTGCAGGAGCTCATGAAGCAGTTGGAGGAGTTGCAGCCAAAGGGTTTCATCCAACCTAGTACATCTCATTGGGGTTCACCTATCCTATTTCCGAAGAAGGATGAAGGTACCCTCAAGCTTTTTGTGGATTATCGGAAGCTGAACCAGTTGATGGTCAAGGAATAAATATCCCTTGCCGAGGATCAATGATCTCTTTGATCAACTTCAAGGAGCTCGAGTGATCTCGAAGATTGATTTGGGGTCTGGTTATCATCAGTTGCATTTTATACCATTAGATATACCCCGTACAACCTTCAGGAGAAGGTATGGTCTATTTGAGTATACGGTCATGCCATTCGGTCTCATGAATGTGCCAAATATTTTCATGGAACTGATGAACCGAGTGTTCCATCCTTATTTGGACTCCTTCGTCGTGGTCTTTGTGGACGATATATTGGTGTACTCTTGTAATCGACACGACCATGCTACCCATCTTGAGATCGTTCTGAGTACACCGAGAGAGCATCAGTTGTATGATAAACTCTCAAAGTGCCAGTTTTGAATGGATCTGATTCACTTCTTGGGTCACGTTATTTCAGAGGCTAGTGTATCTGCGGACCTAGAAAAAGTGAGAGTTGTAGTTTCCTGGGAGAAACCAAAGAACATCTTTTTTATACGGAGTTTCCTAGGGCTGGATGGATACTACAGATGCTTCATACAGGACTTTTCATTCCTAGCAGCACCATTGACTGGTCTGACCAAAAAAGGGGCGATGTTTTTATGGTCAGATTATTGTGAGTTAGCCTTTCAGAATCTGAAGGGGAGGTTGACGTCGGCACCAATACTAGTCTTGCCAAAGACGATCAAGGGTTATACTATCTACTTTGATTCTTCAGGATTCGGACTAGGAGATGTGCTTATGCAGGGAGATAGAGTCATTGTGTATGGGTCTTGACAGTGGAGGCCACACGAGAGAAACTACCCGACCCATGATCTGTAGTTGGCTGCTGTTGTTCGTGCCTTATGATGTTGGAGACATTACCTTTTGGGAGATCACTTTGTGGTTTTCACTGATCACAAGAGTCTCAATTACATCTTCACTCAGCGTGATTTGAATCTGAGACAACGTAGGTGGGTCGAGTATCTTCAATCCTTCAACTTTGAATTTTCCTATATGCTGGGAAAGGGCAATGTAATGGCTCATGCGTTGAGCAGGAGAACTCCGATTCAGGCAATTCAGAATGCCAGCAGTGAGTGGCATCTTATGGCTCTGTTCTCTAAGATGCATTTAGAGGTTCATGAAAAACATGGGCAAGCTTTCTTATCATCTGTAGTTTTTACCTCTACCCTTCTTGATTGGGTAAGAATGAGGTAGCTATCAGATTCAAAGGCCATAGTCCTTTGAGACAGTGTGTCAGGAGGGGACCCTCTTCCTGGATGAACTATGGGCAAGGATGGGATCTTGCGTTTCCATGGATGGGTATGGGTGCCAACAGACATACATGAAGAGCTGATGCTGGATTTTCATTCCTCAATTTGGGTTGTTCATCTTGGCATCACCAAGATGTATCGTGATCTACACCTCCAGTACTGGTGTCCAGGTATGAAGAGAGATGTTTCTGGTTTTGTTATGAGATGTTCTACTTGTCAGCAGGTGAAAGCAGAGCATCATCGACCAGTGGGGATTTTGTAGCAGTTACCCATTCCCGAGTGGAAGTGGAACGATGTCACGATGGACTTTGTGACTGGGTTACCGAGGTCACCTCAGGGGAGTGATTCTGTTTGGGTTGTCTTTGATAGGCTTACGAAGGTTTCACACTTCGTTCCAATCAAAGATACCTTCAGTGTTGATGATCTGGGATGATTGTACATCCGAGATATTGTACGTCTACATGGAGTTCCACACTCTATTGTTTCAGTGAGGGATGTGCGCATTACCTCTTAGTTCTGGCAGGGACTTCAGAAGGCTTTGGGTATACATGTACTTTTGAGTACAACATACCATCCCCATACTGATGGCCAGTCAGAGCGCACGATCCAGGTGCTTGAGGATATGCTCCGAGCATGCATTCTAGACTTTGGCGGTTCTTGGGAGAAACATATTCCCCTTATGGAGTTCTCCTACAACAATAGTTTTCAGGAGACCATTCAGATGAAACCTTACGAGGATTTGTACGGTAGGCCATGTCGATCACCTTTGTTCTGGAAGGAGGCAGGAGTGGCTACTTTGCTAGGACCTCGTCTTGTTCAGGAGACCTCAGAGTAGATAGAGTTTATTTGGAAGAGGATGGCTACAATATAGTCTCGACAAAAGTCTTATGATGATCAGCGGAGATGACCTATAGAGTTCGAGGTCGGGGATCAGGTTTTCTAGCGTGTCTCACTGAGGATGGGACACAAGAGGATTTGGAGACAGGGTATGCTTTCACCATATTACCTTGGGCCATTTGAGGTGTTGGAGAGATTTGGGATGGTTGCCCATCGGTTGAAGTTACCTCAGAGGTACCGAGCTATGCACTAAGTCTTCCACGTTTCTCAGCTCCAACGTTAATTTTCAGACTCTTCTCATGTCTTTAAATGCGATGACGTTGAGCTCGAAGTGGATGCATCATTTGAGGAGCATCCTATCCGGATTTTCAATCATAGTACGAAGGTTCTCCGTGGACAGTCTGTTCCTTTGGTACAGGTGCTATGGCAGCACGGGCAAGTACAGGACGAGACCTGGGAGATGGAGGTAGATGTACGATCGCAGTGGCCGAAGCTATTTGGGGTTTCTCCTTCTACGCCTCACTAGGGAAATTTGGGGAAAAATTTTGTTATGGGGGGAATTCTGTAAGAACCTGGATCTTCTTTTAAGGTATGTCTTTCCTTTTTCTGGAGATTTCAAGAAAAATGAAGTTTCTAGAAAATTTTGAAGTACATGTGTGTACATTCTAAGTACATGCTGTGTACACTTTTCCTGCTTGATGTTGTGTGTTGGCTGTGTTCGGGCCACACACACGGTGTGTAGGGGTGACGTGGAGGCCAATTTTGGTGGAGTACAGAAAGACCTAGTACATGTCGTGTACTTTTTTTTCATTAAACGGACTGGGGTCGCGCCTGATCACCATAAACATCTTCTTCTAGGTCCTATTCATCAGAGAGCACCGAGAATCCATGAATCGTCAACGAGCCACCGTTCCTCCATCCGTTCTCCGATTCGAGCAACATTGATTGTGTTGGAATCGCAGCGGTGATTTATTCAATCTTCTTCATCCTTGTTTTCCAATTCTTCCTCTTTCTAATGTTAGCGTGGTTTGAGTGTTTTGGATGTTTCCTCATATCTACTATGTTCAAGGGAGAATCAGTTGTTTTGGTTTAAGTATATCTATCTCTTAGGATCAAGGTATGTGGTTTGTGCCTTATCATTCAATGTCTTTGAGTTTTATATGCAAATTCCACCAATACCGGTGAAAGAGGTATTGTGTGTTTACCTTTTTTCCCTTGTTTTTTTCCTTCCTTACTTGTATGATTTTGTAGAAGTAAATTAATCATGTTAGATTATAATTTGTTGTTCTTGGGTGTTTTTTCCATTCTTTTCTCTTTTTAGTACCATTGGGTCCTTTTTAGCCTTGGCCGTTATGACTATTGCCATGCCTTGTGTCTATAAGATAGACTGTTTTGTATTACATGCTTGTTGCCTTGTAGACTGTTATCCAAGTATCTCTATAAGTGTACTTTGGTTATCCATGTAGCTCTGTAAGCTTACTTTGGCCTTATAGCATTATCATCCACTGACTGGCATGAGGCCATGAGAACCTGGTGCTCTAGACTATAATGGATAGACCAAGTGAATTGACCGAGATAACATCCTCAGAGAGTCTCTATACATTGGGGCTAAGAGGGTTAGACCACGTGATCTTCCTTAGAGAGTCCCTTAATACCCTAGAATATATAGGGAATTGACTGAGTGAGCTTCCCTAGAGAGTCTCATAAATTTGTATGACCAAGCCAGAGGGGTTAGGCTGAGTGCATTGCCTAGAGGGTTGTGGTACTTCGTGGTTAGGACTAGAGGGGATGGCTTCAGGTACTTCCTAGAGGGTTTCCTATTTGTGTTAGTTGATTGCATTGATAATGATATTGTTGTGGGTTATTGCTGTTATGTATCATGCTCCTTTACTGCTTATTGTTTACTGCCTACTGCTTTGTTGTTGCTGTTTACTTCTTATTGTACTATTACCTGCCACATACTCACTGACTTTTAGGCACAGATCTTCGGGTGGTTTCCTACTGGGATTTTATCTCACACCATGTTTGGGACATTATTTTGGGACAAAGCAGACTATTTTGTTGTAGGTATAGACAAGGTAAATATCCCTTCAACTTCAGGTACTTGATTACATGGAGCAGGAGAGCATGGGACCAAGATCTGTCTTGCGATGCTGAAGAGCTGTTTACTTTTCTTTTGCACTTGTTTTTGTTCTGTGGTGTTTTCAGCATTGTGACTTGTTTGGCCTCTTTCCTAGAGTTGTATCTTGCATCATTCCATATATACAAATGTTCTTAAGTTTATTGATTTAGTCTTCTGCTATTTATTATTGTTGGTTATTCACTGCTTCCGCTATTGCATATTTTTCTATTCCTGTTGTGTACTCTTCCAATGAGGGCATAGTTTCCCCACTATCACACTGAAGGACCTTACTGCTAGTCGGAAGCCTCTGGCATTTGGGGAAATGTGCTTGAGACCATGTGACCAACCGGGTATGGGGCGCCTCTGGGTGGCTTCAGGAACCATGACTTTACAGTTTTTTTCAATCAAAGAAGTATTTTTTGAACATTTTTTTTCATGTAAAGAGAATTAAGTATTTAAAAAACATGATTAAAAAGAATAATTTAGTGCATGACCATGATTTTTTTTGAATATAATTGATACTTTCATTAGTTTATTTTAACCATGCATTTATAAAATGTCTTGAAAAGGGAAATGCTACAACTTTTCTATGCAATCAAACTAGGAGATGTTTCTCTCAACCTACATATTCCACTCATTATTTCAAGACTCCCTGTATTTTTCTGGTACATGATAAAGATTATAGTAAGCTCCATTTGAAATCCTCATCTTAGTTCACTCTTGGAATAGAACATGATTCGTTTTGTTGGATACAAAATTTGGTTCATGTGTATAGTTCTAGTTTAGTATTATAGGTTTCATGTTTTCTTTTTTATATAATGTATATTCCTACCAATTTATCCTAAATAGTATTTTGTGATTGATATTTCTTATTACTGTATCTCTATTATGTTATATTGAATGCGAAATATTAATTTATTTAAAATTTGGGTTTTGAATTTTTATTTTAAATAACTTATTTCTTCATTAATGGTAGTCAAATTTATAGACATTACTTATTAGATTCCCAATATTTTTCTAGGGTTTTTTTTATTTTTAGTTATTCTTACGAAACTTGTCCAAATATAATCGTTAATTATTTGAAATTTAGTATGGTTTAGTTTTGTATTATAAGAGTTGATGCAGGTCACTCCATGGTGTATGTTTTGAATAAAAATGGATATTATTTGAAAAAAAAAAATTTGTAATGATCTAGTTATTTAGTATGAGGATACACAAATCAATATTAATATTCTTTATTCATTGTTGGTTATGGAGTCACGTATCATTTATCATGTATAATTGAAACACTAATCCTATATATATAAGAAGTTGTCATATCCCACTTCTATTCCCATTATTTTCTTATAGGAGGTTTCTTATGATGAGTCTAGTTTTATCCACCACCAACGAAGGCAGTGAGTTCGACATCAGATTAGAGTAATGTTTCTTCAGTTTTTAGTCTATGGATAAATTTTAATTACGGATTTTGTGATTTTTGGGTTCTCTATATTTTTTTAGAACATTTTTGATACTTCTATTTTTATATTGAGATTATTCTAGAAACCGTACTTTGTAACAATGAATTTTTTATCCATAGAAAGAAATAATAAATTGAACATATTATTATATTCTATCTAATTTAAATTATATTCCCTTAATGACGATTTATCAGAAGAAATTGTTTCATACCTAAACTGATGTTCCTAATGTTTTGTTTTGGTTATTTTTTTTGTTAATATGTTTCAATATGTATATCATGGAGAAGATGGGTGATAGATAGATATTTAACCCAGAGGTAAAGGTACAACCCATACATTTTCTTAAAGATTAATGAAGAGTTTGGTTGTTATCTTATAATACATGTTTAGATAGAACCCTTTTTGGATGGGCATGATGTGAGTTTTAGGGAAGCTTATGATGATGTTGGGGGGGGGGGGGAAGGCGGGGACATGGGTCAACATAAGTTTTCATTCTTCATTGTGGTTAGGTTCTTCATCGCCTCTATTTGTTTCATTGATTTCTTTCTGTTGGTTTTAAGGTATGATTTATTTATTCATGGAAGCATCTATCTATTTGGATTGTGTTGTATTTGAGTAGAAATTATTTAGGTTGGACAACATTGTTTACCCTTGGGAGGGCCTGATTCTTTTGTAGGTAGGTAGTTGTATTCTCTTGTCTGTTTGATCAGTCGTTGTGGGGAGTATCTTTTTATTGGTGGTGGTGATGTGCTTTTGGTTTTTTTTGGTTTTTTATTTGATTTATTGTGTTTTTGGTTGGAAAATTATACGGAATGATGTTTTGGAGTTAGAAGATGATGGCGATGTTAGGTTTCTTTCTTTTAATGGTTTTGTCTCTTGGATGTGGGTTGATCTCATTCCATCCCACATAAATCTATTAGAATTTAACAATGAACAAGATAAATCATGGTCAAGTAACCACATAAATGTTATCATTAGATGATTTCATTTTCATTACACATTTTATTTTTAGTACTGACATAGAACTCCCCATTTTCTCTTTAGTTTCTCCTCTTTTCATTTTTGTCTATCTTCCTTTGTATTATTCTATGATCATTTTTATGTAGGACTTGAGACAAATTCTTATCCTAGTGTGAAATGTTTATTCATGGCGCGACATGTGTCAAATTATATCATTTCATTATGAGACCTATTCCTTCTCATTTAATCCTCAGTCAGCAACCAAATTCAAGAAATCTAGTTAATATCTTATATTTGTGTCCCTGCAGAATCTGGGATGATCTTTTAATCTTCAATTACTCAAAATCTTTCTCAATGAACGATCTGTTCCTCCATGCTGTGATGTTTACATGGATCGAAACACTATTATTATTTTATACCATACATCATGGCATGTAATATAAACAAAAATATGACATATACCCCTTCAATACCAATCATAGTGGATCACTAACATTATAGTTCTTGAACCTTATAAATGGTAGCACTAATAAATCATCCTTATCCTTGATTCATGGAATCACATGTGTCTTCATAGTGTGTCTTCATGATTCCTCAAAAAAAAAATTCTGTATATGAATTCATAACAGTGTAACACCCTCATCTCATGATATTGCTTTCTGTAGGGAGTGACACTAAATTTTTCCAATAATCTCTTCATGATGTTTTTATTATCCTCAAATATTGACTACTATATTTCAAAATAAATTGTACAAAAATTTTAGTAACCCTTATGAAAATTCATATTAACCTTATGAAGTAGGGAATTTTCATTTTTTAAATCATGTATTCCTAATTCATGGAAAAACAGTACCAACCTAAAACTTATGGAATTCTATAAGATAAGTGGTTTCCCCATGGCCATCCCCCATAGATAGGATCATGTACTTTGGTAAGGTTGTGGAGTGACCCTATGCATCACAAAGAAACTTCTCCCTGGTATTCAAAGATGGTAAAACATTTCCAACTCATTCATTCCTTTCAAATTATAGTGTTTTTTCTTTTCACATCTCTCTAGAATACTATTAAAAAAATACAACCCAATGATTTGGTGCAGATATACAACACATGATCTTGAGTAAAAAAAAATTTAAGTTGTATATCATTATTATATACCTTAACCTCTAAAAAATTATGGTGGATCTCAATGTGTTTTTTGTGAGTGTTATGATAGACTATTTTCTATTTCGATATCTCTTTTATTATCTCATTAAATCATTATTGGATATTTCATGAATTTATTCATGTATTCCAACTAATTACTTATCCATATAAAAGTGTATATATTTTTCTTACTATGGGGGTTGCTATAGTGGGTTGGGGTGGGGGTATGGTGGGGGTGGCCAAGGGATGTGGTATGTTGTAGGGGGTTGTGGTTGCTAGGGCAGGGGGTGGCTGCTATAGTTGTTTGGGGGTGGAAGGGGGTTGTAGGGGGGGTGGACAAGGGTTGGAGGGTTGCTGTGGGGGGGGGGGGGGGGGGTGGAAGGTGTGTCCACGGGTTGCAGCTAGAGGGGGAAGTGGGTTGTGGGGGAGGTTGTTGTGGGGTGTGGTTCCTAATGCAGTGGGGTGTGGGCACTGCTATAGTGGGTTGGGTGTGTGATGGGTGTTGGAGGGTGGTAGGGGGTTGTGGTGCTGCTGTAGGGGTTGGGGTGTTTTAGGGGTAGGAGGGTTACTGGGGGCAGGGGCAGTAGGGCTGATGTGGGGGTGTCCATTGGCAGGGGGCTGGGGGTGGTAGTGGAGTGTGGGGACTGCTGTAGTGGGGGGGGGGGGAAGGTGGCCAGGGGTAGGGGGGTTGTTATAGGGGGTGGGCATATTTGGGGGTTGGGGTGGAAGTGGGTTGTGGGGGATACTACAGTGGGGGTGGGGGTGCTGTAGGGGTTTTGGGGGTGGGGCAAGGTGGATAGGGGTTGGAGGGACTCAGTAGGGGGATGGGGGTTTCCAAGGGTTAGAGGGTAGTAGTGGGATGTGGGGGCTACAACAGTGGGGGTGGGGGTGTAGTGGGAGATTAGGGTGGCCAAGGGTAGGGGGGATGCTGTAGGGGTGGTAGGGGGTTGTGTGTGTGTGTGTGTGGTTGTGGGGGGGGGGGGGTAACCTATGTGTTTTCCACACTGTATGTAATGATTTATTACATGTATCATTTACATATATATTAAAAACTCATTCAACTATATTACTTTTATTTTATATTTTTTTAGTTATTGGTGTTTTAGTGCTTCTATTTTAAATTTTATCATGAAAGTGTGATTTTATATGTTAACTTTTGGTTATCGTATGCTAGTACAGACATCCTGATAGAGTTGAAGAGAATCAAATAGCCAAAAAATAGTACCATGAAATGCATATACATTTTAATTTTAGTATTCATAAAATTATGTTTCTTTAATATATATTTAGTTTTTCAAAATGTAGGTTACCTTATTTTTTTCCTATACTTGTAGTTTCTATACTTAAAAATTTCATTACCTTATATAAAAACCCGTTTCTTTTATTCTCTTAATATATATGTTGTTTTCCTAAATGATTTCCATTTTATTCAATTTGAATTAAGAATTTAGTATTACTTACCTAATATACAAATAGGATTTCAATTACATAATATTCATATTAATTTTTATCTTTTAACTTTGTATCGAATACAATTTACTTAATACAAGTAGACAATTTCAATTATCAATATCAAAATCAGTTTATATTAAATAAGAATTCATATTAAATAACTTAATCTGTAGTTAATATAACTATTTCATGTGTGAGAGTCACTCGAGTGGAGTGGGACCAGAATTCCGGACCCTTGCTCATGTGACCCTTCCCTATTCGTCTGTGGAGAAGTAGAATGGAAGAGGTTGACATCGTAAAAAGGTGTATCTTATGACAGACACTAACTCTCCTTGGAAAAAAAGATCTGATCTCATGTGTGCCATGTGGGATAGTTTATTCATTAGATGGAGGAATATTAGAATATGGGGTGGCCTTCATTTGGAAATCCCAGCATCCGAGCACTTGAGGTTCATGAAGGGGTGAGAAGAACTAACATATGAGGGGAAGAAAATGGAAACTGAGGACGACTAGTAAGTCAAAGTTCTGGGTACAAGTGAGAAGAATAGTTTAGACCCGAGTTGTGCAAATTGAAATCTAAATACACATTTGGTGGAAGATATCATTCTCGAGTAGTTCTAGTTCTAATTGCTTGGAGGTCTCTCTCAAACATGAGGACAACCATTGGAGAACAGAGTCAAACATAAGTATGTTCTTGTTGGGCACTACTATTTTCCGCTTCTAAAAGAAATATATATTGATTACCTTTCCCTAAAAGATTAAAATATTAGATTATATTATCTTCATCCTCCCTAGTGTGTCTAAAAGAAATCAATATTTCATTCATTTCCCTAAAATATTAGAATTATATATTATACTTTCTTCAGCCCCTCTGGTGTGTATAAATGAAATATATCTTGTTTTAATTTCCCTACAAGAGAATAATTTTAGATACTATGGAAAAAGATTCAATGATTCCTAAAACATTTCATGCACTATCTAAAATTTTCGAAGATGGTTCCTACATGCTTACTTGCAGATATCATATTTCCTTTTCTGGTGCTTTTGTTATTGATTTTTGTGCTTAAACTGTGAAATTTTATGCATGCTCACTGTACTTATTTTTACTATCCCAGAAAATTTAAAATATACTAGTTTGTTTGGATATAATTTTGAGTGTTAACATAATATGAAAGTTGTGATAGACACATTAAATGTTTTTTTGTTGAAATTATATTTGAATGTTAATTTGTTAAATTCATGTTCACTATCAACAAGAATTGTAATGTCTAAATATTGAGTTTGCTAATGGTTTCAACTAATGTATATATAGGAATAAAAATCAATTACATTTTTATTTTCTGTTTTACAGGTGATTCAATTTTTATACCAGATTTTTTCAACAAAGAGAGAGAGAGGAAAGAGTCTTGGGATTGGAAGATGTCACTCAGGGAATCATTCTACCTCATTTAATTTTTTTTATGCCTCTTCTTTCCTCTTAATTTCATAATTCATTTTGAGTTTATTTGTCACAGCTTTCATGTGTTATTTTGATCTTATAGAGTGAATATGATGCTATTTTCATATACTGAATGAGAAGTTCATTTCAATACAAATGAAATTTAATTTATTTTTATATAAGGTCTCTATAAATTAATGTAGTTTCCTTTAGTAAACATGCGAGTAATATTATTTGGTTCATTTTGTTGCAACACATCATATCGAAATACTTCATAATTATGTAATCATGCATAAGTTATTTATTTTTTTATTGAGTATTTTAGTAGTTAAATCACTCTTCTTTAATCATTCATCACACAATTGGTATAGACTAGTTCAGTCCGTCCAATCTTGTACATATTTAACAATTTTCATAGATCAGTACAGGGGGAGGTGGGGGGGGGGGCTTTCTAGGGGTGTATAGGAGGGGGTGTCTAGGATGGGGTGGGGGGGTAAGGGGATGTCCATGAGGTCTTTGTAGGGGGTGGGCTAGTATAGGGGTTGGGGGTGTAAGGGGCTGTCAAGGGGGTGGGCTACTGTAGGGGGTGCTAGGGTGTGTTCGAGGGGGGGGGGTAAGGGGGGTAGTATAGGGGGTGTCCAGGAGGGGGGTGTCTAGGAGTGAGGGGTGTCTCGGAGGGTTTGGGACTTGGGGGTGAATGGGGAGGGGGTTCAAGGGGTTGTAGGGGGTGTCTGGGAGTGCAAGGGGGCTATCCAAGGGGCATGGGGTTGCAGAGGGTGGGGATGTTCAAGGGGCATGTCTAGGGGGTTGTTCAAGGGGGTTCTAGGGGCTGTCCAGGGGGTGCAAGGGGCTATTTAGGGGGGTATGGGGGTATAGGGGGTGAAAGGGGGTTGTCCAGGGGGCAAGGGGGTGCAGGGGGTGGTGGATATCCCAGGGGGCATGGTGGTGTGAGGGGGGGGGGGGGGTCAAGGGGTGCTAGGGGATGTCTAGGGGGTGAAAGGGGGCTGTCTAGGGGGGAATGGGGGTGCTGGGGTGTTCAAGGGGTGGGGGGTTCTCTGGGTCTATCCAGGGGAGTGTTCAAGGGGGTGCAAGGGGGCTATCTATGTGGGGAAAGGGGGCTATCCAGTGGGGGAATGGGGTGCAGGGGGTGAATGGGGGCTTTCCAGGGGGCATGAGGGTGCAGGGGTGTAGTGGGGTTGTCCAAGGGGCATTAGGGTGTTGGGGATGTTCATGGGGGTGAAAGGGGGATTTCCAGGGGTGAAAGGGGGATGTCTATGGGGCATGGGGTGTAGGGGGTGTTTAAGGGGGTGCAAGGGGGCTGTAGAAGGGGATTGGGGGTTCAGGGGTGTGTTCAAGTGGGTGAAAGGGGTTTTCCATGGGGTGGAAGGGGACTGCCTATGGAGGAATGAGGTGTGAGGGGGGAGGTGGTTGTCCAGGGGGAATGGGTTATTAGGGGGTGTTCAAGGGGGTTCAAGGGGGCTGTCCAGGGGGTGTAAGTGGGCTATCCTAGGGGCATGTGGGTGAGGGGGGGTGTTCATGGGTTTTCAAGGGGGCTATCTAAGGGGGTGCAAGAGGGCCGTCTAGGGGGCATGAGTTGTGCATGGGGGTGCAAGGGTATGTCTAGTGGGGAGGGGCATTGGGGGGAAGGGGGATGGGGTGTTTAAGGGGGTGAAATGGGGTGTCAAAGGGGAATGATGTGCAACGGGGCTATCTGTGGGGGAAATGGGTGCGGGGGGCGGGGGGTGCCATGGGGATGAATCAATTTATTTATACTATATAAATTTTATAGCCACAGTTTTAACCATGGTTGTAGGGGCCTTGTGTGATGGTTAAAACCATGGCAGTAGGCCCATACTACCACAGTTAAAACCATAGCACAAGGCCCATACTACTACAGTTAAAACCATAGATATTGGTGGCCTATTTCCATGGCGATAACAACCACAATTTTTCAAAACTATGGATATTGGAAATTTCCACGGTTTTTAGGCCTACAACCATAGTTTATGTTTATTTTCTTATTGTGTTTGGGACACTAGAAGTAGGTTTTGAAGGTGTTGCACCCATACCAGAGTGGTAATAGATCTATATCTTCTAGAGGGATGTCAACAATTCTAGAACCATCGAAGATAGTGGGATATCAGTTTGTTGGTAATGGAATAAAGGAATGATATTATTTTGGGAAGTTTTAATTCTGGGAAGAGCCACATGTTAGTTGTTGTTCTCAAGAACATGCTAAAATGAGGCACCTCTATGTGGTTGATAGAGCGCTAGTGGAGTCAGATGTAGGGTCTGAGATAGTTCAAAGTGTAATTATTGTTGTATCATATTTATCGGTTTCATTATTTTATATTGTTTTATCTATTTCATTTATTTCTACCCATACTATAGATGTATTGATGTTTCCAATAGAGTTTATGCGGTATGTGATGGAGTTGTTAATGCCACTTTGTAATAATTGTGAGAAGGTTATTAGGTGTCTGTCTTGTGCGCCCATTATGATAGACGTCAAGATGGAAGGTGATTTTCCATTTTCATAAATGGACATCTTCAATGTAATCCTCAGTAAGGATTTGATGGATCATTTTCAGGAACACATCAATTGCTATAGGATGTGAGGGAGTTATTGTGGAACATAATGGTAGTGCCAATGTTTTTCAAGGTAAATGGGATCTTCAGTTAGGATGTGCTGGCCATCCACTTCTAGAATTTAGAAATCTCATTTTTTATTTATCATTACTACCATTAGAGTAGGATAATGGTTCTCCTGAAGTTTTATTACCTCATGTGGTGGATGAGTTCCCAGATGTTTTTTCCTCATGATTTTTTGAGTTTTCCACTAGACAGGGCTATTGAGTTTTCTATATATTTCTAATTGGAATGCAGATGATATCTCTTCCCTTATATTGTAGGACCCTTCCATGTTGAGGGTATTGATGATACGATTGGAAGATTTGAAATCCAATGGATTCATTCATTAGAGCATCTAACCTAGGGTCACCCAAGTTCTCTTCATGAAAAAGGACGTTGGATCTCTTAAATAATGTATTGATTACAAAAATCTGAAAAACATGATCATCAAGAACAAGTACCCTCTGCTCAGTATTGATGAAATTTATGATCATCTGATGCGATAATGGTGGTTTTCTAAAATTGTTTTACATTCTGGTTATCACCATGTTAGAGTGAGAGAGGTCAATAATCAGAAAACATCATTCTAGAGAAGGTGAAACCATTTCAAGTACATTTTCATTTCCTTTGGGTTGGAAAATTCTCCAGCGATCACTATGGAACTTATGAACATGTTGTTACACCAATATCATGACTCTTTTATTATTGTGTTTGTGGAAGAAAAAAAAATTTATTCTAAATTTGAGGAGGAGCATGACTGGAACTTGAGAACTATTTTGAGCACTATTTGGGACCATCACCTCTATAAATGTTTTTTAAAGTGCACATTCTGTATCAAGGAGGTGAAGTTTATGGGTCATGTGATCTTAGAGTAAAGGGTTTCGGTGGACCCCTAGAACATTAGTGCACTTATTTTATGTGGACACCCAAAGAATATTTTTAAGATTATGATATTTTAGGTAATGTAAAGATATTAATGGTGATTCCTTAAATAATTCTCTTGGATTTCTTCATCCATGACTTCCCTTACCTAGAAGGGGGAAAATTTTGAATGGATCCTAGAATGTCAAGCATACTTTTAAGAGATTAAGTGGTGGTAGACAATCACCCCAATTTTAATCATTCAGAATCTTGAAAGTGTTATGAGGTTTATTTTGATTCCTTGAGTATGGGTATTAGGTGTGTGTTGATATAGGATGACCATTTGGTGGCTAATATTTATCACTTGATCCAACAAAATGTGAATAATTACCCAACCCATGACTTGGAGTTTGAAGCAGGGATGAATGCCTGGAAGATGATGCATCATTATCTTTTTTTTGGGAGAATTTTGTGTTTTATTATGATTATTTGAGTTTGGTATATATTTTCTCCCAGAAATATTTAAACTTGAGAAATCATTGTTGGGTTGTGTACTTGAAGGGGTTGGACCTTGAAATAGTTTATACCCCGAGAAAAGGTAATGTTGTGATAATTGATTTGAACAGAAAATTCCCAATAGAAGCACCAAAAATGTGTAGTGAAGATTTGGATTCAATGATTCTCTTTGATGAGATTCACCTGGAGTATATGGAGCATAGTTGAAGAGTTTTTTTATCTAGTGTGAATTTTACACCTTTCCTCTTGGAATTTATTCAATAGGAGAATCCAAATGATGAGTGTTGTTGGTGCTCAATGTTTTCTCCTCTTGGTGGGAAGGATCCTTGTGAGTGGTCATTGTCTCCTGAGGGTGATTTTTGTTTTAGTGGACACTTTTTGGTTCCCTTAATGTTATGGAAGATAGTGATGAATGATATAAATATGTTTCATTGGGTCGTTCATCCTATAACTATCAAGATATTTGATGATTTCCACTGATAGTTTTGATGGCTCGGAATAAGATGGAATATAGCTAACTTTGTTTCACGTTGTAATATGTGTTTGTAGCTTAAATCATAAAAATAGTGACCTTACGGTTTTCTATAACCATTACCTACTTCTACCAGGAAGTGGGACAAGATATCCATGAATTTCATTATGGTATTACCTTATACACCCAGGGGGCGAATGATATTTGGGTAGTGAATGACCATCAGACCAAGTTATATCAATTCATTCCGATTAGATATTCGAAAAAAGTTGATGAGTTGAACCGGTTGTATGTTTAGGAGGTTATGATGATCCATGGTGTGTCATAAACTATTGTTTCTAGTTGGGATCCCATTTCACCAATCTATTTTGATAAGGCCTTCAGAATTGAATAGGGTTTCCAGTCAAATTGAGCATGGATTGCCATCCTCAAACATATGGTTAGAGAAAGCGAGCAAATTATATTTTGTAGAACATGCTCTAAGCATGTGTTCTAGATTTTGGTGGATCTTGGTATATCCATTTGGGATTGGTCGAGTCCAGATAAAACAAAATTTTGTAATCTTCAATTCAGATGGATCCTTTTGAGGTTCTTTAAGCTCAGCCTTATTAGTCCCCTTTGTGTTGGGCTGATGTGGGTGAGGACTCATTATTGGGGATGACCATTGTGTAGGAAACATCTGAGAAATTTAAGTTAATAAAAAAGTGTTTTCTATAGACCATAGTCAATATATGTTTTATTTTGATCATAGGTATCAGGATTTAGAAATCTTTATGGGTGATCTGAAGTTTCAAAAAGTAACACCCTTCATGGGACATTGTCATTTGTGTAAGAAAGGGATGTTTACAACAAGGTATGTTGGGCCTTTTATGATTATTGAGATAATTAGTAAGTTGGAATAGCTGTTGGATTTCCTTAAAATTTGAAAATGATTCATGATGTATTCCATGTTTTCCAATTGAAAAGTTATAATCAAAATTTGTCCCATGTGTTGAAATAGAAGAAGTAATAATTTTATCCCAATCTATCTATGTTTGAGTAGCTAATAATAATGGAAGATTACAATGAGAAGGTTCTTCATAATAAGTTTATTCCATTGGTCTGAGTTCTTTAGAAGCATGTTTGCGATGAACATGAGACTTGGGAGTACAGTTCTTGGGTTAAAAGGGGTACCAATTCTTGTTTTTGGACGAGGAATCGAGATGAGTTTCTGGGGGTGGAATTATTTCATGGTGGGGAGAATTTTAACATCTCTATCTTCATTTTCAGGTATTCATTTTGATTAATTATGATCCCAATTTTATCCTTGAGTTTTCATCAATGTTTTTTTATAAAATGGGAGGGTTTGTGTTGACAATAAGGGGATCCTAGTTGGCACATGGTTTCTCAAATTTTTCTTCCGTACTTAGGAAATCATAGGACAAAACTGAATTTTTGGGTAGTGGATATCACACAGTTAGTGCACAGGTTTTTCAAACCATGCAAGATAACCATGCGTAAATTTTCTTTGGGAGTTAGGGGGTGCATGGTTACCATACAATTTAGAAAATTTTACGGTAAAATTTGGTGATCTGTCTTAGTAATTAAAAAGTGTACATTTAACTTAGTTTCTTCTTAGATTTTAACCCCAATTCTCCCTATAATCAATATGTTTGTTCTCTCCAGCCATAGTTTCCTCCACCTCAACCTCTTGGTTCCCTTTAACTACTTCGTTTTGGCGTATTTGGTGTGGATTAATCGAGTAAACATAATGTAATTGATCTATCCCTTTGTTTCTTCCCACTTTATATTTTTTTCTTCCCACATTCTTTAGTTCCTATTTTTGAGTTTATGTTACACCTAGAGGGGGTTTTATCTTAGGATATTAGGGGATATATTAATTGGTTTTCGGTTGATCTTTCCCTTATTTGGTCTTGTGGATTTTCAATTGTTGGATTCCTTCAATTTTTGGAAGTTTCCAAGTATGACGTAGATGGTTCCATACTCTAAAAGTTTTAGATTATTTTTATATTCTTGTTTGGCACTATAAAATATGTTCTATGAATTTATTATGTGGTGAGAAATATGTTTTGGAAACATTTTAAAGTGTATTTTTGAAGAAATTTGTATTTTCAAAAGAAAATGGTGCTTCTTTGATGTGTTTTTTGAATTATGTGAAACGTGTGAAATGTTTTTTCAAGGGAACTTGAGTTGAGAATGTGTTTAAAGTGGGTTTTAATGGAAAATGTGTTATTTTGGCATTTGGTATTTTAGTGTGAACAATTAAATGTGATTTTTGAATAAAGTAAATGATGTGATGCATATTATTAAGTGAATTTAGTTTGTATGTGGATTTTGAAAGAGATCGGCTCATAGAAATGGATAAATAGATTATGCGATTTTCTTGTAAATATTCCAAATGGGATTCATGGATTGTGCATGTCATGGAAAATGTGTTTTGAAATGGTTTTTTTGTGTGTAAAATGTAAATTTTTTTAATTGTGAAAATGGTGGTTTAGTATGTGATGAATTGTGAAAGCAGTGATTTCCTTCTGTGCTTGTGATGCTTGGAATCCTTATTTAAAAGTGGTGATTTGTGTGATAAGTGAATGGTAATTGAGAAAAAAGGGAATATCAGGTATCTAGGTGGGTAAACTATAACAATTACACTAGAGATTAGGAAGTGGAAATCCCGGATTATTCTAGTATACTTGACACTTGTTGATTCAGAAGTGGTAACACCCATATTCACTTAGCAGGATTTATGCTCTCAACACTAACTAAACATGTTTTATGATCGGAGACCACAAGCCCCTTAATATGGTACCCTGAGTGGCTCATTCTCAAGAATGTTTTGGCTTTAATCAATAATTTGGATACCACTATGACATTTGGATAGTCCCCCCTAATGGCTTCTTCTTGGGAATTCTTCTAGTATTTGAGTTAGAGGATATTGATCAACAAGGAATGAGGTTCTTAGTGACTCACTTGTGCTGGACAACGTTTATGGATTTGACCATAGTGGTCTCTCATGATATTATATATGTGACATGTTTCAAACTATTTATATAGAATGGACCTTGTATACCTTTTTTGAATTAGACTAGTCTTTTTTGAAAAATGGTTTATCTTAAAAAAATGTTTTCCTAAAACAATTTACTTTAAATATCCTCTGATAATGTTTCTAAGTTCTCAAATATAAATATGCATGTTGGTTTATCTTTGAATATTGTAGAATAGAATATTTTTCTTTTGGGTGGATTCATATTGGGATTTGGATCACACCCTACATACACCTTTTGGGGTATCTAGACATTGTTATGTAGGACCAAGGTAGAGGAAATATGTGTCGTTGTGATGGTGCTCCCAGTTTCCATGGAGTTCCAGTTGTTAGAGGTGTTGGTGGTGGTTTCTTGAGGGTGACATAACCATGTTGCATGGAGGATTTAGAGATGTTTAGCTTCCCCATTTTTATGTTTAAATTTTGATTTTTGTTTAAATAATAAATCATTGATTCTAAAAATTATTGCACCACATTTGGTTATGGTTATTGGTTATCAGTTTCGTTACCTTTGTTGGATGGACATTTTAAATTAAATGGGTAAAATTATTCCAAAATCATATTGTTGATACCCAGATACTAGGTTCTATCCCATGGGGTTTGGGAACACCATATGGGCCTTTCCTTGGGATATTTTAGTTGTTGGGTTTGATGGAATCCTAACTTAGTTCAGGAAATAAATGAAATTAGGTTCATGTTACAAAAACATATTTCAAGGAAAGGAATTTGAGATGAAACCCTTACCTAGAACCTAAAATAGTTTTTAAAATTCATAAAAACTGATGAATAATTAAACCAAGTTCATATAATACATACCGAAAAACATTATTCATAACTATAACCATTTATAATTATCATTTATAATCATTTTTACATATATATAAGTCAATTTTTTACTATTTTCAATAGTAAGTGTTACTAATCATTATTAGTTTGGACTAGTTTCATAAAAAATGTGTCTTTATTCATTATTTTTGAAAGTTTCATCAATATATGTCAATTAATGGTTTCAGTGTATATGTTAGATTATAGTTAGGATGGTATAATTTCAATCCACTGATATTTTGGTTACAAACCATGAAGATAAAATTGAAGATGATAATGTTTCAGTGATTCGTGACAAATAAAAGTTTTTTTATTGATTAATGAGTTAAATTTTAATTAAACCTTACCAATAAAAAATAAAAAATTATTCAGATATTTATATCTTATTATAAAATTATATATTTTATCATATTATTCTATGTATTAAATTCATAGTATTGTTCAAGTGGGTGGTTATGTAGACCCAAAAATGAATCTATCATGATTAGTGTAACATTATGACATGGTTTAGTCATAATATCATTATAATAGAAGAATAATGATCTTAATTAGATATTATTAGTGTGATATATTATATATTAATTAAATAAAAAGTGGGTAAATTTTATTTAATGTAATTTCTTAGAATAAAGGGATAATTTTTCTCTATGTATGCTTGTTTTAAGCTATAGAATTAAAGAATATTTTTGTCGATAATATCATTAATATGATATACAATTTTTCGCAGAAAAACAATAATGATATCATAAAAACTTATTTATCCTTTCACTTTATCCTTAGGTCAATGAAAGATATGTGGTAATGAAAAACAAAAAACACCATTCCATGGAGGGTGTGTTCTACACATATACATGGATGACAATTCCATTTTCCATAAAACATGGAAAATGAGTAATATGGTTTAACATTTTAGAATATAAAATATTTCATAAATTATAAAATAACATATTATATTCCTTAATAATACCATCTTTTATTGTTAAAGGTAAAACAAAACATGAGGCATTGTGGAGGCAGTAGTGCACAATGCACGGTTAATAATTTTTTCGTAATATAAAAGGGAATAGTGATTAATGCTTGTACCATCATTATACGAAGATAAGAATATAATAATGATACTGATTTTATTTTTTAAATATTGTGTCCCTAAATTTTATGAATATAAAATGCACATATTGAAATTAATGAAAGAAAGAAAGAGTGGTTAGGAACTTATACCTCACATCTTGAATTATATACATTACAAAGGGGTTTAATTGTATGAGGTGTGGTTTTTTGTGAATACAAAAACATCCATAAGTCATATAAAATCTTTTATGATATTATCTTTTAGAGTTATGAGAAATTTAACTGGGTTTTTGTGTGAGGGTGGAGTCCATTAAAAAAAAGTAACTTTTATAAGTTTTAAAGGGTGTCATTTTTTTAAATACATAAAAACTTTCAATAATGGGAAGTTGATCTCAAGTAAAGTTACTCTAAAATTTAAAAATACTAGAAGAGAGAATTTATATGGTTTAAAATTTTCAAAAAAACACTTTTATAGGCATGTATTAAACAAGTATTATATATTTTAATAATAGTATTTTTTTACTATTTTAGCTTCTATACTAACAATTAGTTTATATATACAGTTTCGTAATCATTTTTTATAAAAATAAGGAATTAATTATTATATAATCTAGAAATAATATTCCATATTTTAAATTAATTTCAATTTATTTAATTCATAAAATTTATAAGTATTATTTTTAAAACAGAAATGAATAATGTATTATCATTTTAATGAAACTTATGTTCTAAAATGTAAAATATTGGTTTATAAATTCAATATAACATATTCTAAAATAATAACATACTTATAAAATATATATTGTTTAAGAAAATGTTTCATAAATTTCTAATTCATCTTTATATAATATAAATGACATAAAATTCAAGTAATTTTTAGAAAATGATATTTTTTATTATTCACCTAAAAACTGTCTTTTAGAAAAATCCCATAAATAATTCTTTATAAACTATTACAATGATGAATAAAAAAATAATGTCCCTTTTTTCAAAATTCAAATTATAAATTTTCAAACAATAATTTTTTTTATAAAAAGGTGATACCTAATCAAACACTCATTTTATATTAAAAGATGGTTTTTTATAATATTAAAAATTCTCACTCATATTTATTATTATTTACCAACCAAATTAGTATTATAGAAATATTCATATCAAATAAATTTAATCATCATGTATAAAAAAATTAAAATATAAATTCTTATCATATAGAGAATAAATATTTATAAAAATACATCTTTATCCAAAAAATGTCCATTTTAGTCTCTTTGACGACACTAATTGAATTTCATTTATATAAAAGTCACATTTATTTTAATTATAAAAAAATTCAATATAGTGTTTTCCTTTATTCATTCCCACTAATTTAATGGTTTGGTTTTACATGTCTAAATATACCATAGATTCATTTTTTTGGCATTTCATGTGGAACATGCTACCAAACACAGACAATTATTGAAATGTTTTAAAATATTTTAATTTTACGGTGTCAAATCCCCCCAACCCCCTCATAGTGGTTCACTAAAACTATGATTACATTTGATATTTGAAAAATTTAATTTATGAATATGGGTTCAAAAATTAATATTCTATAGTATTATAATTATAAGACATTTTAAAGTGACATTAATTAATCTTTTAAAGTTTCGTTAAATCAGTTATAATATTAAAATAAGTATTTTTTAATAATTGGATATTTTAATTAAAATATAAATTTTTCAAATATTGAATATTTTTTTCATAAAATGTACTCCATTTTATAAATCTAATCATAAAAAAATGGAAATGGTGAATTTTTGTGAATTTTCTAAAATTGTGGTAGGGAAATATGGTAATTTATGATATAAGCAAAATACTGTAATTTTTAAGTCATAATTAATGTATATATGATATAAGAACCATTATAAATAACTCTACTTAGTTATTTTATATATTTATTTATAAGTAACATTATAGATAGTCTTAAGAAAAAATAACAAATTAATGTATATAATAATCCAAAATAACTCTCTCCCCCTATAAATATCACCTTTACCACTCATTATCCTAACAGCTTATTAGCCTTCTTGATTTTATTAATTATACATAGTAACATTCTCCAGTATTTTCCCCATGTCTGAGATCTACTGGTATCAACAATAGTCAAAATCCAAGTTCCATTAGAAGGTTCTCAAGAAGACCATACTCAAGTGGTAAAATCCTCTTTCTTTCACTTTTGGATTTCATTTCATCTATTATCCTATCTTAAACTCACTTAAAAAAGTTTTATTATGAATATAGTGTCAAATATAGAGGGTAATGTAATTTTTCTAATGTAATATAAATCACAAATCCTCTTCTCTGGTCTTCTTATTTAAAAAATGAAAACATCATCGATCATGTGTCACTTCACCACGTTCATGGACAATGAGTTTTTTTGTTTTTAATTACCACCTTAAAGGCATCTAATAAAACCAAATTTATGTTTAAAAAATATAATAATACATGTATTATAACTTATTTCATGTTTTAAATCCAATATATAAATATAATATTTTACTAGTTTGTGATAGTCGTGGGAAATGCTAAAATAAACATATCATTTTTTCATTAATGTTTTTTGTAATGAATCATTCCCATATATGAAAACAAATTGATAAAAGGAACCATTTAAAATTTTACTGTTTCATCAATATCATATAATTTTACTTTTGGATTTCTGATTCTATTCTGTATGATCTATCATAATTAAATTCATGGGAACCGGTCTTAAAATCATGAAATGAATGCTCCTATAATGATAATATTAAACATTATAACTCATCAGAATGAACATAAATGTGCTTAGTAAAATTATAATATATAATAAATATTAATAATATAATTATAGTTAATTAATTAATGGATCTAATTTTATTATCCATGATATTAAGTGCAATTGTAGAACACATTCATACAAAAGGTAAGGGATCTCTCTGAACCTTGAAGTTACATTCATGTTATGATTTATCTCTTTTTACATCAATGTATTTCATTGTAATTATAATTTAAATCTTATAAATTGTTTTTCTATTTTTCAAAATTACATATCCAGATCAATTAATTATTATTTTATATGGAAATACATATTTTAAAATTTTCCCCTTTAAATTCCCCCTGATAATCAAGCTCAATTAAAGGGAATTTCTTAATTTATTACCCATTTTCAATTACACTAAATAATTGATTTTTATCAAAAATTATTTTCTAAAAATCATTCAATTTATCCTGAAAATTTATAATATTTCATTTTTGTTCTCACACAAAAAATTATTCCATTTTCCTTTTTAAATTCCATTTAATATTTTTCCTGAAACCGCACTATAGTGGATCGTTCCTAATGTTTCTTAAATAAACTTTTTACTAATTTTCACATTAATTGGATATCATTTTTCATAATCTATTTTTATATTACCTTATTAATGTCCATGTATGATGTAAATCCTTTTCATTATGGTGACTATTATGACACGACCAATGGTTATGACTTATGACAGGATTATGCAACCCGTTTTTTCCTTGGGTAACCCTTATGTCTATTCATTATGATTGATTATGAATTAGGAACATATAATCAGGAAGTTGTTATGATTAGTGTTCCCCAATAACTCTATAATACATTGAATATTGTTTAGTCTAATAATACATCATGTATTGTATTAATGAGTAAAAATAATCCATTATGGGACTTTTCCATTATGTTACATTGTCTAGATAGTTATCCTTAACTCAGAAATATGTCATGTAAGGTGTTGATTCCATGCTCGAATGCTTCCATGACCATATGATTCATGATCTATTTTCTAAAATTCCATCTTATTATCTATGTACCACTTCTTTTATGTTGTCGTGTTATTCCTTCTAACTCATGTATTATGCTATATTTTCATGTTTATACCCTTACTATGATTTTTATCTAATCCCTTAGTTTATACATTTCAGATGATATCTTATGTAGATATAGGAGATAGAATGGAGCTTGGAGCTCATTATTTAAGATTTATATAAATATTATTTGTTGTAGTTCCTTGTTTTATTTTTTATGAACCTAATCTTCCAATGAAATTTGACTACAAAATCCTTGGCTTGTATTTGATGTATAATTATTCATAAAATATTGTAATAATACATGTACAGGGAAAATGTAGTTATATTCAGTATCATATAATAGTTGGATTATTTTGGACATTATGAATGGAATATTATATTAAGAACAGTAGAGATAATTCTATCTCCATGGATATCCTTGATTGAATCCTAATGAATACCATGATACTATACATATAATTTACAATTACATGTTTATCCTTATATATTCAAAATTTCCCTTTAATATTCTTATTATCAAAGTATTCCAGTTCACATAGTTGTACATTATTTTTATTAGTTAACGGTACACAAGATGAGAAATCATCCCTAAATTTAACGTGATAGGAAATGAGATGATTTATATAATGAGATTCCATATCTAATGGGAAAAAGAGCTTAGTAATTCATAAAATTCCTCACTTAACTAGATGAAGTTATGAATAATAACTTGAATCAGATGAAACTACCTCACCCGAATGAGGATAATGTTGTGGTTGAATCTTATATGTGATAAAATCCTCCCCTATTTAGTGGATATTATGATCCTCTTGTGATGTAAAAATTGATTAACTCACTATAGAAGATATTTTCTGTCCTTTAATTCTTAGAAGAAGATAAATTCACACTGGTATTTTATCATTCTGACGGGGAGGTTGATCAGTGGTGGACAATGATCTGAAAACACAATGTATAATTATGAAATTGATTCCTTGTATTATAAATGATTCAAAAAAATATTTTTCAATAAATATTATCCCCTAACATTCTATATTAATATGGAGATGGATTTCCTATGACTAAATAAAAATGAAGATGAGTCTACTATGACATTTGAAGAAAACAACCCAAGACATCCAAGATAAGCCTCTATAATTGTCATGAAGTCCGAATGAAAACTAGATCACATCTTAGTAAACTAAAGATAATTATATTACAATAATTATAGAATGGGGACTTTGATAGCTATAGAGATATTGTTTTTGTTCAATTAAGGTTGATATTGAAAATGGAGACTATTTTTGGTCTTATCGTATTAGAGATAAAAAGCGAAAAAATGTACTTTAAAATGGGTGGAGCAATGGATTAATCCCGTGATTGAAAGAAATCTAATCATCCTATGTAATAAAATTGTGGGAAGAATCATCATGAGATCTATCTAATGGGAACCAACAGATGCTTAAAATGTATAAGGGAGGGGAACAAAGATTATTTTTATCAAATGGATCAAAATAATAACAATAATATTGAAGTGTATTGGATGGTTTAGAGAGAAACTAGGCTTATAATTTTTTTTTCACCTATAATAAATGTGAAAATTATGCATTCCAATTTCCTAGGCCATAGATTGTTAATGTAAATTAACAAAATCAACCAAGGTAAAATTGATGGAAATGTTTTATCACTAATTCTCGGGTGGAGCCTATAAATCATGTTGTTGTAGGTATGATGGTTTTTAATTCAAGAATAATGAATGTACAATTTGATTCTGGTTCTATGCATTCTCTCATATCTTTCATGTTTTTTATCTATTCAAACACCACATCAAAATATGAAGATTTATTTTTCTATTAAAATAGAAAATTGGGAAATTATTGCATCCAAAGTATACAACTCCACCCATGTTAATGTTTTTGGAATTAACCTTCTTGAAATTACACTCTTATATCCTTTTATAAAATTTGATGCTATATTTGGTGTAGAGTGGATATCTTTCTATATATCCTACATCAACTTTCAGGAAAAGGAGATAATTGTTCCCATTAAAAATCATAATCAAATTATATAAAATTTTATGGAGGACGATGGATATTCGTCACAATTACTATATCAATAGTGTATATTATTACCTTATGAGCAATAATATCATGCTCAAATGATTGAGATAATGAGAGGATCATAAAAGAAGGCATTCCCCTTTTGAGGGACTACACTTATGTTTTCCCTAAATAATTTCTTATTATTACCCCTATCCTAGAGGTTGATTTTTCATTTGATATTATACATGGATAAGTTCCTATAACTATGATACATTAGAGAAAGGCCACCATTTAGTGGTAAGAACTAAATAATCAGTTAGAAGAGAGTCTGTACTAGGGTTTCTTAAACCCATGTGCTTCACCATGGTGTGTTCCCATCCTTTTCATCAATAATAATGATGGATCATGTTCCTCGGTATTGATTATCCGGATCTCTAAGAAATCATGATAGATATAATTTATCACATGCAAAGAATATCATACATATTTGATCAGCTACATAGGGCCTTGTATTTCTCAATGGTGGACCTTCAATCATCATATCATTAATTAAAGGGGAGTATGGAAGAATATTACCAATACTTCCATTTTAATGAGTTATAGTCAATCTGAGTTCATGGTAATTTTATTTGGACTCACTAATTCTCCAAAAATACTCCTGGACATAATGAATAGTGTCAATAAAGCATTACATGATAGATTTGTGGTAGTCTTCATGAATGATATTAGGATATACTCCAGGGCCAAGGAGAAATAAATTGATAATTTTAATACTATGCTAAAGAATATGTCAATGGATAAAAATTATGAAAATTATAGTAAATGTAATTTTTTGATAGAGTAAGTATCATTCATGGGGAATGTTATCAAAAATAAATGGAATATATGTGGACACTTCCAAGAAAACAGTTATTGAATAGTATCCTAGGACAACATCTATAATTTAGATCCACCATATCCATGGACTATTTGGGTATTACTGATGATTTTTAAAGAACATATCATGATTTTAAAACCCATTAACCAAGATGTTTCATACGAGATTAATTTTATTATTAACTAGTTAATATAAAAGATACTTTAACGAGTTGAAAAAGTGGCTTATCATTACACCACTATTTACACTATATAAAAATAAGGAATTCATTGTTGTATATAGAGATTTATTAAAATGGTTTTATGTTGTATACTTATGATAAATGATACTGTGATATCTTATGCCTCAAATATTTAAAAATTTCATGACAAAAACTATTTCATGAATAAACTAGAGTTGGTAGCTATTATCCACACAATGAAAATCTAGATACATTTTCTATTTTGGGAGAAGTGTGAGAAATATACTAGTCTTAAGAGACTCAAATATAAATTCACACAGAAGAAGTGCAATGTGTCCATGTAAAACTAGTTAGAGCTCATCAAGGATTATCACTACATAGTCTACTACTATCATAGTAAAGAAAACAAAATGGAATATTCTCTAAGTATAAAGGGTCCTAAAACATTATACATTTTATGAATAGATAATCATCCAATATTTTTAGACTATCAAAATATTGAAATAATAATCATAGTGAAAGGTACATCATTATTCCTTTCACAAATGATTCCTCAACCATCCCCTATAGAGAAAATAATGGATTCTTAAAAGAATGATTAGGAAATTCAATAGAAGGTAGAAGCTATAAAAAAAGAGAATTCCTAGGAGTTCAAAATTGACGATAAAGGATTCATAAGATCTAGGTCATGAAAATTTTTATAATAAAATCCTGAGAATAAGCAATAGATTTTAAATTATTTACATACATCAACCGTCTATATTCACTCTCAGATCACAATGATGTATCATGATATTTGAGAGAAAAATTAGTGGGACAATATGAAGAAGGAGATCAATGAATATACATCAATGTGCCTCATATGATAGAAAGTAAGGACTAAAAGGAAAGATATTATGGGGATGATATAACTATTATCCATAAAAAAATATAAATAAGAAAACATCATAACAAATTTTTTCACTGGACATCCATATTAATATAGAGGAATCAATGATAAAAGTGGCGTTTTGAATCATCATACAAAGATAGCTCACTTTATCTCAATTTGAGTGGAATTAATAGTTGACTAACTTGAACGAATATATACTAGTGAAGTAGTGAGGCTATATAGAGTACCATTATTGATTACATCTACCACAGTCTGTGATATACCACTATCTTTTTGAAAAGTCTCCCAATAAACTTCCAAATGGCTATATAGGAAACCCTTTATGGAAAATTATGAATCTCACATGAATTCAAGGATGATGTTAGGGAATGAAAGATGTTGGGACCTTAAATGGTCAATGAAATGGTGGAAATGTGAAAAATTTGTTAGAACCTCATGAAATCTCAATTTTGATAGAATATCTATATAGACAATCCTTGATAGGACCTAGGGTTCATGAATGGAGATATGGTATTCTTCATCATATCTCTATAGAAGATAATCATGAGATTTGGGAAGAAATAAAAGATTTTTCCTATACACATCATCCCCTTTGAGATTCTTTACAATGTCGGAGCTCTGGACTATCGACAAGCACATCAACAAACCATGTCTCAAATGCATGGTGTATTACACATATCCCACTTGAGGAAGTACATACCAGATCCCTAAAACATACTAAATCTACAGGTGGTACATCTATAAAATTTTCTCTTGTACAAGGAGAAACTGATGTAGATATTGTACAATCAAGAAAAAGTTATATGCAGAAGATTACTCATTTTGTTAAAGTACTATGGTGGAATAATAAATATTATGAGGCCAAATAGTAACCAGAAGATACAATGATAAAAAATTACCCTCATCTATTTTCACCTTAGTATGTTATATGAAATTTTGAGGGAGAAATTTCTTAAGGTGGAAGAATGTACTGACCTGAAATTTTACCAATAGAAATTTCCATCATATAATAACTTCATATAATATAAATCCCATATATCACATATAGAAATGAAAAAAATTATATCCTCATTAATTAATAATGATACATTTGTATGAAACCCAATAATTATAGAAATACTATAGAGGGACAAGAAGTATAAAATATTTTTTATGAATAGGAAAAAATATATATGATCAATCCACTAGAATGAAGGCACTATTGAAAAAAGTTATAGAAATAAAACATAATGTTAATAATAAAATATTATGTTACAATATAAAAGTATATATAACCTTGTAATAAAATTCTAATGGATGATAAATGTAATAATATTAATATATTAGAAGTAGCAAACCCATATGACCATTATAAATTTGAACAATGGAATGGTAACTTAGCCTTTGGAATATTAATGTGACCGTTAGGAATAGAAAACTAGCTGATAAAATAGTAGCCTTTCTAATGAATGTATAAAAAAAAATTAGTCATCTTATAAATAAAAATATGAAATATTTATATCATTGAATAAGTAGATAAATGTTTTTGGCATGATAAACTACGAGCTGGTATATTTATAAAAACCAAATTATTATTTAAAGTATTATAATTAAATAAGTATTTAAAATAATTTTTTTTATTAAAATTGATACAAAAATTAAAATTTTATTGTCTTTTAATTATATGATAATTTTATGAGACATTAAGTAATTCCTAAAAGTGTTATAAAACCTGTTATAATATACAAATTTGTATTTATTGAATGAATTATTATTTTAATTAAAAATTATCTTTCTCGTGTGTAGAAAATTATTTTCATATATTGGGGTCCCTTTTTCAAATATAAAAATCAAAAAATGGTTATAGATAATTTATGGTATATTTGTTAAAATAGTTGAAATCTTGGTGAACATTGAAATTAGGAAATTTACAGTATAAGCTAAATAGCTAAAATTTTGAGTGACAATTGATGTATGGATGATGTTAGAACCATTATATCTAACACTTATTTGTTGATTAATATATTTATTTATAAGTATTCACAATATTTATTAACTTGATCCAAAATAATAATCTAATGAATATAATAATAATAAATATCCATCTCCTCCAGCTATAAATACCTCCCCTTCTCCTCACACCTTCAAAGCATTGTAGATTGTCTAAATTATAAAAACATTCCTTCACAATCCTCTTTCCCACATCCAATAAATTTTGGTCTGAACACAATATCAAACCCATGTTACTTAAAGAGGTTCTCATGGAGATTATACTCAAGAGGTAAAATCCTATTTCTTTCTCTTTTATCTTCTTTTACTTTTTTATCCTCTCATAACCACCACTATCCAAAGTGGAATGATAAATACATTATCATATACATATATAATTAAATTTTTTAATTTAATAAATAGAATAAAACCAATTCTATTCTCGTTTTATTCTAAAATTTAAAACTTCACCCATCATGTGGCTATTCACCCCCTTCGTGGAATTTGAATTTTAATTTTTCATTACCAACTTCAAGGATTTTAGTAAAAATAATTATGGATAAAAATGATTATTATATATGTTTTATAACTAATTTAATTATTTGGAACCAATATATATACATAATATTAAATAAAATGATACTAACTCATGGTGGTTGTAAAATCTACTGAAATAAATGAATTATATTTTCCTTAGTTTGTTATCTAATGAATCATTATCATATCTAGAAAAAAAAGATATGTGGGGCCATTTAAAATTATAGAGGTGTAAAAATATTAATTAATTACACTTCAGAGGATTTCCTTCCATTTTTCATGATCTCTCATTATTAAACTCAAGAGAACTAATCTTAAATTCATGAAATGAATACTCCCAAAATGACAAAATTAATCAATATAACTCAATTAAATGTCTATAAATGAACTTAATAAAGTTATAATAAATAAAATATATATTATATGTTATAAATTAATTAATGGATATAATTTGATTCTCCAGGATATTCCATGCAGGTGGAGAAAGCATTTAGACATAAGGTAAGGTATCTCTCTGAACCATCAAATTACCATCAGGTTACACTTTATATCTCGTAAAATAATTGTATTTATTCATTATTCTTATTTAAATATTCTTAAATATTTGTTTATATTCCAATTTTTTTATATTGATCAATTAACCCTTATTTGTATAGAGATACATATTTTAAAAGGTTCCCTTATTCAATTCCTCTTGATAATCAAGGCTCCTTAATGTGAACTTCTCAATTGCTTACCCATTTTCATGTAAACTACATAATCTATTTTAATCCACCATTTTATTTTTAAAATCACTCATTTCATTAAGAAAATATATTATAGTTCATTTTGGGTTTTATAAAAAATTTATTTTTCCACTTTAATGTCCCTTTAATATTTTCAGTTAAACAACACTAAAGTGATTTATTTCTAAAGATACATAAATAGTTTTTTACATGTTTTCACTTTAATTAAGAAAAAAGTTACATGATATATGAATATATTACCTTATCAAATTTCATGTTTGATTTAAATCCATTCTTTCATGGTCACCATTATGATATGACCATTTGTTATGCCTTATGAAATAATTACAAACCCCATTTCATTCCATTAGTAACCCTTATATTTGATTCCTTAGTGGAACACATATAAATTAAAATTTCATGATGGGAGCACCTAGATAGTGATTCAATTCGTTAGGTAATTTTTAGTCTAATGAGATGTCCTGTAGGGGATTATAGAGTAAACCTGATCAATTATGGAAATTTTTCCACCATGCGATACAGTCTGATCAGTTAATGTAGACTCATGTTTAGGTCAGGTCATGTGTTTCTACCACATTCTTATATTTATATGATCATATGACTCCATGTTCTATGTTATTTTCTTCCATATGATTATTCATGTTCCATTCCTTTTATTTTATCTTGTTATTCCTAATAACGCATGTGTAATTCTAAATAAACATGTTTATCCACACACTAGGTTTTTTATCTCATACAATTTTTATTATATTTTCTACGGTATCCAATGCAGAAGTAAGAGCTCATAGAAATTTAAAAGATCATTATGGACCAATAATATAATGATTTTTTATTCTTTTTTCCTTATATTTAATGTTGTTTACCTAAATTTCCAAATACCCTAGAATTTATAATCATTTCCTTTTATTTGATGGATAATTATGTTTAAAATCATGTAATTTTTTTTAAAAGGATAAGGTCACATTAATTACCTAAAAATTAAAAATTACTTATGGATTATTTTCCTAATTTATCAATATAATTTGAATGTGTTTTTTAGGATTTGAGTATGTCATGCTTCTATTAAACAAAAAATTCATTTTTTAATAAAATGACACACTTCAAGTAATACCAACGACACCATGTGATGAATTTATGTGCAGCTTATTCTTACATTTTTGGTTGATTATTACACATTAAAAATTATTTATTGATCATTTACCTAATAATATATTATACTCTATGTTCATTTTATCAATATTGAGTATGTGACATGTGTATTATAAAAAATGTTATTTTTTAATTAAAACATGCACATTGAGTCATTCTTGCCACATCGATTGCCATATTTATGTGATTTAAATTCTGGTATATCACAAATTACTGAAGAATTTTTTTCTTAAAGTATCAAGACAATATTAACATTGGTTTCGTAGTTTTTAGTGAGTGAAACGTGCTCTAAAATAAAATTTAAATATAAATAGAAAACAAACACATTGAGTAATTTATAAACAGAGAAATTACACTAATAGACATAAACAAATCTAATAGAGAAAAAAATATCAATGAATAGAACAAATATTAATTGGGTTCATCAAAGTTGTATAATAATTTTTGAAAAATTATTATTTTTCTCTGATCATTTTTTGATCTTATTAGAGTACATAATACTGATAAGAAAAAAATTCTATATGATATAATTTCATCATGGTCTCTGTGAATGTTAACTAAATAAATATTAGAAAAAAACTATACTGATATTAATTAAAAATATATATAAAATGATGAGAAGATTAACAAAATAAGTAGTATAAATTCATATATTCATAATGCATGCATACATTTTAAGATATTGTATTATTCTTATTTATTTATAAGCAAATAAATTTCCACTTTTTAATAGATGGACCATAGAAAATCATGGTAGTACTAGAAGAATATAAATAAAAAAATGATTAAAAAATATTTTAAATTAAATTATATTAAACGATTGAAATGCCTCTTCAGAGATTATATCTTCTTGATGGAATATGATACCTTTCATAAATTTAAAAATGTAGTAACCGCAATGTCTTATATTAGTGTATTTTTTATAATGTATAATCATTGAAAAAAATAATTAAAATTTAAAAAAAAGGTTTTTAGAGATAAAAAATATTATATAAATTATAACACTTATAAATTTGTAATTTGAACTAGTAGGTAACGATACATTCAAAATGTCTTTTTTAATTGATTATTTGATCCTTTAGATTATATTGATTCAACCTTCAATGTTTTCTTAATTTCCTCCATTTTTAATTATATTTCTTCATTTTTTATTTTTTAATTAATTGTCAATTATTTCTCATAAAAAAATCATATTGGAATACATATTTATCGATGTAAATTTTTATATGATCAAATTTATATGATATGAAATGTAACACCCCAAGCTTCTACGGTACGCTTCTCTTTTAATAATGTGATAATGTGTGTTGTACGCAACACCGAGTTCTAACACACCATAACCAATCACACCAGCCGTTATGAATAGTAATACCTAATTTTTGAAATAATATATATTTTATATTTCAAAATGGACTTCATTTTTGGATTTGGAATATCTAATTTAGCCTAAGGTGAAATTTTGGTACTTTTTGGAAAACTTTAATATTTTGATGAATAGTGAAAATTACTAAATTTTAATTAAAAACAAATTTTTTAATCAAAATAATTAATAGTGATAAATTATAAATTTGAGTGGTTTAAAATTATATTTAGAATATATTTTTACCATTCAATATAATGTTTGTCATTGTACATAATTTTACAACTAAACCGGACATACACAAGTGTCAATCTTTTGATAGTTATTATCTCTTAAAAACACGCTTTTTGTTTTAACAACGGGAATTAATTTTATATTAATTTCTGCCACTTCTGTGTTTTGAATTTGGAAAAATGGATTCCAAATTTGGAATCAGGATGTTCAAATTGTGTAAATAGGTAACTTTTATTTTTATACATTTTGAATAATTACTGCGGTAAATATTTTATTTACCATGGTTAAGGGTAAATCCGGTAAATAAGGGTTACAAAATAATATTATAATAATACTAAATTACCCTAAAACGTTTCCTAACCTTATTGGTTGATTTATTTCGACCATAGAAATCTTTTGGTCGATTTTGGGACCCCATAGAGCCACTTGTAGGTGATAGGGACACTTTATTTTAATTAAGTTAAAATGAATACAAAAATGACACAAGCATATATCTTTTAGCAAAAATAATTTTTACATAGGGTTATATATGTTGGATTTTCGACTATAAATATTCATTAGAAAGATAATAATATTTACTACATAATTATATTTTATTTATATTTTTTAGATATTAAATAATTTAATTTATTTATGACACAATGATGGTGCAGTAATTACCATAATAGTGAACAATTAAACTAATTGATATTATAAATACACAAATAAATATAATTTGAGATTTTTTATGAATTACACTAATTTTTTAAGTTAATATGACATGTTAGGAATCATTTAAAATAAATTTTTTAGAAGTAATAATTCTGTTATGAGTTTCAAAAAAATCAACTATTGAATAGTGTCAAAATTGACATAAAAGAGTTTTTAAAACAAATATTATATTATTAATTGATATTAGATTCCTAAAAATATAAGGTTCGTCCAAGAGGCTTATATCGTGATTGTTTCATCATTAATGGACCACTTGGGGGTTTCTTGGATTTATATGGTAATTTTATTAACCATATAATATAAAACTTCAAAGAGACATTGTAAAAGTGAAACTAATTAACTTAGAGTTAATACTTAAATATAAGTTTATTATAATGACACAAACCTGTCTAAATTCTATTGGTTGAGTTGTTTTAGACCCATCCCCACCTTAAAATTTAAATAATCAACTTTGGAGCCATTATAAACTGAATATGAATTTATTATAAACTAATATTTCTATCTTTTCCAAAGGTGCCCCTCACCCCTCTTATAAAAGGGTACTCCACCTTCTCATTAACTCACACCTTCAAAGCCTTTTGGTTCGGACAAAATCTGCCCAAATACTCTCCCAAATTCCATCACTACAACCTAGAGTCCTTAGTTTGATCTGAAAGCTAACCTAAGAAGCCCTTTTGATCAAATTAAAATGAAGAAACCGAAGAAGAGGTAATGATTTCACCACACTTTTCCAAGTTCCTTTCTTCTTCCACTTCTTCTTCCTTTGTTGTTACCATTATAAAATAATAACTCCAGTATCATATATATACTGTGATGTTATTATAAATATGGTACAACCATATTAAGTATTCTATCCACCCTTTGGATAAGATGTCACCATACGTGCGTACGTACGACTTACCGTCTCCACGTCGTGGGGTAATTTTTATTCAATATATTATTATTTGGATGGGTATAATAAGGATGTGTAACTCATGTAAATAATAAATATAACATTTTAATGATTTTTTATATATGATATACCATCCACTTATATATTATTTTAATATCAAAAGAATGGTATTGTCGCTCGTGCGTACGTGTGGACAACCGTCTCCACGAACGCGATGAGATTCATTCCCCATCGTATCCATTCAAGTATAATTATCATTTCATGATTTAAAAATAATGTTTAAGGACTTCATTTAATTCTGTATTTGAATAATATACAACCTATCTATTACAAAAATGTCTTAAGTAACAAAACATATAAAATAAAATGAGTAAGTTAACACCCGAAACAACGATAATACTAAGATATTATTAACAAAGCAATGTTAAAAGATCATATATGATATCATATTAATATATATTATTCTAGTATAATTTAATAACAATTATTTCACCATTATACAGGAGTCTAACCTACCCTCAACCAAGGAAAAGTGCAAGGTAAGGGTTATTTCACAATCTCTTCATTATCCGAGGTTGTTTATACGTAATAATCTACTCGGATCTCTTTATCATCCACATCCATGTTTCTTAAAAATGTATTTCAAAACATTTTTACTATTTACTAGAATATGAGTTAAAGTCATTTTTACCCGTTTTGACTTTTATAAGTGGTTTATAAAGGAATCTTTCTGTCGTTTTCAAAACAAGGTCCTTTTTAACCTTTTTGAAAGAATTAAGGTAAGAATGTTTTTTTTAACTTATACGGTAGGTGCAGTTATTTTCCGCCATTATAAAATCATCGAATCTTCCCTTACAAACTTATAAGAATATTATCAAAGAAAATGTTTTATTTTATAAATATATGACTTTAAATGATTTCAAAATAGAAAGAGATATTTCTCTAAAAAGAGTTTTGATTTCATCTATGTCAACATCCATTGATTGATTTTATGATTATTTGATGTTGATTTATTATGATACAAAACTTCTATATTATATTGAATGTTTTGTGATATGTTTGACTGTGGATGTGCTATTTTTATACCATTCATGGTTTATAGTGAATGTATTGACATTTCGTATGCTAGTTTTAATACGAATGTTTATGTTATGTTTAAACCTTTTCATATGGGAATGCATTGGACTTAATATGTGACGGGTGGAGCCCGCTATAGCTCCTCGATGCATCGGTAGGTCTCATGAGACAAACTTGTGTCTTGGCACAAGGCCTTGGAAAAATCTTATTTTTAGTCTTGGCACGAGGCCTTGGCTATGTGGTTATGATAGTATGTCATTATGCATTCCATCATTATGAAAGTGGTTATTGATATTTCATGTGATTATTTAATTAGTAGAATATCAATGTGAATAAGCAAATGGAATTATTTCACTTTACTTTTGCCATACTACGTTGAAGTTCAAGTTTAAAAGGATTTTGTTTTAGTTATATATTGCCTTAAATGTTTATGCTTATTTTTGAAAGTTTCCTCTATATTGTTATCCTTAGTGGGCATTTGAGCTCACCCCTTTTCTATGTTTTATTTTTCCCAGGATGTGAAGAAGTAAGTTATGAATGACCTGCAGGGATAGTATGTGGGGATATGAGTGTGGGATATGGAGACTATGTTGTTGTAGTTGTTTTTCACTTTATGATGTAATGTAAAACTTTATGAATATATTTAGTGTTTCCAAGGCTACTAAACCAATCGGTCTTTCGAGATTTGATCTTTCTTGTGATCATGCCAATGTTATGTAATAATGCACCGACCCTGGGTAACTGGGGTCGGGGCGTTATAGTTGGTATCAGAGGAAGTTTAGTACAAACCTTGGAAGCTAGATTTAGATAAACTCTGATTAGAGCACGTAGAACTAAGATGAACTTTAAGGATTAGTATAGAAGAACTTCCTAAAATTTTGGTATTATAAATATTTTGTGAGTTTTTCGAGAAATACATCTCTGTCTGAATACGAGCAGGTAGAGGCGGCTCTGCCATAGATGTACCTAGGGGTAAAACCCGAAAACACCGCTTTGAGCTTGAATCGAAAGGGAACAGGTGCAGGGCAACAGGCCTTGCTGCACTCTTGGTTACGACACTCCCGGGGGATATGTTTAGGATAACTCTCATTTTATTTACAAATCATTATGAAGGGTTTATGAGTATATACTTCCTCAAAGAAAACATTTTTATGATTATGGATTATATCCATAAATAGTTCAATTTATGTTATGTGTTTTATAAGTATGGAATTATGTATTTTGATTCATAAACTGATATAGTTTATGCCATTGTTTAGAAATGGCGCCTAGTGGATGAAATGGAAACCGTATCAATGCATGCACTCCATGTAGGGATTGCCCTCCTACTCAAGATAATTATAGTGGAACTGGTGATGAAACTGGTGCCGATCAGCTAATCACCATACTGGGACAACTCACTCAGGTTATGAATAATAACCTTACCCGTATGGAGCACCCTGATCCGCAGCGTGGAGGATCAATGTTAGATCGATTCATGAGGCAACAACCAACAACGTTCAATGGGAGTACAAATCCCTTAGTAGCTGAGCAATGGATATTTTCACTAGAGAAAATATTTCAGGCTTTGGGGAGTATTGAAAGGGAAAAAGTTATCATGACAGTTTACCACCTCACTGAAGATGCTGATCAATGGTGGTCATTGATTCAAAATACGAAGGAAGATGATGAAGTATCAAATATGGAATGGAGGTAGTTCAAAGATCTGTTTTTAGAAAAATACTTTCCTCGTGACCACCGAGCAGATATATAAAGGCAGTTTCTGAGTCTGAGGCAAAAGGAGGATGAGAATGTCACAATATATGAGGCTAACATTACAAGGTTAGCAAGGTATGCTGGAGATTATATACATAACCCAAGAAGTAAGATTGATCATTTCTTTGATGTATTAAAACCATTTCTCCGTCGAGCATTAGTCTCACAATCCTTCTCGTCGTACGAAGACATTGTCTCATGTGCTATCAAGACCGAAAAGGAATTCTCTAAGCCTTATGACTTTAAAGAAAATCATGAGAAGAAGAGGCCTTCTGATCAATCTAAGAATGGAAATAAGGGGAAGAAGGGAAAGGTTGAATATCCATCCTGTGGTAACTGTGGGAAGAAACACCCTGGTACTTTCTTGAAGGGAACGAGAGTCTGTTACAATTGTGGGGAAAAAGGCCACCAAGCTCATGATTGCAAGGGGAAGAAGGAAGCCACCAATGTTCAGTGCTACAATTTCAGGGATATTGGGAATTATGCAAATGAATTCCTAAGAATCAGGAGAACATACCTCAAAAAAAGCCAATGGATCAAGGCCAAGCATATGCTATTACTACTGCTGAGGTAGAAGCTCCGAAAGATGTGGTGGAAGGTAATTTAATGGTTTCCTCATGTTTAGAAAATTCATTATTTGATTCTAGATCATCACATTGTTTCATATATTCCCAGTTTTCTAAGAAAATTAGATATTTCCAATTTGATTTAACAAGGGAGTTCTCAGTTAAAATTCCTAAGGGAAGTATCATTGCAATAAAGTTTTGTGAATCAGTCCCCATTAGAGCACATAAATGTTCTTTATCTGCTGATCTCATCGTCATACCTATGATTGAGTTTGATATAATCCTCGGTATGGACTGGCTTTTGGACTATGATGTGAAGATTTATTGTAAAAAAAGAGGTTACAATTCTTGATGATGATGATAAGGAACACCTAATCTTTAGAGTAGAATCATCACCACCTAATTCTTATTTAGATCCACCCCCAGTAGCTCAACTAAATTTAATTATTGGGGAGGAATAGAATGAAATAACTATGGGTGAGGAAAGGAATGTTCAAATAGAGGATGTACCTGTTGTGAAAGAATTTGTAGATGTTTTCCGGAAGATTTACCTGGACATCCTCTAGAACGAGAAGTTGAGTTTTCCATTGATTTAATTCCTAGATCAAGGCCTATATCGAAGACCCCTTATAGAATGGCCACTATAGAATTAGTCGAACTAGAGAAACAACTAGAGGAATTGAGTAATAAAGGATTTATTCACCCTATTGTTTCTTCATGTGGAGCCCCTATTTTTTTTGTTAGAAAGAAAGATGGATCTATGAGGTTATGTATCTACTATAGGGAGATCAATGCTATAACAATAAAGAACATGTATACCTTACCTCGAATTGATGATTTATTTGACCAACTACATGGAGCTCAACACTTTTCAATGATTGACCTTCGATATGGATACCATCAGTTGTGTGTAATGAAGGAAGACATTCCGAAGACAACATTTCGAACCAGGTGTGGGCATTACGAGTTTACTGTAATGCCTTTTGGATTGACTAATGCACCCTCTGTATTCATGGATTTGATTAATATAGTTTTCAAGGAGTATCTTGATGAATTTGTGGTGTTATTTATTGATGATATCTTGGTATACTCCAAAATCTACGTAGATCATGAAAATCACTTGTGCATTATCTTGAAGACTCTGAGAAGACATGAATTATATGGGAAGTTTAGCAAGTGTGAATTCTGGCTTCAGGAGATTTCTTTTCTTGGTCATATTGTCTCTAAAGGTGGAATCTCTGTTGATTCTTCTAAGACCATGGCAATCCAAGAATGGCCAGCACCTACGAATATAACTGAGGTACGTAGTTTTATTGGTTTGGAAGGTTATTATCGAAGATTCGTCTAGAATTTTTCCCGATTGGCTAACCCATTAACGAAGCTCACACATAAAGGGGTTAAACTTGTTTGGAAAAAAGAGTGTGAAGAATGTTTCGAAGAACTGAAGATAATATTAGTCAATGCTAATATATTAACTCTACCATCGGGGAATGATGGGTTCGTTATTTATATTGATTCATCGAAGAAAGGACTTGGTTGTGTCCTTATGCAGAATGATCGGGTTATTGCCTATGCATCACGACAGTTGAAAATTCATGAGCAAAACTATCATACTCATGATCTCGAGTTAGCAGCTGTGATCTTTTCTTTGAAGATATGGAGGCACTACCTCTATGGTGAAAAATGTGAGATTTATACTGATCACTAGAGTTTGAAGTATGTTTTCTCACAAAAAGAACTCAACATGAGGCAAAGGAGATGGCTTGAATTACTCAGGGATTATGATTGCACGATACACAACCACCCAGGGAAGGAAAACAAGGTGGAAAATTCTCTGATCAGAAAATACCATGGAGTTTTGAACATGATTAGAATTGAAAGGGATCCAATTTTGATGGATCTAGTGAAGATGGACGTGGGAATAACCAGGGAAGGTAAAACATCAATGCTTTTTCAAATGGTTGCCAAACCATCTTTACTGAAAAGGATTAAGAGTTCTCAGACTGATGATAAAGAATTTCAAAAGAAGATTATAGCTCTGAATGATGGGAGATTGAGAGACTTTGTGTATGAAGATGGAATTTTTAAATTCAGGAAGAGACTTTGTGTTTCCGATATACCTAATCTAAAATGGGTATTGGTGGATGATGCTCATAGTTCCAATTTCTCTATACATCCGGGGAGCACCAAAATGTATAGTGATTTTAAGGAACATTTTTGGTGGGAAAACATGAAGAGGGAGATTTCTGATTTTGTGTCAATATGTATGGTTTGTCAACAAGTGAAAGCTGGAAGGCAACAGCCTGTAGGAGTCAATAAACCTCTTCCCATACCGGAGTGGAAATGGGACAATATTACGATGGACTTTGTCATGGGACTACCAAAGACTCCTAGAAGGAACGATACAATATGGGTTATTTTTGATCATCTTACCAAGTCAGCACATTTTCTTCTTATAAGAGAAGATCTACCCCTGGAATGTCTAGAAAGACTATATATTAATGAAGTTGTGAGACTTCATGGAGTACCCCTATCGATTGTTTCTGATCGTGATCCTCATTTTACTTCAAAATTCTGGAAAATTATTAAGAAATCCCAGGATACTGAAATTCATTTGAGCACTGCTTACCACCCTCAGACAGACAGACAATCAGAACGAACTTTTCAGACCTTAGAAGACATGTTGAGATCCTGCTCACCTGACTTTCAGGGTATGTGGGATCAATATTTACCTCTGGTAGAATTTTCCTATAACAATAGCTTCCATTCGAGTATTCAGATGGCACCATATGAAGCATTATATGGAAAGAGATGTCGTACACCAACCTGTTGGGATGACGTTGGTGAAAGAAAACATATAGGCCCAGAACTGGTGGAGGAAATGATGGAAAAGGTGAAGGTAATCCAAATTCACATCAAAGCACCTCAAAGTAGGCAGAAGAGCTATGCCGATAATCGAAGGAAGGATTTGGAATTTCAAGTTGGTGATCATGTTTTCCTGAAGGAATCTCCATGGAAGGGAGTCATACGTTTTTGTAAGAAAGGTAAATTGAGTCCCAGGTACATCGGACCTTTCAAAATTCTAGAACGAATTGGGGTTGTAGCTTACCGATTGGCAATGCCGCCAAGTCTCTCCAAAGATCATGATGTGTTGCATGTATCTCTGTTGAGGAAATACATGCCTGGTCCAACGCATGTACTCACCTATGAGAAGTCAGAACTGGAACCCGATCTGTCTTATTGTGAAGAGCCTGTCAGGATTCTTGATACGAGAGAACAAATACTAAGAAACAGGACGACGGGTCCGGTAAAAGTTTTGTGGAGAAACCATAAGATGGAAGAGGCAACGTGGGAACCCGAGGAACTTATGATGAAGAACCACCCGAGTCTTTTCATGTGATAAGTATTCTAGAAATTTCGAGGAAGAAATTATTTGAAGGAGGGGAGAATGTAACACCTCAAGCTTCTATGGTACGCTTCCCTTTGAATAATGTGATAGCGTGTGTTGTACGCAACACCGAGTTCTAACACACCATAACCAATCACACTACACGTTATGAATAGTAAAACCTAATTTTTGAAATTATATAAATTTTATATTTCAAAATGGACTTCATTTTTGGATTCGAAATATCGAATTTATCCTAAGGTGAAATTTTGGTACTTTTTGGATAACATTAATATTTTGATGAATAGGGAAAATTACTAAATTTTAATTAAAAACAAATTTTTTAATCAAAATAATTAATAGTGATAAATTATGAATTTGAGTGGTTTTAAATTATATTTAGAATATATTTTTACCATTTAATATAATTTTGGTCATTGTACATAATTTTACAATTAAACCGGACATAAACAAATGTCAATCTTTTGATAGTGATTATCTCTTAAAAACACGCTTTTTGTTTTAACAACGAAAATAAATTTTAAATTAATTTCTGCCACTTCTGTGTTTTGAATTTGGAAAAATGGATTCCATATTTGGAATTAGGATGTTCAAATTTTGTAAATTGGTAACTTTTATTTTTAGAATTTTGAATAATTACTACGGAAAATATTTTATTTACCATGGTTAAGGGTAAATCCGGTAAATAAGGGTTAAAAAATAATATTATAATAATACCAAATTAAACTAAAACGTGTCCTAACCTTATTGGTTGATACATTTTCGACCATATACATCTTTGGGTCGATTTTGGGACCCCATGGAGCCACTTGTAGGTGATAGGGACACTTTATTTTAATTAAGTTAAAATGAATACAAAAATGACACAAGCATATATCTTTTAGAAAAACAATTTTTTCATAGGGATATATATGTTGGATTTTCGACTATAAATATTCATTAGAAATATTAAAAGATTCCCTAAATAATTATATTTTATTTATAATTTTAAGACATTATATAATTTTATTTATTTATAACACAATGATGGTGCATTAATTACCATAATAGTGAAAAATTAAACTAATTGATATTATAAATACACAAATAAATATAATTTGAGTTTTTTTATGAATTAAACTAATTTCATAAGTTAATATGACATGTTAGGAATCCTTTACTTAAATTTTTTTGAAGTAATCATTCTCTTATGAGTTTCACAAAAAATAAACTATTGAATAGTGTCAAAATTGACATAAAAGAGTTTTTAAAAAAAATATTATATTATTAATTGATATTAAATTCCTAAAATTCTAAGGCTCGGCCAAGAGACTTATATCATGATATTTTCACTATTAATGGACCACTTTGGGGTCTCTTGGATGTATATGGTAAGTTTATTAACCATATAATATAAAAATACAAAGAGACATTGTAAAAGTGAAACTAATTAACTTAGAGTTAAGACTTAAAGATAAGGTTAATATAATGACCCAAACCTGTCTAAATTCTATTGGTTGAGTTTTTTTCGACCCATAACCACCTTAAAATTTAAAGAATCAACTTTGGAGCCATTATAACCTGAATATTAATTTATTATAAACTAATATTTGTAGCTTTTCCAAAGGTGCCCCTCACCCCTCTTATAAAAGGGCACTCCCCCGTCTCATTAACTCACACCTTCAAAGCCTCATAGATCGGCCAAAATCTTCCCAAATACTCTCCCAAATTCCATCACTACAACCTAGAGGACTTATTTTTATCATAAAACCAACCTAAGGAGCCATTTTGATCAAATCAAACGGAAGAAACCGAAGAAGAGGTAATGATTTCATCACCCTTTTCCAAGTTCCTTTCTTCTTCCACTTCTTCTTATTTTGTTGTTACCATTCTAAAATAATAACTCCAGTATAATATATATACTGTGATGTTATTATAAATATGGTACAACCATATTCAGTATTCTATCCACCCTTTTAATAACATGTCACCATACGTGCGTACGTACGGCTTACCGTCTCCACGTCGTGGTGTAATTGTTATTCAATATATTATTATTTGGATGGGTATAATAATGATGTGTAACTCATGTAAATAATAAATATAACATGTTAATGATTCTTTATATATGATATACCATCCACTTATATATTATTTTAATATCAAAATAATGATATTTTCGCTCGTGCGTACGTACAGACTACCGTCTCCACGAACGTGATGAGATTCATTCTCCATCGTATCCATTCAAGTATAATTATCATTTCGCAATTTAAAAATAATGTTTAAGGACTTGATATCATTCTGGATATAAATAATATACAACCTATCCATTACAAAAATGTCTTAGATAACAAAACATATAAAATAAAACGAGTATGTTAACACCCGAAACAAAGATAATACTAAGATATTATTAACAAAGCAATGTTAAAAGATCATATATGATATCATATTAATATATATGATTATTGTATAATTTAATAACAACAATTTCACCATTATACAGGAGGTTAACCTACCCTCAACCAAGGAAAAGTGAAAGGTAAGGGTTATTTCACAATATCTTCATTATCCAAGGTTGTTTATACGTAATAATCTATTGGGATCTCTTTATCATCCACATCCATGTTTCTTAAAAATATATTTCAAAACATTTTTACAATTTACTAGAATATGAGTTAAAGTCATTTATACCCTTTTTGACTTTTATAATTGGTTTATAAAGGAATCTTTCCATCGTTTTCAAAACAAGGTCCTTTTTAACCATTTCGACAGAATTAAGGTAAGAATGTTTTTTTAACTTATACGGCGGGAGCGGTTATTTTCCACCGTTATAAAATCATCCAATCTTCCCTTACAAGATTATAAGAATATTATCAAAGAAAATGTTTTATTTTATAAATATATGACTCTTAAATGATTTCAAAATAGAAAGAGATATTTCTCTAAAAAGATTTTTGATTTCATCTATGTCAACATCTTTTGATGGATTTTACGCTTATTTGAAGTTGATTTATTATGATACAAAACTTCTATATTTTATTGAAGGTTTTGTGATATGTTTGACTGTGGATGTGATATTTTTATACCATTCATGGTTTATGGTGAAAGTATTGACATTTCGTATGCTATTTTTAATACGAATGTTTATTTTATGTTTAAACATTTTCATATGGGAATGCATTGGACTTAATATGTGATGGGTGAAGCCCGCTATAACTCCTCGATGCATCAGTAGGTCTCATGAGACAAACTAGTGTCTTGGCACAAGGCCTTGGGAAAATCTTATTTTTAGTCTTGGCACGAGGCCTTGGCTATGTGGTTATGATAGTCTGGAATTATGAATTCCATCATTATGAAAGTGGTTATTGATATTGCATGTGATTATTCAATTAGTAGAATATACATGTGAATAAGTAAATGGCATTATTTCATTTTATTTTTTCCATACTACATTGAAGTTCAAGTTTAGAAGGCTTTTGTTATAGTTATACATTGCCTTAAATGTTTATGATTATTTTTGAATGTTTCCTCTATATTGTTTTCCTTAATGAGCATCTGAGCTCACCACTTTTCTATGTTTTATTTTTCACAAGATGTGAAGAAGTAAGTTATGAATGACCTACAGGGATAGTATGTGGGGATATGAGTGTGGGATATGGAGACTATGTTGTTGTAGTAGTTTTTCACTTTATGATGTAATGTAAAACATTATGAATATATCTAGTGTTTCCAAGGCTACTAATCCAATAGGTATTTTGAGATTTGATCTTTTTTGTGATCATTCCAATGTTATGTAATAATGCACCGACAATGGGTAACTGGGGTCTGGGTGTTACATGAAATTTACCATAACATGCTTAACCCTGAAAACAACCGAATCAACATGTGGAATATATAACTTTACACTCATCTTGTGAACTATGTGAATTAATAATCTAACATGAAATTTTTGATGTCGTTTGTTATGTAGAATATATCTATGGATACTTCGCATCATACCCCTCACAAAAATTTCATGGGTGGATGTTTATATATATAAATCACAATAATTTTCACCTAGTAGAATATTAATACATGAATTGATTTAGTTTCCTTTTAATTAAAATTCCATATAAATAGGTATAACATGATTGATTATCCAAGGTAAGAAAGACCGTTGAGGGGATTTCTCGCATAATGGGGGGGGGGGGGTATTCATGTAGTGGTGTTGTTGTTTGTTACTCATATTCGAATGATTCACATAACATTCTATATAAACAAAGACATTCGATTATGTTTTTCTTATAGAGTATTTATTAGTGTCTTCATCTCATCCATTTTATTATATTTATCCCATTGCACATTTCTTTTTCTCAAAATATGAATGGGAGACACACTAAAACCCACACCTCTGGCTTAGAAATATTATTTTGGTCGCCTAGAGGACACCAAAATTAGTTCTATTTTGAGTTGGGATGATAACAATTCATGTGTCAGAAATATATATTAAAACATTGTAAGTTATGTAGACATTTTTATGTAATAAAGATTTAATGAAATTCTTATTTTATGTAGTATTTACTCATCATTACCATTTTTTGGTTTCATCAATTATTATTCTTTTTTTATTTACATGAGCCTCATTCTATTGAAATTGTCATGTGATAAAAGTTTATTTGGAATATGATTCATTAACAAAAATATAAAAAATTAACATAATTTGATTGGTGATTCCTGAAACATAAAACTATTACTTTAGATTAAAAAAATTAATTGAAGTGCATTCCATCCATTATTTATGGATGGGGTATGTTCATTTTGATTCACAATCCATATTTGCAATAATTAGTTGTTTTTTAATAAATTAAAAAACCTTAATAATAGTAATTAATACATATATTTTCAAGTAATACATTTTTTGTTACCATTATTTGTAGAATTGGTTTGAAATTTAATTTAGATTGCATAAATATAGTATAGAATTAATAATAATAGGTGGCAACACAATATATATTATAAAAAATATAAAATTATTATTATATCATATTTATTCATTTATTGTTTTAAGGTATTCTACCCATCAATTGAGTATACACATCCGCTCAATGTGACATACTCTAACAAACCAAACACATTTACATTGGGAAAACCGTGATGCGATTTTGATGTATCAATTAAAGGGTATTTGTTATTTTAACTAACATATGAACCATAATTATTTTTCGTCGATAATAAAATAATTGACCAGTTTCTGTTTATAGGATCCTGGATATAACGTACTTGTACTATTGATGATTCTATTATGAATGGATTTTACTTTCCCCATTCTTTAATAAAATTCTCTTGCTTGAATCCCTATTCAATTATTTTATCTACAATCCTATTATCAACCAAATTGAATTGAAAAATCATCACATTGAATTTTGTATAAACCAACTTCTATATTTTTTTATTATTCAAATATATGATATATTTGAATAAATTAGGTTTGTTACCAGGTACCAAAAATATTCATTGATTCATCCACATGTGTAAATACATTATTTTTTGTGGTATTGTTGACATCATGTTTCTTTTTGTAGAATATACAACTATTAATTACATAAATATTAGAAGATAATACATCACAACATGGTCATCTAGATATCCCGGAAATTCATTCTGAAATAAGAATAATATTTTTAGTTTAATCCATAAAAATTCATCATGAAACCATACTATAATCTGACTATTATGTGTGTTTGTTAACCATATTCCATCCCTTGATATATTCAAATTCATATGAATTAAATCATGGGTTTAAACATGTCGTTCAACCTCAAAATAGTTTTTTGAAACATGATTCTTACACTTTATAATATTAATTGTGGAAATATCTTTACCAGTAATTCCCCACTCAGGATTCACCTGGTTTGATGACATATAGGAAGCCCAATTCCTTCTACATTAGACATATAGTTAGTATTTAATTCAATTTATTCTTTAAAAATATATCTCTTTTCCAAAAATCCTTTTTCATGACATTGATTTTCAATATTCTATGTCAAATGTTTCATATACCCTTCAATGGGGTTTATCCATCTTCAATGTGAATCACCATATAGTCAGACTATTCCATCCAAGTGAACCATAAAATGAACTATCAAAACAATAATTACTATAGGAGGAATATATCTAATTTACATTATGTACACACTGGTTTTCATAGTTGTAAATTTTGATGGGTCTACATCTTTAATACATATAGATTTGAAAAGTATTCAAATACTTCATAATATATTATATAAATTCATACTAAAAATTCATCACAAAGGTACATGAATTAGACCGTGCATAAAAACATGATAGTGATGTGATTTTAGGCCCCTTAACTTTTAATCAGTAATTGATATGATATTAATGATATTTTATGAATACCCCTATGGAAACATTACATCATTGAAGAAGTTTAAGAAACAATACTTTTATTTTCTCAAAAGTTTGTAAGAAGGGGGGGGGGGGTGAATTTTGTCGTCTACCCCTCACTGCAACAATATCTTCCGGTATCCCCATGCAAATCATGTCCAGCCTTGCATTAATTTAATCCCTTGTTTTTTATGTTGTATATAGTAAACTTACAACATCAAAATTAGATACATATTTTTCACATGCATAAAATCATGATATTTCTTGACATAAAATAATTCTAGTATGGTAATTCAAAAAACAAATTATCTATTTTTTAAACAGTTTTTCATAATTTTTCTTGAAAAAAGGTTAACCAAAAGTAGTGTCCATATCCTTGAAACTCCCAAATAGTTGATCATATGTAAGTAGAAATGATTTTTTATATTCTTAAAAATTTCCATCGAATGATGTCATCCAATACTAGTACTAATTTCATCTATATCTAAATCTATGACTTCCTTAGGAAACATTTTACAATTAATTTTTCACCCTAACTAAATTTAAACTATATTCACAAGGAGGATAAACTTAATGTCATTTAATACCAAATCCTTAAAAATTTGAAAAAAATTGAAAGTCATCTATTATCTTGTATAATAAGGCTCTCAATGTGAATCCATCCTTTATTTATGAATCATACAATATAACACCTAAATACCCTATTAATTTAAAATCATAAATCAATAGTTCCACATAAAAATTAATATAAATAACTAGTTGATTTGATACATATACAAGTTGATAAAATATGATGTATTTTCACTTCATGCCTAACCATGATGGAAAATTACAATTTTCCAACATAACTGGACATGAAATATGAGTGTTTCTCTCTGAACTAATAAGATTCCCTCAATCTATAAAGTGTGAAATGTAATGTTTTCCCAACTCATTTACAAATTCTTGATTCTAGTAATTAATTTTCATACACTGTGGAGGGTCTAATGGGTGGAAATGTTTTACAAATTGATTTTATGTTTCTGTAAGCAATTTCAATTTCCTTACAGTCTCCTCAATTCTATATAGGTGCCTAAAAATTGGAATGATTATAAATTACTATATAACATTCAAAGTACATGACTTAACTTTCCCGTATCAAGACACATCATAGCTTGTAATTTTTTTCCTGTATTAAATTATCCTCATGATATGGAATACTTTAATTTGGACAGTATTGTACTCTTTTAGAGATCATACCAATTAAAAAAACATTCACTCACAGTGTTATATTGGGAGACGAAACACATTATCTTCAAATACAATATCATTCTAGGGGAAATTGTTTAGTAAATCCATTGTTACTATATTTATTCCCATATTTTACATTTTATAGATTATGTAATGCTAACCATGATGTATATCTAGTACAACTAACATACAATGGCATCTTTCACAACTCATTAACTACTAAAATAATTTCACACAATCACATTTTTCATATTCAACTCGAATTTTTATTTTCCTGATATGGTCTTCATCATTGTTAATCCATAAATCATATAATATGATATTTTAAATGTATTGTTATTTCAATCACTTTCTAGATATAGTTATTAGCCATGATTAGCCCAAAAATTCTAACATTGGTCAATTCATGGATTGATCAAGTGTTCTTCCACATCCTCTAGAATAATTAGACTATAATAATGTCAATGTAATCAATGAAATTGGTTTTGATAGGGGTTATATACTTGGTATTTTTGATAATCCTTTTGAACACTTTCACCACCATACATATTCTATTTTAAAATATGATTGGAATCCATCCATTTTTTATTCGTATTCTCCTATATTAATTAGTAATATTAATATTTAACAATATAAATAAATTATTAAATGTATGAGTCAAGAACCCTAAAATTGCATTCCTTGTATGCACCAAAATATAATCATCATGTTTTAAATAAATTTTCATTTCATCGATATCTTTTTAGAACATATAGAGATGGAGAATTATATTAATTTAATGTATTATGACACTTATTTTTCAAATACAGAAATTTGTATATCATAAGTCATTTTTTTCTGAAATGGATTCATCATAGGGGATAATTTACTATTGACCACTATCAGTGTTCTAAAAAACATATGAGTTTCTAAAAATGGTTATGTATTTTTGTATATATAAAAATATTTCACTATAAAACTATATATCAAAATAAATTAATTATTTTTTACAATGTTCTTATACTATTTGAAATAAATAAATCACATTGATTATGGTTATTTAATCTTTAAATTTCTGAAATGTATCATATTTAATTTTTTTGGAAATTATAAAAATAAAAATTTTAATATGAAATGTTATTTTTAAAATAATAATGATTTTGGGAAGACTGGTTAAAATGAATTATTCAACTAATATAACCAGAATTATTAAATTTCAAAACCATGTAGGAAATCTTTTTAATAAAAAAATAATTGTAATGAACAATAGAATTCAACATATAAACAACCATGGTTGAAAATATTAGATGAATAATATTAATTATAATGGGAATTTTGAATTTATTTTTATTACATAAATTCAATGATATTTTCATTAGATTATCAAAGAATTTGGTGTTTTAGAATTTTTTCAAGTTAAATTGTTCAATGAAATAATTTTAAGCTTTATATTGTTTTATTAATTTGAGAATTAATTTTTGTATAATCATAGACATTAAAATTATATTTTAATTCATTTTATTTTTTAAAATGCAGAAATATATGATTTATTGGCAATTTCATGTGTTATGGATGAATAAAATGGAAAATCAAAACTCATCTGTGACTAAAGTGAGTTCAACAGACCTGTATCATGTTAAACACACACCCAACACTTATATGAGATTATCCATTGATATTTAATCACATTTACAAAGATAGCATGTTTTTCAAAGGATGATAAACTCAAAAAAATAGTAAAAACACATGGAAGATCAAATGAGATTCCTTAAGAACATGTTCGTATTTTTATATCTTCAATTTTTATGTTTGATTTTCCCAAAACAATTAAATTGTAAGGGTTTCATAAGAACATAAAAAAAATAACTAATGAAATTGTATTTTATTATCAATAAATACACAAGCAATAATAATTAATAATATTGTTAGATCTTTCTTACTGATGATAAATCATAAATTCTATTTACGCAAAAAAGCACTCAAAAAATTAGTATTTCCCAATGATTAGGTTTTATAAATAACAAAATAAATCATTCCCAATGCATCAACCCACAAAAAAATGAAAAAAAGGAATAATAAATAAATAATATATATAATATATATAATTAAAATTTTAATATAATGTACATTAACAATTTGAATTAAAGAAACATTAAAACATTTATTTAAAGGAATTAATTTTATAAGTGACAAACATATTTTAAATATTAAAACATAATATATATATATATATAATACTAGAAAATTTATAAATTTTGAAAATATTGAAAATTAATAAATATTAAAAAAATAAAAAAAAATTAAACAAATTAATGTAAAAAATCAATAAACACAAAGTAATAAATAAAAAAAATATTAAAATGAAAAATAATTCATAAAATTAATTATATATATAAACACATATAAAAAATGAATAAATATATAATATTGATAATATAAATAAAAAAAATTGTTAGAATGAATAATATTAACTTTTTGAATAATACCCATGCATGTTCTGTGTCAACCATGAATGCAAAAGTCTTGTAGAGTCATTAACATAGTTCATCCAAGGGTGGATGCGAACTATGGAGTTCTGTCTCTATTTGTGTCATGTTAACTTGGAGGCGAGCTTCTAGACCACATAAATGTAGATAGACCGTAGTGCTTGGTTCTTTTCCACTTTTCGTAGCTAAGAAGACATGTTCCCATTATGACATGATGTTTACTTAGAAAAAGATAGACATGAGATTGATAAATCATTCTGGTTCTAGGAAGTGCCTTCTTGTGAGCAGTGTAGAGACCCTTGCTGAACTCATTTTTCTTCAATTGAGTGTACTATTTTACTTTTTGGGGTTGAAAATCTATAAGTTGGGGATAATGTTTTGGATTATATTTTTTATAAATTTCATTTTTGAAAATATTTGTGTAAATTCTGAGACTAGTCTCTAAGACGACACGAAATTCTAAGGCACAGTGTGTCTGGAATAATTATTTGAATAAATTTTATTTTTATGTAAATAACTCTTGGGCAGATAAATTTGTTTTCTAAAATCAATAAAAACGATGACTAGATGAGATATTTGATGGGACTATTGGTTTTAAAAACAACTTTTTCTTAAGTATTGCCTAACATTATCTAATGCGAGCTGGACGAAGAAGTTATTTTTTGGAATTCAGCATCAATAAAATATTTTTAATTAAAAATATTTTATGATGAAAGAAAGTTTTATAATAATCCATCCTCTATCAGAAATCCATAAATATCATCATAACATTGGGGTTTACCTAAAGAATATGTGGAGGTTCTCTCTCCAGTGATAATTAATCGATGGACACCAGCAGAACAAGGATCAATGTGGCGACCAAATTCAATCTACTTCTTCAAGATATCAAAACTCTAGGTAGGGGTTGTTATTTTAATTCCATTATTTCTTCATTATTTTTTTAAATGATGAACATAGATTAACAAATAAATAGGTTGACCCGTAGATCATTTGTTCTTGTGAAAGGTATTTCTATCAGGTTTATCTTTGGGGAATTAATCCATTCATGTTTTAATTTTAATTGATTTTTTCCATTTAATCTTTATAATGTGAGTGGATCAATACTGTGATGAATGATGGATAAGGTTTGTTCCACATTTTTTTGATGTGGATTTCTTCTCCTCTTTTACCAGGAATTCTTCACATTCTTCGTAGGTTGATGAACGGTCAGTCATTGCACAACCATTCTTGGTGAAATGATCTGACATCTAATGTTCATAGTCCATACCACATTGGGGTCCATCTATGATATCAATCTAACATTTGTTACAATTTAAATTAATAGTTTGGTCCATAATCATGATTTACTTTAGACACTTGGGCATAGTTAGAGATCATTTGAATGATCCTGAACCGCCCCTTGAGGAGGGTTTCATTAAATTCCATTGAGAGATCCACGACCTTGTTTGTTTGAGGCTTTACACATTAGAATGAAATCAGTATAAAAATCCAATGGATGGTGATAGGTTGAATACCTTTTTTTGAACCTTTTGAATTATATATAAAACTGATAATGAATCAAACTATTGAATGTTACAGTATTCATGAATTATATTGATAAAATTAAAGGATACTAACATGGCCACGTGATATCTTATAATATATGTTCAATAATGGAAAAAATGGCATGGAATTGATGTGGGGAATCATGGTGTGGCATAGACAACCCACAATCATATTTCCTAATTCGAATCCTTGGATTATTAACATAGTACTGTATTTCATGAAACACAATTTTTTTCCCTAGGGATCCACCCAACTCTATAATAATGATCATCATAGTTACTTTTTGTAATTGATGAGGATTCCTTAACCATGGTCCTTGGCTTCTTGGACCATGTAGTAGTACATTAAACAATTTTTACCTTAAATTATTTCCTGGGGCACAATGTGGAATCCTGGGGCATCGACTTTGCATCTTGACCCATATATGTATGATTCTTGATTTCTCTATTTTATGTTATAGCTCCTGCATTACAATATTAAAATATTTATACATTATTCATAGACTACATTTGTCAAAACATTTTCATGTAGATTTGGATGAATCACTTTTTCATTTATAGCCTTATTCTTGTTATCCACATATATTATTATACCATTTAAACTTTAGAACATTTACTATTTGGTTTTGGATATTGGTCTTATTATTTTTAATTATATTTCGTCTATATTTGAATATTTATTCTTTTTTGGTTTTTTAATTCTACTATTCGCTATTTTTCTTTTATTACTTTATATGATCTATCATCATAATGAGTTACTCAGTTCTTGAGGGTGTAGTCTTCCAACTATAACATGATAGAACATAATTAAAATACGGTATTCGATATTATATAGGGAGGAATTAATGAGAACATATGGTAAACTAGGTTCAGTTACATCTGAGTGAATCATGCATGGGATGTTAAACTAGTCTCATCACATCAAGAGATACCTTGGAACTCCTCTCCAAAATAATGCACCTTACACATTCAATGGTTTGTCACATGATCACCCACTACTTGGGTGTCATTACTAAACAACCAACATCCACCAATACCACAAGTAGTTTCAACCTCATCCATATTTTTATCCTTAACATGGTATTATTCCAACCTCTCTAGAATCACCCTATACTCTCACTACATACTGAAATATCCTATATTACTACGTCTAAAAACCTAGATGGTTCTTCCCTCCCATGTCTTCCTCAACCATGGTGCTAGTACATTATTTTATATAACATTCTGATCTATCATGGAATTAGTATGAATACGTCATATATAATGTCTCTCCATACATGCATGGAAATCATGCCTCAATGCACCTACATATTCTTCCCATTTCTAAAGAAAATACCATCCCAAGAATGACTAAAATCAGGGGATTCCCTAATAATAAAACCAAACATTATCCCACTATGGTAAAATTCATGTTTAATGGTTTTTAGTCTCCCACCAATCCCTACTGGTCATATGTCAAACCAGGGTCACTATGTTTCGAAAACCTGTCATGACCAGGAATTAATATAGTCATAACTACCATGAGGAATTAATAATTTTCTTAGATACCACTCAGCATCAACATGCCAGACTACCCAATATAGAGTATTAAACCATATGTCACTATATATTACATCGTTTTGAAAAAAAATTGGATACTTAGATTCCAAATACCCACTCATGTGTCCCATAAAAAGCACTAGGCATCACATACCAACCCATGTTCCCACAAGGCACTAATTAACATTGATCGTCCTCCAATATGACTAATCCTGAGGAATCACAGCCCACGTATCACTTCTGACTCGGTTAATGAAACAGTCCAAGAAACATTTTTCCTTGGAACCATAACCACATGGTTCAATTATATATAATATCATTCTAGTCTATATTGTAAAATTCCATCTTGGTTGTTACTACCACATTAAATAACCAAAATGACTCAAAACTCACCCCAATGGGTTTGAATCTAAATAAATAGATACATATACTAACCCCTCAAGGTCTCTACTCATCCCTTGATGAAGGGACAATATCACCATCATCACCACAGGATCTATAAGGCCTAACAAAAAAAAATAACATACATATATATTTCATCTCAACTAGGTAGACTTCAACTAAACACATATATGATGATATATTGTTTATGTAGTTGTTAAGAAGTTAAAATAGAAATCCATGTTCATGTGTAAAAATAGTCACCCTATAATTCCTACACCGTATAGATCATATGTGCCTATTATGAATCATGAGACACATATTTATTCTATAGACCAGGATTCAAAACCAATCACTAACCTCCCACCAGCGGACCATGTTCCATTGTACATAAACTATAAATAAAAAAAGTAGACATCATGTTCATCATGATAGGTAAAAATAAATATAACTATAATATTGCAAGACAAAAACATCAATCCCACACCCTTGGTAAAATATAAATACACCAAGAAAGGTGTTTGTGACGAACTAGTCCAGGTTCCACCACAAGCCCAAACGAATTCCAAAGTCTCTTATCTATTGACTTCCAAAATATTTGGACAAAAATAAAACCAATTATAACACATTGTAACACAAAAAACTGGATCTATTTAAGAATTTTAATTAGAATGGAATGTTTTTTGACCTTATGTGAAACTCCAAGAATGCTTGGGGATTCTTACATGTAGTGATGGTCCCATGATGATTCATAAGGGGGCTAAATTTCCCGAATCAAAGTGCACTATCACAAAATAAAAAATAACCAAATTTCATATATTCCCATCATATTAGTGTATGTAGAATGAATAAACAAACTAATAATTCAATACATATTAAATGATGAAATAAGGTATATAAACATGACACACACTCGGCTAGTCCCATGTATAGTTCAGAATAATAGAATTAATGGTACAAGATCCATAAAAATTGTAAACTATAACATACCCCAAACTATTTATGCTCACCCGGGCCATCACTCTAGATCTAGTTAAGATTATAACTAACTTGTTCCTACAAGAACATGTAGATGATTAATGGGTACCCAAAAGAAATAGGAGACCAAGCATGGTGTGTATACAAATTTTTATGCTACCACCCATAATGACTATAAATATAAATAGAATCGGTGTAGTGAATTTATAAGTTATTAGATGAAAAATTAAAAATATATCTTTTATGGAATTTAAATCTCACTACATAAAAAAACATTGAACACATCAGTCAGGTTTACCCCTATAATGGTATTTACTTTATTTTTTTATTGTTGGGATATATATAGGCATGTCACAATAATCATGTTATCAATCTCGCAACTAAGGGTAATATACTCATCCCCGGTTCAAATGGATGACACCTAAGTGTAATATATCAATCCCTAGGGCCCTAAATTCCACTATGGGGACATGTTCACCCCTAATTAACCATCATAAAAATTAATATACTGTAAAAGAAATATAACATAAGCAAAAATCATTTTCATTGCACCCACATAAATAATACATGGAATAAAAATTTAGTATAATTTTAATTTATGAAAAAATATTTTTCTCATTTTGTATATCAATTCCCAAATATCATTTTCATTTCAAGGATAAAAACCATTTCTAAACTTTTTACATAATAAATAAATAAAACACATGATATACAATTCAATTTCCTATTTCCATTTAAAATAACCTCCCACTTACATTACAATTATCATTTAAAAACTATATCAAATACAAAAAAAATATCAATCAAAAATACAAATTAACCATTAATCCATTCATTGTCAAATATCAAATTATTACTTAGGCCCACACTCTATACATCTCCATTAATAATGAATTTTATTTGATCTAGTTATTATTGAAAATTCCAATTCTAATAATTAATTGATTTGGTATTCAATTTCACAACAATTGATTTAACGAGATCCCCCTATAGGAAAATAAAATACTATTATGCATTTACCATCATTTGACATATAATTTAAACTGGGTAAAATATGGTGAAATTAGATTTTCTACACCATGCATGAACTTGGAAAACATAAAAAGGATATGGCATAAATTGAATGGGTCACCTATAATTTTTATAGGCTTTCATGTAAAATTCATCAAGGGACAACATGCCTTTTGTGGCCTATCAAAGTTGAGTCTATAACAAAATACTCATTTTTGGCCCTAATTCAAGTAAATAAGCCATCATTAAATTATTATAATAAAATTATAATTTTAATTAAATGTATTAGATTTTATTATCTAATTGTTTTCAAAAACAAAAAAAACCCATCGACGATAGTAATCCAAAAAAACACCATTACATGTCTCTTTATAAGGCCCCAACCTTAAACCTTACTTAACATAGAATTAAATGAATAATTCACATTGAGGATCTTTTCAGGTTTATTGTTTTAGAGAATTAGGACATAAGTATTACATCTCAAAAAAATTACAAAGTAGACACTTCTACTAAGATTCCATAAAATGAAAACTCTTAAAAAGAAACATGTCTAGTTCCATGTTTTAGATAGCATGACTTTCCATTGATCCCATCCTTGACCCAATTCCACATTAAGTCCTGTGAAATAAAATTCAAAAAAAAACTTGGGGTGAGCATAAAAATATTAGTAAGGGATACACAAAGAAAGGAAACTGTTAGTTTTTCAAACATCATGTAAACCATGTATACTTTATCAAAGTAATACCTTCACCATTATCAAGTAGTAAAAACTCTTCACTGAATAAAATATCATTACTTACCCTTTTGTAACCAAAATATTACCATAAAACCCATATTAAGAACACATAACATATAGAGGTAACTTGGGACATAAACATACTTAAGTGGAATAACCATACGGTCGAATTCCACACATATCACTTAATGGAATAACCATTCGGCCAACTTCCATACTTAATGGAATAGCCATACAGCTGACTTCCAAACCCAATGAATTGGAGGTTATAACATAACCTCCCATCCTGGTATTCATGGCACCACCCGTCATATGGTTTATCACGTAACCACCCGTCAAATGTCTAAGTACCATTATAAAATCATAAGACATAAAACAAATATAATGGAAAGAAAGCATTTCCACACTTTGATCACAATATATAAATTAAATATATTGAAATAACAAATCCATTATAAAAACCATTTTCAATACCAAAATAAATGAAAATAAAAACATGGTATTAATTTTTCATTAAAAAGTAATGGCTTGTAGAGGAAGCCGAATCTCAAATAATGGTCACAACGGCGAAGAAGTCGTTGTCGCCGCATACGTACGACAAAAACATTTCCTTTTTTCATTTAGTAAAACGCTTCGTATAAAAATATTACTTTTGAATAAACATAAAAGTCAAAGGGTTTTATACCCTGTATAAAATAAAGTGGTGTAAAAAACAAAATATGCCTCAATGAAAGGAGATTGAGACGAAGTCCCATACCTCGGGTCCGACTTGACTCGATCGTTCTTTAACCTCCTGAATAATAAACTTGAGTTAATTTCTACTTGCTTAAGAAAATTTTTTAAGTTCATTATTACTTTTATATCACTTATTACAATGTTATAAACATTATGTAATCATTTATGTTAATAATGTTTTTTTGTCGATATTTGGTTCTTAAGTCGAAAGTGGACTTCTTACAATTTCATGTTGTATGTGTGGTCAAAGGTTCATTATATACAAAATGATATTCATGATTTGGATATCATATATATCATATATATCCATAATATACATGTATTTATAATATTAATTAATCATTTAGAGGTAAGAAATGAAATGCACCGTTCATGAAGACGGTAAGCCGTACGTACGCATGAACGCTACTTTCATTTCTATTTCATTTTTTAATGGTATGGAATCATAATGATATAAAGGTATATTATACTTCCAGTATAATATCATATATAATACCATTAATAAAATCCTTTATACATCCCACATATGGAATTAACAAAATCAAATCACATTGAGGGGGTTGTAGTCTGCACTTCCTTAAATGAAGATATCGCATTTACCCATAATGGAAACAATATAGGTATTCCCAAAATAAAAAATACAGAAGGTTTAGGAAAACATAAACATGTTATATATCATATATAAATACAGTGTCAGCTTAATGGCCACTTTTGAAGGTGTTAAAATTATGTTGAACAATCATCATTTCGAGAGGCAGAAATTCGCCATCCACGGAAACAGTATGTTCTTTAACCATTGGATGTAGGTGTGTGTAAGTGTAGCTCAAATACTTCATATAAAAACATCCATGTATATTTAAGATACTATATTTGATACAAAATAAATTAATAAAAAGAGTTTAAGAGGTTGGAGAAGCAAAATAAAACAAAAGGACTCAAGTGAAGACATTACCTTAAAATCAGGTAACTTCCTTTGGTTTGAGCTCAATGGCTTCCTTGGAAAACATCCTCCCAAAGTGAGGCTTCAAGGAGTAAGAGAGGGATGTGGAGAGACAAAATGGGCATGGGTTGGCCGAGCCAAAGGCTTGAGAGGTGCGGGTAAGGAGGTAGAGGTGGGGGCCTTTTATAAGAGGAGAGGAGGGGCACTCTTGGAAAGTAATAAAATGATACATTATTTTAGAATGAGTTTCAGATTTTAATGGTCCCACATTGATGTGTTTCGTGGATAAGGTGATAATGGTTCGAAATCCACCCATCCAATATGTTTTGGTCATGTGTAGGTCTTAGAGTTTACATTATCTTTCCATTTTATTTAAATCGTTAAATAATGAGGTAATCACTGCATCATCATGGAGCCATATATATTTTAATATATTTAATGTCTAAACATTATAAAAAAATACTATGATGTAGGAAATATTTTTATATTTCCAATGAATATTTAAAGTAAAAAATCTGACATGTATAACCCCATTTAAATTTTTTTTAGTAAAACAACTCATGTTTGTGTCATTTTAATTTTAACATTAAATTAAAAGATATTAATGTCATATTCCTACCAAAGTGGCTCCATGGGGTCCCCAAGTTGACCCTTGTCTTTTCTTTGTCGGACATGAAACATCCAATAAGGGTAGGACATGTATCTAGGTATTTTCAATTTATTATAATATCATTTTTTTCCTTAAATGGAACTAATTACCTGTAATCGCGATTAAAAACTTAATAAGTTACTGTTCACCAAAAAATTATTTTAATACCATTGAACCACATTTTACATCTTAATTAAAACCATGTATGTCATATTTTTGAAATTCAAAACACAAAGGTGGTAATATTTTATTTAAACGGAAAATTACTTTTTATAAGTACCACTTAGTGGTTTCACTACTCATAAAAAATTAAAGTTTTTCAAAAAAATACAAAACATTTACCCTAAGATATATTTTATATTACCAATTATAAAATGATATCTATTTTACAAAATTGAAAACATATAAGTTGAATTAATTAATTTAATAATTAATTTCCACTGTCAGAGCAAATAGCGTGTTTTTATGAAACAATAAGTATCAAAATATTGACACTAGTTTAAGTCAAATTTCAATGTGAAATTAATTCCAACGACCACTATTGGATTAAATGGTAAAAATATAATCTAATTTCACTTGAAAACCACTTCAAATTATAATATAATCATATTAAAAAATTATATTAAAAAGAGATTTTGAATTAAAATACAACATTTTTCACTATTCATTAAAAAATGATATTTATCGGAAAAATACATAAAATTTACACTAAAGAAATTTTGATGTCCCAATTCTAATGAAGAATATTATTTGGTCCAATAGAATGTATAAGAGTGACCAAAACTATATTTAATGAAGGTTCGCCATCAAAAGTTGATATGTGGACCTTTAGTGAAAATTAGAGTATATATACCAAAAATTGAATTCTTTTCGTATTTTAAGCCTTTATCCTTTATTGGATAAGTATAAAAACATTTAAAAAACATATATAATAACATTTTAGTCATTTCTATTCATTCCCACCAATACAACGACTACTTGTTAACTAACATTTAAAATAATATTATTTTATTACTAGTGTGCAACGTAAGATTTCAAAGAAACTCTCTGTTGTGTATCGGGTACGCTATCGAACATAGCAACCCCTTTAAAATAAAATTAATATTTAATTCTCAAATATTAATAAATATGAAAATGTATTATTCTTTATTTACCTGGGATGTTACATCCTTCCCCCCTTTTGGGAATTGCATCCTCACAATTTTATTCACTTATCAAAATAAGTGGGGGTATTTATCCCTCATAGCATTTTCAGATTCCCATGTTGCCACTTCAACCATATGGTTTTTCCATAAATCCTTTACCTGGTGAGTTACCTTATATCGCAATACTTGCTCTCTTCCGTCAAGAATCTGGACTGGTTGTTCTTAATAAGAGAGATTCTCTTCCAACTGAACTACCTCTGGGCTCAAAACATGAGATGGATCTGGCATATACTTTCTCAACATCGAAACATGAAAAACATTGTGTACCTGAGATAAACTCGGAGGTAAATCCACTCAGTAAGAAATTGATCCAACTTTCTCTAGAATTTCATATGGTCTAATAAACCTTGGACTCATCTTTCCTTTCTTACCAAATCGCATCACACTCTTCAATGGGGAAACTTTGAAAAAAACATGATCACCTACCTCAAAAGTTAGATCCATCCTTCGGTTATCTGCATAACTTTTCTGTCTGCTCTGAGCTGTTTTCATGTGTTTCTGAATCAAATGATCTTTTTCTGCCATCTCTACTACCAATTCTGGTCCCATAAGCTTCCTTTCACCCACTTCATCCCAAAAAGCTGGAGTTCGACACCGTTTACCATATAATGCTTCAAATGGATCCATATGTATACTAGAATGAAAACTGTTATTATATGAAAACTCAACAAAAGAAATATGTTGGTTCCAACTTCCCTGATAATCCATCGAACTGGCCCATATCATATCTTCCAAAGTCTGAATTGTTCATTCTGACTGCCCATATGATTGAGGATGAAAAGCTATACTAAAATTTAATTTAGTACCCAACGACTTTTGAAGGCCTTTACAAAAGTTAGAAGTAAACATGGGATCATGATCAGATACAATGGACAGGGGAACTCCATGTAACCTGACTATCTCTTTATGATACAAACGAGAATGTTGATCTAGAGAGAAAGTATCTCGAATATGGAGGAAATGAGCAGATTTAGTAAATCGATCAACAATAACCCAGATTGCATTATTACCTCTAGATGTCTTTGGTAATCCCACAACCAAGTCCATGGATATATTTTCCCAGGTCCACTATGTCACTGGTAAAGGCTGAAGCATCCCTTTCGGTAATGGCTTCTCTGCTTTAACCTGCTGACAATTCAAACACATCACAGTAAAATTAGCAATATACCTTTTCATTCCATCCCACTAGTAATACTCCTGCAGATCTCTGTACATCTTAGTACTGTGAGGATGAACTGAAAACGGGGAGCTATGAGCCTAACATAACAACTCATTCTTTAACTGTGAATCACAAGACACACATAATATCTTCCGAAATCTCAAAACACAATCATTATCAATGTTGAATTCAGGAAACTTACCTTTCTGAACCAGCTCTACCTTTTTCTGCAACTCACTGTCTTGCTTCTGTGCTTTCTTGATTCTGTCTGATAGAGAAGATTTCTCTGATACCTGAAACAAAACAGAAATACATCCTACACAAATATCTTCTATGCCAATTTAATCAAATCCTTAACCAAAGGATCAATTTCCAAACGCAACATCGTTAATGAAGCATTACTTTTTCGACTCAAACATCAGAAACTTTATTTGCTTTTCCCGGATGGTAGTGAATTGTACAATCATAATACTTTATTAATTCTATCCATCTCCTCTGTCTCATGTTCATTTCATTCTGAGTAAATATATACTTTAAAATTTTGTGATCAGTATATATTTCACACTTTACTCCATACAAATGATGCCTCCAAATTTTCAGAGAAAAAACAACAGCATCTAATTCCAAATCATGTGTAGGGTAATCTACCTCATGTGTTTTCAACTGACGTGAAGCATATGCAATTACCTGATCATTCTAAATAAGGATACAGCCAAGTCTCTTCAAAGAAGAATCACTGTATATAACAAACTCACCATTACTGGAAGGAAGTAACAAAATAGAAGCGTTCACCAATCTTCTTTTGAACTCCTGAAAACAATCATCACATTCTTTTGTCTAGATAAACTTAACACCCTTCCGAGTTAGCTTAGTCATTGGACTAGATAACTGTGAAAAATTTTCAACAATCCTTTGGTAGTAACCTACCAAACCAAGGAAACTACGGATCTTGGTTACATTTTTTGGTCTCGGCCATTCTTCAACAACATTTGTTTTAGCAGGATCAACAGTTATGCCATTTTTTAAAACAATATGACCAAGGAAAGAAATTTGTTGTAACCAAAACTCACACTTGATGAATTTTCCATATAGTTTCTTTTGTTTTAAGGTTTTCAAGATAACCCTTAAATGACTTTCACGCTCCTGTTTACTTTTAGAAAACACAAAAATATCATCAATGAAAACAACCACAAACTTATCCAAGAACTCAGGCAACATTCTATTCATAAGGTCTATGAATACAGCAGGTGAATTGGTTAACCCAAAAGGCATAACTACAAATTCATAATGGCCATATCTAGTACGGAATGTAGTCTTCTGAACATATACTTCTTTTACTTTCAACTGATGGTACCCCGACCTCAAGTCAATCTTCGAAAAATACTGAGCTCCCTAGAGCTGATCAAACAAATCATCGATATGAGGAAAAGGATACTTGTTCTTAACAGTGGTATTATTCAAGGCTCTATAATCAATCCAAAGTCTTATTGAACCATCTTTCTTTTTAACAAAAAAGACAGGAGCACCCCATGATGATGTGCTAGGTCGAATGAAACCTTTATCTAATAACTCATTCAATTGTTTATTTAACTCTAAAAGTTCAACTTGAGCCATTCGATAAAGATGTTTTGAAATTGGCTTAGAATCAAGAACAATGTCAACAGTAAATTCAACTTCCTGATCAAGAATAATTACAGGAAACTCATCAAGAAAAACATCAAGATACTCATTTACCACTAGCAAATCATTACTCTGAACAGTTCCCTTATTTTCAACGATATGTGCAAGATAACATTCATTTCCATCTTTTACTAGTTTCTCAACTTCCCGATATGTTATCAAAATCAAGGGTTCATTCTTGTACACAAACTAATAATATTTCTGAAAAGAAACCATCTTATCTCTATAGTCAATCTTATCATGATAAACAGAAAGCCAATCCATGCCCAAAATAACATCAGACTCTACTAGAGGCAAAACAATAAGGTTTGTAGGTAGATTCTTTCTACACACAAGGATAAGAAGGTTCTTATAATTTCTTTTGGTCTCAATGTTTCCTCCAGTTGTTTTTACCATAAGTTCAGGATTCACATCTTGAGATGGAATTTCCAATTTACTAGAAAACTACTCAGTAATGAAAGAATGTGTAGACACTGAATCAAACAGTACATTGGCATAATCTAAACAAACAAACAGTGTACCTGATACTACTTCATTCGACGGACCAACATCTGCTGAAGTAGTTGCAAAGTATTTCACCACCCCTTTTTTCAAGTAGTCTGGCTACTTTCCCCCAGTTGAGTTCGTCATTAGACACTCATTTGGATAATAACCCATTTCATTACACATAAAACATCTTACGGCTGGCTTTTCATTGCCTGCCTGATCATCTTCCTTACAGGTACGAGCAATATGACCAGACTTACCACACCGAAAACACTTTCCAGACTTGTATAAACATTCTCCAGGATGCATTTTACAACACTTCTCATAGGATGGATATTTGGTTTTCTTACCTCTTTACTTCTTTGATGAATTCTTCCCCTTTGCCTGCCAACTGGACCTCTTATTCTGTCGTTTGTGAAAGAAGACCTGATCATCGGCAAACTCCATTTCCACATTTTCCGCACATCGTACAAGTTTTTCATAACTTTTGAACTCATGAGAAGATAAATCCCTACGATACTTCGGCTTTAATCCTGAGTAAAAACAGTTGATTTTAATATCATGATCTCGTATGAAGTTTCCAGTCGAGTGAACTTTGCTTTATAAGCAGCCACTGAGTCATCCTCTTGCCTTAATTCTAGAAATTATTTTTCCATCCTAAGACGAACCACCTTAGGAAAATATTTCTCAAGAAACATACCTTTGAATTCGTCCTAGTGAAGATCATCAATCTCATCACTATCCCTGATATTTTTCTCTATCGACCACCACTGATATGCTTCTCCTTCAAAATGGTAAACTGCAAGACTAGCCTTTTGATGTTCTGAACACCCCATGACATTAAAAATCTTCTCTAGTGCTTCAATCCACCCTTCAGCTAGAACATGGTCAGATGATCCTCTGAATGATGGGGGATGTTGCCTCATGAAATGTTCCACCATTGGCATTTTCCTCTACGGTTGATCTGGATGATCTCGTGCATGGATACCACCACCATTTATATCCTGAGTCAACTATGCCATCACTGCAACAAACAGTTCAGTTCTGATTCCGACCATCTCATGTTGATGATTTGGAAGTTTGTCTTCCTCCTCATGTCATCCCAACATAGATGCCTTGTTTCCTCTGCGGAAAACCATTCTAAACACATAAATATCTTAGGTTAATCAATATGGTAATCCGTAAATGCTATATCATTTCAATAATACCATAAATTAATTTATAATTTAACACTTTTATAACTCCGAAAGTTATCTAAACCGACCTCTGATACCAACTATAAGGCCCCAGCCTTAAACCTTACTTAATATTAAATTAAATTAATAATTCACATTGAGGATCTTTTCAGGTTTAGAGTTTTAGAGTATTAGTACATAACTATTACATCTCAAAAGATTACAAAGTAAACACTTCTACTAAGTTTCCATAAAATAAAAACTCTTAAAAAGAAACATGACTAGTTCTATGTTTTAGATAGCATGAATTTCCCTTGATCCCATCCTTGACCAAATTCCACATTATGTCCTGTGAAAAACATTTCAAAAAAAACTTGGGGTGAGCATAAAAAGCTCAGTAATGGATACACAAAGAAAGGAAACTGTTAGTTTTTCAAACATCATGTAAACCATGTATACTTTATCAAAGTAATACCTTCACCATTCTGAAGTAGTAAAAACTCTTCACTGAATAAAATATCATTACTTACCCCTTTGTAACAAAATTATTACCATAAAACCCATATAAAGAACACATTACATATAAAGGTAACTTTGGACATAAACATACTTAAGTGGAATAACCATACGGTCAACTTCCACACATATCACTTAATGGAATAGCCATTCGACCAACTTCCATACTTAATGGAATAGCCATACGGCCGACTTCCATACCCAATGCATTGCCGGTTATAACGTAACCACCCGTCCTAGTATTCACGACACCACTCGTAATATGGTTTATCACATAACCACCTGTCAAATGTCCACGTACCATTATAAAATCATAAGACATAAAACAAATATAATGGAAAAAAAACATTTCCACACATTGATCACAATATATCACTTAAATATATTGACATAAAAAATCCATTATAAAAACCATTTTCAATACCAAAATAAAAGAAAATAAAAACATGGTACTAATTTTTTATCAAAAAAGTAATGGCTTGTAGAGGAAGTCGAATCTCAAATAATGGTCACGACGACGAAGAATTCGTTGTCGCCGCATATGTACGACAAAAACATTCCCTTTTGTAGTTTAGTAAAACAATTTATATAAAAAAATTCCTTTTTAATAAACATAAAAGTCAAAGGGGTTTATACACCGTATAAAATAAAGTGGTGTACAAAACAAAATATGCCTCAATGAAAGGAGATTGAGATGAAGTCCCATACCTCGGGTCCGACTTGACCCGATCGTTCTTTAACTACCTGAATAATAAACCTGAGTTAATTTATAATTGCTTAATAAACTTTTTAAAGTTCATTATTACTTTTATATCACTTATTACAAAGTGATAAAAATTATTTAATCATTTAATTTAATAATGTTTTTTTGTCGATATTTGGTTCTTAAGTCGAAAGTGGACTTCTTACAATTTTATGTTGTACGTGTGGTCAAAGGTTCATTATATACAGAATGATATTCATGATTTGGATATCATATATATCATATATATCCAGCATATACATGTATTTATAATATTACATAATCATTTAGTGGTTTGAAATGAAATGCACCGTTCATGGAGACGGTAAGTCGTACGTACGCATGAACGCTACTTTAATTTCTATTTCATATTTTTATGGAATGGAATCATAATGATATAAAGGTATATTATAATTCCAGTATAATATCATATGTAATACCATTAATTAAATGGTTTATACATCCCACATATGGCATTAAAGTAATCAAATCACTTTGAGGTGGCGGTAGTCTGCACTTCCTTAAAAAAAGATATCGCTTTTACCCATAATGGAAACCAGAAAGGTATACCCAAAATGAAAAATACATAAGCTTAAGGAAAACATAAAAATATTATATATCATATATAAATATAGTGTCATCTTAATGTCCACCTTTGAAGGTGTTAAAAGAATGTTGAACAATCATCGTTTCGGGAGGCAGAAATTCGCCATCCACGGAAACAATATGTTATTTAACCATTAGATGTAGGTGTGTGTAAGTGTAGCTGGAATACATCATATAAAAACATCCTAGTATATTTAAGATACTGTATTTGTTACAAAAGAAATTAATAAAAAGAGATTAGGGGGTTGGAGAAGAAAAATAAAACAAAAGGACTCAAGTGAAGACATTACCTTAAAATTGGGTAACTTCCTTTGGTTTGAGCTCAAAGGCTTCCTTGGGAAGACTTCTTCCCAAAGTGAGGAATAAAAGAGTAATAGAGGGATGTGGAGAGACAAAATGGGTAGGGTTTTTCTGAGACAAAGGCATGAGAAGTGTGGGTGAGGAGGTAGAGGTGGGTGTAACAGCCCAAGATTTTATAAAAAAATATTCTTTTTAATTTTATTAATGTATTGTGTTTTACGCTACACCGAAAGGAGCTTGCACAACACACATCCTTGACTTGACTTTCATTACACGCAATCGCGAACTTCCTCGATAGAATGTGTAGTACGCAATACCGAGTTTCACTAAACAACGATATGCTATAAAAATATTATTAAAACTAGCCGTTATGAATAGTAATAACCACTTTTTGAAATCCAGTAAATCTTATTTTTCAAAATGAACTTTATTTTTGGATTCAGAGTATCGAATTTAGCCTAAGGTGAAATTTTGGTACTTTTCGGATAACTTTCATATTCTAATGAATAGTGAAAATTACTAAATTATAATTAAAAAACAACTTTTTTAATCGAAATAAATAATAGTGATAAATCATTGATTTGAGTGGTTTTAAAGTATATTTAGAATATATTTTTACAATTTAATACAATGTTGGTCATTGGATGTAGTTTCACATTTAAACTAGACATAAACAAGTGTCAATCTTTTGATAGATATTATTTCTTAAAAAAAAACACACGCTATTTGTTTTAACAGCGGGATTTAATTATAAAATTAATTAATGCAACTTTTATGTTATGAATTTGGTAAAATAGACTTCATTTTTGAATTCGGAATATGAAATATAGCTTGGGATGAAATTTTGGCATTGTTCTGAAAAACATCAATTTTTGATGAATAGTGAAACTACTAAGTGGTAGGTTAAAAACTGAATTTTGCATAAAACTTAATTTTACCGCTTCTGTGAATGGAATTTCGAAAATCCGAGAGACACGGTTAATATCAAGGACTAAAATGTGGTTCAATGAGATGAAAATAATTTTTTGGTGAATAGTAACTTTTTACTTTTTTTACCACGGTTAATAGTAAATAAGGTAACTAAGGGTAAATATGATATTAATATTACCCTAACACATGTCCTAATTCTATCGGACAAGTGTAATTCGACCAAAAACAAACTTAGGAATAAAATATGACCATTTAGGCCCACTTGAATTAGATTAGGACATTTATTATTAATTTATTTAAAGAAGGGTTAAAATAGTTAAAATCAAAGTTTAATAAGTAAATCATTTTTAATATGGGGTTATACATAAGATAAATTCGACTATAAATATTCATTAGAAAGCTAAAAATATTTCCTACATTATGGTATTTTATTTGTAATTTTTAGACATCAAATAATATAATTTATTTATGACACAATAATGATGTAGTAATTATCTTATTAATGAAATATTGACATAATTGATAATATAAATACCAAAATAAATGTAATTTAAGACTTTTTATGAATTCCACTAATTTTCTAGGTTACTATGATATATTAGTGTTGATTTAATCAACTTGGTTCGAACATATAATTCTGTTATGACTTTCACAAAAATCATATATCAAATAGTGTCAAAATTGACACAAAATAGTTTTTAAATCAAATATTATATTATTAATTGTTATTTTATTCCTAAAAATCTAAGGTTCGGCCGAATGACTTAGATAAGGATATATGTATTAATAATATACAATTTGGGGTTAGTTTGGCATGTTATAGTAAGTTTATTAACCATATAGTGAAAGAAAACAAAAAGACACGGTAAAAGTTAAATTATTTAACTTAGAGTTAAATCTAATTGATAAGGTTAAAATAATACCCTAAACTTGTCTAAATCCTATTGGTTGATAGGATTTCGACCCATCCCCACTTTATCTTCGAAATAAGACCCTTTGGAACCATTATAAACCGATTTTGACTTTAATATAAAATAATATTTTGAGATATTCCTAAGGTGCCCCTCTCCTCCCCTATAAAAGGACACCTCCTCCCCCTCCTCCTCATACCAATTTGAGCACTCAAGATCGACCAACCCCTGCCAATTTATCCTGTCCACTTCCCTAGAAACATCCTAGAGGTTCTGGTCTTCCTCAAAGACCAATTTTAGTGCCCTAAGAGGAGGTCTCAAAGAGGCACTTCAAAGAAGAGGTAATTACCGTTACCAATTCTTTCATCTTTATTTCTTCTTCCACTTCTTCTTCTTAGGTTGTTTCATTATGAAGTAATAAAATCAGTATCACTCATATACTGATATGTTATTATAAGTATGAAACAACCCTATTTCACCATCTATCCATCCTACGGAAAAAGAAATCACCGCGCGTGCGTACGTACGGAATACCGTCTCCACGCCGTGGTGTAATCTATTTTCCACCACCACCTTACATGGATGGGTATAATGGTGTAAAGAATAACTATACATAGTTATTACAACATCATATTTATTCTTATATATTGTATAATCCACTCCAATTCAATTCAATATTTATAGAAATGATATCATCGCTCGTGCGTACGTACGGACTACCGTCTCCACGACGCGATGAGATTCATTCTCCATGTTAACCATTTAAGAATGATTATAATGTATATATAAGAAATAATAATGAAATATATGACATTATAAAGCTACTGGATTTATGTATATATATACATATGTATGTCATCTACTTACTTCCATTTCAAGACAATAAGGAAAGAAAAACAGCGTTCATGCGTACGTACGGACTACCGTCTCCATGAACGGTGTTTTTTATTTATCTATTATATATATATATATACTGAATATATATGATATATAAATCATATTTTATATTCTGGAAGTAAGTAAATCATGATATAAGTAATAATAATGTCAATAACAACAAGTCAAAATACCTACGATAAAAGAAACGATTTTACCCAAAACGCTTCTTTAACATGGAATTTACAAAATAACGGGTAATATAATGTCATAAGTGAACCATATATGATATCATAACAATGAATATGATTCTGTAATAAGTCAATGACATTATTTAAATCATTATACAGGAGGTTCAGACACATACGAAGCAAATTGGACCTAAGGTAAGGGAAATATCACAATCTCATTTTTATCCGAGATTGTTTATTCGTAAGTATTTACTGGGGTGTATTTTATCATCCACATCCATGTTCCCTCAATATGTAATATTATTTCCATCCACCTACAATTGTTTAAATCCAATTTTACCCTTCTATGAGTTTTTAGTAAAGGATATGAAAGGAATCTTTTTTTCGTTTTTCGTACGAGATACTTTTTGACTTTTCCGACAAAAGTACGAAGAATGTTTTTTTTAACTTATACGGAACGAACGGAATTATACTGTTTTATAAAGCCTTATTTTCATGAAGATTCCTCTAAAAGATTTCATGACTATTTTCAATAAAATCTCTTTCTTTTAAAATTGCATGATGTTTTGTGAAAAGAAATTGATTTTGAAGAAGAAAGGATATTTTCCTCAAGAATTCAATTCAAGTGTTTTATCAAAATTATTTTCCATATAAGATAATAAAGGGTTCTGTTTCTATCCATATTTTTACATTGATTTGACTATGTTGTGATGGAATTATGTTTATGAATTCCTTTATCTTATATGAATGGTTTTATGATGTCATGTTGTTTAAGAATCCCATTTTTATTACATGGGTTATGCAATGATGTATGATTTATGATTTTGTGGCACACATAAGAAAGGATTCATTAAGAGATGGGTGGGACCTATATCTCCCTCCAATGCATTGGGTAAAGATTTCATATCTCATGAGATAGACATGGCTGGAATGGTAGGTTATACCGGTTCAGTGAAACAGGACTGAAACGAGGATTACTCGATTCTGAAAGGGACTTTGTCCACTAAGATAGTCTTGGCAATGAGTCTTGACTAACAAGGAATGATTCTCTATGATTATGTGTGTATGCCACAATGAGTAATGTTTTAAGTAAGGGTTTCATTTTCACTACTATGATTTATCCCATGTTATGAAATTATGCTCTCTTTTGCAGGTTAAGATTTCCAAAAATGTTATGTTCTTATGAAAATTATGTGATTGATATTTCTTTTGTTTACCCTTACTGAGCATTTGAGCTCACCCTTTTATGTTTTCTTTTCCCCAGGATATAAAGAAAGGTTTTAGGTAAAAAAAAAGGAAGATCTTTGTGGGAGATTTTGAAGATCTTTCACCAGGATTAGAAGATTACGTTCCGAGTTTCCAAAGACACTAAACTATTACGATCCTTGTGTGTATATTTTTGTTATGTATTAAGTATTCCGCAAAAGTAATGTAATTTTCATGTACGTTAGGCTTCGGGTCTCTACAGTTGGTATCAGAGGAAAGGTTTAGTCAACCTTTGGAAACTAGGATGCGAAAACGTTAGTGAGATCCCTAGAGATATTTCTAAGGTATGTCTAGGGATGTCCCTAGGGATAAGTATACGTATAGGTTATAGTAATAGAATTACGCTAACGATCATAGAATTAAACCTAAGATGTTGGATATTGAAGGTACTCCCCCTTTATTATGTTGTTTTCCCTAGCATGATTTTTGCCTCTCACACTATTCTTTTTGGGTTTTAGACGATGGCTGGAACCCGAAGGAACCGTGTTGATCAATGCAATGGAAAATGCAATGATTGCCCTTCTGAAAAAACAAATGTTATGGGAGATGGAGTGCAAAATCTTATTGCTATACTTACACAAGCTATGAATCATTCTGGACTTCCAAATGAGCAGAGAAGGGAACAATATTCTATTGAGTCCTTCATGAGGCAACGTCCACCTTCTTTCAGTGGGTCTTCTGATCCACTTGTGGCTGAACAATGGATCAGTACTACTGAAAAGATATTTTCAGTTCATCAATGTTCTCAACATGATAAAGTCATCTTATCAGTATATCGTTTGGAAGGTGAAGCTGATCAATGGTGGAATCTTATCAAGAATACGAGGCCATGAGATGAAATTGAGTCCATGGAATGGGACGAGTTCAAGGACTTGTTTTTCAGTAAGTACTTCCCTCGTATTCTTCGAACAAAGATGGAGAAAGAATTTCTTGAACTGAAGCAAAGGGACGATGAATCTGTTGGTACATATGAAGCAAATTTTACAAGACTTGCAAGGTATGCTTCTGGAATTATCATCCAACCTGAAAGTAAAGTTGATCGATTTTTCTGTGGCTTAAAACCAAGTCTTCGAAGGGCATTAGCTATAAGAGACTTCAGTAGCTATGAAGAAATTGTGCGTTGTGCTATCAAGGTAGAAATGGAAGTTGGTGTTACATATCCATCTCATGGTTTTGACAAGAAACGAAAGATGGAGTTCAAGGAGAAATCTCAGAATAATGGTGAAAAGAAGATGAATGTTTCCTTATGCACAAAGTGTGGAAAGAAGCATGGTGGAGATTGTCTAAAAGGGACTAGAAAATGTTTTAAGTGTGGAAAAGAAGGTCATCGACCAGCTGAGTGTCGAAGTAATGGAAAAAGGGTTTCTAATGATGTGAATAAAGCAAACACTGCAGAGAACGTACCGCCAACACTTCAATGCTTCAAGTGCAAGGAAATGGGGCATTATGCTAATAATTGCCCTAATCCAAGGGTTAGTGATGATCAACATGAGCAACCACTGAAGGCAAAGGACAAAGGGAAATCACATGCGATCACTATTGGCAATGTTGAATATGAAAACGATGTGGTGGAATGATTAAGTGTTTATGTAATGGGATTCCAAAATAATGTTGTATCATTGAGTATTGCAATATTTATTGATGTGGTATTCAAAGTGATTGAGATATTTTTTGGAAATAAGATGATATGCGCATAATGAAGACGAGAAAATGAAATGTTTAATAGTATTCATGAGCTCATGATTGATATAAGGACTAAGTGATATCATGGTTTGAGTATATAGAATTTTGAGGATTTTGGTATGTATAAAGTGTTAACTTTTAACTGCACTCATGTTTTCACTAAGGTATTCAAGAGAATACACGATTAAGGACTTTGAATGTTTGGAATGTGACCAACAAGACATATCTTATGATATGTGGGGATCAACGACAGTATTAAATCTCTGGTAATCGTTGTCACTATATTATGAGAGTGGACTGCAGTATTATAAGCCTAAAGATTAGACTGGATTATGTTGGACATAAGTTAGTATTGTTTAAGGATAGAAGATTTTCGATATTATTGATGGGATGTTATAGTAACGTAGTTTTAGAAAAAGGGACAACCTGCAGGACGGGCGACAGCCCATCGCTTCGGACAAGGCTGTAGGAATCGAACCCACAACCAAAGTGCGACTGGCCTTTATCGCCTACCACTGGCCTACAGGAAGTCCCTGTTTAGTAGAAACTAGTTTTATTATATTAAGCAGTATGATATATGAAGTATAAGTCCATTTTAGGAACTATACATGATTAATCTCACTATAGAATGACTTATGTATATTTAATAACTTTTTCTTACCTTTTGTTTGAGATAGATGGAATGACCCGTCATTCTATCACATGATCTGCTAACACTTCACGAATAACAAATTCAACTTCATTTATTTAAGAGATGAAGTGGAAATTGTTCAAGGCACGAACAACAGTGATATTGTATCAAAATAAAGTAAGTATTTATTCTAATTCAAATTTTCAACTTTAAGGAAATGATCTTGAAAACCAAAAATGTTGTCCTAGTGATCTTATACCTGATGAATCAGATGGTACCTTAGATCGTCACAAATTTATGGATTTGTGATTACTGGATTTTCCATAGCCATGTTCTCTACCACTCTCCATCAGAACATGATGGTTAGATTTCTCTTCCATATCCATATTTTCACCTATGTGGAAACCCAGTGATTAGTTTATTTGGTAAATCGTTACATTTCATACTTTAGTTTTTAAAGCCAAGTTTTGGTATTCCCTTTTACGATGTGGGTTTCTATTAAAGAAACTTTCAAATAGTAAACCATTTATAACCCCGACGAATTTCGAGGGCGAAATTCATTTTAAGGGGGGTAGAATGTAACAGCCCAAGATTTTATAAAAAAATATTCTTTTTAATTTTATTAATGTCTTGTGTTGTACGCTACACCGAAAGGAGCTTGCACAACACACATCCTTGACTTGACTTGCATTACACGCAATCGCGACCTTCCTCGATAGCATGTGTAGTACGCAATACCGAGTTTCACTAAACAACGATATGCTATAAAAATATTATTAAAACTAGCCGTTATGAATAGTAATAACCACTTTTTGAAATCCAGTAAATCTTATTTTTCAAAATGAACTTTATTTTTGGATTCAGAGTATCGAATTTAGCCTAAGGTGAAATTTTGGTACTTTTCGGATAACTTTCATATTCTAATGAATAGTGAAAATTACTAAATTATAATTAAAAAACAACTTTTTTAATCGAAATAAATAATAGTGATAAATCATTGATTTGAGTGGTTTTAAAGTATATTTAGAATATATTTTTACAATTTAATACAATGTTGGTCATTGGATGTAGTTTCACATTTAAACTAGACATAAACAAGTGTCAATCTTTTGATAGCTATTGTTTCTTAAAAACATAACACACGCTATTTGTTTTAACAGCGGGATTTAATTATAAAATTAATTAATGCAACTTTTATGTTATGAATTTGGTAAAATAGACTTCATTTTTGAATTCGGAATATGAAATATAGCTTGGGATGAAATTTTGGCATTGTTCTGAAAAACATCAATTTTTGATGAATAGTGAAACTACTAAGTGGTAGGTTAAAAACTGAATTTTGCATAAAACATAATTTTACCGCTTCTGTGAATGGAATTTCGAAAATCCGAGAGACACGGTAAATATCAAGGACTAAAATGTGGTTCAATGAGATGAAAATAATTTTTTGGTGAATAGTAACTTTTTACTTTTTTTACCACGGTTAATAGTAAATAAGGTAACTAAGGGTAAATATGATATTAATATTACCCTAACACATGTCCTAATTCTATTGGACAAGTGTAATTCGATCAAAAACAAACTTAGGAATAAAATATGACCATTTAGGCCCACTTGGATTAGATTATGACATTTATTATTAATTTATTTTAAGAAGGGTTCAAATAGTTAAAATCAAAGTTTAATAAGTAAATCATTTTTAATATGGGGTTATACATAAGATAAATTCGACTATAAATATTCATTAGAAAGATAAAAATATTTCCTACATGATGGTATTTTATTTGTAATTTTTATACATCAAATAATATAATTTATTTATGACACAAAAATGATGCAGTAATTATCTTATTAATGAAATATTGACATAATTGATAATATAAATACCAAAATAAATGTAATTTAAGACTTTTTATGAATTCCAATAATTTTCTAGGTTACTATGATATATTAGTGTTGATTTAATCAACTTGGTTCGAACATATAATTCTGTTATGGCTTTCAAAAAAATCATATATCAAATAGTGTCAAAATTGACACAAAATAGTTTTTAAATCAAATATTATATTATTAATTGTTATTTTATTCCTAAAAATCTAAGGCTCGGCCAAATGACTTAGATAAGGATATATGTATTAATAATATACAATTTGGGGTTCGTTTGGCATGGTATAGTAAGTTTATTAACCATATAGTGAAAGAAAACAAAAAGACACGGTAAAAGTTAAATTATTTAACTTAGAGTTAAATCTAATTGATAAGGTTAAAATAATACCCTAAACTTGTCTAAATCCTATTGGATGATAGGATTTCGACCCATCCCCACTTTATCTTCGAAATAAGACCCTTTGGAACCATTATAAACCGATTTTGACTTTATTATAAAATAATATTTTGAGATATTCCTAAGGTGCCCCTCTCCTCCCCTATAAAAGGACACCTCCTCCCCCTCCTCCTCATACCAATTTGAGCACTCAAGCTCGGCCAACCCCTGCCAATTTATCCTGTCCACTTCCCTAGCAACATCCTAGAGGTTCTGGTCTTCCTCAAAGACCAATTTTAGTGCCCTAAGAGGAGGTCTCAAAGAGGCACTTCAAAGAAGAGGTAATTACCGTTACCAATTCTTTCATCTTTATTTCTTCTTCCACTTCTTCTTCTTAGGTTGTTTCATTATGAAGTAATAACATCAGTATCACTCATATACTGATATGTTATTATAAGTATGAAACAACCCTATTTCACCATCTATCCATCCTACGGAAAAAGAAATCACCGCGCGTGCGTACGTACGGAATACCGTCTCCACGCCGTGGTGTAATCTATTTTCCACCACCACCTTACATGGATGGGTATAATGGTTTAAAGAATAACTATACATAGTTATTACAACATCATATTGATTCTTATATATTGTATAATCCACTCCAATTCAATTCAATATTTATAGAAATGATATCATCGCTCGTGCGTACGTACGGACTACCGTCTCCACGACGCGATGAGATTCATTCTCCATGTTAACCATTTAAGAATGATTATAATGTATATATAAGAAATAATAATGAAATATATGACATTATAAAGCTACTGGATTTATGTATATATATACATATGTATGTCATCTACTTACTTCCATTTCAAGACAATAAGGAAAGAAAAACAGCGTTCATGCGTACGTACGGACTACCGTCTCCATGAACGGTGTTTTTTATTTATCTATTATATATATATATATATACTGAATATATATGATATATAAATCATATTTTATATTCTGGAAGTAAGTAAATCATGATATAAGTAATAATAATGTCAATAACAACAAGTAAAAATACCTACGATAAAAGAAACGATTTTACCCAAAACGCTTATTTAACATGGAATTTACAAAAGAACGGGTAATATAATGTCATAAGTGAACCATATATGATATCATAACAATGAATATGATTCTGTAATAAGTCAATGACATTATTTAAATCATTATACAGGAGGTTCGGACACATACGAAGCAAATTGGACCTAAGGTAAGGGAAATATCACAATCTCATTTTTATCCGAGACTGTTTTTTCGTAAGTATTTACTGGGGTGTATTTTATCATCCACATCCATGTTCCCTCAATATGTAATATTATTTCCATCCACCTACAATTGTTTAAATCCAATTTTACCCTTCTATGAGTTTTTAGTAAATGATATGAAAGGAATCTTTTTTTCGTTTTTCGTACGAGATACTTTTTGACTTTTCCGACAAAAGTACGAAGAATGTTTTTTTTAACTTATACGGAACGAACGGATTTATACTGTTTTATAAAGCCTTATTTTCATGAAGATTCCTCTAAAAGATTTCATGAATATTTTCAATAAAATCTCTTTCTTTTAAAATTTCATGATGTTTTGTGAAAAGAAATTGATTTTGAAGAAGAAAGGATATTTTCCTCAAGAATTCAATTCAAGTGTTTTATCAAAATTATTTTCCATATAAGATAATAAAGGGTTCTGTTTCTATCCATATTTTTACATTGATTTGACTATGTTGTGATGGAATTATGTTTATGAATTCCTTTATCTTATATGAATGGTTTTATGATGTCATGTTGTTTAAGAATCCCATTTTTATTACATGGGTTATGCAATGATGTATGATTTATGATTTTGTTGCACACATAAGAAAGGATTCATTAAGAGATGGGTGGGATCTATATCTCCCTCCAATGCATTGGGTAAAGAATTCATATCTCATGAGATAGACATGGCTGGAATGGTAGGTTATACCGGTTCAGTGAAACAGGACTGAAACGAGGATTACTCGATTCAGAAAGGGACTTTGTCCACTAAGATAGTCTTGGCAATGAGTCTTGACTAACAAGGAATTATTCTCTATGATTATGTGTGTATGCCACAATGAGTAATGTTTTAAGTAAGGGTTTCATTTTCACTACTATGATTTATCCCATGTTATGAAATTATGCTCTCTTTTGCAGGTTAAGATTTCCAAAAATGTTATGTTCTTATGAAAATTATGTGATTGATATTTCTTTTGTTTACCCTTACTGAGCATTTGAGCTCACCCTTTTATGTTTTCTTTTCCCCAGTATATAAAGAAAGGTTTTAGGTAAAAAAAAAGGAAGATCTTTGTGGGAGATTTTGAAGATCTTTCACCAGGATTAGAAGATTACGTTCCGAGTTTCCAAAGACACTAAACTATTACGATCCTTGTGTGTATATTTTTGTTATGTATTAAGTATTCCGCAAAAGTAATGTAATGTTCATGTACGTTAGGCTTCGGGTCTCTACAGTGGGGGCCTTTTATAAGAGGAGAGGAGGGGCACTCTTGGAAAGTAAGGAAATGTTACTTTATTTTAGAATGCGTTTCGGATTTTAATGGTCCCACATTGATTCGTTTCAAGGATAAGGGGATAAGGGTTCTAAATCCACCCATCCAATAGGTTTTGGACATGTTTAGGTCTTATATTTCACATTATCTTTCCATTTTATTTAAATCATTAAATAATGAGGTAATCGCTGCATCATCATGGCGTCATAAATATTTTAATCTTTTTAATGTCATAAAATTATAAAAAAAATACTATGATGTATGAAATCTTTCTTTTTTCCAATGAATATTTATAGTCAAAAATCTGACTTGTATAACCCATTTAAATGTTGTTTTAGTAAAACAACTCATGTTTGTGTCATTTTAATTTTAACATTAAATAAAAAAGATATTAATGTCATTTTCCTACCAAAGTGGCTCCATGGGGTCCCAAATTTGACCCTTGGATTGTCTTGGTCGGCCATGACACATCCAATAAGTGTAGGACATGTGTCTTGGTATTTTCAATTTATTATAATATCATTTTTTCTTTAAATTTCACTAATTACCTCTAATCGCTATTAAAAACTTAATAAGTTTCTATTCACCAAAAATTATTTTAATCCCATTGAACCGCATTTTACTTCTTAATGAAAACCATGTATGTCGGATTTTTGATATTCAAAACACAAAGGTGGTAAAATTTTATTTAAACCGAAAATCAGTTTTTATAAGTACCACTTAGTGGTTTCACTATTCATCAAAAATTGATGTTTTTCAGAAAAATACCAAAAATTCACCCTAAGCTATATTTCATATTCTGAATTAAAAAATGATATCTATTTTAAAAAATTCAAAAACATATAATTTGAATTAATTAATTTAATAATTAATTCCTGCTGTCAGAGCAAATAGCATGTTTTTATGAAACAATAAGTATCAAAAGATTGACACTAGTTTATGTCCAATTTAAAAGTGAAATTAATTCCAACGAACATTATTGGATTCAATGGTAAAAATATATTCTAATATAACTTTAAAAACACTTAAAAATATAATCTAATCATATTTGAAAATTATATTAAAAATTGGGTTTGAATTAAAATACAACATTTTTCATTATTCATTAAAAAATGATCTTTATCAGAAAAATACAGAAAATTTACACAATGTAAATTTTGATGTCCCGATTCTAAAGAAGAATTTTATTAGGTCCAATAGAATGTATAATAGTGACCAAAACTATATTTAATGAAGGTTCTCAATCAAAAGTTGATAAGTGGACCTTTAGTGAAAATTAGAGTATATATACCTAAAATTGAATTATTTTCTTAATTAAGCCTTTATCCTTTGTTGGAAAAGTATAAAAACATTTAACAAACATATATAAAAACATTTTAGTTATTTCTATTCATTCCCGCCAATAAAATGGCTACGTGTTAACTAACATTTAAAATAATATTATTTTATTACTAGTGTACAATGTAAGATTTCAAAGAAACTCTCTGTTGCGTGTCGAGTACACTATCGAACTTAGAAACCCCTTTAAAGTAAAATTAATATTTAATTCGAAAATATTAATAAATATGAAAATGTATTATTCTTTATTTACCAGGGATGCTACACTCTTTGACCATCCTTGATACACCCCTAACTCCAATAAAATCCCTAGAAAAAACATTTGACTACAAATATATGCCCAATTAAATCGGAAATTGAAAAAATAGATTAAAATTGCAATTGAGACATACCTTATTGAATTGATGATAAACTATGTGATAATGCATTCTTGGGAAATATTTTTTCAAGGATTTATGAATGTCCCAATAGAATCAGGGTATCATTGTTTTTGAATTAGATAAATTATTTATATAGTTTTTATTTATATCATCCTTTTGTCTTAACATATACCTTCCTATGGATGTTCTTCTTGGATTTCCTATTTATTATCATTGGATACTTCTCAAATAAAAAATAATGAAGCATTTATGAAATAATAATAATTTAAATAGAATAATTATATGTTTTTATATTCCAATTAATTTAATGTATTTATGATCTATGTATTTCAATAATATTGATATGAGGAATAATCATCTCATGAGAAACAAAGGTGTAAGGCCCCGACCTTATACATTACTTAATCATGAATTAAATGAATAATTCACATAGAGGATATTTTCAGGTTTAGAGTTTTAGAGAATTAGGTCATAACTATTTTATCTCAAAAGATTACATAGTAGACACTTCTACTAAGTTTCAATAAAATAAAATAAAACACTTCAAAAGAAACATGTCTAGTTCCATGTTTTAGATAGAATTTCTTTCCTTGATCCCATCCTTGACCCTATTAATCTTTAAGTCCTGTGGAAAACATTTCAAAAACATGGGATATGCTTAAAAATCCCAGTAAAGGATACACAAAGAAGAAAACCTCTTATTTTTTCAAAACAACAAATAAACCATGAGTACTTTACCAATGTAATACTTTTCACCTTTATGAAGTAGTAAAAACTCTTCACTGAATAAAAGACCATTACTTACCCTTTTGTAACCAAAATATTACCATAAAACCCATATAAAGAACACATAAAATATAGAGGTAACTTGGGACATAAACATACTTAAATGGAATTACCATACGGTCGACTTCCACACATACTTAATGGAATAGCCATACAACTGACTTCCATACCCAATGCATTGGTGGTTATAACGTAACCACCCATCCTGGTATTCATGACACCACCCGTCATATTGTTTATCACCTAACCACCTATAAAATGTCCAAGTACCATCATTATACTTAAAATATTGAAAATATAATCATTTCAATAACAACATATCATTTGCAATCAAAATAAGTAATTCCAAGATATTGAATTAATCAATCCATTTTAAAAAATCATTTAAAAGGGATTTTTGAATCAAAGTGTCGCATACCACATTTAATCTTTTAATGGAATTATAATTTTAAAACATTAATGTTCAGATAAATAAATACTGAAAACCATTTTTAAAACACGGACATTAAAGATAAATATTTACAATAATGAATCTTTAAAACATTTAAAATGATATTTTTGATAAAGAGTTTTTAGCAAAATGAGAGACTCTTGAATAAAAATAATTGCGGAATAATATTTAATCCGAACTTCATAATATCATGAGAATAAAGGGATTCGTGATATAATATTTCAAATGACAGTATACACACCATATAAGAGTGAATTGGTGCATAACAATAATGAAGTCTCAATGGAAATGTAAATTGAGATGAAATACATTATGGAAATGGTATCCAAAAATTAAGGATAAATCTATCACATAATTATGTGTGAGAAATATAAATACACCCAATATAATGGGATATTATGTGTGAAACAATCAGAGGTCATTCACACATAATATTGGATATCCAAAACCAATGACATGGATATTTAACTCAATTAAATGATATTGAGTTATGATTTCCAATAAAAGTTCGTAAAATTTATCAATGAGTTGATTATGTGTAGAAATAGTATATACACACAAGGTTTTTTGGACGTTACAACATATATATTACAAACATAATCTTGGCATAATAAAATCAAGAAGTAGAGTTTTAACCCAAATAATTGAAAGTGGGTTAAGAAGTTCTCTTACAGAAATCCGACAGCCTAACAGCGTCACATTAAAATTCGGAAAATGAGTTTATGAGAAAGAAAATGGTATCTTATCACTTGGATATGAAATTTACATAAATAAGTATATAGAATAACATATCCCAACATAATATTATGTTAATTAAAATACATAACAAAAGTAGTCTTTTAAAAAGAGGAGGGTGAATGGTCCCCTTACCGAGTTGGGTAACATTCGAAACGTACACCCCATGGAAGAAGGGTCATACAATGAAGATATAAATACCCATAAATGAAATTCTACTAAACAAAGTGTATAATAATGGGAATTACATACACCACTCAATTAAATATTAGCAAATGTAGCATAAATGTCACGGGAATAAAAGTGAGATGAAAAATCCCTTACGAAACCTCGGCAACCTAATGACACCACTTAAAACTTCCAAAAAATGGATTTATGAGACCAAATTGGGTCTCTCATAATATGAAAATAAAAATTACAATATGAGGAATATAAAATAACATCCCTAAACATAAGAAAGATGAGCTTAAAAGAAATTACATAAAAGAGAGTACTTAAAAAAGAGAGGTTGGATGCCTTACGAAAATTCGTCAGCCTAACGGCGCCACATAAAAATTCTTAAAATGAATTGATGAGACTAAGATGGGGTAAATCATCATATGAAAAAACAAATTTCGGTATGGTTAATATTAAAGAACATTCTCAAACATAATAACATGGAGCATAAATGAAATGACATAAAAGAGGGTACTTTAAAAGAAAGAGAGAGGTTGGATCCCTTACCTAAAGTCCGACTTGTCTTGTTCATTTCCTTATTTTCCTGAATAATAAAATTTGGTCAATATATAATTGAGAAATTATCTCTTTTAAAGATTATTATTCAGTTTATATCACATATTATAATTTTATAATAATTGGTTAATAATGTGAGTTCATATCAGACGTTTTTGTCGATGGTTGGTACATGAGTCAAAAATGAATTTGTTTGAAAAATGATTGTCAATGTAGTTATAAGTAAATCATCTCAAGAATAGTATTAATTATTTAAATGTCAAATGTATCCATTAAATAATTATTATATACTACTTCATAACATTTTAAGATAAAAAGAAATGAAATGCACCATTCATGGAGACGGTAGGCCGTACCTACGCTTGAACGCTACTTTCATTTCTTTGTCATATTAATGGAATTAAAAATAATTGAGAGATATATATATTATAATTCCAGTATAATATATATGTTATATAGGTCACATATTTTTATTAATTTCATTATTTATACATTCCATGTATTTCATGAACGAGTCACATCACTTGAGGGGGCGGTAGTCCACACTTCCTTTTATGAAAATATCGCATTTGCACAACATGAAAAGCATAAAGGAATGTTTTAAATATAAAATTCAGAAACATATAGAAAACATAAATACCATATATATCATATATAAAATATAGTGACATCATAATGGCCACCATGAAAGGTGTTAAGAGACGATTGAACAATCATCGTTTCGTGAGGCAGAAATTCGCCATCCACAGAAACAATATGTTATTTAACCATTAGATGAAGTTGTGTGTATGTGTATCTCAATTAAATCACATAAAAACATCCTAGTATATTTATGATACTTGTGTTGTTACAAAATAAAGTAATAAAATGAGTTTAGAGGGTTGGAGAAGCAAAATAAAACAAAAGAACACAAGGGATGACATTACCTTTAAATCAGGTAACTCTTTTTGATTTGAGCTCAAAGGCTTCCATGGAAAGGATTCTTCCGAAATTTGAGGCTTCAATAATGAAGAGAGGGATGTGGAAAGATGAAATGGGAAGAGGTTTTCCATCCCAAAGGCTTGAGATGTGTGGGTATGGTGGTAGAGGTGGGGGCCTTTTATAAGAGGAGATGAGGGGCACTCCTGGAAAGTTATAAACTTTTACTTTATTATAAAATGCATTTCTAATTTTAAAGGTCCCCAAATTATATGTTTCATGGGTAAGGTAATAATAGTTAGAAATACACCCATCCAATAGGTTTTTTACATATTTAGTTCTTAAATTTTACATTATCTTTTCATTTTATTTAAATCGTTAAATAATGAGGTAATCGCTGCATCACCATGGTGTCATAAATAATTTAATTTATATAATGTCTAAAAATTATAAAAAATATATCATGATGTAGGAAATCATTGTATATTTCTAATGAATATTTATAGTAAAATATATGACTTGTATAACCCCATGTAATTTTTTTAGTAAAACAACTCATATTTGTGACATTTTTATTTTAAATTTAAATAAAAATTTATTTATGACATTTTCCTACCAAAGTGGCTCCATGGGTTCCCGAAGTTGACCCATGGATTTTCTAGGTCGTCCATGACACATATCATGAGGGTAGGACATGTGTCTAGGTCATTTCATACTATTAAAACATTATTTTTACCTTAGATTACACTAATTACCTTGAATCACAATTAATAAAACTTAAAAGATACTATTCACCAAAAATTATTTTAATCTTATTGAACCACATTTTACGTCCTAATGACAACCATGTATGTTGGATTTTTGAAAATCAAATCATAGAAGTGGCATAGTTTCATTTAAACGAAAAATCAGTTTCTTTAACTACCACTTAGTGGTTTCACTATTCATCAAAAAATTGATGTTTTCCGAAAAATACGAAAAATTCACACTAAGCTATATTTGATATTATGAATTCTAAAATGATTTCTATTTTCAAAAATTCAAAACATATAAGTTTTATTAATTAATTTAATAATTAATTGACGTTGTCAAAACAAATAGCATGTTTTTTAGAAACAATATCTATTAAATGCTTGACACTAGTTGAAGTCCAATTTCAAAGTGAAATTAATTCCAATGACCACCATTGGATTAAATGGTAAAAATATATTCTAAATACACTATAATATCAATTGAAATTATAATCTATCCGTATAAATAAATCATATTAAAAGGTGGTTTTGAATTAAAATGCAACATTTTTAATAAAATGATCTTTATCGGAAAAATAAAAAAAAATTACACAAAGTAAATTTTTATGTCTAGATTCTATAGAAGGATTTTATTTTGTCAAATACAAAATATAAAATTTTCAAAAGTATATATAAAAATGGTTCTCCATCAAAAGGTGGTTAGTCGACCTTTTAAAAAATATTGTAAGATTTATGCTTAAAATTGGATTCATTTATATTTAAAGCCTCTAACATTTATTGGATAAAAGTAAAAATATTTGAAAAACATATATAATCATTTTGTAATTAGTTACGTTCATTCCCTCCAGTACAACGACTAGGCATTAACTACTATTTAAAATAATAATATTTCATTATTAGAGTAAAACCTATGATTTTAAAGAAACTCGTTGTTGTGTATTGGGTACGCCATCGAGCATAGCGTTCTATTTAAAGTAATATTAATACTTTATTCACAAATATGGATAAATATAAAAATTTCATATTCTTTATTTACCTGGGGTGTTACATCATTCCCCCCTTTTGGGAATTACGTCCTCGCAATTTTAAAATTGGTCTTGGAAACTTCATTGAAAATCCCACATCGGAACAGGAGTCAGTAAAACTATCACTTTAAAAGAATGGGAGAGAAGTACAATGGTCACCCGAGATAACCCACACTAGGATTCCAAGTATGAAAATATGGATATGGAGGAATAAAAAAAGGGTCATTTTCTAATGGAGAGTGATAGTAAACATGTTTTGGATAATGTTAACCACAAGAAAATCACAAACTTGTGATGAGTTAAACGGTATTCGATTCCCCAGTAGGAAAAGTCAACAGACAACATTTTTGTTTTAAGTTACTCTTAATTGAGAAATTTATTTTTGGGCTTAACTAAATCATAATGAAGCATACTTACTTGTCACGTAGACTTTCAACTTTTATTAGATTCCTTAATCAAACTCATATTTTCTCCAAATGACTAGCTTTTAGGAGGACTTGTTCGCATTATAAGTACTATAATCTAATTCTTGAGAATCACCTAATACACAAAAGAGAAATATATATTTCCCATGTCTTTAGATATCAAACCTAAACCAAACCAAAAAGTTTAGTACGAGATCATATAATACCCAAAAAGGATAATCCTTTATAAAAAAATCTATTCTTAATCTCCAAATTTGTCAAAAAATACCCAAAGTTCAACAAAGATCATTCAATAAACTTCTATCCCTAAAATTCATAACAGTAATCAAAACTAAGACTGAAACCCAAATATTTGAAGGATTTAATCACATATTTTTCCAAGGTACAAATTAACAGTTCTCTCCAAATAACATCAGTTTCTCTAAAAGTCTCATATTGAAAAGTAATTAACCTAATCACATATCCTCCATGATATGTTAATAATTTCCATAGATAACCCAAAATCTACATACTATTATTTCATAAAATCTTCTAACTAAAAATAATAAGTCATACTAACCAGGGACTTCATGTAGTCTAGTGGTAGGTGATAATTACCAATCCCACTTTTGTTGTGGGTTCGATTCCCGCAGCTTTTTTTGACGCGACGGGTTGTCACACGGTCTGCGTGTTGTCCTTTTTCCAAAACTATATAATTCTTAAAACATTACTCAAAATGAGATAAAATCTTCAAAAATAACCATAACATAATTTAACCTCAGGTTTATCTCATGACTTTTATATTCCAACATAAAGTATAGTAACCCATAATTACCTCAAAAGTAAGGATCATATAAACCCTAATTGTTTCCTTTTTAATTATTACCTGAACTTCCATGTTGAGTTGGTTCTCTCATACATGATGCATTAGAGAACTCACCAAGGTTCAAGTGGTTGATCATGACTTTTGATAGTTGGTTTATATTAACCACGATATTTCTCATTGAATGCCCCATTTCATCAAGTCTCTTAATCATAGAACCACTATAGTTTCCTTCAATCCCTTTGTGACTTTGGTGCCTCCAAGATCCATCCATTTACTAAAACCAAAAAGGTCAATGTGAGAATATAAACAAAACCACCATGTACTAATGAGGAAAATATACACTAAGATATACTTACTCATTCACTTTATCTAAAACTATGACTCTTTCTGAAATCCTAACCATTATGGTAATGTTACTTATGCTTAGAGAATACCCTTTCCTCGAAAGTTATCTAAACTGACCTCTGATACCAACTATAAGGCCCTGACCTTATACATTACTTATTCATGAATTAAATGAATAATTCACATAAAGGATATTTTCAGGTTTAGAGTTTTAGAGAATTAGTTCATAACTATTACATCTCAAAAGATTACATAGTAGACAATTTTAGTAAGTTTCCATTAAAAACACTTAAAAAGAAAATGTCTAGTTCCATGTTTTAGATAGAATGTCTTTCCTTGATCCCATCCTTGACCCTATTCATCATTAAGTCCTGTGGAAAACATTTCAAAAACCTGGGATGAGCATAAAAATCCCAGTAAAGGATAGAAAAAGAAGGAAAACTTTTAGTTTTTCGAAACAACAAGTAAACCACGAGTACATTACCAAAGTAATACTTTTCACCTTTATGAAGTAGTAAAAACTCTTCACTGAATAAAGAAAATTACATAGACTTTTTTATCCAAAAGATTACTAGAAAACCCATATAAAGAAACCATAACATATAGAGGTAACTTGGGACATAAACATACTTAAATGGAATAACCATACGGTCGACTTCCACATATACTTAATGGAATAGCCATATGGCTGACTTCCATAACCAGTGCATTGGAGGTTATAACGTAACCACCCAACCTGGTATTCACGACACCACCCATCATATGGTTTATCACGTAACATACCGTAAAATGTCCAAGTACCATCATTACAAATAAAATATTGAAAATATAAACATTTCAATAACAACATTTCATTTGCAATCAAAATAAGTAATTCCAAGATATTGAATTAATCAATCCATTTTCAAAAATCATTTAAAAGGTATTTTTGAATCAAAGTGTCTCATTCCACTTTGAAGCATTTAATGGAATTATAATTTAAAAAATTTAATGTCCATATAAATAAATACTGAAAACCATTTTGAAAACGTGGACATTAAAGATAAAGATTTAGAATAATGAATCTTTAAAACATTTAAAATGATATTTTTGTTAAAGGGTTTTTAGCAAAATGAGAAACTCTTGAATACAAATAATGGAGGAATAACATTTAATCCAAACATTATTATATCATGAGAATAAAGGGATTCATGATATAATATGTGAAAGGACAGTATACACACCATATAAGGGTGAATTGTTGCATAACAATAATGAAGTCTCAATGGAAATGTATATTTAGATGAAATCCATTATAAAGATGGTATCCTTAAATTAAGGATAAATCTATCACATAATTATGTGTGAGAAATATATATACACCCAATATAAGTGGATAATATGTGTAAAACAATCAGAGGTCATTCACACATAATCTTGTATAAACAAAACCAATGACATAGATATTTAACTCAATGAAATGAGATTGAGTTATGATTTCCCATACATGTTCGTAAGAATTTATTAATGAGATGATTATGTGTAGAAATAGTATATCCACACAAAGGTTTTTGTAAATTACAACATAGAGATTCCACACATAATCTTGGAATAATAAAATCACGATGTAGAGGTTTAACCCCAAGAATTGAAAGTGGGTTAAGAAGTTCCCTTATAGAAATCCGACAGCCTAACAGCATCACTTTAAAATTCAGAAAATGGGTTGATGAGAGAGAAAATGGTATCTCATCACTTGGACATAAAATTTACATAAATATGGATATAGAATAACATATCCCAAAATAATAATATGTGAATTAAAAGACATAACAAAAGAAGTCTTTTTAAAAGAGGAGGGTGAAAGGTCCCCTTACCGAGTTGGGTAACTTTCAAAACGTACACCCAATGGAAGAAGGGTCATACAATGAAGATGTGAATACCCATAAATGAAATTATACTGCACAAAGTGTATAATAATGGGAAGTACATACACCACTCAAGGAAATAGCGGCAAATTTAGCATAAGTGTCACAGGAATAATAGTGAGATGAAAAATCCCTTACGAAAACTCGGCAGCCTAACAACGCCACTTAAAACTTCCAAAAAATGGATTTATGAGATAAAATAGGGTCTCTCTTAATATGAACATAAAAATTAAATTATGAGGAATATAAAAGAACGTCCCCAAACATAAAAAATATGGACTTAAAAGAAATGACATAAAAGAGAGTACTTAAAAAGAAAGAGAGAGGTTGGATCCCTTACGAAAATTCGGTAGCCTAACGGCGCCACATAAAAATTCTCAAAATGAATTGATGAGAGTATGAGGGGGTAACTCATCATATGAAAATAAAAATTTAATTATGGTTAATATTAAATAACATCCTCAAACATAAGAACATGGAGCATAAATGAAATGACATAAAAGAGGGTACTTGAAAAGAAAGAGAGAGGTCGGATCCCTTACCTCAAGTCTGACTTATCTTGTTTGTTTCTTTTTATTCTTGAATAACAATCATTGGTCAATTCATAATTGGTTAAGGATATCTTTTAAAGATTATTATTCAGTTGATATCACATATTATAATGTTATAATAATTGGTTAATAATGTTAGTTCATATCAGACGTTTTTGTCGATGGTTGGTACATGAGTAAAAAATGAATGTGTTTGAAAAATGATTGTCCATGTAGTTATAATTAAACCATCTAAAAAATAGTATTAATGATTTAAATATCATATATATCCATTACATATTCATTATATACTACTCCATAACATTCGGAGATAACAATAAATGAAATGCACCATTCATGGAGACGGTAGGCCGTACGTACGCATGAACGCTACTTTCATTTCTTTGTCATGATAATGGAATTAAAAATAATTGTGAGATATATATATATATTATAATTACAGTATAATATATATGTTATATAGGTCACATATTTTTATTAATTTCATTCTTTATACATTCCATGTATTGCATGAACGAGTCACATCACTTGAGGGGTTAGTAGTCCACACTTCCTTGTATGAAATTATCGCATTTGCACAACATGAAAAGCATAAAGGCATGTTTTAAATATAAAATTCAGAAGCATATAAAAAACATAAATACCATATATATCATATATAAAATATAGTGACATCATAATGGACACCATGAAATGTGTTAAGAGAATATTGAACAATCATCGTTTCGTGAGGCATAAATCTGCCATCCAAAGAAACAGTATGTTCTTTAACTATTAGACGATGGTGTGTGTAAGTGTAGCTCTAATACTTCACATAAAAACATCCTATTAAATTTAAGATACTAGTTTTGTTACAAAATAAAGGAATAAAAAGTGTTTAGAGGGATGGATAAGCAAAATAAAACAGAAGAACACAAGGGAAGACATTACCTTTAAATCGGGTAACTCTTTTTGATTTGAGCTGAAAGGATTCCTTGGAAATAATTATGACAAAATGTGAGGCTTCAATTATGAATAGAGGGATGTGGAGAGATTAAATGGGCAGGTTTTTTGGAGCCAAAGGCATGATAGGTGTCGGTAAAGTTGTAGAGGCGGGGGCCTTATATAAGAGAAGAGGAGGGGAACTCTTGGAAAGTTATAAACTTTTCCATTATTATAAAATGATTTTAGGATTTTAAAGGTTGAAAAATTATATATTTTGAGGGTAAGGTGATAATAGTTCGAAATAAACCAATAAAATATGTTTTTTACAAGTTTAGGTCTTAAATTTTACATTATCTTTTCATTTTATTTAAATCGTTAAATAATGAGGTAATCACTGCATCATCATGGTGTCATAAATAATTTAATTTATTTAATGTCTAAAAATTATAAAAAAATTTCATGATGTAGGAAATATTTTTAGATTTCTAATAAATATTTATATTAAAAAATATTACTTTTATAACCCCATGTAAAAATTGTTTTAGTAAAATAACTCATGTTTGTGACATTTTTATTTTAACTTTAAATAAAAAGTTATTTATGTCATTTTCCTACCAATGTGGCTCCATGGAGTCCCCAAGTTGACCCATGGATTGTATTGGTCGTCCATGACACATCCAAGGAGGTTAGGCCATGTGTCTAGGTCATTTCATATTATTAAAACTTTATTTTTACCTCAAATTACACTAATTACCTTTAATCGCGATTAATAAAACATAAAAGTTACTATTCACAAAAAATTATTTTAATCATATTGAACCACATTTTACTTATTAATGACAACCACGTATGTCGGATTTTTCTAAATCAAATCACAGAAGTGGAAAAATTTCATTTAAACAAAAAATCAGTTTCTTTAGCTACCACTTAGTGTTTTCACTATTCATCAAAAATTGATGTTTTTTCAGAAAAATACCAAAAATTCACCCTAAGCTATATTTGATATTCTGAATTCAAAAATGATTTCTATTGTACAAAATTCAAAACATATAAGATTCATTAATTAATTTAATAATTAATTCACACTGTCAAAACAAATAACGTGTTTTTAAGAAACAATATCTATTAAAAGATTGACACTAGTTTAAGTCCGATTTCAAAGTGAAATTAATTCCAATGACCGCCATTGGAATAAATGGTAAAAATATATTATAAATACACTTTAATATCAATTAAAAATATAATCTATCCATATAAATAAATCATATTAAAAGGAGTCTTTGAATTAAAATGCAACATTTTCAATAAAAATGATCTTTATCGGAAAAATAACAAAAATTTACACAAAGTAAATTTTGATGTCTAGATTCTAAAGAAGGATTTTATTTTGTCAAATAAAACATATAAAATTTTAAAAAGTATATATAAAAATGGTTCTCCATCAAAAGGCGGTTAATCGACCTTTTAAAGAATATTAGAAGATTTATGATTAAAATTGGATTCATTTACATTTTAAGCCTATAAAATTTATTGGATAAAAGTAAAAATATTTGAAAAACATATATAATCATTTTGTAGTTAGTTCTGTTCATTCCCGCCATTACAACGGCTAGGTGTTAACTACCATTTAAAATAATATTATTTTATTATTAGAGTTCAACGTAAGATTTCAAAGAAACCCGTTGTTGCGTATTGGGTACGCCATCGAGCATAGAGTTATCTTTAAAGTAATATTAATACATTATTAAAAAATATGGATAAATATGAAAATTTCGTTTTCTTTATTTACATGGGGTGTTACAAAAGGTGAGAAATATATTCTAATTAATCCAACCTCTTTATTAATTACACAAATAGGGGAGTTCCATGTCCATGTATATTCACTAATTTGAACTTTAAGGAGTGCGAGATAGAACATCATATGAGGTTGTTTAATTAAACTATAGTTAATGAAAATATCTATAATTTATTATTTCTTTTGAGTTATTTCGTATAAATTATATATTTTATTTTATATAAATATTTATTATATGTAAATTTTATGGGAGAAGTAAACATTTTTTTTATTAGAATGAATCATTTCAAACCTCTTATAAGCGAAGATTAATTTCATAGTATAATGTTTCCTATAAGGTTCAAATCTCATGTAATCCATAAATTTGATAAATTTTTAATGATATGCTTATTTTTATTAATATTCATGAATCATGCATATATATATAATGTTGAGCTTTTAAGGTGAAGTAGAATATATATTGATATTATAGTTTTTCCAATTGGTCAAGATACAATGGTACAAATGTGTAACTCAAATTTTGTCATTATAAACAAGCTAAATATTAACTGTTATTCTGTAAACATTAAAACTCAAACTGATGGATTCATGTTATGAATTAAAAAAAATAAATATATGTTTTAGTATAGGACCCACAACCATATTTCATTAATTTATTACATTATTGAGTAGTAAGGAATAAATATATTTTATTGTTACACAAATGTTTAACTTATTGTATTGAATTGTAATTATTTTTATACATAATCTCCCCAAGAAATTAATTTTTATAAATACAGAATTACAATGTTTTAAATATATCAGTATCTTTAAACTAAAAATCCTTAAATATTGGCATCTCATGCTAGACAACAATTTTATATATAAGAGTCATTAAATCCTTATTTTTGTGTTGTTTTCAGAATAATACTTTGAAATAATTTTATTGATGATTTTAATGATATTTACTAATGAAATATAAATTTATGTGAAAATCCTATTCTTTGGTATGATAATTGAAATCTTTCGATTATTAAAAATGATTAGGAATACAATTTTCTAGCTGAACATTAAGTTTTTTTTCAATAATATCACTTTACAATCAAAATGTATTATATAAATTGTTATTTTATGTTAACCAATTGGAATTCTAATATCTTTATTATATGATTTCATTGTACAAAGATATCATGAGTAAAATTTCTCAAAAATATTCAATGAATACGAGATACAAGGATGGTACCATTTATTACCCATGAGGTTAAATGTTGTGAATATTTTATATATTCTTTCATTTATATATATATTTATATCTTGTGATTGAAATGTTCTTAGTGATTTATATCAAAGAAATATCTATCTACCCTTCTGTTTTTTACCACATTACCTAGGATGTATAAAGTATCAAGTTTGATGTGACACCTCCATGTCACAATTGTGGTATATATTATAGTGTTTTTCGTGTTTTAAATTTTTAAAAGTTTATTTGAATTGAAATTTGGGAATTTCAAAACATTTATACGACACACAAATGGTGCATGGATACCATAGAATTTCTAGTAACTATGTAATCCATTTTTATGTAGTTATAGTCTTATTCTATCAATGATACATGGTTGGTGCACAATTAAGAGTATCTATGTATACTCACCTTATGTGGAGTTATATATTTGTATAGAGTGTGAAATTTAATTTTATATAGGTAATACTAGGTATGATACTTTTTTTCATTGGAATTATTGTTTATAGCTGACCCATTGTTTGAGCATGGTTAGGAGAAACCATGAAATATCACATTAAATTGGGTAAGTTATCTTATATGAGTTGTGAATAGTTCGGAGAATGATGTAGGATGTTCATCATGTAGATTCTAGTACCAACTACATTGTTGGAACACGGATTTGAAAACTATACATCCATGTCATGTTATGTAATCACCTGGAAAATTATAAACAAAATCATATTGGGAATAAAATTACATGCCTTATTTTGTACTTTACTTATATAAAACACATGATCTTCTTTTCATAATATATCCTATCAGATTTAAAAAACTATTAAGATTCATAACCATTGATAAAGTAGTCTTTGAATGTTAATCACATGATTAGTATAAATATTGTGTTTTAGAAAATTTAATAAAAAAAACAAAGTGATGACCTCATGTAGTAGGATCATATCCTATGAAGCCCATTTATCAGAGCTTCCAATGGAGATAAAATTTCTGGGAATTTCACTACACCAGACTCAATCTATGATCCAACAATATAAGCACTAGGGAAAATGTTTATAAGATAAGTTAAAACTCATCGAGATCACAACCCAAACCATGTATGCCGAACAACCCCATGAAAGTATCACAATCACACTCCTTACCCTTAGCGATTTTTTTGTTTATTAATAGGATTTTCATCGAGACTATAATAATATGAATATTTATTTTGTATTTTCTATATAATAATGTTCAGTTTTTCTTTTTATCATTACTTTACAAATGATTATGTTTTTTATAAAATAAAACATAAATTATATTTTTAATTATAATTAAATTTCAAATAATTATTTTATATTGAATAATTAATGGATTGTTGAAATTAAAAATATTTAAACAAAATATTATTGTAAAATATTTTTTAATAAATGTAAATGATCATATTTTTTTATGAATTCATATGAATTTTTTATAATAGTTTGATAACTATTATTATAAAAAAACTAGTATTTATCAATAAAAGTAAATTATTATTTTAAAAGATAAAATTCACATATTTTGAAAATTATTTTCAGAAAAATGAATATCATTTTTGGAATCATGTCATTGAAAATATCCAATGGTGAATTTTTTATAATTTTCTGAAATAGTATAATTTTAAGGTATTAACTAAATTATGAAGAAATATTATGTGTCTATTATGAATTTATAACGATCCAAAAGTGAAGTAATAAATAATATAAATGATATCCATGTCCAAATATAACATTTATCTTTAAAATAATGTGATTTTATGTTTATTTAATTAATTTTATAAATCCTTTATGAATCCTTCTATACTATTAATAGATTTTAAGGTTTTAAAAAAATTTCATGAAGTGTATGACCCACTTCCACCTTAGTAAAGGTATTATTTTATTATTTTCGTCCCTTATACTTCTAATGAAATGGAAACAACTCTATTTTAGTAATTTCCATGGGAAAAACCATGGAAATGTTTCTGGTTTGGTTTAGTTTGCTATATACAATCCAAATACTATGTTTAAGAAATAATAAAGAATTCCCCACTCATATCCTATATTAACCCACCCAATATCTGAGTTATATTTACTAAAAATACTTAGATTACATCCTTACTCTTTCCAACCCTCTGTAGTGTCTCCAAAAGATTCCACTTAGATCGCATGAATCTCCTCCCAATCATTTGGACTCACACTCTCAAGGTAAGGGTTCTTTCCTTTCCCCTTTTAATTCAATTAACTTCATTATCTTATTAACTTTTCCTCTAATTACTAATGTTGGGATAATATATTACATATTACCATTACATCCCATCAGATTATAAACAATATTATATACCCCTTTCAATCTCATTAATCCTTTTGATTAATATTTATACACCCTTGTTATGCTGTTGACATTCTTCCAAGACTTTCCATGACAAAAAATTGTGTAGGGAATACCCATACCCATTTTGTAGGAACAGTGTTCACCTTTATAAATATCTACTTATTTTATTAGGGACATAAATTTATTTATTCCACACTACATGGTAGTGTAATAAAATATTATGATTAATGAATACATTTTTATGATCTATATAGAACACATAGGCATGAGAATGAAATAAAAGTGATGTGTGTGCCCATATTTATGTACCATTACAATGCATTGGGTAATGATTTATTATCATGAGATGTCATGGAAGGGATCTTTGAGTGAACCTAATCAATCTGGGTAATTTTTCCATCATGGTGTCATTGATATTATCCATGACTTTTTTTATGATGTAGGGTTTTAAGTTATTGCCACATTTCCTTGCATGCCTTCATGTTATCATGCTATATCATGCCTCATTGTTCATTTTTATGATCATCACCCCATCTATATACAATTTGTATACATGTTTTTTAATATGTATTACATTATTCATGTTATTCCATGTTTATTACCTTACTGATATATATACCCCACCCCTTTATTATGTGTGTCCTTATGTGTTCCCATGTAGTGTTAAGTAAGAAGAAATAATATAATCATGTTAAAAATGTTTTCGATAAATATGATGTAATCCATATTTTAATTTTTTATGTAATGCACCTAATTCCCAAATACAAAACAATTAAAGACCTTCCAGGTTTCATTAAGTGTGATATTTTGTAACAAATCATCTATTAATGTGCAATAATGAGATGGATTTTTATAGTTTGTATCAAAAGAAATGTTTAGTTATTTTTGGGACTGGGATTAGAAATATATAGTGAAATCATTAAGGTTGAGACTATGTATATGATAACATACAAATTTTTTTGTAAGTATGGATTAATTGGATTATCAAACAAGTAAATCACTATCTGGATACTACAAGTTGATGTGGTTTGGCACAATTGTACGTAGGGGTAAAACCCAAAAATAGCGTGTTGTCCTAGATTTGATCTAGAAAAAGTGCATGAAAATATGCCTTATCGTACAACTGGTTTGACATTCTTATGGGATATTCATTGATAAATTCATAATCTCATTACAAACAATTTTTAATAGAAAAAATTCCCATAATAATATATGTTAGGAAATAGATCATGGATAACATAAATTAAATCCAATAAATTCATCAGATAGAGAAATAAATTTAATTTATATGTTATCACTTTAATGTCATTGGATTGAATTTTATGGGTTTAATAAATTAAAATTTTTTATCCCTAATATGAATTTTATTTTATTAAATGTCCATAAATATGAGGAATCAAGAAAAAAACAAATGTAACAAAATATGTTATGACTTCTCCATGAGTTTCCTAACTCAATGTGACCAATAATCACAAACTTTTTGAAGTAAAACTCTCAACTAAATCAAGTTTTGAATAAAAACATAGATCAGGAGGAATGAGGAAATCCCTCTACAAAAGAAAAATATGCAATTGAGAGATTTATGTGACAAAGGACACTGAATTTCAATTGATCATCTGATCCCTTAATCACTAAACAGTGGATCAATTCCATTTAGAATATCTTCCCCATCCTTAAATTGTCTAATAAATATATGGTTTTAGTGGATATTTATCATATATATAGAGAATACAAATAGTTATCAACATTGATTAAGTCTACAGAGTTTGAGAAAGAGATCTTAGTGATGTGGTAGAAGGAATTCTTGAGATTATTTTTGAGAAATATTTTCCTCACACTCTCTGAAATAAAATGGAAAGGTATTTCCATGAATTCGTGATAAAGATGAAGAATTAGTCATGCATTATAAGGATAATTTTATAAGAATTGCAAGAAATTCCTCTGTCTTTTATCATTTCCTATGAATTGTAGGTTGATATCTTACATTCTCAGCTAAAACCTAGTCTATGAAAATTCCTATATATTTGATACTTTGATATCTATGAGGGAATTTTATGATGTTCCCTGAAAGTAAAAAATAAAGAATAGTGAATATCAAGTGTATCAAATGGTTAAGAAGAAAAAGGTTGTTTTTAAAAATGGTAGTTTGATGTTGAAATCTTATTATAATATGAAAGTTCAACATCCCAGTTGTTAAAAGTGAGGAAATAAGAAAAAAATTCCTATGGTCAATTACTAAGTGATTTTGGTGTGCGAATGAAGGAAACCTTGCTAGATATTGCTGACAGGAGATACCCAATAATTTGATGGATGAATGGAATTCACTGGTAAGCCCTCAATGCATTGTTTATTGATTACACTATTAGAAACCATGATAGTATTCAATACAATTAAATAAACTAAGGGTTTTTGAAGAAAACCAACAACTTACAATGCATCTAGGGACAACATATGATATTAAAAACACTAGTTGGATCCCAAAAATGATGTGGTGAGAAGTATGCTAATTATTCAATCAATAATAGGGAAAATACTTATTTATTATAGTTTTATGAATTTTTTCAAATAATGAAATTTTAGTTGAACGATTGAAACCCAACCACATATAATTCAAGTAGATCTTTACATCAAAATGAAAAATTGTAAAATTATTGTATAACAAGTATATCACTCATCCCCTATCAAAATATTTGGGCTGAGCTTCCCATTGAACCTTTTTATACTCCCTTTGTTATAATTTGATGAAATCTTGAGAATCTATTATATCTACCAATATAGATCCAACATAAATTTCCATATTTATAAAATTACTATATTTATTGTGAATCATCCCCTAATTTTTTTACCAGTGCAAGGAGACGGATAATTCTTCATTATCACCTGCATCTCATGTATGGATATTATTTACCTCTAAGGGAGAGTATATAGCTCAGGTAATTGAGTTTAAGGAAAGGATCATCCTTGAAGACATGCCTATTGTGAGGTAATATGTTGAAGTGTTTATTGATTAATTACTTGGTCTTCCTAATTTCTAATAGGTTTAATTTCCAATTGAACATGTAATTGGGGTGTTTACGTTATCCAAGAATCCATATAGAATGGATATTTTTGTGCTTGAGGATTCGAAGAATCAATAACATGAAAATGTGGATAATGGGTTAATGAGCCCATGTGCTTCACCATGGGGTTTTCCTTTCCTCTTCGTCATGAAGTAGGATATGCCAATGCTCCTTCTCATTAATTATCATGAGATCAATAATATCATGATAAAGAATCAGCATCCTCTTCCAAAGATTGATGAATTTTTTTATTATATACATGTTGAATAATACTTCTCTATGGTGGATCTATAGTTTGGATATCAGCAAGTTAGGGTGAAAAAGGAAGATATCCCCAAGAATTTTTTTCATACAAGGTATAGGCACTATGAGTTCACCGTAATACCTTTTAGACAAAATAATGATCTAAAAAACATGATGTACATGATGAATAGATCCGTTAGGGATAACCTCCAAAAAATTTATAGTCTTTATAGTTGATATTAAAATATACTACAAAAGAAAGGAGGGTCATGAAGATCATTAGAGAACTATGTCTAAGACCTTATGAAAAGAGAATATTTATATCAGGTATATAAAATGCGAGTTTTGTTTGAAAGAAATATCATTTTTGGAACATATTATATGAATAAATGTGATATGCTTTAACCCATCATAGATTGTATAAATTGAACGATGGTCGGGGAAAATATATGTGACAGATGTTCATAGTTTACTTAGATTATCTAGATAATATCATCAATTTATAAGAAATTTATCACCACTTTCAAACCCTCCTGCCAATATAACTAGAATTGGAGTAATGTTTTCTTAGAATGATGAATGTTATTAGAGATTAAAGGAGTTGAATTTAAGTCTTATCACAACACCTTTACTCACACTACCCACAATTGGATAACTTCTCGTGGTATCTAGCAATTCTTCAAAAAAGGGATTATGTTGGGTGTTATTGTAGACTGAAAAAGTGATAGTCTATCACTCAAGGAAAGTTAATTTTAATGAACCGAACTAAAAAAACATGATCTAGAGTTAGATTTAGTGATCTTAAAATCAAAAATCTTTTGGAATTATCTCGTTGAAGAGAACTGTAAAATTTATATGGATCACAAAACCATAAAGTGTATATTCATGGAGAAATAATTGAATACGCACTATTGATGGTGGTTAGAGCAGGTCAAGGACAATGAAATTTTAATTCCATAACATTATAGGAAGAAGAATAATTTTGTAGAAAATATATTTAGAAATGGTCCATTAATTCTATCATTGATGCGAATTGAGAGGAATTCGATCATCCTAGATTAGAAAAGGAATGACATGGGAATCATAAAGAAAAGAATAAAATATGTCCTTTCAAAATTTATTTGTCAACTATACCTTTTGAAGATGAAAAATTATTATCAAGGAGATATCATGGTAATTCATAAGAAAGTGGAAACTGTGTGAAAATGAAAATCCTTGGAGTTAAATTCTAATAAAGATGGAGTTGTCATATTTGGGTCATGACTATGTTACCATCAAATCTTGAGTTAATGAAAGAGTTAGTGGATAATGCACATAGTTAGACTATCTCCATCTATCCAAGAATCCCAAATATGTGTCAAGATCTTGGAGATAACTATTTTTGAGGTAATATTTAGAAGAAGAATACATAATATACCTAAATATGTATTGTTTTTCAGTAAGTGAATGCTAAAGGGGAGATATACAATGGGATGATATAACCATTTTTAGTACATATAGGGAAATGGGAAAACATCATCATATACTTTTTAATTGGTCGTACAAATAAATCAAGAGGAAATAATATTATCTGGGTTTTATTGGATCATCATACAAGAATTACTCACATTATTTCAATTTGAGAGGACTTCTCACTCAATCAGCTTAAAATGATATGCATCCGAGAAGTGTTGAAGCTGCATGGAACACCACTATCAATTGTATCTAATCATGATCCAATATTTATCTCTATGTTTTAGAAGAGTATTCAACATTATATAAATACTTATTTGAACTTAAATAAGGATTATCACCCTCAAATTGATGGAAAATAAGAAAAAACTATTCAAACAGTCGAGGAGATATTGATATCTTGTTCAATTTAGTTTTAAGGGGGTTGTGATGAACATATACCTCTAGTTGAGTTTTTATACAACTAAAGTTTCCACTAAATCATCAAAATGTCTACATATGAATCCCTTTATGGGAAGAAGTGAATAATTCAAGTATTTTGAGATGAAGTTGGGGAACATAAACTTCAAGGTCCTAAAATGGTTGAGGAAATGATAAAAAAGGTAAAGATCATTCAACAACACATCAAGACTATTCAGAGTAAACAAAGGAGATATGATAATAATATTTAATGAGACCTAGAGTATGATGTTATAAATATGGTAATCCTCCATATATCTCCTGGGAATAAAGTAATGATATTTGGGAATAAATGAAACTGCGTCCAAGATATATCGACCTCTTTGAGATCCTTGATCACATCATAGCGGTGGCCTATCAACTAGAACAAAAAACCTAACCAATTTCAAGTACCTAATGTACTCCATGTATCCCCCTTGAGAATGTACATATATGACACCTCACATTTACTAAATCCATATGTGGTACCATTGGAAAATGAATTATCCTATCAAGAGTATCTAGTGAATATCCTAGATCGTAGGGCCAATGTTATTCAAATTATGTTAATTCAAATAGTAAAAGTGATATAGAGAAACAAAAATTTTAAGGAAGGGACATGTATGCTAGGGGTTGCAGTTAAAAAGAGGAACCATAATCTCATTTAGTGTGTGAAATGAAATTTTTTTGGGTGAATGTTTTGAGGGGGGGGAGATTGTTATGACCGAAACATTTAAAAAAAATTCCCCTTATAATTTAAATTATATGTATTATTATGTATTTTGGTTATAGAAAATTTATTTACTTATTCAGATTTATCATATCCTATCATATTTAATAGTTTGTAAAGAATCATTACCATTGATAATATTTTATTAAATAATAATCCCATGATTAGTATAAATAAAGGCTTTTGAAAAATATAATTGACATAGAAAAAGGAAGTGATGGACTCAAATAGTTGGATGTAACCCTAAAATCTCAATTATCATAGCATCAATGAAATAAACATTCAATTTTATTTCCCCTTATCGAAGCACAATCTATTATCCAATAACCTAATCATGGGAAATACTATTTACGAGATCATTTCTAGTTCATCGAGATCATGACCCAAACCCTATATGTGAAACCAATCCCTGATGGTCTCCCCATCATGAACTATAACCTTAAATAGTTTTTTGGTTTGTTAAATGGATATGTTTTATGAAAATAATAATTTGAATATGTATATTTTTATTTTCAATATAATTATTTTTGTCATTTCTTATAACCATTTCTTCATAAGTGATTTTGTGTTTAATAAAATTAAACTAAAATTGTATTTTGAAAAAGATTTCAATTTCATTTATGGAATTTATTTTGATGAATTAATATATTTTTAAAATACATAATATATTAATAAAATAATATTATTAAATAAGTTATATTAAATATAAATTAGCATTTAATTTTTATGAATTGAAATGTATTTTTTGTAAGGGTTCGAGAACTACAATTTTCAAAAAAACATCATTTGTCAATAAAAATTTATTATTATTAAAAATGTAAAAAAACACCTATTTAGAAAATTATTTTTCCTAAAAGAAAATTTTTTTGGGAATTATAATATTGAAATTATCTAATTGTGATATTTTTATAAATTTTTTATACGATCTATTTTTTTGGTAAAAATTAAATATAGTATAAATATTTAATTTGTATTATGACCTAATAATGAGTGAAAAGTGATGTAATAAATACAATAAATATTATCCCGAACTAAATATATATTTCACTTTAAAATAAATTTATTTTATTTATATTTTATTAATTTTATAAATACATTATAAATCCACCAAAACCATTAATATATTTTAAGGTTTTAGATTCTTTTCTTTTTTAAGCATGAATCAATTACAAATCATAAAAGGAGTTATTTTATTATTTTCCAACCATTTCCTTATAAAATAATGAAAACCACTCCAAATTGGTGAAAACATGTGGAAATATATGCGATGGTCTTGGTTTTTATTTATCATATTATATAGACTCCAAAACATATGTTTGAGAAATAATAATGAAATCCTAACTTATTTCTTATATACATCCACCCATGATCACATTTATATTCACTAAAAAATAATTCATAATTTCTTTAATCTTCCCACCTATATCTACTGCCCTTCTATGGTTCCCCCAAAATCTCCATAATCTTCTGTCAAGCCTTCGGATTCACACTCTCAAGGTAAGGATTTCTTCATTCTCCTCTTGGTTGAAGTATCTTCATTATCTTATTCCATTTCCCACTAATTCATAATATAAGTATATTATAATAATTATCACCTTCAATGACCCTATCATTCCAAAATTATCCTAGACCCCTTTCACTCTCATAAATCCCTTCCTTTAAAATTCATATCCCCCCCAATATGATGCTAACATTCCACTGTGATTTTCCATGAAAAACTATTTTGTAGTGAATACTCATTCCCATTCCTCTATAATGGTGTTCAAATTTATGAAAATATAATTAATTTATTTGGGGAAAACATATATTTATTACACACTACATAATCTTGGAATAAAATATTATGATTAATAAATCCATGTTGTAAGATCAATATGGCACACTTAATAATTATAATGAAATAAATGTGATGGGTTCACTGAGAAATACATAGCACTTAAATAAATTGGGTAATGTTTTAGTATCATGAAACATCATTAAAAGGATAAGGGAGTGAACCTTATACACCATGGAACATTTCTCATCATGATGTCTTCAATGTTATCATTGACCAATGTTAGTGATGTAGTGTTTTAAGTGGTTGCCACATTTCCCATGTTTCCTTTAGATTGCCATGATATATCACACGTCATTGTTTAGGATTATGATTATCATCCCTTTTAGGTCCCATTTATATCAATATTTACTAACATGTATTACAATTTTCATGTTATTCCATATTTATTCCCTTTATGGGCTTTATATCTCACCCCATTCTTATGGTTGACCACTAGTTATCCCATGTAGTGTTTTGTATGATTTAATAATATGATCATATTAAATAAATATTCAGTAATGATTATGTATTCATTGTTTTAAGTTATTATGTAATGTACCTAATTCCCCAATACACTAGAATTATTGATCTTTTGGGTTGTATTAAGTGTAATCTTATGTATTAAATCATGTATTAATTTGTGATAAATAGATGGGTTGTTATGTGGTAGCTACCCAATATATTTGTCAATTTACCATCTCCTTTTTTTCATAATTGATATTTCTTTCACGCATTTCATGTTAACAAACATAGGTGTTCCCCATAATATTACTGTCCCTCTTCCTCAAAATTTTAAATCCCTTACATCAAATTTTCTTGTACATCTTGATTAAAAATCCCTCTTTTATCATAATATGTTTTCCCCTATCCATCCTTCTTCTATTTCCAAATGGTTCTCCCCTAAAAATTAAGGGATATATTCGAAAATATTAGGGTTATTTCAGTATAATATTGGATTTTATGGATTTATAGGGATTCTAAAAGTTGTCTCCTTTCATTTTTTCCAACATTAATAGAAATATCAACTTGAGGTCAGTGTTTCTATGAAATTACATTTAATTTACATCTCAAATAATTATTTTATTTCAAAAATTCATTTTCAATCAATTCATAACAATATGTGATACTATTGGTGGGGTTCATATATTTCATTATTATTTTATAATCATTTCAAAGAAATTATTATCATGAAATTTTAGCACTAAATTTATAATCTGTTATTTAATCATAAAAATAGTTATCATAAATTTTTATGTTTATCTTCACAGATGAGTTCCAAAATGAAATAATTTTTTCTAAATTTTTAATTATTTTCAAATAGGTTATCCCATGTTTTTAAAAGGGTTTGTTCTATATTTAAAAGGGTGATACTGGAATTTATGAAATTATCATTTTTATGTTTTTACCATTGATGAGTTTTGTGATTTTTAAGGAATTTATTGTTTCCATACGACTTATAAATGTATTGTCCATCGATTTGTTAAAAGGGGATGGTTTTGAGCCTTTTTTCTTTGTCTTAACTAATTTTATATTTGGAATCCAATAAAAAGGGTTTTCATAATACTTGTGATGCCATTGGTTTTGAGCCACATCGGTTTTTGTCTTTTATAAACATGATCCATTTGTGCAATTAATTGACTTATTTCATTATTGTTGTATACTTTTGAATGGTGATATTTCATTATATTTAATTAAATGTTACGAGGGAGGAGTTTTTTAAATTTATTTCTAAAACTTGTGTTACTTATATAGATTTATTATTTCCTCATCTCTATTTGATTTATTTGAGAAACTCATTGGTAAATATGTTATAGATCACGATTTATGAAATAGTAGACAAAATTACTGATCTAGCTAGTGTCCCCTAAAAAGGCACACCCCAGCAAGTGGAGATCCCTCCATTAAGAGATTTGAGAGAATGTGGGGATGTTATTTCTTTAAATAATAAATAATAGGTCAATAGTTACTTTCTTGTAAGTGTATCTAGGGTAGTCTCACATTTTGTTCTGGTGAGTTACAGATGATTATTATTGCTTTTTTATTATTATATCATAGTGATTCATGGTTTATGATTTGAATGTATCTACTGGTCTACATCTTAGTTTCATGGAACCATTTAATATATCGTTGTTTATATATATTTGGATTCAATGATATTATGGTTCTTTATTTCATTCATTCATAGATATTTATTTTTTATTTTACGTTTTTACTTGATTTTAAAAAGTGGATTTGAGTATTTTTTTTAAAAATAGGTTATTAACATTGTTTGAACACATAAAATAAGAATCCACGTATTAAAATTATTGAAAAAAGTGTCCTCTCAAATTTTTGTTTCCACTTTTGTTTTAGAAAATAGAGATTTCAATTAATTTTGTTTCATGTAATGTATAGCTCTTCTATGGTCATAATAAGTTCAAAATCATTATTTTCAATCAAATATGTTCTATTATAATTTTTCCACAAAAGTTTTTTCCTCATGGGTTTTTAATGGGGTTTTTCATTTATCAATGTGTAAAGTATGATATTTTTAATTCCCTTTTTCATTAGAAAATATATTTTTTAATGGTGTTGATATGAGAGATTGTGAAATGTATTATAAAAAATAAATTTTAGGAACTCATTAGTGACATCACGCTGATCATGTTTAGCTCAAACCAAACATACATAGCTTTATTGGTTTATGGATCATAAAATTTTATATAGGTGCTTCAGTTACATTTTAATTTTTTTATGTTCTCATTATTGAAATACTAGATTATTGTATGTAGATGTGACCCCAAGATGCATACTAAAGATCTTATGGTGGTAATGATTTATGTTTTATATTAGGATGATTATACCATTTTACTCAACCAACCTTTTATAGTTTCAATATCATTTAAACTTGTAATTATCTAGTATTACTTATGATGGTGTATACTTTCAAAGTGATTTTGGATATTTATATTCATAATGGAATGTATGATTGAATATGTTATTTATAATTAATTATTTTATATACATGAAAATATAATGTCTGGATGAACTATGTTAGATTATTGATAAATATCCACTAATTATTATTATCTCTGTGTGACTACATTCCAACTATATTTTATTTGATATTATGGTTCTTATAAAATAACAATGGAAATAAATAACATTCTTGCAGTTTGTGTGTGATTAGTTTCTGTGATATGGTATCTTGACCCTATATGATTTTTTACATTACATGTGCACTCTATCTAGATTTTCGAAATCAATTTCATATCAATGTTATTTACATGGTGGAATTTTCCTTCCATCAATTACTCCAACCAATATCCATATTCCATGATTTCTAGCTCATCATAGAAGATTTTATATTGTCCAGGGTAATTGAGACCTATAAATTGTGGATCATATTTCATGCATTCTCTTCCTTTGATCACTTCTATGTCTTTAATGCATCACAATAATAGAGGATGTTTGGGATACTAATCAAAATACTGATATATAGTTTGATTAGCATCATTATTCATATAAATAGTAGTTCATTTTAAAATATTAGTAATTTGTATTCATTTAAATGTTTAAACAATATTTTCTATTTTTTATGTGGAACTAATTTTTCTCATAATACTAGAAATTGTTACCATACATGGATGGGTTCTATCTAAAATCAATATAAATATATAATTGTGGATTGTAATGAAAATAAAAATTTCATGGGTAAAAATTAAAATATATTCAAACTTTTAATGTCCACATAATAAAGATATAATGATATAACGAAAATATAAGTAGTCTCACAGTTTTATATCAATTATGTATTCAATGATAATGCATGGGAAGAAATTTGGGTATCGTTATTTATTTATAATTATTTATTATTATTTCATGTACTAATATGTAATAAATTATTATATTTATACTATTTTATTAAATATTATATGATTGTGAAAATGTGATGGATTCTTGATTTAAGAAATTTGGTGAACATTGGAGGTGGTAGATATATTATTTATAACATTAATTTTTTTCCTAAAACATAAACATATTATAAACCCAAAAACGTTTTTTGATAACCATAGTTACTCATCCTCACACACTCACCATTTCTGAGTATTAGTGGTGGACTGAACATGTAATGTATAAATATTTTATCATTTATATATTGGAATACTATAATAATCATATAAAAACAATTCGCAAAATCAAAAAAAAATTGAATTCTAAAAGGATTTATAGTTGTAAATATAACATGATACCTAAATAACAAAATTTGATAACATATGGTCCAAACAATTTTATATAATCATATATTATAAACATGAGAACCTAAAAATTAAATAAATAAGTAATATATAATCAAAAATATGAAAAAATATGGTTAAATTATGAATATTTGAAGAACATAACCATGGTATAATATCTCCATCACCATTTAGCTTCTCCATAACATTCCCTGCCTTATAACTGAATCCATAACATGCACTGAATATATAGATTTAGAATGTCATCCAAATAAATTAAACATTCAGGTATACAATACATCTCAAAAAATTAACCATACATCATTTTTTAGTTTCCCACATTATATCCATGCCCCCATGGAATCCAATTGTAATACCCCAAACTTATAGTGTAAGACTATTGTAACTAATAGTGTGTATGACACAAAACACAAATATTATAAAAAAATAAAATCCATAGACATTGAAAAATATTTAATATCCTAAATAAATCTACTCTATTTCTTTTAATTGACACATCTTTGAGTTATCTTGCATTACATGCAGTAATGACTTTTCATGATTGTTTTCATTATCCAAAAGATCGAGTTTCACTTAACAACAATATATTTTTAAAATATTATTATTTAATACTATATAACATAGCCATTAAATTTGTATTTATGAATATTATTCAATAACATATTAAAATATATAGTACAATTCATTGGTTACAAATTAATTAGAAATGAATCAATAAATAAAATGAATATAAAGTGGGAAATTTGATAATAATTTTTTTATCCCCACTAAAATTTTTATCCAAATAAATTGAATAAATTAAAAATAGTGAATGATATTAATGAATTATGAATATTATATATTCGATAAATTTTTTTTCTTACATTCAAAAAATATATTTAATATGCATAATATAAAAACAAAACAAATTTTTAGCAAAAAATCATATACTTTTCGGAAGGTAGTTTTATGATCTTTAAACAGATAACATATATTAAATACATTTTTTGACACGTTTATATATTTTATATTTAAAAAAATTCTTATTTTAAATCATATTAATTTTTTTTACATGGGGTGGGTTTTTGGTATTTTTCTAATAAGTTTCATGTTTCGATGAATAGTGAAAAAATATTGCATTTTAATGGGAAAAATACGGTTCAACTAAAAATATTATAATGTTAAATTGATTTATAATTGGTTTTGATGTATAATTAGATAAATTTTTATTCTATAATCTTATGTAGGTATTTTGAAGCAGTTCCTCATTACATAAGGATGTTAAAACATTTAAATATTTTGAAAATTTTCATTTTAAAAACATATTTTTTTCATTAATTCAACTGGATTAATTTTATCCATTTATTTGTATTGAATTTAAAAAATTGAATTCCATATTTGGAATCAAGAGTTACAAATTTAATAATTATTTCCATTTTATTTTTAGACCAAATATGAATAGTAAACCTTGGTAATTGTTTTACCACAGTTAAGAGTAAACCAGGTAATTAAGGTTGACAATAATATTATAAAATGACACTAAATATTATCCATATTTAATTAGGTGAGTTATTTTGAACACAAATAATTGATGGTCTAATTTTTTGTATCTCTTTTAGCCACATTAATTAAATTGAGTCATTTATAGTATTTTATTCAATGAATATTCAGTTTTTTCATTCATTGGTTTTTAGGAAATTTAATATTTTTAATTTTGGGTAATATAGGGGATATGTTTGGCTATATAATTTAATTGGAAATCCAAATTTTTTATCTTCTTCAGGATAATTTATTTTTAATTTTTAGGAAATAAATTATTAAATCAATGGCTTTCATAATGATGATTCTATAATTTATTAATTAATAGACGCAATAAATAAATATTATTACAAATATTAAAATAAACATAATTTTATATATTTAGTATCTAAACAAATTATATATTAACTATATATATTAGGGGTGTATTACATTTTCTTATTCAATGCAATCCTATGTTTTGATATTTTTTAAAAAGTCATGAAATGAATAGTGTCAAAAATTGTCATTAATGACACTTTAAAAAAAAAATTATTTTTATAAATGATATAACATTAATAAAAATAAAATATTCTGTAAAATCATTGGGATATGTTTTAAAATTTCATGCATGAATCATTTATGGTTCTTCTATAATATAATAGTTAATATATTATCTATTAATGAGTAAAAAGTTAATTTTTCAAGGTAAGAGTTAATGGGTTTAACAAATGTTTAATTCTAAAAGATTAGGGAAAGAATGTGATCTATACATGTATAAAAAATGTGTGTTGATAATATTTCTACCCACACTAATATTATCTTCTAAATTAAGCACTTTTGAGCCTTTTATATAAAAAATCAAATTATATTTATTTAATATTTTGAGAGTTTCAAAAAGTACCCATGACCTCATTTATAAATAAGAATGTCCTATCTCACATACTCACACAACTTTGATCCTTATTGTTCAACCAAACCCTTCCCATTTCTCCTCTAAAATACGATATCTTCATTTAAGAATCTTATATTTTGTAATAAATCCATCCAAAAAAATATTTTTGTATAAATGAAAAGTTGTTACCTAAATAAGAGGGAACATTATTAAATATTAAATTATGTTTTATTTGTTTCTCCAAACATTATTTCTTATTATTATTTTATAATATAAATATATCAATATTCATAATATAATTAATTTATATTATTTAAGATTTTGAACTACACCTACACACACATCCATCAAATGGGTAGCATACAAACCATTTGTGTACGGTGAACTACTGCCTCATGAAACAATATCGTTCATTTTTTCTATACCACCTCTCGTGGTTGGGAATTATTATGGACACACTATGTTTATATGATATATATATATATATATATTATTTATTTATTCTTTATACTTTTTCAATATCTATATAACACATACCATCAATCATTCCAGTTTGTATATATATGATAAGATATTTTGTGGCTTTGTGGACCACCGTCTCCTCAGATTGATGTGATTCATTCACACAATACATGGAATATATAAATGATGGTTTTAATAAAAACATGTGACATATATGAAATATATACAAAATTTTAATAATATTATTCATATATATTATTTACATTTCATTATTTTAATATGACAATGAAATGAAATTAGTGTTCTTTTGTACCTACGACCTACCATCCCCATAAACAGTGAATTTCATTTCCAATCTCCAAAAATTTATGGATTATTCTAAATTAATATATAATGAATATATATCATATTTACATCATGTTTTAAATATTCGAGAGGAGTCTTTCAAGATCTAATTAATAATAACAAGAAAAAAGTCAAAACATTCTAAAAATACTAGGCAATTAACAAAAAAAATAGTGAAAATAATGGATGATTGTTAACAAACAAACAATGGGGTATTATAGGAAGTTAATATATTATATTATAAATATGATTATGGTTTTATTTTTTTAATAACATTTTTAAAACCATTATTAAAGATTTTAAAGGGAGTTCAACAAAAAGGAAGAACAAGGTAAGATATCCCATCTCAATTTCAATTCGTTGAGGCATATTGTTATGTTATAATCCTAATTTATTTTATACGGTATATATAATTCCTTTTTAATATAATTAATATCATTATTTTATGGATATTATATGTTTTATTTAATGTTATTAATTCATGAAAATTATGAATTAAATGGTTTAATGTGGCCTGACATACATTAGAATGTTTAAAGATTATTTTCCTTAAGAATATTTTTAATGATCTTTCAATACTATTTTGAGTCATGAACATAAACACACCTTATTTTTATATATCATATACATGATAATTATTGATAAATTCATATTCATAATTAAATATGTATATTTTTAAGTAATATTTTTTATTAATTTAAAAGGATACACGATACAAGGAATGCTTTAGAATGGAAATGATGGGTGGAGACCATACTGTATATATCCCCATAATGTAATTATAGACATTCATGAGATAGATAAGTTGGATAAATTAAATGTATTTTAACCTTTAGTTTTAAACCTACATGTGAAATCCATTGATGGTATTGTTTTTCATGTGCCTCAGAAATGATGTACAATAATTAGGCATTTCCAGCATAGATATTTCATTTATCATTCATATTATCTATGAGTTTTCGATATGATAAAATCTATGACTGTATTTAATTACCAATTATTTTATTAAATGGATTATAATCAGAGTTATATTACATTCCTTCATGGTTTATTCTCATTGATTCATTATCTCTTCTATTGTACTTACCCTTACTTTGAGTTTTATATCATCTTTATTATGTTTCCCTTCCCCAGGTTATGAAGTGGAATATTCGGAATGAGTTTTAATAATGTCATGATTTACTTATGTTATGATTTATTTCCTTTTCTTAATGTATTATTGGTATTATATAAGTAATATGTATTTCCAAAACTAGTACACTAATCGGTCCATTGGATTTGATTCTAGGTAATGAGGCCAATGTAAATAATTACTGCACCAGCTTTGGTGTTCAAGGGTCGGGGCATTATAATGGGTATTAAATAATGTTTAGAAGAAATCATTGAACATAGATTTATTAAAATTTTATTATGGAACATAATCCTAAGACATATATGGAATAAAATTCTAGAGTTTTGGTGTGGTTGAGATTATGTAGGTCTTCCAAGAATATAATCTGTATTTAGATAGTTTATGTGGACGTGGTTTTGGAACTAATGGACTAAAGGTATACAATTACAAAAAGGTGAATTAGGTCTAATGTGATAATAACCTAGTACACAAAAAACATGACTTACAATGCACCTAGTATAACACACTTGGGGGATATTCTTAGGATAATTCAAATTTTCTCTACTATTCATTATAAAGGATTTGAATGTGAAGATATCCCCAATGAGACCCTGATTATGATTTTGAGAGTAGGGATGCATAAATTTTTGAGTTAATTTTAAGAGTTATTCTATATTTATAATTACAAAATGTTTATAATTATTTGAGCTAATCCAGTATATTTTATTGTTTAAAAATTGAACATTGATGGAAGAATGGTATCAATACTCATCAACAATGTATAAGTTTCCCTACTGAGGAAACCAATATATTTTTTATTGGAATAAGTAAACTTATGGATCTATTAGGGTAGCTTAATTGGGATATACAAAATAACCGTTCCTAAATGGGGAAAAATATTCAAAAATGATACTCTATGATGTTGGATTTTTTTATACGATAGAGGCCCCTATCATATTGTGGGAATACTAACACCATGGTGGCTGAGAAATGGATTAAGTACATGGAGAAGATATTTTGAGAAATGGGTTTTGGTTAAAATAAAAATGTTACACATATACTTTAATTTCACAATGGTGATGCAGATCAATAGTTTTTGTTGATTGAGAGTACTAGGTAAGAAGAAGAAGAAAATTCATCGAATTTATAAATTTTAAGGTGAAATTATTCGCTAAATACTTCCCTCATGATCAAAAAAATTGAGACGAATATAAAAATCATTATTTTAATAGATAAGGAAGAGAAATGTGTGTTGGTGTATGAAGATAAAATTACCAATTTACAAATTTCTCTAAAAATTTTATACACAATATAGAATGCATTATTACTTATTTATTCGATGGACTTAAGCTAAGTCTCTGAAGGGATATCACGTCTCAAACTTTTTCTTCATACACTGAAAAAGTATAATGTGTTATAAAGATAGAGAAATAACTCTCCAATCACTTGGATTCAATGGGTAGAAAAAAATAATATTATTATATAGGAAATAATAGATAAAGAGAAGAAGGGAAAGAAGCATTTTCACACATGTGATAACTATAGAAATGATCACCCTAGTAAATGATTTAAAGAATTCATAGTTTATTATTTTAAGTGTAGAGAAATTGGTACCAAGGAAAAATAATGGAATGGGAAAAAGAAAAACATGGGTATTAAATAGTACAACTATAATGAGATGAGGCACTATGAAAATGAATTTTCCAAGAATCAAGAGAATATACTGGAAAATATGATAAGGGATTAAGGTTTAGATTATGTTTTTCAAAAAATAAATGTTGAATGGTTAATATTATTATATATTTGGATATATAAAATAATTTTTAAAAATATTTTATTTATGATGTTATCATTATATGATTTATGAAATATATATGGATTTTTCTACAGAATGTTTTTATTAATGATTTCAGATCATGTGATGACTCCTACCAAGACACGTGATTCAAAATCATGTTAAACAATTTAGAAAATGCATAATTGAGGGAAATATAGGTCTTTATACTCTCTCAATTCTAAGATAACTATATTGGATAAAGTTAATTGGATACTAATATCTACTATGGAAATTTTTCATATGTGTTGAATCCTAATATTTGGGAAAGGTTAACCATTTATAAAATGGTTGAATTTGATATTTGGATTTGGTTTTAAAGATTCATGTATTACGTCAAACTAAGATAAAAATAATGCTATGAGACAAAGTAGAAATTGTTCAAGGCACAACCAATGGGTAAGACTGTTCTTATTGAAAAGTATCATGTAAAAATATTTACTAATAATCTTAGAGAGTGAATGAATTTCTAATCTCTAGGAAAAAGTGTCATGGCACAAAATTTGTGTCCTATTATAGTAATTTTATTGATAACAACAACCTTTTTAACTTTGATGGTTTATGGATTTTTGATAAAAATATTTCCCAAGTACATGTTCTCTATCACTATCCATGAAAACATTATAGTTAGGTTTCTCTTCTATATCCATAGTTTACAAAATAATCAGGGATCTTCACATTTAACTTTAATCCTTATTTAGAAGATCTATTATGAACCCTATTTATGATTGGGTTCCTTATACCACATTATTTTAAAAAACCCAACCATATATTATCTATATAAAGATAAATTTCAATGAAAATATTTAATTATTGTGGAAATTATGTAACTCCCCATATTTCTAATTTGAGAACATTATTTATAATAACATATATGACCAAAAACACCAATCCAATAATGGAACATAACATTAAAAGATATTATACCATTTTTTAAATTTTAAATTTATCAACTATAAGGACTTTAATTCACAAAACACTGATTTATCTTGGGTTACAAATAATAACGACACTGTTGGAAAGATTATGTTACATGAAAGATCATGTTTTATAGAGAAACAAATTTATATTAAAATATTATTGTTAAATAAGATTTAAAATAGCTATTAAATTTTCAGTTATGAATAATATTATCTAACTTAAGAAAATATATAGTCTAATTAATTTTATTCCAATTAATTAGAAATTTATATAGGAACCAAATAAATATAAAGAGGGTGATTTAATATAAAACTATTTTTATCCTCACTAATTTAAGTTATCCTAATAAATTAAATTAATTTCAATTAGTTAATAAGATTAATGTAATATCTATATAATATATTGAATCAAATATTATCTAAATATATCTAATATATTTTGTAATGATTAGATAATAAAAAACCCAATTTTATACAAAAATAAACAATATTTTCCGAAAGGTAGTTTTACTACCTTTAATGGAGAACCTATTTTAAATCAAATTTCTAAAACTTTTATATATTTTATTTGAAAAAATATACTACTTATTTTAATTTTAATTATAAAAATTTAGTTTTTTTTTATTTTTTTCCCATAAGTTTCATGCTTTGATAAATAGAGATAAAATATTACATTTTAAATGAAAAGTGATTCTCTATCTAAAAAATGTATTGCAATAAATTTTCTTGTTAATTGGCTTTAAATTATAATTAGATATATTTTTAATCCATTAATATAATTTAGGTCATTTTAATAAATATAAAATTTAATATGGATATAAAAACATTTTAATCTTTCGAACGTTTTTTCCTTTAAACCCTTTTTTCACATTCCATCAACAAGATTAATTTTAGACATTTATGTGTTCTAAATACATCAAAATAAATTATATTTTTGGAATAATATTTTCCATATTTGTTTAATAGGTCCATTTTGTTAGAAAAAATAAGTATAGTAAACCTTTTTAAATATTTTTATAACATATATGGGTAAATATAATAATTAAAGGTAGAAATAATATTATAAAATTACCTGAAAAATTTTAACAGTTTAATTCAATGTTTTATTTTTGAAAAATTGTTCTTAGATTGATTTTTTGTTCTTCTAGATGGGCTTGTATGAGTTTAAACAATATATAGAATTTTATTCAAATCAATGTCATTTTTGGTATATTTTAGTTTTTAAGGATTTAAATTTTTTTAATATGGGGTTATATAAGTAATCTATTTGACAATAATTTTTATTTGGAATGGTATAACGTTTATAAACATCATAATAATTTATTTTTTGATTTTATAGAAAAAATAATTATATTAAAGGCTATTACACTAATGATGTAGTAATTGTTTAATTAATGGACATATCAAATAAATTTGACAAAAATTATTAATATAAATAAACTTTTATATAATTAAAATAATAATATAATTTTTAATATTAACTAGAAATATTAGGGATTTATTAAAGGCTTTAGTTCAAATTTATCTATTGTTTTTACCTTTTTTTAAAAAAAATCAACTTCAACAGTGTCATGACAGACATTAATGACATGTTAAAATAAATAATAATTTACGTAATGATATAAAATTTTTAAAAATATAAATTTCATCCAACTTATTGAAATATGTTTTAAATTTTTATATATAACTCATTTATTGTTCTTTTTTTATCTTACAAAAACTATATTATCCTTTAATGAGTAAAAACTCATGTTTTCATGGTAAGAGTTAAGGGGTTTAATTAAGGGTTTAAGCAAAAAAATGGTATTAATTTGACTGAAAATTTTCTAAAAATCATTGGTTGAGATTATTTCGCCCATTTTTTTTTTGAAATAACACTTTTGGATGCTTTATTATTTCAAAATTAATTAATATTAATTTAATAATTTTACGGTTTAAAAAATTACCCCTCACATCAATTATAAAAGGGAACCTCTTACCTTGCTTCTTCACACAACAATTGAGCCTTCTAGATTTACCAAATCTTGAAAAATTATCCTAAAACACTTATATATTTATTATATAAGCCTCCCTTTGGGTAAAAATAAAACAAATGATGTATTTTTGTATAAATAAAAAAAGGGATTCCCAAATAAGAGGGAACATTTTTCAATGTATACTTATGTTTTATTTTTTTCTCCACCCATTAATTTAGTATCATCCCATGATTATATAATAAAAAATATTATCCTAAATATACATTGATTTTTCTATGATATTGTTTTGAACTACACATACACACACACACCCATCAAATGGGTAACAAACATACCGTCTCTGTATGGAGAACTACCACCTCGTGAAATAATGTCGTTCATTTTTTATTTTACCACCTCTCATGGTTGGGAATTATGATTGGAAAACTATTTTGATTTGATATATATTATATTATATTATAATATATTCATTTTTTCATTATAAATCTTCAATTTTTACATAATATTTACCTTAATTCATTATATTTTGTATAAATACGATAACATTTTTAGTGGAAGTGTGGACTACTGTGTCTTTTATGTGATGTGATTCGTTCACAGAATACATGAAATATCAAAAGGAATATTTTAATAAATGTATATGAATTATAGGAAATATATATAATTATTTAATTATAATATACATATATTTCCTTTAATTTTCACTGTTTTAATATGGAAATGAAATGGAAGTAGCATCCATGCATACCTACAGCCTATCGTATCTATGAATGGTGCATTTAATTTCTTATCTCCATATTTAATAGATTAATATAAATAAATATACCCTGAATATATATGTTATTTAAGTAATTATTTAAATTTTTCATATGATAAAATTATGATCTAATTAATAGGAATAACAAGAAACAAGTCAAAACATACTCGAAGAATAATTCAATTGACTCCCAAAATAGTGAAAATAATGGAAGATTATTTACAAATGGATAATCAGATATTATAAGAAGTGAATATATGAAATTAAAAATATTATTTTCATTGATTTATAAGTAAAGAACATGATTATTTCCATTATAAATGATGATAAAGGATTTTCATCCAAAAGTAAATTCATGGTATGGGATTTTGTCTCAATATCATTTTATTGAGGCATATTGTAATGTTGTGCACCTAGATTTTTATATATGGGGTTTATACTATCCTTTGAAATGATATATCGTGAATATAATTATTTCAATCATGTTATAAGTTTCATTTAATGATATTAATTCATGTTAATTATGATTAAAATGCTTCAATATGGTTTGGAACACATTGGAATATTTAATGATCATTTTACTTTAGACTATTTTTAATGATATTTGAATAGTATTTACACTCATCAACATCAACAACCCTTATTTTTAATTATAATTCATAGGGTAATTATTTATTTTTATAATTATTTCAAATAGATATTTGATAAGGTACATTATTAAATTGGTTACTTGATATGAAGAATGATTTGGATTGACAATGGAAGGTGGGGCCTAGAGAATATGTATCCCCTCGATTCATTAAAAGATTTTCATGAGAAAAATAAGTTGTAAAAATTAAATGGGTTTGTACCATTGGTTTTAAACCATCTTGTGAATGGTCTTGATATTATAGGTTTTCATGTGCCTTATATGTGATGTCCAATAATTAAGCATTTCTACCCTTGATATTTTAGTTATTATAATTATAAATATCCATGAGGATTTCATAAGAAAAAATATTTGGAAGAACTTCATTCTCATTTAGTTGATTAAATGGAATGAGTTCTCAGTTATATAACTATTTATATTGATTAATTATAATTGGTTCATTATTTCTTTTGTCATACTTACCCTTATTGCGAATTTTCTCTCACCCTTATTAGTTTTTTTTCCTTATATTATAAAGAGGAATTCTTTGAATGAGTTTCAAGGATGAATATATTTTACTTATGTTATAATTTTTTTACCAATGTATTATGGGTATCATGTATGTAATCTAGCATTCCAAAACTACTAAAGAGATCAGTATATTAGGATTTGAATCCTAGAAATCATAATAATGATATAAAATTCGGATCCAAAATCAGGTGTTTGGGGTCAAATCCTTACACCAATCATACCTGTTTCAATCTATGCTCAAAATTTATAAAACAGTACTATATAAAATTTTCAAAATAATGGGGAAAATTCACATTTTCCTGAAAATGATTACCCACTTACATAACCACGTTGATTATCATACCATAAAAGATGAATTTATCAACACTAGAAATCACACATATCCATGTCATGGGTTTTCTCAAATAGGACAAAAACAATCCTCCAAACACCTAATACACCCGCCCAAATCATTAGTTAAAATAAGGGTCCAACCAATGATGCCTAACAAAAATAATCCCAAGGTTATAGAATCACAACATAGTGTTTTGTTATGCCTAACAACATGAGTAGGATGTTTCTAATGTCTCTAATGATTACAGAACATTTCCCATGGAGTTTTATTCCCCAAACCTATTATTATACCAAATAGACCAAAAATCAACTGATATAAACTATATTTGAAAAGGTCACATAGTTCCAATAGAAAAAATTCTTCAAAGGTAACAATCGATAATATAACAACTGTTATGGGTAACAACTCTACTGAATTTGAAAAGTCATAACCAACTAAACATGAATTCTAGTTGATGGATGCTTAAAGTATATACATTTTTTCTCTACATACAAATACCTACATAGATATCACATATTTAACACCCCAACATTTCATAGTACGTTATCTCATTAAAGTAATTCAATATCTTCGGATACATGCAACACAGAGTTTAAGAACAACACAACATACCAAACTAGCCGTTCGAAAATCGGTTATGAATAGTATTACCTAAATTTGTAATCTTATATACTTTATATAATTTTAACACCCATATTATGTGTTTCATAGACCAAATATAAGAAAAAAATCAATTTTTATGATAAATGAATTGTTTTTTAAAAATATAATTTTACTACCTAATAATGGTGATTTTTTTAAATGCAATATCAGATAGTTTTATATTAAATTTTTAACAAATAAACTTATTATTTAGAATTGGGACATAAAAAATTAGTTTGTTTAAATTTTTGGGTTTTTTCTGATAACTTTCATATTTTGATGAATAAGGAAAGATGCTAAATTTTAATTGAAAACAACATTTTTAATCAAAATAATATATAGTGTTAAAATATAAATTTGAATGGGTTTTAAGTATAATTAGATTATATTTTAATAATTTACACAATTTAGGTCATTATAAGTAATTTTTCATTTAAATTTGACATAAATACATATTAATCTTTTGATAGTTTTTAATTTTATAAAAACCTGCTTTTAGGTTTTGACAATGTGAATTAATTTTAAAATAATAAATATAACTTATAAGTTTTGAATTCTGTAAAATAGACTTCATTTTTTAATTCAGAATATCAAAATTAGCTTAGGGTGAATTTTTTGTATTTTTCTAATAACATTCAATTTGAGATGAATAGTGAAAACCCCTGTGTTTTTTTAAATCAAATATTTATTTAAATAATTATTTAGTTTATTTAAATTTATTTAAGGACTAAATAGATAAATAATAATTATATTATTCTAATTTAACTAATTGGAGTCATTTTATAGTAAAATTTGATGTATAAAATTTTTTTGAATTTTTTACTGTCTTACCCACCTTCTAGGAACATTATCAAATTTGCGTAAAACATAATTTTACTGCTTCTTGGAGTTGAATTTCAAAAATCCAAGAGACGAATTTGAAATCAATAAGAAAAATTTTGTTCAATAAGAAGAAAATATTTTTTGGTCAATAGTAACTTTTGACTTATTTTCCATGGTTAAAAGTAAAGAGGGTAATTAATTGTAAAAGATGATATTATAATTACCCTAACACATTTCCTAATTTTATTGGATAAGTTTAATTCATATAAAAACACCCTTAAGAATAAAATATGACCCATTTGGTCTAAATGGATTAGATTGGGACATTTATTATAATTTTATTTAAAGAAGAGTTAAAAGTGTTAAACTCAAAGTTTAAAAACCAAACTATTTTTAATATTGGATAATACATAAGATATATTCAACAATAAATATTCATTAAAAATATAAAATTATTTCCTACATAATGATATTTTATTTATAATTTTTAAACATTATATAATTAAATGTATTTATGACATAATGATGATGTTGTAATTACCATATTAAGGAGAAATTAAAAAAATTAATAGTATAAATATCCAAATAAATTTAATTTGATACTTTTTATGAATTAGACTAATTTTCATGGTTAATATTACATTATAGGGTTGATTTAATAATTTTTCTTGAAGTAATCATGTTGTTATGACTTTAACAAAAACAAAATACACAATAGTGTCAAAATTGGCATAAATTAGTTTTTAAGAAAAATTTTATATTATTAAATGATATAAGATTCCTAAAAATATAAGATTCGGCAGAAGGACATATATAAGGTTATATATATCAATAATGAACCACTGGGGGTTTAGTTGACAGTTAATAGTAAGTTTATTAACCATATAACATAAAAATACAAAGAGACATGGTAAATGTCAAACTATTTAACTATGATATAAATCTAAAATATAAGGTTAATATGGTGACATAAACTTATCTAAAACCTATTGGTTGAGAGTTTTTCGACCCATATTCACCTTATACTCGAAATAAATCATTTTTGAGCCATTATAAACTGAAAATGATTTTATTATAAAATAATATTTCTAGCTTTTCCTAAAGTGACCCTCACCTCTCTTATAATAGGGTATTTCCTTTTCTATAAATATCAAACCTCAAAAGCCATTCATCTCATTATAACCCTACCTAAATATCCTTCAAACTTCCCTAAATTTATCCTAGAGGCCTTAATTTGATCAGAAATTAATCCTCATGATCCATTTTGTTCAACTCAGACGAAAACACCCAAAGAAGAGGTAATAATTTTACCACCTTTTTCCAAGTTCTTTTATTCTTCCACTTCCTCATTCTTTGTTCATTACATACCAAAATAATAAATCTAGTACCTCCATCATCCTATGATGGTATTATAAATTTGGTACAGCCATATTTGTTATTTATCCATCCTTTAAATGACAAAGTCACCATACGTGCGTACGTACGACTTACCATCTCCACGTCGTGGTGTAGTTTGTTATTAAAACACTTCATTATTTGGATGGGTATAATAATGAGTATAAATGATTTAACCAATAAATATAACATATAAATTATTCTTTATATATGATATACCATACAATTAAATATGATTTCACCATCAATATAATGATATAGTTGCTCGTGCGTACGAACAGATAACCGTCTCCACAACGTGATGAGACTCATGTACACATTAACCATTCAAAGATTATTATAAAAATATTTATTATAAATAAGTGTTTAATATATTACATAATAATGCTACTTAAAATATATATACATATATATGTATTTACTTAAATATATCTATGTCACTTACCTCCATTCAATACGATATGATAACAGAAATAATGTTTATGGGTACGTATGACCTACCGTCTCCATAAATAGTGTTTTCCATTTCACATATCTATCTGTTATACATATTTATATTCTAAATATATAAGATATATAAATCATGTGTTATATTATGGATGTATGTAAATCATGATCTAAATGATACGATCTAGAATAATAAGATAAAACACGTACGATAAAGAAAGCGATTATTACTTGAAATGTTCATGTAACATGGAAATCATAATTAAATGGGTAGCATAATGTCATAAATGAATCATGATTGATATAATAAATAATAATATGGTTTTTTTATAATTTAATAACAAACTCTGGTCATTATACAATAGTTTAAACGTACCTTCGACCAAAGGAAAGTGAAAAGTAAGGGTTAATTCTTCAATCTCTTCATTATCTGAGATTGTTTTTTTGTGAGTGTCTACTGGTAACTCTTTATCATCCACATTTCTATTTCATAAAAATATTTTTAAAAGGAATATTTTTAGGTTTTATGTAAGGGTATCTATTACTATATCATTATTTTAAATGGTTTAAATATTTATTCTTCTAAATCATTCTCATTAAACTCCATGTTTTCAAAATTGTTTTTAAGGATTTATTTTTATGGACATAAATGTTTTTAAAATGTTAATTTCTCTAAAATTTTCAAAGTTGTTTTGGAAACATTAATTCAAAAATGTCATTAAAAGTCCTGCTTTCAAAAATGTTTGACTTTTAAACATTTTCATGAAAAATGGATATTTCTCTCAAAGAGTTTTACAAATCATTTTTATTTTTGTCAACATCCTTTAAGGGATTATGAACTTGTTTGAAGTTTATTTATTATGATACAAATCCTCTATATTACATTGATGGTTTTGTGATATGTTTGATTATATATGTGTTATTTTTATACCATTCATGGTTTATGGATAATGTATTGACATTTCATATGCTAGTTTTAATAGGAATATTTATGTTATGAATAATCCTTTTAATATGAGGAATGTATTGGACATAGTAAGTGATGGGTGGAGTCCACTATAGCTCCTCGATGCATCGGTAGGTCTCATGAGACAATTAGTCATGATATTTGCTGAGGCCTTTCCCAATTTGATATATGGTTTTGGTTGAGGCATTAATCATTTTTAGACATCTTGGTTGAGGCCTTGATAAAATGTTTCAAAGTGTCAGACATTATACATTCCCTCATTATGAAAATAATATTAATGGTTCATGTGGTTATTGGACTAGTATAATACCCATGACTATGTTTTATTAAGGGATTATTTACCCAGCTCATATTACACCAATAAAGTATTCATGTTTATTATTTGTAAAGACATCTTATTTCAATTATTCACCATGCCTAATGTTTATGTTATATTCCATTATATTCATTACTATTACTAAGCATTTGAGCTCATCCCTTTCTTATATTTCCTTTCCTAGGATATGAAGAAGTTTTTTGTGAGTGACTTCTGGAATATCTATGTGGCTTAGATGTTTCTAATGGAATAAATTAGTGTTTTATTTATTTTCAAGTTATAATGTGTAACTTATGTATGTATCTTCTTTCCACGAATACTCAATTGATCAATCTTTGGGGAATTGATTCTTTGTGATCATGCCACTGTATTAAATTAATGCACTGACTCTGGGCTTCGAGGGTTAGGGAATTATAGTTGGTATCAGAAAAAGTTTAGTACATTCCTTGGAAACAAAATTTAGAAAAACATGGATTAGAGAGAATTCCCTTAAGATATACATTGAGGATTAGTATATAATAACTTTCGAGGATTTTGTTAATGTAGATATTTTGTGTATTTCCCAGGAAATACATTTCTTTCTAGATACGAGAAGGTAGATGCAGCTATTGCACAGATGTACCTAGGAGTGAAAAATCAGAAAATGAGTTTTGTGCTTTACCCATGGTATCCCGGTAAACAACTACTGGCCTTGTTTCACTCTTGGTTATGAATCTCCCAGTGGATATGCTTTGGATAATTCACATTTTCATTACAAGCAATTATGAAGGATTTAAAAGTAAATATTTCCTCAAAGAAATTTTTTTATGATTATAGATTATATGAATAAACTTTTCAATTTATGTGAGGTATTTTACAAGTTTGGAATTATTCATTACAATTCATAAACTAATCTGATGTATTCCATTGTTTAGAAATGGCACCTAGTAGTAGGAATGGTAATTACAACAATACTCTTGATAGAAAGATTAATAAGGACCGTATATTTGATGGTATTAAGAAAAAATTTAAAAAAGAAATATTCTCCCATGTATACTCTTCATATGATGAAATAATATCATTTTTAATAAGATAAGTAAATAATTCTTTGAGTCCTATGGGTTTGAAGGGATGCAAGAGAAGAAAATGATGGAATAGAGAAAGATGATAATTAGAAAAGGGGAAAATGACTTTTACCATATGTGATAACTGTGGAATGAATACCCTTGGTAAATGATTTAATGGAATGAAATTTTATTATAAGTATGGAGAAATAGGACAACAAATATGTGATTTAAATTGTAATAAAAAGGTTTCAATTGTACATTGCTTCTTCTACAAGGAGTTGGGACACTACGCGAATCAATGTCCAAATCATCATAGTACAACCCAAATTATGTTAATGGATAATAATCAAGTTATGATAATACAAAAGATGGAGTGTAATGATTAGAGTTCTTATTTTTTTATTAATGTATTGTGTCCATTGAGTATTGTATTAATGATGTACATTTTATAAGAATTATAGAGTATATAAGGATTGTACCACAATACTATTTCATTACGGACATGAGAATGTATGGAACCAAACAAATTGACTCAATAGCAGGTTAATTTTTCTTGGAAAATATATGGGTGGTAGAATGATAAACCATAATATAGTTCTGAGACTGAGGTAGTGACTTTGGAATAATATATGATTGATTTGTATAAATTATATTTCATATTCTTGAATACCTAGGAATTGATCAATGGTTTGTTTATTCCATCACTGTTGAAATAAACCAAATTTATGCATATAATGAATATATCTAATATTTTATAAGGAATAAGGGATCATGAATGTAATCAATAAGGTTTTATGGTAATTCATGGTGTTACCATGTTTTAAAAGGATACATGATGGAGTTATTCATAAGTTATTACAAGGGAAATGAGGTCTTCATTTTTTTTACCTTTATTATAAATTTTTTAATGTGAGTATGGAGAGAAGTAATTGGGGTATGTCTAAAGATTGGAATGGATTAAGTTTCAAGTTAGATACTATTATTAAGGCTAAATAATTTCTTAGTTTTATTTTTTGATTGTTATAAAAAAGAAAACCTGGAGGACAGGCGATAACCAGTCGCGTCCTCCTAGGCCGTGAGACTTGAACGTGCAACCGAAGGGTGACACGGGAGGATCACCTACTAATGGCATACGTGATGTCCTGGTTTGTATTATGTTTTTTTAATATTCAGACAAATGAATTATGAAATCATTATTTTTGGAACCCTATACGATTTGAATAAATATAATATTTTTGAATTGTATTATATTTTGGAGTGAATGATGAGTTTGTGGTAGAATTAGATGAAGGATGAACCTATACATTTCAAATATATATATATATTTATATATCCTCTTAGTATATGAATAAATTAATTCCTAAACTTTAGATAAGGGATCTTAAAACCAAAAATGTGTTATCCTAATACTATAGGTTTTGTTGAACCGATGATATTTTACATCATCTTGGATTGATGGCTTTGAGGCCCTCAATTTTACACCTATTTGTGATTGAGGACCTCAATCACTCCTTATAAATATTTATATTTTTCCTCCAATTACATGTCTCTAATTTCCACCAATGTTCACCTAATCGATATCACAATTTGGTGGTGAAGTTTTCATTTCCCTTTCCCTCTTATTAAAACTAAATTTTATTAACCCAATTTCTGATGTGGGTTTTCCACAAAGTTATTTTTCTATTTTAACGATTTATTTTTGAATAAAAATTAAAAATTTTGAGGATACAATTTATTTAAGGAGGGGTGAATTTAACACCCCAAGATTTCATAGTATGTTATCTCAATAAAGTAATTCAATAGCTTGCGCTACATGCAACACAGAGTACGAGCGCACCTTAACATACAAAACTAGCCATTAAAAAAGAGTTTATGATGTCTAATAACTTAATTTTTAATCTTATATACATTATATAATTGTAACACCCATATTGTGTTTCATAGATATAATATGAGAACAAATTAAATTTTTTTGATAAAGGAAGTATTTCTCAAAAATGAAAAGTTTCCGCCTACTAATGGTGAATTTTATTAAATGAAATATATGACACTTTTATATTAAATTTTACAAAATAAAATTTTTATTTAGAAGTAGGACATAAAAAATTTTGTTTGGATAAAATTTTGGTGTTTTTCTGATGACCATCATATTTTGATGAATAGTGATAGATGCAAGATTTTAATTGAAAACAAATTTTTTAATCAAAATAAATTATAGTGTTTAATTATACATTTGAGTGTTTTTAAGTATAATTACATTATATTTTTATCATTTAATACAATTTATGTCATTATAAGTAGTTTTAAATTTAATATTTACATAAACACATGTCAATCTTTTGATAGTTTTTACTTTTTAAAAACCCCGCTTTTTGGTTTTGACAATGGGAATTAATTTTAAATTAATAAATTAAAAATATATGTTTTTAATTTGGTATAATATGCTTCATTTTTAAATTCAAAATATTAAAATTATCTTAGGGTGAATTATTGGTATTTTTATGAAAACATTAAATTTTTTATGAATAGTGAAAAACACTACTTTTTGTTTAAAATTAACTTTTTATTAAAATAATAATTATTATTATTTAAATTTAATTATCATAAAAATTGATAAATAATAACTATATTAGTTCAATTTAATTAATTGGATTCATTTTATAATAAAATTAAATGTATACAATTTTATTGAATTTGTTAACCTCTTTTACCCACATAGGATGGACTTTTTAGAGGAGGGTGTAGCCAATCACTTATAATTATTATAGCCACATCATTGATGTAGTATATATGAGGAGTCCAAACTATCCTATTGTGGGGGACTAGTATGTCTATGTCTTTCCTGATGATGTTTCGGGACTACCTCCTCATAGAGAGGTAGACTTTTACATCGACCTGTTCCTCGAGACGACCCTGATATCTACACCATCAAATCAAATGGCTCTCGTATAGCTTCGTGAGTTGAGGTTACAATTGGAGGAATAATAGGGAAATAGGTTCATAAGACATAGTTTCACTCCATGGGATGCCCTTATTTTGTTCGCCAAGAAGGTATATAAAAGTTTGAAACATTTCAAGGACTATCGACACCTGAATCAAGTGACCGTGAAGAACAAGTATCCTTTACAGTTGATTGATGATCTATTAAACCAGTTGAAATTATCATGGTTCTTTTCAAAGATAGACCTCAGATAAGGTTATTATCACCACAGGGTACGGGATGAGGACATACCAAAGATAACCTTCAAATTTCTGTATAGACACTGCAATATCTTGGTGATGACTCTTGGCGTAAACAATGCTCCACCAATGTTCATGGGGCTCATGAATAAGGTCCTACAACTTTACCTCAATATCTTTGTGGTGGTTTTCATTGACGACATATTGATATGATCGACGTTGGAATAGGATCATGCTACACATCTATATATAGTATTGGATACACTCTGAGGGTGCCAACTTTATGGAAATCTCTCAAAGTACCAGTTCAGGATACAGGAGGTCCACATTCTGAGGCACATTTTCTAAGAGGATGGAGTTGTTGTGGATCAAGAAAATCTAGAGGCAATACTATCATGAAAGCCACCAAGGAGTGTGACTAAGGTGAGTAGTTTCATGTGGTTGGCTGGGTAATACCAGATATTTTTAACTTACTTTTCCAGAGTAGAAACACCCCTTTCTTCTATGACAATGAAGGGACAACACTTCTTATGAAGAGAGATATGCTAGCATAGTTTCTAAGATCTGATGCAGAGACTGACAAGTTCCCCCATCTTGAGGCTACAAGAAGATGGTGTTGGGTATATAGTCTACTGTGACACATCATGGAATGAACTGGGATATGTCCCAATGTAAAAGAAAGTGGTGATCACCTATGGCTCATAAAAGCTGAGGAATCATGAGAAGAACTACGCTACCTAGATCAACTTTATCAGGCCCATATGAAATATAATAATCTCTCTTCTCTTAATATGGGTCATAATGGAATATGAAACCTTTTCCCCATTTTTAGGTAATCTCAACGTAAAATTCTCCTTCTATATACAAATCTAACATTATGTCTTCAAAAATCAAAATTCCCAAAATCTTTCTATATCCATTGGTAATAGGATGTTGGATAATTTTAGACACCTTTTAGTTTTCTATGAGTTGATATTCTTTGAATTTTATTTTCTCAGGTATCAACTAAAAATACTATCAATAACAGGAACTTTTTTCATCCAGATAAACATCCTCTACCTCTATACACTGAATTTCATACTACTAGAAATGAGCATTCAATCATCGTCTGTGGTAATCCATTTAATAATTTAATGATACCACTCTCTGGATCTATACTTTATTAGATTATATTAGGTAATTTAACCAATTTTTTATTGAATTATAATCAAACATCCATTTATATATCACTTGGAAAAGAAAAATCACCGATGTTTCAGTCAATCTAGAAGACCATAAATTGTGGTCCTCAAAACCATTATTGTATGATGTTAATATAAACATTAAAAATCATCATTTCATGACATTAAAAGAAATGATGCTTAAAATAGCATCATAAAGAATCAATTTTATCCCAATTTTGTTTATCAATTGCATCACCATGATGAACTACATGAAATTAATTATCATTTCATCATGAAATGTAGTGTCACGTTAATCCCCAAATATAGGATATGATACTACACCATTAAAAAATAATATCTTCCCCTATTAATGGAAACAACCATAATCTATGTGTAAATTTTGGATTCCTCCCAAATATAATACTCTGAATTGTATAAATTTAAATAAAAAGACCATCTCAAAACATAAAAACATTCTATGGGAGTGGTTCCTTACTCCTGGCCAGTGCCAACCCAGATGATCCCTTCATTATCATACACATTTCCATCATAATCCATCCATTTTGGTCTTTATAAATCATGATCCCAAAAATTTTCATTGGTCATCAGATATAGAATGTATAATTCATGAAAAGACCATTGTTTTGACCATACGTTAATACGCCCCAGTCTGGATTTGCATATTTCACCACTAAAAGGCATGTTACCCAGTGGAATCCATATCCTATAGATAAAATGTCATGACCCATCCCCCTAAGGCCCATGCCTTGACAACCCCAAAACTACCATCCATAGCACAGGGGTTGGAGACTTTCACAGGAAGGCATATCCCGAAAACGAGAAGGAATTGCCTTTTTAACATGCACACACACTAACTTGGTACACAACAAAATTAAACCATGTAGTAAAACTACTGAAGTAAAAGTGTAAATTGTATATAAAGGGGATAGTATACAAGAAAAAATAGAATAGAAATAGAAAAGAGGTAAAATATCTCCTAAGTTCATCCCCCAAAAATCCTACCTGAAGGGTAGGTACATCTCGTCTCTATAGCTCTCCAGGTCAGCTGGTCACCTCTATGCACCATCTAGTCCTGACTCCCTAACCATGATCAATTCTTTCTTTCGTATTCACAAGACACAACAAGTTTCGAACAATGATTCTATATGGGTGAGTATTAAAATAACTTGTAGGGACCCCGAGACCCCCGAAGGTATCTCAGATTTCCACCAAAGAAAAAGCAAAATTCACGATCCTATTCAAAAAGAACAAGTTAAGAATATACTCAAACCAAGTATAAATCCTTAAGAATAAGAATAACAATGATTAGTCATAAAGAAAAATCATCTTATTTTGTTGATAAATTTTATAGCTAAACCACAAAGAATTAGATTTATCACCGATCCACACAGAGTCGTAAGTCACTAATCAAAAAAGGGTCGTAATTCATCAATTCACATAGGGGTGTAAGTCGCTGATCCAAGATGGGAATCTCTAAGGTTTATCCTCATAGGTTCATGCTACTTCTTATCCACACATGGTAGTAAGTCATCGACCCACAAAGGTTTAAAAGTCTTCAATCCACACAGGGTCATAAGACGTCCGTCCACATAAGTTCATAAGTCATCAATCCACATAGGGTTGTAAGTCATCGATCTACATAGGGTTGTCAGTCATTGACCCACGATGATCCACTCTATGGTAGGTCCTCGTCAGGATGCAAAACTTCTGATCCATATAGGGTCATTCTGATGCTGATCCACAATGGTTTATAGGTCACTAGATAGTCATCCACAAGATTCCCGCATGAGGTACTCTTGAGTTCCGTAGATTCTAATCCTCAAGATATCAATTGTACCTCAATATCCATGAAGTCCCACAAATAAGTATCCTAAAGAACCTGCCATGTCCTAAGGGTTCCAATGCAATAGACAACACGTCAATCGGATGCTCGGTCTGTCTGTTATAGGCATTTTAGGGTCATGGTCCTAGTTTGATTCGAGTCTGATCCAGCCGATCCATAATCCAACATTATCCAAAACCACAGTGTTTTATGTCAAAAGGAACTTCTCAACCTAAGGGTTCCAGTGCCGTAGAAGGTTCGTTAAACTGAAATTTGGTTAAAAAGATAAGCCCCTTTAAGAGAAACTGGGCTAAAAAGGGTTCGAGAACGGTCCGACCCAGTTGGACCGCACCGACCCAGTCCGTTGGGCTCGAAACGAACTAGATGAGCACAACATGGTCAAACTGGGCCTGGTCTGACCTTCTTGGCCATAGGCGAAGAACTTCCCACCCGGCTGGGGGCATCCCAGCTTGCCTGCCAGGCACGGTCCGCCTCTTTGAATGGACTATATCCTTTCGTGCTCACAAATTAGTGGTCCCAGTGTGGCACCATTCCACCTGACCAATTTGCGTGGACCGGTCAACAGTAAGAACTGAGGGTGTAGGTCTGCCATTTGCCATTTCACAGAGCTATGGACCTCGTTTGTGGCATGCCGCCTACCATACACGTGACCAGCATTGGACGATTTCCCACTGTCTTCTGCGATTCCATCACACACCGCATCCTCTAGCCACCTGCATTACTACACTGGCGGAGCTTCCATGGGCCTCCAGTGAAGCTCCAGACATCCGTTTTCTTTTCCGACTACACCTTCATGCCTATCGAGACCCTCCCATCACTGCATGTCCCCTAGTATGGTCTTTCTACCATGTTTCTTGGTCTCCCACAAATAATTCTACTGAACAAATATTTGCGGAGGGTTTGTGCCATGTTCGGTTCATCCTGCGCACTCTGCATTAGCATTATAACAAGGGGAGAGTTCAAACATCATCAATTGAAGTTGAATTCATAAAACTATTAGAATAGAAAAAAACCCCTCCTGGAACTCATTAGAATGCTTGATAAATGAGATAAAGATAACCTGCATTCGAAGGTTGTTCCTTGGCATTAGTTGATCTCCAGATCAAATCCCCAATGGCATCATTGAATCTTCGTTATTCATTGGATAAAGACACTATCAGAGTATCATTAGAGGTTCTTATCATGGGTATCCCAAACTTATGCTAATGATTTGATTAAATAAGGGGTAAGTAACCTCCATCATTGTGTATCGTTAATGTGGTTCTCTGATGAACTACATTGAATATTCCATTAAAACCAACAAGCATTATGGTTATGCAACCAAATGTCATGTCATTAAATGATTCTCATTCAAGACTGACATTACACTATGGCCCTGCCACCATTTCTCAATATTTTAAATAAAATAAAATAACTCATGGAGTTATTTTATTATTATTTTTAAGGTCCAAAAATTTACATTTTCATCTGACCCTTGGCAGTCAAAGTTAAACTTCACCTATGTGAATCCCAGCACTGATATTCAACAGTCCACTCATATTTATAATCTTAGATCTGGTTCAAAATAAATAAATTTCCTCTCTAACATTTACAGAATGTACCTTAAAAGAAGTTCAAAATTCCATTCCGGGCTCTCTAGGCCTCAAAATCATGTGTTGTCAGACTCGTAATAATCCTAAATAATTAAAAAAATAATGGAAAATTATGGGTTTTTACATCCTCCCAACATTAGGTATTTGCGTCCCCAAAATACACAACATATCTAGGAAATCAAGTGTGGGTTCTATGCTTGTATCTGAGCCTCCCACCCCCATGTTCTCTACTGGAGGTTCCCATGATGCCCCTGAACTCACACCAGAGGAATTGACCATCCACAAAGGACCCACTCCTATCAATCCTCTATCTCTGTCAGGAACTCCATGAACATCACCCCATCATCAATTTCTAGCTCTCCAGAGTAGATAACATGTGATAGATCCGAGACATACCTCTTAGATGTGACACATGGAAAACATTATGCAATTTGTGCATCTCTAGGGGAGGAGCTAGGTGGTACGCCACTTTTCCCACTCTACTGAGAATCTGAAAAGGTATGATGAACCTTAGAGATAGCTTGATACCCCAACCAAATATCCCCAAACCAGTTCAAGGTGAAATCTAATGGAAAACATTATCACCCCCCTCGAACTCTATGGGTCTTGTTCTCTATTTGGAATATGATTTATACCTACTCCATTCAGTCTTCAGCTTCTCCAAGATGATTTTCACCTTCTTCGTGGTATCCCGTACCAACTATGGACCCATAAGTTATGAATCCCTTAGGGTTTTCTACCGTATAGGTGATACGTATAGTCAACCATACAAGGCCTCAAACAGTTCCATTATGTTGTGGAGTGAAAACTATTGTTATATGTGAACTCTACCAGGGGCAGGTGGCCCTCCAAAATTTGTCTAAAATCAAGGAAGTAGAACGAAGAATGTCTTCAAGAGTATGTATGGCCCGCTCCCTCTGACCATCTGTCTTAGGATGAAAAGCGGTGCTCATGTGTAGTTGATTCTCAAACACCTCCTGTAATACCTTCGACAAATAAGATGTAAAATGAGCATCATGATATGAGATGATCATAAATGGATCCTCGTGAAGCCATACTATCTCCTATACATAGAGTTGTCCCAAACCCTCTACTTATCCCTACTCTCAGATGGGTTGAATGTGCACTGACTTGGTGCGTCAGTAAATGATCACCCAGATAGAATTGTGGACACTAGATGTACATGGAATCCCTATCCCAATGTTTATGGAGATTCCATCCCACTCACACTTTCACACCTCAAGTGTCTAAGTCAAGTATTCTTGAACCTGGTGCTCGGCCGTCACTTACTAAAAAGTGAGGCATCGTGAAACAAACTCTGCCACTGCTTTATTCATTCTTATCCACCAGTACTAATGCTGGATTTCTTAGTACATATTCTATACACTAGGATGTACCGCCAATGGTGATGTGTGGAACTCCCTCAACATCTCCTATCATACCATTATTGGTACCATGGTGTGTCCTATAAAAATACAGAAGTGCTCCCCACTTTCATGAAATCCTTTAGGAGCCTATCCCAAGGATATCTGAGCACGTTGGGACTGTAGTCAACATCCCCAAGATTTGATTCCCTTAATAACCAAAGAAGTGGGGGAGTAAATATCATAGACTAGAGGTAAGATACTCCTTCAGTATCCACAAATGATATCCACAACGTGGCTAGCTACTCTATCGCCTCACCATGCAACTGTAAATCATACCTCATGTTTAGTGTGTCATCCACCATGTTCCCCTTCCCAGGGGTGTAGACTATCTCAAAGTCATAGTATTGGAGGAACTCTAGTCATCACTACAATCTCTTGTTAATGTCCTTCATTGAGAAGATATACCTAAGACTCTTGTGATTGTAGTAGATAGTAAACTATTCTCCTATCAAGTAGTGTTGACACATCTTGTAGGAAAAGACCATTGATGCTAACTCTAGTTCAGGGGTACCATAGTTCTGCTCATGCTACCTTAGATATCGTCATACATAGAAGATAATAACTTGATTCTACATCAGAACACATCCCATTCCAGTCCAAGATGCATCATAGTAGACTACTTACCCAACAACCTCTTATGGTCGCCTCATGATAGGGGCACTCATCAGTCTCCACCTTAGCTCATGAAAAATATGTAGGCATCTCTATATCTACAAGAATTGATTTCCCTTCATTGTGAAAAATGAAAGGGGTGTTGCTACTCTAGAATATTGAGGTACGAATCTCTGGTAGTACCCAGCCAATCCTCGGAAACTCCACACCACTATCATAGACTTGGGTGGCTCCCTAGCTAGCACTGCCTCTATCCTTTCCAGAACCACTCCAAATATATACTCCAAGATAATGTGCACCAGAAATTGGAAATACCATATCCAAAAATAGCACTTCAAGAGCCAACCATTAAGCTGATTCTCTTGGATTGTATCCAGAAAAATATATAGATGAGTGGTGTGATCGTCTTTTGACGTCGAGTACACCAAGATGTCGTCAATGATGACCACCACGAAGCAGTCAAGATAATGCTGTAAGATCCTGTTCATGAGCCTTATGAACACTACTAGAGTGTTTTTCATGCCGAAAGGAATCACCATGAACTCATATTGTCTATACAAACATATAAATTTCATCTTCAGTAAATCCTCATCCCATACCCTGAGCTAATGATATCATGATCTGAGGTCTATCTTTGAAAACCACCATGCTCTCTTCATTTAATCGATGAGATCATCGATCCTTGAGAGTGGATACATGTTATTCATAGTCACATGGTTCAGGTAATGATAGTCCACCCAAAGCTCCCAGCTCTACCTTCTTCCTTCTTGGAGAATAAAATTAGAGCTTCCCATAGATAAATACCTGGCCTTATGAACCCCTTACCCTACAAGCCTTCTATCTATACCCTCAACCCAAAAAGATCAACAGGAGCCATTCGATATTCTCGTTTAGATATACGTGTTGTCCTGGTGTATAGGTCAATGTAAAAATCTTCCTATCTGCAAGGAGGTAGTCCGAGAACATCATCAAGAAAAACATCATCATACTGGTCCACCACTATAGGATTACTCGAACTCCTCTTGTCAACTAATCTGACAGTAAGGCTAGCCAACTGATGAGTGATCAGCTGCAACCTCTTTTGAGAAAGTCCATCATGACCTACAAAGGTTACCTTTTCTCCGGTGAAGGAAAACCTAGTCACCTCCTTCCGGTCACACTGCACTTTTCTCCTAAAAAAGTTAATCTAATAATGGATTGTGGATATACATTCTATACCCAAGATATCATCATAAGGCGTTTAAATCACTACTACGAGATCCCGGATGAAGTTCCCGCCTCCTAGAGTAATCTCCCACTACCGGAACAAGTGCATAATCATCAAATCCTCTTTTGTAAGAGTCTTTAAATTTAAGGATCAAACCACTGAATATACTAGAATCTCCAAGCACTGAATGAGTGTCATGGAAATTAAAAAGTGACCAAAACCTGTCTCTATATAAATTGTTTCTAGGGTGGAGTAGACACAGACCGCACCTCAAATCATCTCTAGAGCACTATGGTCGTACGCCTCAGCTGCCTAAGCAGAGCTCATCCCTTTCCACCCACTCCTTGAGTTTGGGGTGGAAAAGTTTGAGGTGGTGGTGGTAGAACCTCAAACCGTCACTAACCCATGATGCACAGCCTGCTACACTGCCACGTCAACCTCCCTGTAGACCTCCCTTATCGAATATCTACCGCTACCTAAGTGGTACCTCAACCGTTTGTAGATTTTTGGTGTGGTGGGTTGGGTAGTCGCAAGCCACATGACCCTTCCTGCCGCACGAGTACCACAGTCTACTCCACTACTGACCTCATGTGTTCCATGATCTCTACACCTCCGAACCTACATCATACGTTCATCCACTAGAATATCTGGCCCACATAGGCCCCTACATCATCCTTATACTACCTGTTGAAGATGACTCAACCATGTGTTGTTCGGTAGTGGCTCTCGATGTTGGTTCCTTCTCAGCCAGGAAGCTCTCCACCCTAAGTGATCTCTCAAGAACTATATCCTACGTCGGAATGTTGAGTGACATTATAGATACACTGATCTTCTATCAGAGACCACGCTCTATGATCTAGACCATGAAGAAAGGGTCATTTACCATGTTGGTGGAGTAACAAGAGTGGTCAGTGAATCTCACTGAGTATTGGGCCACTTTCATGCTTCATTGATATAAGTGCAGTAGCTCTTGAATATGCAATGAGTGTGATGACACTGGTAAGAACTCCATCCTAAAAATGTTGTCGAATTACAACTAAGAGAGTGTCTCCTCCTCCGGTGTCTGGATCGTCAGGCTCCACCATCTCCCTACTATTCCCTATAAGAGACTAGAATCTAGGATCACCATCTAATATGGTGGAATATCAACTAGGTGGAAAAATCTTGCCACAGCCTCAAACTGACACTCAGCTACTTCTGGATCAATATCGCCTCAAAACCTCAAAGGCCTTTGTATTTAGAACTCATGCAACATGATCAGTCAACATGCATGGTCTGCTGGTTGGGATGGTGGCATTTGCTACCCTATGGGTCGTGGTGTTACTCGTACACCACCTAAAGTTACCATCACCAAAAGAGGGCCCTACACCGAAGCCTCATCACTTGGTGGGCCATCATCGTAAACACACTATAGAATCTTGTTGCCTATATATGTGGTTGAATATTATAAAGAAACATATTCACCACGGTCAAAAATTTATACCAGGTGAGATGAATTAAAATATATCAAAAAGAAAAACATCATTTTCAAAACACATGCAAACAATGTTCTCATGTATTGAGTCAGAAATCAGAATTCAAGATCCAAGTGTATGGATACGTTGGTCACCACACCAACATTGGACTCCCTTAAATGATATCTAAACATAAAAAAACTTGACACTCTTTCTCCATAGAAAACATATACTATTAGTTCTTCTAGTATAACTAGATACCGTTTGATACCACTTTTTCCCAACCTATCCCACACGGCCCATTCCATGACCACCCCAAGACAGCCTTCAATAGGCTAGGGGATGGCGACTAGCACCAAAAGGAATATCCCTACAATGGAAAGGCAATTTATTTTTAACTTGTACACACACAGAATAAGTACACAATGAAAATTAAACCATATAGTAAAACTATTGAATTAAAAGTGTAAACTGAAAGTAAAGGGGTTAGTATACATTCCCAACTGATTAAAATATAGTAAAAAGGAAAATCATCTTCTGATTTCATCCTCCAAGGATCCTACATGAATAATAGGTACATATTGTCTCTACGGATCTCCACATGAACCAATAACCTCTATTCAACATTTGGTTCTGACTCCCTAGCCTCTGTCAAGGATGTCTGTTGTCTGCACAATACACAACAAGGTGCGGGCTAAGCCCACGTAGTGGTGAGTATAACAATACCGAGTAGGGACCCCAAGACCCCTAAAGGTATCCTAAATTTCCACAAAGAAAACACCACAAATTATGATCCCAATCACAATGCACAAGTAAAAAATCACCTCAAACTAGGTATAAAATGTAACAGACATGAATAATGATGATTAGTTGAAAAGATAAATCGTCTTATTCTATTGATAAATTCAACTACTGAACCATTGTGAAATCACTATATCACTGATCCACACAAATTCATATGTCACTGATCCACACAGGGTCATAAGATGTCGATCCACACATGGTCGTAAGTCTTAGTTCCACAACGGGTCATTCAAAGGTTTGTCCTCATCAGGTCACACTACTTCTGATCCACACAGGGTCCTATTTCATCGATTCATATAAGGTCAGAAGTCACCAATCCATATAGGGTTGTAGGTCATCAATCCATATAGGATCGTAAGTCAACTATCCACATTAGTTTGTAAGTCATCGATCCACATAAGGTCAGATGTTGCTGATCCACAATAGGCTACTGTAAGGATGGTCATCGTCAGTTCACACTATTCATGATCCAAATAGGGTCATTCTGATGTTGATCCAGAAAGGTCCGCATGTCACATTACAGCCAGCCACAAGATTCCCTCACATGGTACGCTTGAGTTTCATAGATTCTACACATCATGATATCATTTATACATAAAAACCTATAGAGTCCCATAAAAAAGTATCCTGAGGAACTGACAAGTCTTAAGGGTTCCAACGTAATAGAAGGCACATAAATCAGATTCCAAGTCTATACATTATAGTCATTTTAGTGCTGATGGACTAGTTGGATTCAAGTCTGATCCAACCTTTCCGAACTCCAGCATTCTAAAAAACCCATGTGGATTATCTCAAAAGGACTGCCTCATATTAAAGGTTCCAGCACTATAGAAGGTTCATCAAACAGAAATCTGGATTAAATAATAATCCCCTTTAAATGAAACCAGTAAAAAAATGGCAGAGTCCAGTCAGACCGGGTCAGACCGACAGACCCGGTTTGTGGGGCCTGGCCCGAACTGGCTCTGCTTGGGCTATTCTGGCCTGCAGGCCCACAAGCTCGTTTGAGCCTGTTGGTTAGGCGCAATACACATGCTAGGGGTGGCCCGCCTCCCCGAATGGAGTAAGACCATTTGGGCTCCTCAATTAGCAGTGCCAGGGAAATGCCACCCTTCTTGATTGGTCTATTTGGACTAGTAAATAGGATGACCCACTGTCACAAGTCCGCCCTTAACCATGGCTCAGAACCAAGACCCTCCTTCGAAGTGTGCCACTGTGGCATGCCGCCCATCTTCAACACAGCCATTGCTGGAAAACTGCCCTCTGTTCACTATTGTGCCTTCGAGAGCCGCCACCTCCTCGTGGCTGGTGAGAGCCAGCCACCGCCTCCTCCTATCGCTCACATCGCCAAGCCAGCAGAGCTTTCACAGGCCTCTAGTGAATCTCTGAAGGACTGTTTTCTTTTCTGACTGTGCATATGGGCATCTCTAAACCCTTCCATCACTGTGTTTCCCTCTGTTTCATCTTGCCTTTTTGTTGCTTAGTAACCCATGAAGAACACAACTAATGAAAAATTGATGGTAGGTTAGAGCCTTGTTCGCTTCGGCCCACGCCCTCCGCGTTAGAATTATAATAAGAGGAGAGTTCAAAAATCAACAAGAGAATATGAATTCATAAAAATATTAGCATAGAAACAAACCACTAACTAGAAATCATTAGAAGGCACTGCAGATGAGGGAATGAGAACCCTCATTTGAATGGTGTTTATTGTCATTCATTGATCTTTGGATCAAATCCTCAATGACATTGTTGAATCTTCATTCTTCTTCTAAGAAATACATTGTTGGAATTTTTTCAGATTTTCCTCTCATGGGTATCCAAAACCCACACCAAATATTGGTTTATGTAATCAGTAAAGAGCTTCATTCGTTCTATTTCATTAATGTGGTTTTTAATGAACCACATTTAATCATCCATTAAAACCTATGAGTGTCACAGTCACACAACTAAAGGTTGTGTCATTAAATGAATCCCATTCATGTCAAGCATTACCCTATGGCCCCTCTACCATTGCTCAATTGTTGAATGAAAATAAAATAACTCATGGATTTATTTTATATTTTTTTTTTAATTTCCAAAAAATAAATTTTTTGTCCGACCCTTTTCTGTCAAAGTTATGAATTTCCCAAGCGAATCAAAATGTTGTGAATTCAACGGTGACCTTGGATTTTTAATACATGCATGGGTTCAAAAGGTAAAAATCTCCACTCACAAGTTTACTAAATGTACCTTAAAAAAAGTATAATATTTCTTTTCGTGTTCACTATTCCTTGGAATAATGAGCCATAAATTTTCACAGACTCTTAATAATCCAAAATAATTTTAAAAAACTATATAGAAAATTACGGGTCATTATAGAAACATATTCTATATCCAAAAAACTAGACCACATCACAATAGAAACAACATTTAATACATGTTATATGGTAATTCTTTTCCTTATTTTCCAATATCATGTTCCAGATCTAGAAATCAAAATATTTTGGCTTAGGATCCCTCTTTTTCATACCTAAAGAATATTAGAACATTCTGGACCAACATGCCCTACTTTGGTAATCATTCTATAACTCATGGTCAAAGATATTCGACCTAAAACACGAGCTACATTACTCTTTCTTTCAAGACTGTAATCTAACTATGATTTTTTAATAAAAATTGTTAGGTGGAAATCACAAAATGGGAGTCCTAGGGAAAACTGAAGTCACATTCATTATTTCACCCTTATAACCGTCTTTGGAAAAAAATTAGGCCAATGACATAGGATGCACCAAGTTCATAAGATCCAATATGTGATTCTAGCAATAATGGTCCTATGATTTATACAACCAATTTTCTTAGAAAAATAAGAGAATATTCATATTCATATCATTGAAATAATGACACATTGAAAAAAAGATTAATTAAATAAGTTAGTTTTAGTTTTATATTATTGTTAAAGTGAGGATAAAATCATATAAATAGTGATTTGGGATAAAACCCTTTTTATCCAGGTATTAAAATTTGATGGTGCTTCATCATGATGGAGTCTCTCCCCAAAATATTACAAATAATACTCGATATAGGATTTTATTTATTACATTCTGACCTAGGAAATATCTACATTTTGTCGAAACGCGACAAATGTTACGGTGTTGGACTCCTCATGATGATAAAGTTTCTTCTTCTACACAGAAAATACATCCCCTCATTATTCTAAGGACCTCTACAAGGTTTGGTAGAGTTAGACCATCTCTTCTATCATGTCATTTAATTTCCCTTGACAACATGACTTTATGTGTGATTTTTCATCAATGTTGTTCTGGTTATCCTCCACCTCCTTAGAATAGTTGATCTCTTCATTGGATACAATGGTCCTAGGATATTCAATCTAGATTTCTATCTATGACTCATCCTACATAAATAATTTCTGACTTTATTATTTCCAAAATATCAAATACATGTCATGAGGGATTGTGTGGTAATCACATCCATCATACCCTAAAGTGGATGATATGGTTGGGAGTAATTAATATCATGGTAGTAGATCATAGAGAGGATTCTCTAGGATAAACATCCAAATGTCTCACTAGAAGAATCATTGAGAGGTTCAAAATGAATCTAGTACCACCAAATATTACACATATATTATTTAAATTGGAGATATATACACTATGATCAATGAAATAAATGCAGAACTATGCTTTACTCCCTTATAAATAGTATCAGCTTCACTTTCTACTACTATATTAATTGGCACATAGGCTTCTCTCTCATGCTCGGCTACAAAATTTGATGGAACTGAACATTAAATGGAACCCATTGATAACATCATGGATTAACATATTTAATGTACGTGGTGGAACATAGAGTAGGTTATAACACTCACCCATATGTGGATCAATTGTTAAGATTGATTCCTTTCTAACACACCTGATATTAATGCTTTGAGAAAGGATCTCCTAATGAGGAAGATCCTCCGATGTTCTCTCTGAAACTATGATAGGGGGTTCTCAAAAATATCTAACTTCATGGCCCTAATCTATTATTATCTTTTCAATTGGAGCATGATGGACTTTGATGAATTTTTTTGGGATCAACATGGAATTATTTTCTATGAAAATAGCTACATAATCAATATCTTCTGTACAAAATCAAACAAAATGAGTTCAAATGTGATTGAAAACCTATGAAATAAAAAACTCAGATCCATTTAATTCCCAATCAGAATTTCGAAAAAAAAACTCTATATATGTGGGAATATTAAATATATTCCATATATCATCAAGTTCTATTAATTATTTTTATGTTGATTCTTATCTTATATCATCCTCACTACTTGGGGTATCCCAGGTGTGTGGTGCTGGACCCAAATATGTTACACCATAAATCTTGTCCACTATATTAATGGTGGGTACAACTTATTTGATCCAAAAATAGTTTATATCATCACAAGAAAATTCATCGAACCAAGTAATATCTCATTCAACCCATTCTAGAATGGTGAAATAGATGATGGTGGTAATTGAAGGGTCCTCTAGTATATACAATGGGTCTGAAATATCCTAAGGTATAAAGTTAGTGATCAGTACATGAAACCATATTCTGATGTGCATCTATTATTATGAAGAACCTCATCTTCCTCTATAGTAATGGGAATGAACATAGTCTTGTCTATTGTCACTTCTTCTGTCAATGGGATGGGTCCACCAGAACGATTCTATGCGGCATCCAGAATATGCCCCATGGTCTAGAAAAGAACATTCTATAAACCCTTGAGATGGGAGATTGAAGGAGATCCAACAAAAGGTAAAATGGACGCTTTAGGAGATTCATCAGATAAAATGATAGTGAAAAGTTTAACTCTAAACCATATGCCTAACTAACATCATTTCTCTATTTAACTTCATCCTTGGTGATGACAAGGAGAATATGTTGGTCTCTAATTTATACATACAACAGGTGGATTTTGAGAAGAACCTTATTCAAAATTTTATTCCATCATCCCTTTTCCCATGTATATCTTTGGGGACTTCAGGTTATCACCCCCAGTCTGATGGGGGTGCCCATTGGCCCATATTTTAGTGAATGAATAGAAAAACATGGAACCCATTCTTCTACAACTAAATGAAAGATAAAAACCTCTAAATAAATGATGATGGATAAATGAGGATTAAGGAAATTGAAAAAGAGAGAGATGCATAACTAACATCAATCGAGTCATAAAATTCATTAGTATCTCCATTATCCACCCCTCTAGAAGAACATAATTTTATAATATCCTCCACCTGCTTTGATTCTAGAATACAATCATCAATTACATAAATCAGAATATCTAGATCCTATATATATTCGACACCTCATGAAAATAGGAATCTGGGTGAATATTTGGAGGTGCTCGGATATTCCAAACCAAGAAAAACTGTACACCATCAGAGATAAATACCCACAAACATCTAATGTCATGAGTTGAGATTTACAAGGATTAGACCACCATAGGATAAATTTGATCCATATTTTCCATATCCCGCTTCATGGAAGACCCAAAATACTTTGAAATTATGTTCTTTTCATGTATATTTTCTCTAATAGGAGAATGGGAAACTGATGCATGTGTATCCTTTTAATGATAATGACTAGACCTCCTCAATCTCAAAGATGTGGTATTTTCAAGTGTAGCTTGTTCTATGTCACAATAATTAGATCACATTGAATACATTAGAGAATCTGTATCATTATCCTTAGGCTTAGTCTTGCTACTTCACATTCCATTCCTTGTAGTAATTGTGGCCTTCACTCAAGGGACAAGTACGATCAACAACCCTTTGAGGGCTAGAAGAGATCCAGTCCTTGGAGTACTTGGTGTTTAAACTAATTGATGCACCCAATTGAGGTATCTTAATTTATTATTGGGGCACCCAGAAGGCCATGATCCTCCAAAATTGAAGGTCCACCATCGGTTTTTTATAAAACTGAACATGTGGGGGTATAAATATATATTTTTGGTATAAAAATAATCTATTGGAAAAATAGATACATATCATAGATTTCAAAAATGATCTGGATTTCAATACGAGATTAAAATACTCTATCTTTGAATGTAATCAGGTATGGTCACACCTCGTCACCACCTTGTTTGTTATCATTAATCATTTTAGTGGGTTGATCATTATATGGGAAGAAGTTAATATATACCATCATATTCAAATTCTTCAAAGCATCACTATTCTTAAGAGATAAAATCTAGATACTAGAAATAGACTAAATGAATGGGTGAAACTAGCCTTCAAGTACTTGAAATCAACTCTGAATAGAAAAATAAATGATGTGTTTTGCAATCAACCCCTATAATATGTGAAATGGTCCTGAAATTCAGTATAGGGACTTTCATGCATACATGTGCAACATGAACCAAAATATTTTCACAAAAATTAGGGCATCCATCACAATGTGGTTATCTTATACTAATTTCCTCCAATGATGAAAATTTTGAGCCTCACACTACCATTATATTATTGGAATGGAAACCAATTGGTACTAAACCACATCACATGGAATCAAGTCAGTCAGGAAACTTTTAGGGACATCAAACATGACCTTTTATCCCCAATAGTCATATTTTCCTTAGTATAGGTTATACTAGAACCATCCATAAAATCTACGATTTTCTAATTAAGTATATCCTTTTAGACATTGGTATGTAGGTACTTCTCCTTTTGGCTTATGGAAGGCCTATATCCATGCTTTAGGATTGACATCGCCCATTGGGAGATGGTATTCCTTCTAATTTTTCTTGTACTTATTTAAAAGCTCATGGTATGAAGATAGAACCCATTTAATATCACCCCACATAGATTTTAGTGAGATTAATTCATCATAAATCTCTTCAAATATAGTTTCTAATAAGATCTTGTGAAATACAAGAAGATAATTCCTACAAAATTGTCTTTCATATTGAAAGTGTTTATCTGAAGGATCTATTGGATCAATAGTTTATGTATAATGTCTAAGTTATTATAAAAATACATCTAATCTTCCAAAATAGCCTAATATGATGATGATTTGTATCTTAGTACTAAATTATACAGAGGTTTGGCACACCCAAAATGCCACATAAACTCAGGCCTGAGTCCCACATTATAATGAAATCCACAATCCTACATGTAGAATTTATATTGGATTGACTTGGATTAGAAAAATATTTTCTAGTTGTAGTGAGATTTTGACTCATGTATGTGAGGCTTTATATTTGGGAACCCTAGAACGTGATGCCTGACCCATGGTTTTCTCATTGTTCCTTTGCTAATAAAAACCCATTTAGAGGTGATGATTGCTTTGGGATAGTTTTTTACTCTAAGTACCATGATTTTAATAAATAACTATGTGTGTATAAAATGAATCCATCTCTCAGATGTCCATTATTATATGGTGGTAGATAATCACATCTTAGTTACTCATGTTGGTACTTCTTCTAGTATTTTTCTATGTCTTGAGGGGTGGGGTCAAAAATGTACTATGAATCCACGATGAATGTTTTTTGAAAGTATGAAACATGATCTATACTTTTTTTTGATAATCCGTTTGATTTTTGAATGTAAATATACATTGAAAAACATAAGGTTGTTCATTATCATCAACGACATAGTTTGGACATTCCTTATGAAGAAGGAAGTGTGACAAAGGTGTGGAATTGTGGAGGCCACTCACTCATGCGGAATCACACATTCTCCTCTTCAAGGTATTCAGTATGTATACTGAAGCTACAGAAAAGGAGAGTCATAGAAAAGATAAAACATGAATAGATGTATGAGGTAATATCTTGATGAGAAAATGATGTATGTGAATTAAAAGGGGGATTCTTCATATAGGATACCATATTAATAGACGCCTAGTCACCTGTGCAGCTGACCTTCTAGACAACATGTGTGACCCACCTGCATGTTGACATATGTGATATAAATTCATGATGTATATCTAAACATATTTTTTCATTCACTTTTTTCATGATAGAAGTTATAATGTTCAATGTAATCCTATTTATACCCAAAAAATGCACATGATTGTGAATGAAGGATCTGTTAACATCCATATTTCACAACCAATGGATCTGACCATCTTCTTCTAATCAGATATAGTACTAGTGGGTTATTGAAAATATATTTTTGTTTAATGATAAAAAATATTGAATAGAGAATTAGTAAAATAAAATTGGTGAAGAGTACTATAGTAAATTAAGAAACTCACCTTATTCAACCTGGGCATAACCAATTTGTGTGACAAGTGTCTCTCACAGTCCTTGCCTGTATATCCTAACAAAATATGAAACATATGCACAATTCTATGCATGAAGTACCTATGTGACTAACCAGAGTAAGTGACATCATTCACCTATGGTCGTTAATTTTTCTATAAAAGGGACCTTGGGAATCCTCATTAGAGATGATTGGAATATAATAAGAATCCATGATGCTCTTCCATCCCTATCCCTTAACATATTCCCTCAAAACCATCTAGGTATATCATGAAAAAGTGAGGGGAATGATAATTAATGGTAATAGTGGGATTAGATCTTCCACAATGAATTAAAAAAAGACACATGAATGGGGTTATGCTTCCCCCTTGTCGATATGTACTAGCATAAAGGTCTCCCCCCAAACATGAGACCTATGTGATAATCTTTGATAGAAAAAATAGGAAAACATTGTAGCCCATATAAAGGGCATTAATAAGTATTATTTACCATAATTTTACATTATACTAAATTTACCTCTCTCTCATGCAGGTTTACAATTTTTGAATCACATTCAGTCCACCCCACATCTACCTTTTTGGTGACCTTATATCCATAAAGGTATACCTTGGGTGAGGCCCTTTCAGTCTAACAATGTATAACTTGTGTGAGAAACCCTTTGATATCTATTTTATACCTCTCATGGGGGTAAATCTCTTCCCTTGATTTCTCATTAGAATCCCCATGTTCAGCCCAGGTATACCCTATGTGATCTACCCTTTGAGAATAATTTTACCATCCCTCATATTTAATCTCATCTTTTAGATGAATTGTATAAGAGACTAATCCATGACCTCTCACAAGACACCAAATATGTTTAACAATATCAAAGGGAACATCATAGTGTCCTTTCAATTATAAATTCACATAGTAATAGATGTCCTAAATTTATCCTACTTAATCGGTGGGATCCTTATAGTGTTATTGACTATACACACATGTGGTAATGAATAACCCAACCATTATGGAAGAGGCAATGACCTCTCTATTTAAAAAAAATGGGGAACCAGTTTCCATACCCTTTTATGAGTGGTAGTGCCACATCCACCGCTTATATTATCTAAAATTGGGGAATAAGTATCCCCCATAGAGTAATACTATAATATTTCTTATGTTCAACAACTATAAAAATGAAAAAACCTTAAAAATAGGTAATGAAATCAATAGAATAGATGGGGATATAAAATATATTTCTCTCTCCCATATCCCTATCCTTTTCCACCAACACACGAAGGAGATTATGTGATTTTTCTAGATCATCAACATCCTCTTGTTTCATACACAAATCAAGACACAAATGGGATTATATGTTAGTTAAAATAATGAAATAAATGTGTCTCTAGAGATTCCTTATAATATTTCTTCTTCTCACCATGAAAAGGGTCTCAAATTTTTTGTAAGGTATTATATCATTGTATCTATCTCATATGGATATATTACTTATGAGAGAAACCTTAAAATGGATATATTCTGTTTGAAGTAAACTATTTATATGTCTTGGTAGAGATTTTATTTTCATATTTTCCTATCAGCTCGACACAATCCTCCTTCATTGGATTATAACCCAACTCTTCTAAACTACATGGGATTTCATTTCATTCCAAAAGAAGATACATATGAAGCCTCCTCAAGGATCAATCCCAATTTTCCTAATCCTAAAATATCCTTATATTCTATATATTCCCTATAGGGTCATATCAAACCAAGGAGGCCAAATCCCTACCAGGTCCCTATGTTATTTCAGTATTAGTCCAACACCATCCCTTTAGATGTCACCCTGGAATTAGATTCCTTTATCGCATGATGTTAAACATTAGGGTTCATTCCTTATCACATGACTATAAAATGTTTTATATTTCCCTTTAATCATCCCTGAACTACATGGGTTCTGATTCTTATCCCAATGATATATAGAAATCCCATATCATTGGATTAATCCATATAGGAAAAACATCTATCTTCTTTGTCGATGATAACTTCTAAATCTCCCCACTATGTGGCATAAAACTAGCATCATAACAATAATTCCAATAAAAATCCTGAATCTTCATAAAAGTGGGATAAATGGAAGGAGAAAATAAGATAAATACAGATGAATTTTCGATGAAGACCCATAGACCCATAATAATTCTTCTATAGTCTATACATGTTGATAATTTATTTTTAACATAATGAAGAACTACTTATAGTTTTATTTTAATAGAGGATCCAATAATATTTTATAAATCTCTAATAGATTCTGAGAGTGTCAAATAATTCCCCCAAAATGGTTTGATGATCCCACCTCCCACCCTCTTGAGAAATTTCTGTCCTTAAGTGTTTTTGGAAAATTTTCTAATAATCTCCAAGATTTGGATTGTTTGGTCATAAGACACCCAGAATAAATGAACTGTTAGGGGTTCATATCTCTACAGACAAATGTCGTTGGAAATCATCCTAGAAAAAATTGAATAAAAAATAATGGTAAATATCACTTAATAAATTTTGCATCAAATTCAAGCCCACGTAACAATATTTCAGGAACTAATTTTCATGCGATATTTTTATTATGATTTCAATAATGTTTTTCCTTTTATCAAATAAATTTCTTAAAATTGGTAAAAAATAATTTCAAATTATGTGGGAAAAGTGTGACTAAACAATCATTTAGAAAAATGTTATTTTAAAAAAATTTCATTCTCTTTAACTTATTCTTATATTATTTCTCATCAATATATAAAAATTGATTTTTCTACTTGTGTAAAGAATATTCATTTCATAACGTAGTCATAAATATTCATACTCCCTAATTAAATGTCAAGGTTTTGATATATACTACCTTATCGTATATTTTGAGATGGGGTTGTTTGTTCTTCAAGCTACAAAAGAGATTACATTTAAAGAAATATATTTTTCGTGGTTTTTAAAGCTTAGTGTTGTGTGTCCCATACACAATCTAATGAAATGTTATTTTTTTATAATAATTTTTTGTTACATTATCCACCCCCTCAAATAAATTGCATCCCACAAATATTTTTTTTGAGGAATCAATTGTTTTATATATGAACATTATTTTTCTTTTGAAAACTCCCATCATAAAAGGGTTTATAAAACATTCTCTTAACAAAAAACGAAGGGATATAAAATTTTCATATGCAATAACACATACTAAATTTATAAGTTGGAGAACATTGTTCAAATATAATGATATTGACATGGAATAATTTTTTTAATAATTATAGATAATGAAAGAGGTCAATTATCATAAAAAATTCAATTATCAATGAATATATGAGGACCTAAAAACCATAAATATATTATCATTTGAAAGAAAATTTCATTCATCAGATATGAAGGTAATGTAATATTTGTTCCAATACATTTTTTATAATGTTCATGAATTCTTTTACTACATAAAAATATAGGGAAGTAGAGTCATTTGATATGTTTTTATTTTATAATAAAACATTCATTCTTTCATTAGTGTTCGATCAATTTACTCTGCATCACATACTCCCTGAACTGAATAATGAAAAATGCTTTTTCCCTAATGAAATAAAATAAACTTTTAAAGGATCGTATGATCCATTAAAGAGTGATTAGTCTTTCTGTTGGTCTCTAACTATTCTACAAAAACAATATGGTTAGCAGAAATTATCTAATACCATACGTTATTCTCTAAAAACCAACAATAGCATCATTTCTTCATCATTAATATTTATTCAAAAAAAATTAACTAAAAATAATAAAAAACTAAAAAGGTCATCATGTAGGATACTACTTGATTTTAAACCCTTATTATCAATTGGTTTTAGGTTCAATCCCTACGACCTTCTCAAACGTGACGGGTTGTCACCAGACATGTGGGTGGTCATTTTTTTAAAACTGGATAAATATAATACCTATAACTTAAAAAATACGATGAACCCTAATTACTACAACATAAAATATAAGATAATACTTAAAATATATTGATACCTATAATATTATGTGTAGAAAAAGTTGAAGGATTTATTCCCCATATAACTATTTCAAATACTAAAGAGGTGGTTTTTATTTCTGTAAACATTTACAAAAATATTATTAATCATGTAATATCATTTTCAAAAAAGTTTTAAAAATGTGTGTTTTTTAATTTGTACTTATAACAATCCCTAATATCATAAACAAATGATTGTGTTTATAACTCATAAGTTAATGATGATATATTTCTTAAAAAAATTTATAAGATCCTCAAATGTTTCATAATTTTTATAACTAGAATACCATTGGTAAAAATTCTTCAACAATTTTATTATTTAATACAAATACATAAATACTTAATCCATTTTATTTCATCAAGAAACCTTCCATTATTTGGGTTTTAAACATTAGAGGATGGTGTTGAATAACAAAAATACAAGGTTCCCCATATTTTAGACCCCAAACTATAAATGGATCATAATGGTGAGATTTATTTACTCCCATCATACTATAAATTTTTTAACGGCAATTCATTTATTTGTTTCCTTTTTCCCACACATAACATATTTTACCATTACATTAGAAACATTCCTTAGTGTCTATTTCAATATTTTATACATGAAGTAAATCAATCCTTCTTTCCTCAATATTCAATATCAAATGATCTTTTATCAACCTACAGAATTCACTTATTTGGTGACTCTGACTATTGGTTACGATATAGGTTGTTAGTCATATTATGGGATAACTAATTTGGAATTATCAAAATATAATTAGGCCATGTCATAATCCAATTTATATATACATAATCATCACATTGTTGTTTTTTATTAAGTATTTCCATGATTTATTTTGATTCCAACCATTGAATAAAACCAAAAATATATTTTGAGAAATAGTATATATAGTTAGAAAACCATATAGTCATTTAAAGGATGTCTAAATTTTGGAAAACTTTTTTTGAATATAAGACGCAATAGGTTTACCCTAGGACATTCATTTTCATCAACTATTCAAATAATTTATAAGTGCTTGTAAGGAAAATGTAAATTATCGTATGTATATTCTCTTGGAGTGTTAAACCAAGTGCATAGTAAGGCACATTGTCATACACCATGTGACAATTGGTTCAATCCCAATATCTCATTTTCAGATTTATTACCCATAGTTAAATCTTTACAAAAACAAAAACCACATTTATTATCAATAGATGCATTTCCCTAAAAAACCACATAATCATTACCTTACTAAAACATTATGATGTTATTGTAAACTAATCTTCAAATTCTATCATAGTGTTTTATTCCACAATCTATGTTTTCAAATTCTAGTTCCCAATGTTTCTAATAAACTTTCATTTTTACAAATTGTAATTAAACAAAATCCTATAACCAAGATATATTGCCTAAATTTAGTATATTTCTATAAAATACAAGGAACCACATCCCAAATGACAGAATAGTTTAGTAGACTTGTGAAACTAGACACATGATTGGTTCCCATATTAAATTTGAAAAAATTAATTTTTTTTATAATATAATTTTTCAATCCACAAAATACTTTCCTACCATTATTAGTAAGCTTATTAGATTTTGGGAAAAGGAAAAAATAATGGTGATCCCAAATTCTCTTTATGTCTTAGGTACATTAGATGATATTTGGAATCCATAATTATAATCATGGAATGGTAAATAACTGAACAAATATTCCATTTTAATAAATTGACTAAAATAATCAAAAGTCAATGTAAATAAATAAAAAAACATTTAATTTAATCGATAAAATAATTATCAAAATTGGATAAGGCATAATCAATATGGTATGCTAAACAACTTGAAAGACATGTCATTTAAGGAATAAAATAATAATGAAATGAATACAAAGGTAATAACATTTGGAAAATATATAGGATAATAAAAACTATTTTATTATGATAGATATGCTTAAATTTTTGGTAGTATGAACTCAGGTATCATGATACCACTCCTATCAAAAAATCTCACTAGATAGTTTAAAATTGATGGGTAGGAATACGCCAAAAACCCATTTAACTAAGGATATCTAACTAATTCATCTCATTGGACTGTATATTCATTATGGGGATATCTATAAATGGGACCAACCCATATAAATATATCCAAAGTATTCATCATATATAAAATACTTGATCTAATTCATGGAAAATATTTCTTATCATCAAATATCTATATTTAGTAAAGGATATAGATTTTTTAAATATTTATCCATTAAATAAAATACAATTAAATATAAAACACTATATTTAAACATTATTTATTTTCTATTAAATATCAATATCCATGACAAAAGATATAAATATTTATAGGAAATTTAATGTCCAATGATCATAAGAATATCTATATTTCAAAGGAATGTTAAGAACTACGAAATTGAATCAAGAAGGTGAATTTCAAAACATAACTTGTTCAACATGATCATAATACATCCAATGGAATAATAAATATGGAATCAATAAAACAAATCCCCATTATAGTATAAGGAGATGAAGGGTTATTTTCATTTATGAATAGAAATACCATAAAAAGATCATTAAAAATTTCTTGAGGAAAATATTATTTCCATTTTAAAAATAGCCTTTTAAATATAAAACATCTAAAAATCATTTTGGAAATAAATTTCATTGAATATATCCCCTAAAAATTACTATGTAAGCTTTAATAAATTTCATGATAATAATAATAGAAAATTTGACACATGTCACACATGATCAAAAATGTTGATTTCACTTTTTCATTAAAAACCAAATAAAAAATGTTTGTAAAATTACATTAAGATTAGTTAAAAATTTGTAAAAGTAAAAAATTGGTAAAAATTAAAATTAATAATTTATATAATTTTCTTAAAAAAATTTGACAATCATTTAGATACATGGGTCTGAAAGGAAATTATTTTCAACTGAATAGAGAAATGATTTAAGATTTTATTACAAACATTAACAATCAATTTTAGGTACCAAAATGATCAAAATGTTATATTATTACTTAAAAAATAATTAGTAACTTGAAGATAAAACATAAAGGTGTTTAATTTTTAATGATAAAATAACATAATACAACAGAAATTAAAGCATAAATTACACAAATTAAAATTATATTGTGAAATAAACACAGACAAGGATCATAACATTTAATATAGATTTAATCAAAGAATCAATTATTTGTATCAAATGTAAATACCCATAAATAATATAGAAATAAAATTTTATATAATCAAAAGTCAATAAATACATTGTAAAGACCCTTACCCTAGTATCCTGAGGCCAATGTCTTACTTAATTGCATTGGATCTATGAACATGATATTTCATCCAAAGTGACCAGATAATTTATTTAAATTTGAAAAAAAATACATAATTATTTCATTACAAATTTTAAGTAAATAAAACATATAAAATCTCTTATAAATATTCATATATTCATATATTATCTATTTATGTCATTCATAATTACCGTCTTCTCATATTAAGGAAAAAAATATATAATAAAGGTGTTGGATTAGATACTTGGTAAGAGTATGAAATATAGTGGAAGCCATCATAAACAATAATTCATGGTTAATAACTAAAAACACAAAATGTTAAATTATAATCTTGGGCCTAATATGGTAGGTGTGAAAACTAATAAAATAACAAAATAAATTATTACATTAGAAAGAAACATTACCATATATATTTAACTAGTGGAATAATGAAATGAATTATTAATTACTAATTTTAAAATGGGTGACTAAAAAATATCATACATATGAAAAATAACATTGAAGCCTCTACCAAGACATCTCAAAATAAATGGTTAAGGCCTCAACCAAATCTATATCTGATAATAAATTGGTATGGCCTTAGCGATGCCTATATCTGTTTCACCTAATGAGACATACTAATGCATGAGAGGGGATATAAAAGCCCCCTCCCCTAACATAATATGTCCAAACAATTAATAATATTATTGTAGTGAAATATAAGAAAAATATATAAAATATATTTAAATAACATTTCCCAATCTAAAAACATAATCAATAACCATTCTGAGTACTACAGTGAATGGTATCAAGATAAGACATCCAAATTCCATCTAAAAATTGAACATTTAATAAAATAATTTTGATGACAATAATATGCTATAAATATCAATAAAAAATAATATTCAACATATCTATGGAAATAAATGAAAATAATCTATTAAAATCATTAGGGAATTCTTGAGAAAAATACCCTTTTTTACTTTGTAAAGAAGAGTTATTTTGGAAAACAATAATTTTTATTGGTAATAAAATTTCAAATTAAACCCTAATTGAAATAAATATAAATTTCCCTGAAAAAATCAATGATTTTATAAGAATAATTTTCTCTTAAAATCGATTATGGATCAAACATGTAAATATATATGAAAACGGGAAGTTCCATTTAATCTGGTTTGCTTATCAGGAAGAGTTGAGAAGGGAACTTCATAAATCATGTATTTAGCCATAAAATAAAGTATAAATGATCTATATAAAATATTTCTTAACATATAAATATAATTTACAATAATAATATAAAAATAATGAAGTATTAAATTAGGGTAACAAGGGAGAAAGTGTAACCCAAATAGAAAATGGAGGCTCGGGAAGAATCCCTTAATTTATGTGTGTAAGAGTTTTTCACTTGATATTAATGTCTTAAATAATGAAATTAGATTCACTAATAATTTAATTTTGAATATATTAAACATGTATTTGATTTATTATAATTTTATTAAGTTCTTTTATTATCTTTTGAATGAGTTATAAGATTAAATTTCATCATTCATGTGTATTCTTTTCCTTTGTTTTCGTGATTGATTTACATTTATACGCATATTGAAGATCATATAAAATTAAAATATTTTTCCAAAATAAAAAATATATTTTATTAATTATATTACAAATATTAAATGTTTATATAAGAAATTTGGTAATTTGGGGTTGGGGATGAATCATTAGATAAGTAGATTTTGATTATCATTTAGATTATTTTTTCGGATTTTTGATCATCCCAAAATAGTTTTGTTTCATTAATTAATATTATGTATATATAAAGGTTATAGAAACTTGTATAATATTTAATTAATATATTATAATAATTTTTATATATGAAACTGTTTTTTTTCAACAATTAATCAATAATTAAAAAAATGAAAACATGCCATCCATGATGGTTGTAAATCAGCACCACACATAATATGTTCTCATATTTAAAATCAAAGAAAAAGGAGATAAGAATTGATGGTGATTTTTCAATTGAAATAAAATTATATTTGAAAATTCTATAGAGTTATCATGTCACTTAGGATAGTGGAGGTGAGGGAAGGATATAAAAAAATAAATTGATTTAAAATCAATAGAATGAAAGGGGATTTTACATATTCAATTCCTCACCTTGAGAACCAAGTTTAGGGACATTGAAATGGTTATTCAGGTGAGAAAAAATCGAAAAACATTGGGTAGTGGTATTGAAGTGGAAATGGGTAAAAAATAATCAATATTAAATGAATTTATGTTATGAGGATATGGGGTGGTATTTATAGTGGAGTAGAGGCGTGTTTTTTAAATATTTGATTCATTTGTTTATAATTTTGACTCAAGACTGTGAGTTGTTTTAGAATTATGAATTAATATATTAAAACAATGAATGATTATTAGATATTATGGTGATTAAATCATCAATGACTCATATAATTTATTATTTTACTTCTAATGTATTTATACTAGAGATTAGTGTATTTTATGATTCACAAAAATTCATGTATTTTAGGAAAATGTAAAGAACTCATCACCATTATGCAATTTTCATAATTTAAAAATAAACTCAATTTTATGAAATTTTTTTTCTAAATATTATAAATTTAATTTTTTATTAAAATAACAATTTATTTGAAAAATACCAAATTTAAAATTATAACATATTTTAAAACAATTTGAAAAAATAATTAAGCTCCCATTAAATTATATTATAATAAAAAAACAAAAAATAATTTATATATATTTGATTGCAAATAATTTTTCTTTTAAAAAATTATATTAATTATAAATTTGCAATTTAAAATTTACTCTTTATGAAAATACAATCACTTAATTTATTATATTTGAAATAATCTTTTTACTTATTCCGCGACATAAATATACTATATTATCATATATAAGTTACCAAATTTTTAATACATTAGTTGGTGAATTTACCATTATATTGGTCATATTAATATTCCTAATGGTCACATTATTATCCCCATGGTCATATTTAATTGTACATTAGGTTTTTAAATTTGTTGTTTCATGAAGAATATTCTATCAATGATGATAAATTGTAAAACATGAATACCATAAAAAATTTGGGGTTATATTATACCCTCCTTCAAAAACAATTATAATCAAAATATTGAGAATGTAACCACATAAAAATATTTAGGTAGTTATTCATCATATATTCCACTGGTTTCCACATCACCTCACAAATTTTATGTGTTTTCCAATGTACCTTTACTGACTAAGTTATCTGATTCCATAACACTTTCCCTCTAGTATCCAGAATCTGGATATTCTCTTCCCAGTATGATAAACCATGTTCAACTTCTATTCTTTCACTTGTGAGGATGTGAATTTAGTATATCATGTAATTCATTACAAAAATATATATTTTTATTATATTGTGTACTTTAGAAAGAAATTGTGGTATCTCTAAATAATAAGCCACAACTTAAATTTTCTCTTGGATTTTCAAAGGTCCAATGTACCTAGGCCTTAGTTTCTATTTCCTTCCAAATCTTACAACACCCTTCCATAGAGATACCTTTAAGAAGACAAGTTATCCCACATGAAACTCCAAATATTTCATTCATTTATAATTATATCATTTTTTCATAGATGGTTCTTAGTTGATATGTTTTCAAATAGTAGCTACCATTTTCATTATTTTCCCTATATGAGTTATGCCTACATTCTTTGTTTCTCCAACATCATCCCGAAAAGTTAGTGTACACCATCTCATTCAATAAAACACTTCGTATTGTTCCATTTAAATACATTGATGGAAAATATTATTTTCGGAAAACTCTACCAAATATAACTATTAATCTCATATATCTTCAATGTCAAGTGAACATGATCTTAACATATATTCAAATGTTTAGATCATCCTTTATGACTACATGTCTATTTGTGGGTGATAAGAAGTACTCAAATGATTCTTAATATCCAATTCATTCAGAATAATTTTCTTTAATTTCAATTTAAATAATGGAAAATGATTAGAGAAATTGTAAGTGGTGCTCTATGAAGTATTATGTCTTCATTAATTGAATGTCATGCAAGTTACCCTAGTTTAAAATCCTCCCTTATAGTGAGAAAATGTGAATATTTAGTTAGTTGATCATAAATTACCAATATTTTCTCATTAATTTAGGAATTTTTTGGAAATCCAGTCATAAAATACACAGTAATATTATCTGAATTCCATGTAAGAATATGTAGGGGTTTCATGATTATCATTGATGTTGTCTTTCAACCATCATGTGTTGAGAGACTAAACATCTTGATACATAATCTGAAATTTCATGCTTCATATTATCCCCCATAAATATTCATAAATATATATATATATATATTATTTCTACCAGGGTATATATAGGAAAATGAGCTATGGAAAACATATAATAACTCCCTTTTTAACTTGGTCATGGTGGGAACACAAATCCTCTTCCCAAAATTCATAAATCCATCCTCATAAACGAAGTATTCCGACTTCTAATCTTTCACAACCTTAATTTTCCTTTGAAAATTATCATCTTCAAACTAAAAAATTTTAATCCATTCCAATAATCATGGTTGAAAGATCAGTTAAAAAGTAATGATGTTTTACCTTCCTTGATAATTCCCATATCCATCTTTTCATGATCTATATACATAGGATCCTTTGCAATCCACAATTTGATTATAAATCCATGATACTTCATAATCAATTCACCATTTACTTGATTGACATTATGTGGGTGGTAGTGTATTGTATTGTCAGTTTCCTTGAGTGTCTTGAGCCATCTCCTTTTCTACTTGAAGATTTTATTCCCTTAAAAGTTATATTTCAAGCCCTTATGATCTTTATATATCTCACGAATTTTAATATAAAGATAGTCCCACCAAATCTCAATATAAATTATTATGAATCTAACTCTAGATCATGAGTTTGGTAGTTCATTTCATTATTTTTTAACTTCCTTGAGGAATGATAAATAATAATATTATTTTACATAACTATAAAACCATATCATTTCATTGATGCATCACTATAAAGGAAAAATATACCATTTCTTGATAGTATAGTCAAGATTAGAGCATTCAATAATATCCTATTTTATTCTTCAAAACAATATTCACACTCTTTTTTATATATGAACTTAACCCCATTACATGAAATCTTGGTTAAAAAGATACTTGAATGGGATAAATTATGAATTAAATGCTGATAGTAACCTCATAAACCAAAGGAACTTTGTACCTCAGTTATGTTTATTAGAGTAGGCCATTTCTGGACTACCATTCTATTCACAGGATCAAATGAGATTACATCCATATAGATAATATGACCAAGAGAAAAAACAATTTCATTTCAAAAATCAAACTGTCTAAACTTCTTATATAACTATTTTCTTTGTAGAGTCTCCTGAACAACCCACATGTGGTTCTAAAGCTCCTCATAGATTTTGTAATATATCAAGATATCATCAATAAATACCAAACCAAAAAAAATAAAAAAAAATCCATGAACACTCAAGTCATTAGATCTATAAAATAAATTAGTGTATTAGTCATTTCCAAATTTAATTACTATAAACTCATAATGACTATACCTGGTTGGAAATGTAACTTTTGGAATCTCTTCCTTTATCACATGCAATTTGTGATATCCAATTATAAGATTAATATTTGAAAAATATTGAGCTCTGTGAATTTTATCAAATAAATCATCTATGTTAGGAAAAGGAAACTTGTTCATTATTTTAATAGCATTGATATATATATATATATATATATATATATATATTGTTAGTGCACAACGTCATCAATCCATATTTCATTATAATAGAGAGCACAAGGGTTCCCTGTGGAGATACACTAAGGGGAATAAAACCCTTAATACCCAATTACTATAGTTTTTTTCATTTCCATTAATCAAATAATGTCCATTATATAAGGTCTCTTTGATATAGTTCATTCACCAATAATTTAATCAAATGATATCTCAACTTCTCGGTCAATAGGATGTCGAGGTAAATCCTCCAGAAATATATCATTGCATTCATTAACAGTAGATACATCTTATATTTGAAGATTTACTTCCTCCTCTATAGGTAATATTTTTTCATAATTCCTAACAATTTAAATTAGAACAAATACTAGTGGTGGTTCTAGATATGAATCAGATAATGATGTCTCCCCTCTAAACATATGAAATTCCATTCCCTCATAATGAATTATAATTTTCATCCCTTTGAAATAAATTATTGCATTATACTTCAAAATTTAGTCTATACAATGGATTATAACAAATAAACCATATGTATGTGGATAAAATTATTATTTAAAGCATATTTATGTGTCATAATATGAAATACATAACTAATATTGGTTGCAAGAAGGATTCCAATATGAGTATTTACTAATAACTCTCTTATTGAAGAGAATTGGAAATATCTGAATTTTGAAGATAATTTTGATGATACTAAGGAATGAAATGATCAAGAAATTAATAAATAATTATATAATTTGAGGATATGATTAATGTGCATACCACCACATCATTAGAAACTTTAACCTGATCTGTTTTGATCACATCATATTTTTGTTGATCTAGTGTAATTTTATGTGGAATGTTTCTAGGACTATTTAGACACTCATTTTCACTGTGTCACATATTCCTATAATTTTATCATTCATCATTGGTAGATTATTTATTTCACATTGATTTTTTATTTTGATGTCCTTTCTCACTACACTTGTATAAAATTGGTTTTTCCTTTTAATCATTCCCTAGGGTGTTTCCATCAGAAATTATCCTAAGTTAAAAAAAATTCCTTATTTATTATTCCCTTTATCCATTAATTTATCTTCCTCATTCTTTTTATCTTGTTTACCATTAACATCATAAGACATAGAGAAATATTTCTCTATTTTGATAGCTCATGAGACTATATCATCGTTTGATTAGAATTTTGGGAAGTGAGTCTCCTTTGGAAGAATGGTTTTAACCCTTCAATGAATAGATCAATCTTCATCATTAGATTTCATACAAAAACTGAAGCATGACTTGATATACCTATAATTATGGATTCAAATATAGAAACACTCTCAACCTCATTTTACCTTAGATTTTATAATTTTCTCTCCATATCCTCATGCTATTCCCGATGGAAATATTTTTCTAAAAAATTTAAACTAAAATCCGTCCATTACATGTTTTCTATTATTTACTCCACCTTTGTGTATTTTATTCAAAGAAAATTATTGATCCAAATCTACTGAGAGATAATAAATTACCAAGAAAAACTTCTCCCCTTACATCCCAAAGTGATAATTAATTTTTTTTTGAAACTTATCCACTACTCAGCAAAAAAATGAGTTTTTAGTCCATTGAATTGTATAGATTGTTATCTCATGAAGTTGTCTAACATTGTTACACTACATGGGGGATCAGGAATCTCCATGTGAGTTTGTTTATTTCTCCTATCCTGAGTCAGTTATACTAATATAGTTATAAGTTGTTTATCTCCAATTGTTGCACCAAATACAACATCATTATCTTGTATGTGAGTTTAATTCTTACATGGAATACGTGTGTTAGAAAGGTTTCAATTTCTTATACTAGGTGTTATTTCTAATTAAATGAATACACTAAATTAGGTTGGGAATGAAAATTTATAATTTTATAAGTAGTAATAAAATTCACTAAAATTGTAAATTTATGCATAGCTAATATCATAATCATAAACATAGTTTCTTTGAGGACTTGTTTACCTTTAAATCTTTAATTAGGGATTGTAATGAAAATGTGAATTATCCCAAGTATATTCCCTTGAAGATTCAAACCATGTGCACATTGAATCTCATTTTTGTGTACTAGGCTACAAAAAGTTAGGACTGACACACATTGTTAGAGTTATTACCCTAGGTACAATTGTGCTAGAAGCACGTCTACTTGTAGTATTCAGAATGGATTGTATTTCTTATAGGTCCCACATAATCAATACCTAACTAGAATTCTCGGATGTTCTTCTATTATTATCTTAAATTTATATCTTAGGGTTATATTTCCATATATATTTTTTATAAATATAGTTTCAATGTTTTAGCTGTGCTTTATCTAATAGAAACTTTAAAGGCCCCAACCCTAATAGCCTAGAGATGATGTTTTACTTAATTATATTTGTGCTATGAAAAATAGATTTCATTACAATGTAAAGATTAGTTTAGTATATGAGGAAAATTTTGTACATAAAGTGGTTTTAAATTTCAAATTGAAAGGAGAAAACAACATAAAAACTCCATCTCAAATATCCATAAAATCAGTGATTATCTATACAAGTCATTCATAATAAAGATCTTCATATTCTGAGAAAAAATAAATCATAAGATAGGTTTGAAATCAGATGCTCTGTAAGGGTAATAAAAAATATGGATTCTCTTTTCAATAAAAACTCATAATGAATAACTAAAAACACATTCCATTAAATCATAATCATGAGCATAATATTGCACAAGTGAAAACCCTTTAAATAATTCACTAAATAATTTCCTAATAATGAAATTTAGACATTGATATTATGCATGTCGAATAATCACATGGTTTAGAAATTACTAATATTATAATGAGGGAATTAATAATGTCATACCTCTAAAACAAACCATTGTGGCCTCATCCAAGACATCTGAAAATAAATGGTTAAAGCCTCAGCCAAATCTATATCTAATAGTAAATGTGCAAGTACTTAGCCAACTCTATGTCTGCTTTGTCTCATGAGACCTACCAATGCATCATGGGGTTATAGAGGGCACTCCCATAAATTAATAAGTACAATTAATTCCTCATATGAATGTTTTGAAACATTAAACACATAAAAATTTGAAATACAAATTGCGTACCCCAAAATATAAACAGAATCACCAACCATTTGGAGTAGTATGGTGAATTTTATCAAACAGAACCATAGTTAGACTGATCATAATTTTTTTTGTAAAATATGGTAGATGAAAATAATAAGAGGTAAAACTCAAGAAATCATAATATTCAACAGATATGTTGAAATAGATGAAAATAATCATAAAAATAATCGAGGAATTTTTGAGAGAAATTCTTTTTTTAAATTGAAAAGAAGATTTATTTTTGAAAAAATACAATAGTATTAGTAATAATTCATTATATAAAACTAGAATTGAAAAAATATATTTTTCCCGAAAAAATTATTGAATTTCTATAAATAATAGTGTCTTAAATCAAATTATGAATGATACTTAATAATGGGTATGGAATTAGGAAGTTCTTTTAATCGGGTTCGCTTTCATGAGGAATTGATAATTGAACCCTGTAAAACATGTATTTACAAATAAAAGAAAAATGAAATGATATATATATATATATAGTATTTTCAAATATATAAATATAATTTATAAAATTATATACAAATAATTAATTAAGAATTGTGGTAAATAGATAGAAAGCATTACTTGAATGGAAAATGGGAGTTCGAGAAGAAACTTATTTCTTATGATAGAAAGTGTTTTTCACATGAACTTAATTTCCCAAATAATATAATTTTATTCATTAATAGTTCAATTTCGAACCTATTAACCTTGTATTTGATTTAATATAATTTTATTAAGTTCATTTGAAGTTCTTTATTAGTTATAGGATTAAATTTCGTCATTCATGAGAGTTCTTTTCCTCAGTTCTCATGATCGATTTACTTTTATATGCATCTAGAATATCATGTAAAATGAAAATAGTTTCCTAGAATTGAAATTACATGTTATTAATTCTCTTAAATAATATTAAATGGTTATATAATTCATTTTTTTATTTGGGTTTTGGATGAATCATTAGATAATATGTTAGTGATAATAGTTTAGATTATTTTGTCTATTTCGATCATTAAAAATTATTTTTTTTTCATTACATAATATTTTTTATATATACTAGTTCCAAAACATTATATTATATTTAATATTTATATTATAATTTTTTTAACAATAAAAATGGTTATATTAGAATCCTTGAAAGAAAAATAAAAAATGGATAAAATGTCATCCATGAAGGTGGTAAATCTTTAAGTCATAGAAGATGTTTTCATCATTAAAAAAAGAAGGAGAAGAGAAATAATGATGGATTTTACATTTCAATAATAATATTTTTTTTATGTAAAATATATTTAATTTATCATGTAACTTTGGACAGGGTTGGGGAGGTTAGGATAAGAAATGAAAACAAATTGAAATAAAATTAACAGAATGATTGGGGCTTTTGCCTATTTAATTCGTCTCCTTGAGAACTACCATAATGAAATTTAAAATGGTATTTTTTGAGAAAAAAATAATATTAGAACGTGGTGGACAGGTTATGAATAAAAAATTGGTATAATATAAACAAGATTTATGGATTTTGTGGTGTGAGGAGAAGGGGTGGTATTTATAGTGGTGTAGAAGAGTGTTTTTTGAATAGTTTATTGATTTTTGTAATATTTTGGCTCAAAAATATGATTTATTTGAAAATTATCACTAAATATACGAAAATAATTTAGCAGAGTTTTAGATTATGGTTATTACATAATCAGTGACTCTAGGAATACTATATTTTAACTTATAATGTATTTATAACACAAATTATGGTGTTTCACTAATAACAAAATATTCAAGTATTTTAAAAAAATATCAAAAAGTAAGTATAACTTTTTAATGAGGAATATAATTCAAAAATGAAATCTATTTAAAGAAAACATTTCTATTAATATGATAAATTTAATTTTTAATTAAAATCAACAATAATTAAAAAAATATCTATTATAAAATTATAACTAATTTCATTACAATTTGGAAAATTAATTAATATATCATAAAATCATATTATAATAATAATAACATAAAATTTAAATTTATGAATCTCTTTTATGAAAATGAAAATAATTTTAAAACATTATATTCATTATAATAGTGTATCAAAACATTTACTCTTCATAAAAATAAAAAAACATAGTTTTTTATTTTTAAAACATTTATTTACATATTCTATGATATAATTATACCATAATTTAATTATATGTTACCCATGTTTTATTTATACTTTCAAAGGTGTAGTTACTATTCTATTAGTTATATTAATATTCTTAATGGTCACATTACCATTCCATCTATCATGTTTAATACTATATTATGGTTTTAAATTTATTGTTTTATGAAGCATAAACTATAAAATATGTTATATTTTAAAATAATAATACCATAAAATCTGGGGTTTTACCTACATAATAATAGAATATCAAATACAATGTAGAACTAATGTAACCAAATGAAAACAAATTGGGTTGTGAAATTCTTTCCCCCTTGTTTATGATCAAATATTATCCCATTGGATAAAATAATGAAAGATAAAACATAAAACACCATTAATTGTTAAATAATAATGATATTAATGTAAATTTATAAGTATATACACCTTATAAAAGAAATTACATTCATAACATTACTATATTCCTCAATGAATGAGAATTAAGATGAACTCTGATACCTCACACATTATTTTGGTTGAATATGATTTAAATTCATGTATAATGTTTTAATGATTTTTATTAATTTATATAAGAGACATATTAATATTATTAAAATCATATTGTATCCTCTTATAATATTTTACCACCCTTTGTTAAGAATATTTTATTAATTTCCTTGTATTGAGTGTTAACTACCCTGTTTTCTCATGTCCATTTTTTAAGAAAATTATGGTTCTTGTATATAGGATATATATAAATCATATAATGTATTATATTAATGATATAAATTCTTTTTTACTAGTTATATAAATTTTTTAAATCAATAATTAATTTTAGACATAAAAAATGAATCACATCGCTTCTTAGAAATGGTATTATGTACGTGTGCATAGTCGACAATATCATTCCACTAATGAGTAAAAGTAAATGGAATTACGTGATATATTAATATTTTGGAATAAATATCATATCATATACACCACATATATTCATTAAATTTATCATTACAATTTTCTTTGTAATGCGTATGTGAAAAATGAATCACATCACTTCGCGAGGCAGTAGTCCATTGTACACATGAGCCACATTATCGTATTTTCAATTTAATTGAACATAATAAGTAATATGTGATTTTATAATTCTATATTTTTAATAATATCATAAATATCATATAAATCATTCTTATCCATCATTATATCCAACCCTGAATGTTCGTGATGGGAAACGAATTACATCGGTTCTCATAGCGATAGTTCACCAAACACATGATTGACAGTTTCATATTCCATTTGATCGAAGTGGATATGGATATAAATTAGTAAATTATTATAATAATATATTAGTTTATTTTATTTACTATTTATATTTTATTATCATGAATAAATAATATCATTGGGAGGTGAAAGAAGAAATAAAATGAAAATTATTATTTAAGAACTTTATCTCTTCTTTGGAGAACTTCTTGTGATTTTTAACAAAAAAAAAATTCATATGATTATGTTATGAGAAAACCAATATTGAAGAATTTTGGGAATGGATTGAGTAATTTATTTGGGCATGGCATCTAATAATAAAATGGATTTGGAAGTGTGAAGAGGGGATTAAAGGTGGTGGCCTTTTATAATTTGAGGAGTGGATACACATGGTAGTTTAAAAAAAGTGTTACACCCTTGTTCTTATAATTAGGAAACCACTAAAATGGGTAATTATAAACCCCTATATTTTATAAGGTCACTATATTGAAATAACTATTTTACAAGCTTTTAGTCCATTTTAAACCTTTATCATCTTTGTTTTACACACGAAAAATTTGTTTTTACCATAACTATGGTAATTAATTATTAATAATTTTAAAATTAATAATGATAAAAAATTTATTAGAACATATTAGATAATATAAATTATTAATATTCAAAATATATAATCCATTTTTTTCAAATTAATCTCTCAATAGTGGTAGTATCCAATTTAAAATTATACTCATAGACACAATGAAAAAGTATGGTTTCAAAGTGAAAAATCTCATAAGTGTTAAAGGATTCAAAATAAATCAATATAAATGTAATTCAAATGAACTAAAATAGTTAAATTATTATATAATGTATCTAATTTTACATTAGAAAAAATTAAAATATATTTTAATAGTGTAAATTATTTAAAAAAGTATGTTTTAATAGCAATCTGTATTTTTCACAATTCATCACAGAATGAACAATTTCAGAAAAATCCAAAAAAAGCTCACCCTAATATCCTTTTTATTTTATGATTTATTTTGTTTTCATTTTATGAAAAAAAAAATTTAAAATTGGTACAAAATAATTTTAAATTATGTGTGCAAAACAATATTAAACTTCCATATTGAAAAATACCTTTTTATAAAAACCATTTCTTTTTTCTAAATGATTAATATTTAATTTCTAATCAATAGATAACTAATTATTTTTAACATTTTTAAAACATATAATTTTCATAATTTATAATGTACTAATCATACCATCCTTATTAATAGATAGATTATAACGGTATACAATATTACAATTAATTTAGACTCAAGGTTGAGTCTTATATAAGATACGCAAGAGATAAAATTTAAAGAAATATATTTCATGGGGGTTTTAAGATCAGTGATTCATATATAATATTTAAGAAAATAATGTACTTTTTATTTAGAATATCAGGTTATTTCACCCCCCCCCCCCAATATAAATTTCATCCTTGCAATTTGACCAAGATATCATAAATCAGGGGTTTGATATTTGGAAATTATATTATTAAAAACCCACATTTTTAAAGTGTTAATAAAATGTCCTCATAATAATAGAGAAAGTGATAAACAAATTAATATGAAAAAACACATAATTAGGTTTTTAATTTGAAGAACATTAATGGATAATGAATATTTACAAATGGATGAAATAAATAAACAATTATACTGAATTATATAAGTCATTTATCACAATAAATGGATTGATAAATGAATTGTTATGGACCTAAAAACCATAAATCTATGAAGGTTTAATGGACCATTGGATTCATTGGATATAAAGTTAAAGGGTTTAATTTCTTTTCAATATCCTTTTATAAAGTTTATGGAATTATTTTACTATATATGTATATTAGTAAATAAAATTACTTGATATATTTCTATTTCTTAATAACATTTTTACCCTTTGGGTATTCATAGATAAATTTACAATTCATCTCCTACTGTAATTACTGGATATCAAAAATATTATTTTCTATGATTGATGAATTGAAATTCCATTTTAATGGATTGAAATATCTATAAAATAGTATCCTTTATTTCCTTATATAACATTCTATTTTACAAAATAGATATGTTTTTTCACAAGTTATCCAATATAAATAATTAATCTCTAAACTTATACACTAACACCATGAGTTCATCATTAATATTTATTATTTTTATTTTTTAACTAAATATAATGTCATATTAACTCAACATCATATAGTCCATTAGAAGTCTCTAACCCCTTATCATCCTTCAATTATGAGATCACGCCCTACGACCTTTGCATACACGATGAATTATTATATAGAATGTGAGTTATCCATAATCTAAAATGATATTAATATAATTATTAAAACATTTTCAAATTTTGACAAACCATAATTAATGAAACAAAAATTATAATATAACACTTAAGGGTTAACAACACTGTTAACATTATGTATAAATATTTAATGGAATTGATCCTCAAATAACATTTTCATATACTAAATCACTAGTTTATATTCCCATAAAATTTTTCCAAAAATACACTTAATCATGTTATATCCTTACAACACCAGTTTTCAATAGGGGTGTTTCAGATATAGAACTTAGGAGTAGCCTTAAACTCATAAACCCATATTGGTATCTATAAATCTTGTGTTAATTATGACATTTGTGCTTTTGATATTTTATACAATCTGTATATGATTCATAATTCTTTTAATAAAAATTTCATTAGTAAAAAAAAACTAAAATATAATTCCTGAATCAAAATACATAAATAATTTTGTCTATTTTATTTTAACACATGTCCTTACTCAGTCTAGGATTTAATCTTCAGAAGATGTAATATACTTGTATAATTTCCATGTTCCCCAAATTTATGATAATGAACTATAAATTGATTCCAATAATGATATTTATTTCCTTCCTTCTCACTCATCATTTTTTCACAACAATTCATTACTTTATTTAACTTTTTTAAGACATAGAACATTTTCATATTCCTTTAAAACACTTTCCTTTGTGTATCTTACTATATTGATGACATGATGTAAATCAATAATTCTTTCCTAAATGGTATCCATCCCTTAATCTCTTAGAAAACTCGGTCATTCTCTTCATTGGTGTATCTAGGTGTGGGTTAAGGTATTTTTTGTTAATTATATTCTAGGAGAAATAATTATGTAGAATAAGAATATCATTCACCCCTATCATAATAAAAAAAAATTCACATAGTTTCTACATTTTTTCTCACATTCTATTTTAACATAATTCTTTAAGCTTAAAACCATTAACTAAAACAAAAAAGTATATTGTGATAAACAATAAACAAGGTTGGAAAACCATATATACATTTATAAGATGTCTGAATCATGACTCATTATTTTATATATAAGAAATATTTTGTTTGACATAATCTATTAATTGTCTGAAACTATTCAAATCCTTCACAATGTTTGATAAGGAAAATATATATTATCCTAAGCATGTCATCGATATTGTCAAACTAGGTAAGTATTAAGGCCCAATCTCATGCAGTAGGTGATAATGGAGTCAAGACTAATGTTTCCTTTTCGGAGTTATTAACCATTGGAATATAATTTCTAGAACCAAATACACTTTTAGAAATAATAAAGGGATGTATTTATAGGAGAAACCACATAATATCTACATTACTGAATATTTAGGATTTTCTTCTATAAAAAAAGTCAAAGTCTGCCATAGGGTTATATACCCCAATCAATGTTTTTCTAAATCTATATCTAAAAGATTATAGTTAACATGATATAAGAGCATTTGTGTGGGAACCCAACGATAGTAAACTAGATCAGATGTCTTACTTTATTAATTTGGAATATGATACAAGGAATAACATTCTAATGGACTGAATAGTTTAGTAGTCTTGGTAAACTAAATAAATATAATATTCCCTTATTACATTTGAAAAAAAATATACACCATATTCTCGAGTATTTATTTATTCCATTTAAAATATCTAGGAATACCATTATTAGTACACTTCCTAGATATTTTTAAATGAAACTAAATAAAATCGAGATCCAATTTTCAGTAAGGTTTAAATATTTTGGAAGCTATCATGAAGCAATAAAGATAATAATATCATGGTAAATAACATAACACAAATTCCATTTTAACAAATTTAAATATCATAATAAATATTTCAATGTAAATTAATAAAAACAAATTCCATTATATTAATTACATAACTATGATAACTTGATAAGTAATAATACATATGGAATGTTAAATAACTGTGAACACATTCCATTTGACCAATAAACTAATAATGAAAATAATCCATAGATAATATAATTTAAAAAACCACATGGATATTAATTATCGAATTCAGGGTGAATGAAATTCATAATTATTATATGTCATGATATCGGTCATCAAGATACCTCAGTAGTCAATACATTATTCATGATAGTTTGAAACTGATTGGTTGGTGTACTCCAAAAACACATTTAACTAAGGATATTCAACTAAATAATCTCATTAGATAACTAATCCATCAAAGGGATAAACATAATTGATTCCTACCAATATATTCACCTCCAAAATATTACTCAAATTTGAATAATCAATTTCATTCATGAAAAATGTTTGTTATCATTAAATGATCACACGAAAGTGAATATTTCAAGGGAATGTTAATGGATCCAAAAATGAACAATGAAGGGGAATGCCAACATATTCCTTATTCAAAATGATAATAAAACATCCATATAAATAATAAATATGGTATTAATGCATCATATACCCAATGTAATATAACTAGAATAATGGTTTCTTATCACTGGTAGATAAAAATACCATTAAAAAATACTTCTAATATTATTGAGGAAAATAATATTTTCATTATGAAAAAATTCATTTAAAACTAAATTTTCAATAAATATTTTTAAAAATAACATTTCAAAACTATAATTTAATATATAATACAATTTATGTTCATGATGGTGGGAAATTATACACATTTTGTACACGTTAAAACTAAGATTTTGATCACTTCTTCAGTAAAAGGCAAACTGGACTTGTTTAGAAAATGAAATTAAGATTATTTTAAAAAAATTAAAACATTAAAAATTTGAAATAATTTAGTTAATAAATAATTTCTTCAATTTTAAAGACATTTTTTTGAAATTAGAAAACATGGTTTTGGATGAAAATGGATTTTCAGTAGAAGAGTAAAATGTAGTCGTATTTTATCAATAACCTTTTCTCAATAATTTTGAGTAACAAAGTGTTGAAAAAAGTTACTATTACATTATAAATACGTGAATACTAATAGAAGGATAAAATAAAAAGTTTTTATTATCAAATGGTCAAATAATTTTTTTAAATGGAAATTAAAGCCTAAAAAATCGTGATTAAAATGTGATTATGAAATAAACCCATGTAAGGATTATAACATTGGAGTGAGAATTAATCAATGAATTTTTTAGATGTATCAAATTTAAATCCACATAAGATAATTAGAAATAAAACATCATATAATAAAAATTTATTACATAGATAATCTTATACTATGAAAGATAATGACGTTCTAATACAACCCAATGAAAATAAATTGAGTTATAAAATTATTTACCACATCAAAATTTACAATTATAATACCATTGGATTAAATAAAATAAATTAAAACTAAAAATAAAATGAATTGTTAAATAGTCATGATATTACAAGTCAAATGGTATTTATTTACACAATATAATAGAGATTTGGTGCATAACTTTGCAATAGGCCTAACTGAAGTGAAATTGAGAGGACATCCAATACCTCACAGTTTGTTTTGGTTAAACATTATTTTATATCATCAATAATTGTATTAAGAAAGATATAAATTTATTACAAAAAAATTATTATTCATTATATCATATAAGATTCTCTTATAACATTTTATCATAAGTTTTTTAATAATATTTCAATATTTTTATATTTTTGGGTGTTAATTTCTCTATTTTCAGAAGTAATTTTTTTCATGAATATTACAGTTCTTGTTTATAGGGTATAAATATATAATATCAAGAAGACTATTAATGTTATAAATATAATATTTACTCATTATATAAATTTATAGAATTATTCATTATTTTTGGACATGGAAAATGGATCGCATCATTTCATGTAGATGGAAGGACACACATACACCTGAGCAATGATGTCAATTAATTATTGAGTCAAATGATAATGAATTGGGTGATATATTAATATTCAACAATCCATATAGAAGTGCAAAAAAGGTGGTAAATGTGATATTATAATTAAAGATGTATAATAATATAAAATATATCATATAAATGTGTTAAATCCACAATTATATTCATCCTTGAAAGGTGGTGATATAAAACATATGAAATCGATTCATGAGGCTATAGTCCTCCATACACCTGATCGGCAGTTCGATTTTCCATTTTATGGATGTGAAGACCAATATATGTTATTAAATTAATATAAAAAAATCTCATTATATTATCAGTAATTATATATATATATATACACATTATATTAATTAAATGAAAATTTAAATATGTTTAAGAATAAATAAACCATAAATTATTGTTTAAAAATACTACATCTTCTTCAGGGGTCTTCTTTGGGACTTCATGGAAAGCATTCCTATGATATATTTCATTAAAAAAATGAATCTAGATTGATTTAATTGGAATATAGAAGTTATTTTTTTATATTGTCTGTTCTAAATGGATTTATAAGTGAAAATATTGGAGGATATGGGTGTCCTTTTATAAGTTTTTGGAAGACACGTAGAGTTGTTTTTCAAAATATTCAATTATTCCAATGTTTTTATCTTAAAAATCATAAAAAATGGGTCACTATCAATATATATAGGCTATTAGGTTGAAACATGTCAAGACCTGTCCTCGGGGTCCGGGTTGTGACTAACCCAAGACCGCCTTCCAAAGGCCAAGGATGAAAACTAGCACCAAAGGTGTAAATCCCTAAACTAGGAAGGAATTGCCTTTATAAACTAAAACACACACAACAGAGTATGAAACTGAAAGAAAAAAACTAAGTAAAAATTGTATATAGAAGAAGTGCTGGAATGTAAAAGGGGGCTGGAAATACAATCCAAACTGTAAAGTAGAAGGAAAAGAAAAAGCAGCTGGAAGGTGACAAGTAACTCCTAGATCGTAAACCACAGATCCTAACTAAAGGGTAGGTACAGATAGCCTCCTTAATGCTCTACATCTGTCAGACTCCTTTGTGCACTGACTCGTCGTAAGGTCCACCTCCGGGTACCATCCAGCACTAGTGCTCTCGACCTCCGTCAATGTTGTCCATCATCCGCATCCAACACAACGAGGGGCGAACATAGCCCGTGCATGGGTGATAAAAAGGATACTCAGTAGGGGACCCCAAGAAGCATGAAGGTCTCCCAGAATCCACTAAGAATAAATCATTGAATAATGATACAATCACGAAGTATCAACAAACCTTACCTAGGTAAATTCCCATACATATACCCAAGTTACCTATCATAGTTCGGCTCCAACTCTCGAGCCCAAGCACAAACCAGTCCACAAAGGAAGTAATTTCAATCACTGTGATGATAATGGTTGAAATAAAAGACTTAGCTCACACAGGTATACATCTTTTGTAGAGAGATAGAGATGATCCGATGTATTCAATGATTTATCTAAGTGGTCAGACCCACACAGGATATAGGACCAGCTTAGCTATTGGACCCACACAGGATACAAAACCAGCTATTCTGTCAGACCCACACAGGATACAGAAACAGAAGCCAGAATTGTCGGACCCACGGAGGATCTCGGTACATTAGTCATCATTGTCAAACCCACAAATGATTCTGGTACAGTAGTCAACACTGTCAAACCCATGGAGGATTCTGGTACGATATCAACATAGCCAGCCCTAGGGTTCCCGCACATAGCACGGTAGATTTTAAGAGGGACTGCTCTTCGAGCCAAGTGTCGACATGTCAACTACCACCAAGTCCCATGAAGAAGTATCTCTTAGATCATCCATATCATAGGGGGAAAATCCAAGCAATACATGCCCAAGACACAAAGATGAGATGACCATGCCATTTTTTTAAAAAGTACACGGTGTGTTGGTATGGTTACACACCCTGTCTTCAGACCTAGGGAATTGCCCATGTACAATGACCCATGTCGAAGGGATGTTCATGTAGAAAATTAAGTACATGGCTTGTGTTATGGTAACACGTCATGTCCAAGCATCTGGGGTCAGCTCCGTGTACAATTGTCATGTGCCCATACACGGCCTCAACCCATGTAACTGGTATATGAGGTAGCCTGTGCCACTAGACATGTCTGGCTGTATAGTGGAGTACATGCCCATGTACTCAACCCCGTGTCCGTGTATCACTGGGATACACACCATGTCTCGTGAAGCTGCTTCTGCCATTCTAAGTAGAGAGTACATGTTGTGTGTCTGAGGTCACACATCGTGTGTTACTTTTCTAACATCTGAAACACAATCCACAATATGGCCACACTACAGGTCGTGTTTGTCATGAGTACAGGCCATGTATTCTAGAATTTTCTAGAAACGACACCTCTGGTTAGCGCACCTCCCATGAAGTCCATTCCTCATTCTAATGGTCTTTTCATCACAAAACTCCGGACACTTGGTCTCTACAATGTCTTGTAATCGTCTTTGGTGTTTCTGGGCCTCTGATCGACTCCGAAAACATTATTTGATTCACCCTATTGAAGAACAGTTGAAGCATGGTCCTTCCCATTATGGTTTGATCCATCACCCGCTATCATCGTCGCACCTCCTCTAGGTCGTCATGATGTTGGTTCATCAATTTGGGATCGTTGTGTCGCACAATGAACTCGCAAAGATCTGATGTTATTCACCCATGAAGTACACAAATAACACACCAAACATTCACAAATACAACGGAGGGATCAGGCCATGTTCATTAGGCTAGGTCTTTCTGCGTTAGTTTGGTAGCAAGTGGGTCAAGAGGAACAAACATGGAAGGATGAATCTGCATTGCACAAATCAAAACACACTCCTACCTCGATTCAAAGTACATTGTTGAAGTCACGAAAAGAAGGAAAATGTCGATTCTTCGACCTCGAGAAAAGTTCGAGGATGAGGCATCGTCGATGATCCTCGTGGATAGCTCCTTCTCTTGTGGCTTGGACGAAGATCGAACATGGTATCGTCATTCCTCAGAGACGAGAAGAATTCGTCTTCAAGAGGTTGATGTTCTTCCAAGTGTTCTACAAATATCTCCAAGGATTATGCCAAACCAAAATAAAATAATATGATCTCTTATTTTACTGTTGTCATAATGAATTCAATATAATTAAAAACACTCAAATTAATTAATTAAGTCATTAATTAATTTGTGTTTTCACCATTAAGGGGAAGTCCAAGAGTGTCCCCTATTAATGGGGAGCTCAAGGGGTTTAAAGGGGGGTTTAGAGGAGTTAAAGGGTTCAAGTGGGCCCCACCCAAAATATCCTCCCAAGGCTGGTGGGGTGTGGTGGGCCCCACCACTAACCTGCACTTGGTGGTTTTAAGTACCATTCAAATAGAAATGTGTTACACATATTTTTTATTTAATTTTAATTAGAAACCCCAAGAAATTAACTCCCAATCTCTATAAAACGCAACTACGGTAAAGGTCTCCCTAAGAGAATATCGGTGCTGCGAGTTCAACGATGCCTTTAGATTTCAATTCCAAGAACCACTTTTAAAGAAATAATTCCCACACTTATTTTTACTGAATGTACCCGAACAAAACTTCAGAAATTGATTCTGGGCACACCACGCCTCGGAATCAGGCGCCGTTAGAAATTTTGAACTTGTAAAATTCCAATGTATTTATCAAAATAAAAATTTCACAAGATTTTTGGGTCTTTAACTTCTCCCACCTTTGTTATTTTCATCCCTGTAATATATAACACACACTAGGGAAACAAATGGGGGTACTGAGTATTCATCTCATCCTCCCACTCCCAGGTGCTCTCTTGGAGGTTCCTGTGCTGCCAACGAACACGCACCAGAGTTATCAACCATCCACACAGGACCTGATCCGGTCGATCCATAGTCTCCACTAGAACCCTTGTGAATGTCACCCCATCATCGATGTATAGCTCCCCATGGTCGATGATGAGGGACAAGTCATGCACGTATCTCCTCAACTGAGATACGTGGAAGACGTCATGCACCCAGTGCAACTGAGGGGGAAGAGCCAGGTGGTAAACCACCTCGCCTACTATGCTGAGGACCTGGAGTAGTCTGATGAATCATGGAGACAACTTGACGCCTCGACCAGATCTCTATATACCTCGCTGAGGTGGGACCTATAGAAAGATGTGGTCTACATCCCCGTACACTAGTGGTATTTGTCTCTTATTAGAATAGGACATCTTCTTGCTCTGTGTAGTCTTCATCTGCTCCTAAATGATCTGTACCTTCTCCATTGTAGCCAGTACCAACTCTGGTCCTACAAGTGCTGACTCGCCTCGTCAGTCTAGCACAGAGGCGATCTGCATGGTCGGTCGTAAAGTTCCTCATAAGGTGCCATCCTGATTGTGGAGTTGTAGCTGTTGTTATACACAAACTATAAAAAGGGTATGTGATCCTCCCAAGTACGACTAAAGTCGAGGACACATGCATGGAGCATGTCCTCAAGATTTTGAATGGTCCTCTCATTCTAACCATCCGTTTGAGGATGGAAGGCGGTGCTCAAGCAAACCTGCATCCCCAAAGCCTCATGCAACCCCTTCCACATATGTGAAGTAAAACAAGAATTTCGATCAGAGATGATCATCGATGGCACACCATGAAGCCGTATAATCTCTTTTACATAGAGTCGTTCCAAGCTCTATACTGAGCCCTACTATCTGATCGGTAGGAAGTGGGCCGACTTGGTGTGTCGGTCGACAATCACCCAGATAGAGATTTGTCCTCTGGACGTACGTGGAAGTACCATCACGAAATCAATGGATATCCCATCCCACTTCCACTCTGGGACCTCTAAGGGATGAACCAAGCATACTAGAACCCAGTGCTCTGCCTTCACTAGCTGACAAGTGAGGCATCGTCAGAGGAACCCTACTACTACATTCTTCAGACCTGGCCACCAGTGCTATCGTTGGAGGTCCTGATATATCTTTGCTACTCCTGGACGTACCGCTAAAGGGGAATTGTGGAACTCCATTGACACTTCCTCCTGAAGTGAAACTGGTACCATGTTTCATTCTCTATGGAAGATGATGTTCTCCCTAACTTCAGAAAATCCATCAGGTGCATGCCCTGAGGATATATGAGAATGTTGCGTCTCAGAGTCAACTTCCTCATGCTCTGCCTCCCTGACACACTGAAGAAGTGGAGGAGTGACTGTGAGAGACTGTAGAAAGGCCGTTCCATCTCTATCCATAAAAAATATCTGCAACGCGGCCAGCTGCTATGTCACCTATCCTAGAATATGACTGCTTGATCTCTTGCTAAGAGAATCTACTACAATGTTCCAATTTCCAAGAGTATAGACTATCTCGAAGTCATAGACCAGGAGGAACTCGAGCCATCATCACTATCTTAGGTTCAGGTCCTTCTATGAGAAGATGTACCTAAGACTCTGGTGGTTAGAATAGACTGTAAAACGTTCACCCATAAGATAGTGTCACCAAATCAACAAGATGAAGACCACTTCTACAAAATCTATGTCATGGGTAGCGTAGTTCTACCCTTGTTATCTCAGCTGAAAAAAACCATAAGCTATCACTATTCACTCCTTCATCAGGACAAACCTGAGTATGGTCCCTAATGCATCGCAGTAAACTAGGTTTCCAACGCTATCCTCTAGCAGCCTTAATATGGCTGCACTAGTCAACCTCTGCCTTAGCTCTTGAGAGCCCTGCTGGTATCTTTCAGACCACACAAAGGGTTTCCCCTTCTTAATCAACACTTAAAGTGGTTCTGAAACTCAGGAGAAGTCTGGCACAAATCTTCGATAGTACCCAGCTAGACCTAGAAAACTCCGAACCTCTTTCACACTCATGGGTGTATCCCGAGCAAGTACTTCTTCGATCTTCACTAGATCCACTACAACTCCAGCCACTGAGAAGATGTTTCCTAGAATGTGAACCTCTCAAATCCCGAACTGGCACTTCGATAGCTTACTATAATGATGGTGCCCTATAAGTGTGTCCAATACTACCCATAAATGGTAGGCATGCTCCTCCTCGGTAGTTGAGTAAATCAGTATGTTGTTGATGTAGAATACAACAAAGTGATCGAGGTAAGGATGTAAGATCTTGTTCATGAGAATCATGAACAATGTTGGAGCATTGGTTACACCAAAGGGCTTAACCAAGAACTCATAATGGCCATTCCAACATCTAAATTCAATCTTTTGTACATCCTCATCCTGAACTCTAAGCTGGAGATAGCCTAACCTAAGGTCTATATTTGAGAACAATTGTGCTCCCTTGAGATGATCAAAGAGGTCGTCTGTCCTTGGGAGTGGGTACATGTCCTTCATGGTTACCTGGTTCAGGCGAAGGTAGTCAACACACAGTTCCAAGCCCCCATCCTCTTTTTTGGCGAACAAAATCGGGGATGCCCAGGGTGAAACACTGGGTTGGATGAATCCCTTCTCCTGCAAATCCTCTAGCTGTACCCACAACTCACGAAGCTCGGTGAAGACATCCATTATGCTGGAGTAGATATCAGTGTCGTCCTGAGGTACAGTTCAATTTAGAAATATACCACTATGTGAGGAGTTAGACCTAGAATGTTGTGAGGGGGAAAAATTCATGTACTGATCCACCACAATAGGATAACCCAGAATCCACACATCAACCGCTCTGAGGATGAGACTAGCCAACTGATGTGTGATCGGCTGCCCCATCCTCTTTGTAAGTCCATCCTATGCTGCAAAGGCTCCCTTCTCTTAAGTGAGGGTGAACCTAGCCCCATATGTGTGAACACACCACACTTTGCACCTAATAAACTCAATCTGGGCAAGAACTATGGATAACCATTCAATACACAAGATGACGTCGTAAAGCCTCGACGCCGCTACCAAAAGATCACAGCTGAAGATCTCTCCTCCTAGAGTATGTTCACACTACTGACACCAGTGTGTAATCGTCGAGTCTTCTCCCGTAGGAGTCTCTAGCCGTAAGGATCAAGCCAATAGCTCTGTCGGAATCTCTTAGCTCTAAACGTGGGTAGTGGAAAAAAAATAATGACTCTCAGCTGCATCTATAAGTACTAAAGAAAGGGTGGAGTAGACACATATAGTACCTCAAATCATCTCAGGTGTGTCGTGGTCATATGCCTCAACTTCCTTGAGCTAAGCCTGCCTATGTCGGCCAGCTCCATGTGGCCGGGGTGGACCTCCTAGTGGCGGTGGTGGTGGTAGAGCCTTAAAACGTAGTCCACCACCAGCGGTTCAGCTAGATCCTATGCAACATCCTCTTGCTCCCTGCAGACCAACACGGTCGATCCTCTGACTCTTCTTGGGAGGTCCCTATATTGTCTGCTGCTCATCATCATGGTGGGTTGGGCAGTCACAGGCCATGTGTCTCTGCCCGCCGCATGGATAACACAGCCTGATCCTCATATAGATGGATCTGTCTCTGTGAAAACACAACCGAACCTGTATCCTGGGGTTTCCCACCTCATGGCCAGGTCCACTTGGACTTCTCCGACATCTGTTTACTTCTGGCTGTAGAACACTCCGCTACGTGTCACGCTGTGGTGGGTCTCGCTACTGGTGACTGCTCAGCAAGAAAACTCTCCAATAGAAGGGCGCGCTCCATAACCCTCACATGTGTCGGGATTTTGAGGGGGATCATCGAAGCCCTGATCTCATGCCTCAGTCCCTGATCGAAGGTCCATGCTCTAAAGAATGGGCCCTGCACCATATATGTGGAGTAGCGTGAGAGTTCGGTGAACCTCGCTGAGTAATGAGCTATTGTCATGTTGCCATTCTACAGATGACGTAACTCCTGAATCTGCACCGCACAAAGGGTGGCTGGAAAAAACTCTGAGTTAAAGAAACTCTCGAAGTCTGTTCAGAGTAATGATGCCTCATCATGCACCTAGAGCATCAGGCTTTACCATCTACCTGCTACTGAATGCAGGAGACTCGCGACAATGATCACCATGAGGTCGGATGGTGTCCCTACCAATCTAAAAACTCCCCCGAATTCCTCCAGCCAATCCTCAGCTGCCTGTGGGTCCGTCTCTCCCTGGAACATGGGTGACCATTAGTGCTGGATCTCTTTCAACGCACTCAGGTGGCATGAAATCCTTACTACTAGAGCTGGTGGTATCAGTGGTGCTGTGGGTAGTGGTACCACTGGTACCTCTGCTGTGACGGGGCAATGCACCGAGGCCTAGTCGCTCAGTGGGATACCATATCGAATGTAACTCAGAACCCAAGCTGGCTGCCTTCATGGGGGCATCATGAAAAGAAACTGGTGCAACACGGTTAAAATAGTATACCTGGAGAGCTGACACAATGTAATCATGAAGAACACTTTTTCAATGGAAGCACAAACACAATCAATATTTTTTGCACTAATTCAGAGATCAGAAGTCAGAGTCCTAGTGTATTGATACGTCAGCCGCCGCACCAACACCAGTTTCTCTTAACTGATAACCACACCCAAAACACTTAACACTATTGGCATTAAAATAATCAGAGTCCATGTTTTGCGATAGAACCGACTCCTCTGATAACAATTTGTCATATCCCATCCTTCGGGTCCATTCTGTGACTTCCCCAAGCCCTCCTTCTAAATGGTAGGGGCTAGTGACTAGCACCAAAGGCGAAAATCCCAGAATTGGGAAGGCTTTGCCTTTATAAACTGAAATACACAACAAAGTATGTAACTGAATGTAAAACACTACGTAAAAACTGTATACAGAAGAAGTGTTGGAATGTTAAAGGGGCCAGAAATACAAGCCCAACTGTAAAGTACATAGAAAAGTCAAAACAACTGGAAGGCAGCAAGCAGCTCCTAGATCGCCCACCATGGATCCTATCTAAAGGGTAGGTATAGATATCCTTCTTAGTGGTCTATATCTGTCAAATAATTTGTGCACTAACTCGTCTTATAGTCCACCTCTGGGTACAGTCCAGTCCTGGTGCTCTCAACCTCTATCAGTGTTGCCCATCATCTGCATCCAACACAACAAGGTGTGGGAATAGCCTGTGCATGGGTGAGTATAAAGATACTTAGTAGGGACCCCAACACCCCTGAAAGTATCCCAAAATCAACAGAGGATAAACCACAGAATAAAGATACAATCACGAAGTATCAACCAACCTTACTTGGGTATATTCTTATACATATACCTAAGTTACCAATCGTAGTTCGCCTCAAACTCTCAAGCGCAAGCACAACCTATTCCACAAAAGAAGTATATTATATCAACACAATGATAATGGTTGAAATACAAGACTATGATCACACAATTATACATCATTTTTAGAGTGATAGATATGATCATGTGTAGACACCGATTCATCGAAGTTGTCAGACCCACACAGGATATAGGACTTGCTATTAGGTCAGACCCACATAGGATACATGAATAGAAGTCAGTACTATCGGACCCATGGAGGATCTCGGTATAGTAGTCATCATTGTAGAACCCCTAGAGGATTCTGGTATAGTAGTCAATACTGTCAAACACACTGAGTATTCTGGTACGGTGTTGTCGCAGCCAGCCCTAGTGTTCTCGCATATAGCACACTCGATTCCGAGAGGGTTCACTCCTTGATCCAAGTGTCGACACATCAACTGCCACCAAGTCCCATGAAGAAGTATCTCAGAGATCCGCCACGTCATAGGAGAAAAATCCAAGAAATATGTTCCCATGACACAGAGACAAGATGACCAAGCTGTTTTTCAAAAAGTACACGGCGTGTTGGTATGGTTACATGTCGTGTCTTTAGACCTCGGGTAATGCCCGTGTACAGCAACACATGTTAAAGGGTTCTTCATGTAGAAAAGTAAGTACATGGTGTGTGGTATGGTTACACGCCATGCCCAAGCATCTGGGGTCGGCTCCATGTACGCTGTCCATGTGTCTGTACACGGCCTCCACCAGTGTTTTCCAACCTGTGTAACTGGTACATGGGGTAGCCTATGCCACTGGCCATGTATGGCGGTGTGGTCGAGTACATGCCTGTGTACTCCACCCCGTGTTCGTGTATCCCCAGGATACATGCCATATCTCGCGAAGCTACTTCTTCCATTTTGAGTAGAGTGTACACGTTGTGTGTCTGGGGTCACACCCCATGTGTTTCCTGTCTAGCATCTGAAACTCAAGCCGTAGTACACCCACACTACATGGAGTGTTCGTCAAATGTACACACCATGTATTCTAGAATTTTCCAGAAATTACGCCTACGACCAGCGCACCTCCCTTAAATTCCATTCATCGTTATGAAGATCTATGCATCCTGAAACTCCGAACAGTTGGTCACCCCGATGCCCCGTAATCATCTCCGATGTTTCCGGGCCTCCGACCGGTTCTGATAAACATGATTTGATTCACCCACTTGAAGAACGGTCTAGGGATGGTCCTTCCTGTTATGGTTTGATCTTTAACCCACTGTTTTCATGGCACTTCCTCTATGTCGTCGTGATGTTGGGTCTTCAATATGGGATCATTGTGTCACAAAATGAACTCGCAACGATCTGGTGCTTATCACCCATGAAGAACATGAAGAACACACCAAACATCCACAAAAACAGCGGAGGGATCAGGTTGTGTTCATTAGGAGCGGTCCTTCTATGTTAGTTTGGTATTAAGCGGGTCAAGAGGAACAAATATGGAAGAAATAATCATCGTTGTTCAATTCAAAAGACACATCTACCTCAATTCGAAGTATGTTGCCGAAGTCATGGAAAGAGGGCATACATCGATTCGTTGATGTAAGGAAACATCCGAGGATGAAGCATTGTCGATGTTCCTCATGGGAGGATACTTCCATTGTGGCTTGGACAAAGATAGAAGATGGTATCATCGTTCTTCGGAGATGAGGAACATTCTTTGTCGAGAGGTTGATGTTCTTCCAAGAGTTCTACAAAGCTCTCCAAGGATTATAACAACCCAAAATAAAATAATATGATCTCTTATTTTAATGTATTCATAATGAATTCAAAAGAATTCAAAACACTCAAATTAATTAATTAAGTCATTAATTAATTTTTTTTGGCACCATTAATGGGAATTCCAAGAGCTGCCCCTATTAATGGGGAGCTTAAGGGGATTAAAGGGGGTTTAGAGGAGTTAAAGGGTTCGGGTGGGCCAAACCATAAAATATCCTCCCAAAGGTGGTTAGGGTGTGGTGGGACTCACCACTAACTGTAAGGCCCCGGCCTTAGTCATTACTTAATCTTGAGTTATTACAAGATTACACCTTGAGGATCTTTTCAGGTTTAGAGTTTTAGATAATTAGATCATAAAACATGCATTACATTCCACATATAAACAGTGTTCTTACATAAACATAGTATTCATTTTTCCCATCAATGGAAACATATTTAGAATAAAACATGGATTCATTCTTGAATCTTCCTTGAAACTATCATCGTATCATGTACCTTTCCCTTGACCTGTGAAAAACATTTAAAAAAAACGTGGGATGAGCATAAAAAGCTCAGTATGGGTTATAAAAATATGGAAAGGAAACATAAGTTCATATATACATAAGAATGAATTCATACTTTACCCATAAAACATAATCACGTTAACATACCTCATAATATCATGAATAAATCATAGAAATCATAAGACATAAAGGTAAGTTGAGGCATTCATAACATTCTTACGTAGGGAGTAACCCTCTTGGTTACGTATAGAATACCCATCATAGTATATTCTCTAAATCTCTGCAGAGAAACCTTAACGTTTCACTCCTTCGCGTTACCCAATCCATTGGAGAGCTATATCGGGATGACCCGCACTTATTTTATCACGGAACCACCCGTCTTCATAACAATGCCCAAGAACATCAACATAATTTTATCACATTAAACATTCATAATGGAATCATAACATTTCCACCTTTCAATCATAAGATATCAATACAACACATTGATATAAAAACATTATGAAAACCATTTTCAATACCAAAACAAAAGAAAAGTAAAACATGGTATTTATTTTTCTTTTAAAAAAAGGTATGGCTTGTAGTGGAAGCCGAAACTCAAATAATGGTCACGGCGGCGGAGAAGTCATTTTCGCCACATACATACGAAAAAAACATCCCCTTTTGTCGTTTAGTAAAATGCTTCGAATAAAAAAGATTCCTTTTGGATAAACCTAAAAGTCAAAGGGGTTTACACACCATATAAAAGAAGGTTGTGTATGAAACAAAATATGCCTCAATGAAAGGAGATTGAGACGAAGTCATATACTGTAACAGCCCGAGATTTTTTGAAAAATATTCTTTTTTATTTCACTAATGTCTTGTGTTGTACGCTACACCAAAAGGAGCTTGCACAACACGCATCTTTGACTTGCCTTGCATTACACGCAATCGCAACCTTCCTCGATAGCGTGTGTGGTGCGTAATACTGAGTTTCACGAAACAATGATATGCTATTAAAATATTATTAAAACTAGCCGTTATGAATAGTAATAACCACTTTTTAAATTTTAGAAATTTTAAAATGGACTTCATTTTTGGATTCGGAGTATCGAATTTAGCCTAAGGTGAAATTTTGGTACTTTTCGGATAACTTTCATATCCTGATGAATAGTGAAAATTACTAAATTATAATTAAAAACAACTTTTTTAATCGAAATAATTAATAGTGATAAATCATTAATTTGAGTGGTTTTAAAGTATATTTAGAATATATTTTTACAATTTAATACAATTTTGGTCATTGGATGTAATTTCACATTTAAACTAGACTAAACAAGTGTCAATCTTTTGATAGATATTGTTTCTTAAAAACACGCTATTTGTTTTAACAGCGGGATTTAATTATAAAATTAATTAATGCAACTTTTATGTAATGAATTTGGAAAAATAGACTTCATTTTTGAATTCGGAATATGAAATATAGCTTAGGATGAAATTTTGGCATTGTTCTTAAAAACATCAATTTTTGATGAATAGTGAAACTACTAAGAGGTAGTTAAAAAAACTGAATTTTTCATAAAACTTAATTTTACCGCTTCTGTGAATGGAATTTCAAAAATCCGAGAGACACGATTAATATCAAGGACTAAAATGTGGTTCAATGAGATGAAAATAATTTTTGGTGAATAGTAACTTTTTACTTCTTTTACCGCGGTTAATAGTAAATAGGGTAACTAAGGGTAAATATGATATTACTATTACCCTAACACATGTCCTAATTCTATTGGATAAGTGTAATTCGACCAAAAACAACCTTATGAATATAATATGACCATTTAGGTCCACTTGGATTAGATTATGACATTTAATATTATATTATTTAATGAATAGTTAAAATAGTTAAAATCAAAGTTTAATAACTAAAACATTTTTAATATGGGGTTATACATAAGATAAATTCGACTATAAGTATTCATTAGAAAGCTAAAACGATTTCCTACATAATGATATTTTATTTATAATTTTTAGACTTTAAATAAATTAATTTATTTATGACACAACGATGATGCAGTAATTACCCTTTTAAGGAAATATTAACATAATTGATGTTATAAATGCTCAAATGAATGTAATTTGAGACTTTCTATGACTTAACCTAATTTTATAGGTTACTATGATATATTAGTGTTGATATAATCAACTTGGTTCGAACATATAATTCTGTTATGACTTTCACAAAAATCATATATCAAATAGTGTCAAAATTGACACAAAATAGTTTTTAAATCAAATATTATATTATTAATTGTTATTTTATTCCTAAAAATCTAAGGTTCGGCCAAATGACTTTGATAAGGATATGTGTATTAATAATATACAATTTGGGGTTCGTTTGCCAGGTTATAGTAAGTTTATTAACCATATAGTGAAAGAAAACAAAAAGACACGGTAAAAGTTAAATTATTTAACTTAGAGTTAAATCTAATTGATAAGGTTAAAATAATACCCTAAACTTGTCTAAATCCTATTTTTTGATAGCCTTTCGACCCATCCCCACTTTAGCTTCGAAATAAGACCCTTTGGAACCATTATAAACCGATTTTGACTTTAATATAAAATAATATTTTGAGATATTCCAAAGGTGCCCCTCTCCTCCCTTATAAAAGGACACCTCCTCCCTCTCCTCCTCACACCAATTTGATCACTCAAGCTCGGCCGAACCCTGCCAAAATCTCTTCTCCACTTCCATAGAAACATCCTAGAGGTTCTGGTCTTCCTCAAAGACCAATTTTAGTGCCCTAAGAGGAGGTCTCAAAGAGGCACTTCAAAGAAGAGGTAATTACTGTTACCAATTCTTTCATCTTTATTTCTTCTTCCACTTCTTCTTCTTAGATTGTTTCATTATGAAGTAATAACATCAGTATCACTCATATACTGATAAGTTATTATAAGTATGAAACAACCCTATTTCACCATCTATCCATCCTACGGAAAAAGAAATCACCGCGCGTGCGTACGTACGGAATACCGTCTCCACGCCGTGGTGTAATCTATTTTCCACCACCACCTTACATGGATGGGTATAATGGTGTAAAGAATAACTATACATAGTTTTTACAACATCATATTGATTCTGATATATAGTATGATCCACTCCAATTCAATTCAATATTTATAGAAATGATATCATCGCTCGTGCGTACGTACGGACTACCGTCTCCACGACGCGATGAGATTCATTCTCCATGTTAACCATTTAAGAATGATTATAATGTATATATAAGAAATAATAATGAAATATATGACATTATATAGCTAATGGATTTATGTATATATACATATTTATGTCATCTACTTACTTCCATTTCAAGACAATAAGGAAAGGAAAACAGCGTTCATGCGTACGTACGGACTACCGTCTCCATGAACGGTGTTTTTCATTTTATTTATCTACCTATTATATATATATATACTGAATATATATGATATATAAATCATATTTTATATTCTGGAAGTGAGTAAATCATGATATAAGTAATAATGATGTCAATAACAACAAGTCAAAACACCTACGATAAATGAAACGATTTTACCCAAAACGCTTCTTTAACATGGAATTTACAAAAGAACGGGTAATATAATGTCATAAGTGAACCATATATGATATCATAACAATGAATATGATTATGTAATAAGTCAATAACATGATTTAAATCATTATACATGAGGTTCGGACACTTACAAAGCAAGTCGGACCTAAGGTAAGGGAAATATCACAATCTCATTTTTATCAGAAATTGTTTATTCGTAAGTATTTACTGGGGTGTATTTTATCATCCACATCCATGTTTACTCAATATGTAATATTATTTCCATCCACCTAAAATTTTTTAAATCCATTTTTACCCTTCGGTGAGTTTTAAGTAATACGTATGAAAGGAATCTTTTGTCGTTTTTGGTACGAGGTACTTTTTGACTTTTCCGACAAAAGTACGAAGAATGTTTTTTTTAACTTATACGGCACGAACGGATTTCTACTGTTTTATAAAGCCTTATTTTCATGAAACTTCCTCTAAGAGATTTCATGACTATTTTCAATAAAATCTCTTTCCTTTAAAATTGCATGATGTTTTTTGAAAAGAAATTGATTTTGAAGAAGAAAGGATATTTTCCTCAAGAATTCAATTCAAGTGTTTTATCAAAATTATTTTCCATCTAAGATAATAAAGGGTTCTGTTTCTATCCATATTTTTACATTGATTTGAATATGTTGTGATGGAATTATGTTTATGAATTCCTTTATCTTATATAAATTGATTTATGATGTCATGATGTTTCAAGAATCACATTTTTGTTACATGTGTTATGCGATGATGTATGTTTTATGATTATGTGGCACACATAAGAAAAGATTCATTATAAGATGGGTGGGACCTATATCTCCCTCCAATGCATTGGGTAATTATTTTATATCTCATGAGATAGACATGGCTGGAACGGAAGGTTATTTCGGTTCAGTGATACAGGACTGAAACGAGGAGTGAACTCGGTTCAGAAAGGGACTTTGTCCACTAAGATAGTCTTGGCAATGAGTCATGAATAACAAGAAATGATTTTCCATGATTATGTGTGCATGCCACAAAGTTTCAAGTTTTATGTTATGATTATGGGGATCTCATTTTCACTTCTATGATTTATCCCATGTTATGATATTATGAGCTCTTTTGCAGGTTAAGATTTCCAAAAGCTATGTTCTTATGTATATGATGTGATTGATATTTCTTTTGTTTACCCTTACTGAGCATTTGAGCTCACCCTTTTATGTTTTCTTTTCCCCAGGATATAAAGAAAGGTTTTTAGGTAAAAAAAGGGAAGATCTTTATGGGAGATATTGAAGATCTTTCACCACGATTAGAAGACTACGTTCCGAGTTTCCAAAGACACTAAACTATTACGATCCTTGTGTGTGTGTTTTTGTTATGTACTAAGTATTACGCAAAAGTAATGTAATGTCCATGTACGATAAGCTTAGGGTCTCTACAGTTGGTATCAGAGGAAAGGTTTAGTCAACCTTTGGAAACTAGGATGCGAAAACGTTAGTGAGATCCCTAGAGATATTTCTAAGGTATGTCTAGGGATGTCTCTAAGGTTAAGTATACGTATAGGTTATAGTCCTATAATTGCGCTAACGATCTTCGAATTTAACCTAAGATGTTAGATATTGAGGGTACTACCCCTTTATTATGTTGTTTTCCCTATCATGATTTTTGCCTCTCACACTATTCTTTTGGGGTTTTAGACGATGGCTGGAACCCGAAGGAACCGTGTTGATCAATGCAATGGACAATGCAATGATTGTCCCCCTGAGCAACCAAACGATATGGGAGCTGGAATACAAAATCTTGTAGCCATGCTCACACAACTTTCTTAAGCTATGAATCATGCAGGACTTCCAAACGAGCAAAGGAAGGAGCAACATTATGTTGAATCCTTCATGAGACAGCGTCCGCCTTCTTTCAGTGGGTCTACTGATCCATTAGTTTCTGATCAATGGATTAGTACTACTGAAAAGATATTTTCAGTTCTTCAATGTTCTGAACCTGATAAAGTCATCTTAGCAGTATATCGTTTGGAAGGTGAAGCTGATCAATGGTGGAATTTTATTAAGAATACGAGGCAAAGGGATGAAATTGAGTCTATGGAATGGGATGAGTTCAAGAACTTATTTTTCAATAAGTACTTCCCACGTATTCTCCGAACAAAGATGGAGAAAGAGTTTCTTGAACTGAAGCAAAGGGATGATGAATCTGTTGGTACCTATGAAGCGAATTTTACAAGACTTGCAAGCTACGCTTCTGGTATTATCATCCAACCTGAAAGTAAAGTTGATCGATTTTTCAGTGGCTTAAAACCAAGTCTTCGAAGGGCATTAGCTATAAGAGACTTCAGTAGCTATGAAGAAATTGTGCGTTGTGCTATCAAGGTAGAAATGGAAGTTGGTGTTACATATCCATCTCATGGGTTTGACAAGAAACGAAAGATGGAGTTCAAGGAGAAATCTCAGAATAATGGTGAAAAGAAGATGAATGTTTCCTTATGCACAAAGTGTGGAAAGAAGCATGGTGGAGATTGTCTTAAAGGGACTAGAAAATGTTTTAAGTGTGGAAAAGAAGGTCATCGAGCCGCTGAGTGTCGAAGTAATGGAAAAAGGGTTTCGAATGATGTGAATAAAGCAAACACTGCCGAGAACGCACTGCCAACACTTCAATGCTTCAAGTGCAAGGAAATGGGGCATTATGCTAATAATTTCCCTAATCCAAGGGTTAGTGACGATCAACATGAGCAACCACTGAAGGCAAAGGACAAAGGGAAGTCACATGCGATCACTATTGGCAATGTTGAATATGACAACGATTTGGTGGAATGATTAAGTTTTTATGTAATGGGATTCCAAAATAATGTTGTATCATGGAATATTGGAATATTTATGTATTGGTCTAATGTGGTATTCAAAGTGATTGAGTTATTATGCGCATAATGAAGGGAAAACGAGAAAAGGAAATGTTTAACAGTATTCATGAGCTCATGATTGATATAAGGACTAAGTGATATCATGGTTTGAGTATATAGAATTTTGAGGATTTTGGTATGTGGAAAGTGTTAACTTTTAACTGCACTCATGTTTTCACTAAGGTATTCAAGAGAATACACGATTAAGGACTTTGAATGTTTGGAATGTGACCAACAAGACATATCTTATGATATGTGGGGATCAACGACAGTATTAAATCTCTGGTAATCGTTGTCACTATATTATGAGAGTGGACTGCAGTATTATGTATAAGCCTAAAGATTAGACTGGATTATGTTGGACATAAGTTAGTATTGTTTAAGGATAGAAGATTTTCGATATTATTGATGGGATGTTATAGTAACGTAGTTTTAGAAAAAGGACAACCTGCAGGACGGGCGACAGCCCATCGCTTCGGACAAGGCTGTAGGAATCGAACCCACAACCGAAGTGCGACTGGCCTTTATCGCCTACCACTGACCTACAGGAAGTCCCTGTTTAGTAGAAACTAGTTTTATTATATTAAGTAGTATGATATATGAAGTATAAGTCCATTTTAGAAACCATATGTGATTAATCTCACTATAGATCGACTTATGTATATAATTTTTACTAACCTTTTGTTTGAGACAGATGGAATGACTCGTCATTCTATCACATGATCTGCTAACACTTCACGAATAACAAATTCAACTTCATTTATTTAAGAGATGAAGTGGAAATTGTTCAAGGCACGAACAATAGTGAGATTGTACCAAAATAAAGTAAGTATTTATTCTAAATCAAATTTTCAACTTTAGGGAAATGATCTTGAAAACCAAAAATGTTGTCCTAGTTCTCTTATACCAGATGAATCAGATGGTACCTTAGATCGTCACAAATTTATGGATTTGTGATTACTGGCTTTTCCATAGCCATGTTCTCTACCACTCTCCATCAGAACATGATGGTTAGATTTCTCTTCCATATCCATATTTTCACCTATGTGGAAACCCAGTGATTAGTTTATTTGGGTAATCGTTACATTTCATACTTTAGTTTTCAAAGCCAAGTTTTGGTATTCCTTTTTTTACGATGTGGGTTTCTATTAAAGAAACTTTCGAATAGTAAACCATTTATAACCCCGACGAATTTCGAGGGCGAAATTCATTTTAAGGGGGGTAGAATGTAACAGCCCGAGATTTTATGAAAAATATTCTTTTTTATTTCACTAATGTCTTGTGTTGTACGCTACACCAAAAGGAGCTTGCACAACACGCATCCTTGACTTGCCTTGCATTACACGCAATCGCAACCTTCCTCGATAGCGTGTGTGGTACGTAATACTTAGTTTCACGAAACAATGATATGCTATTAAAATATTATTAAAACTAGCCGTTATGAATAGTAATAACCTCTTTTTAAATTTTAGAAATTTTAAAATGGACTTCATTTTTGGATTCGGAGTATCGAATTTAGCCTAAGGTTAAATTTTGGTACTTTTCGGATAACTTTCATATTCTGATGAATAGTGAAAATTACTAAATTATAATTAAAAACAACTTTTTTAATCGAAATAATTAATAGTGATAAATCATTAATTTGAGTGGTTTTAAAGTATATTTAGAATATATTTTTACAATTTAATACAATGTTGGTCATTGGATGTAATTTCACATTTAAACTAGACATAAACAAGTGTCAATCTTTTGATAGATATTGTTTCTTAAAAACACGCTATTTGTTTTAACAGCGGGATTTAATTATAAAATTAATTAATGCAACTTTTATGTAATGAATTTGGAAAAATAGACTTCATTTTTGAATTCGGAATATGAAATATAGCTTAGGATGAAATTTTGGCATTGTTCTGAAAAACATCAATTTTTGATGAATAGTGAAACTACTAAGAGGTAGTTAAAAAAACTGAATTTTTCATAAAACTTAATTTTACCGCTTCTGTGAATGGAATTTCAAAAATCCGAGAGACACGGTTAATATGAAGGACTAAAATGTGGTTCAATAAGATGAAAATAATTTTTGGTGAATAGTAACTTTTTACTTCTTTTACCGCGGTTAATAGTAAATAGGGTAACTAAGGGTAAATATGATATTACTATTACCCTAACACATGTCCTAATTCTATTGGATAAGTGTAATTCGAACACAAACAACCTTATGAATATAATATGACCATTTAGGTCCACTTGGATTAGATTATGACATTTAATATTATATTATTTAATGAATAGTTAAAATAGTTAAAATCAAAGTTTAATAACTAAAAAATTTTAATATGGGGTTATACATAAGATAAATTAGACTATAAATATTCATTAGAAAGCTAAAAATATTTCCTACATAATGATATTTTATTTATAATTTTTAGACTTTAAATAAAGTAATTTATTTATGACACAACGATGATGCAGTAATTACCCTTTTAAGGAAATATTAACATAATTGATGTTATAAATGCTCAAATGAATGTAATTTGAGACTTTTTATGACTTAAACTAATTTTCTAGGTTACTATGATATATTAGTGTTGATATAATCAACTTGGTTCGAAAATAGAATTCTGTTATGACTTTCACAAAAATCATATATCAAATTGTGTCAAAATTGACACAAAATAGTTTTTAAATCAAATATTATATTATTAATTGTTATTTTATTCCTAAAAATCTAAGGTTCGGCCAAATGACTTAGATATGGATATATGTATTAATAATATACAATTTGGGGTTCGTTTGGCATGTTATAGTAAGTTTATTAACCATACAGTGAAAGAAAACAAAAAGACACGGTAAAAGTTAAATTATTTAACTTAGAGTTAAATCTAATTGATAAGGTTAAAATAATACCCTAAACTTGTCTAAATCCTATTGGTTGATAGGATTTCGACCCATCCCCACTTTAGCTTCGAAATAAGACCCTTTGGAACCATTATAAACCGATTTTGACTTTAATATAAAATAATATTTTGAGATATTCCTAAGGTGCCCCTCTCCTCCCTTATAAAAGGACACCTCCTCCCTCTCCTCCTCACACCAATTTGAGCACTCAAGCTCGGCCAACCCCTGCCAAAATCTCTTCTCCACTTCCCTAGAAACATCCTAGAGGTTCTGGTCTTCCTCAATGACCAATTTTAGTGCCCTAAGAGGAGGTCTCAAAGAGGCACTTCAAAGAAGAGGTAATTACCGTTACCAATTCTTTCATCTTTATTTCTTCTTCCACTTCTTCTTCTTAGGTTGTTTCATTATGAAGTAATAACATCAGTATCACTCATATACTGATATGTTATTATAAGTATGAAACAACCCTATTTCACCATCTATCCATCCTACGGAAAAAGAAATCACCGCGCGTGCGTACGTACGGAATACCGTCTCCACGCCGTGGTGTAATCTATTTTCCACCACCACCTTACATGGATGGGTATAATGGTGTAAAGAATAACTATACATAGTTATTACAACATCATATTGATTCTAATATATTGTATGATCCACTCCAATTCAATTCAATATTTATAGAAATGATATCACCGCTCGTGCGTACGTACGGACTACCGTCTCCACGACGCGATGAGATTCATTCTCCATGTTAACCATTTAAGAATGATTATAATGTATATATAAGAAATAATAATGAAATATATGACATTATAAAGCTACTGGATTTATGTATATATACATATGTATGTCATCTACTTACTTCCATTTCAAGACAATAAGGAAAGGAAAACAGCGTTCATGCGTACGTACGGACTACCGTCTCCATGAACGGTGTTTTTCATTTTATTTATCTACCTATTATATATATATATATACTGAATATATATGATATATAAATCATATTTTATATTCTGGAAGTGAGTAAATCATGATATAAGTAATAATGATGTCAAGAACAACAAGTCAAAACACCTACGATAAATGAAACAATTTTACCCAAAACGCTTCTTTAACATGGAATTTACAAAAGAACGGGTAATATAATGTCATAAGTGAACCATATATGATATCATAACAATGAATATGATTCTGTAATAAGTCAATAACATGATTTAAATCATTATACAGGAGGTTCGGACACTTACAAAGCAAGTCGGACCTAAGGTAAGGGAAATATCACAATCTCATTTTTATCCGAGATTGTTTATTCGTAAGTATTTACTGGGTGTATTTTATCATCCACATCCATGTTTACTCAATATGTAATATTATTTCCATCCACCTAAAATTGTTTAAATCCATTTTTACCCTTCGGTGAGTTTTAAGTAATACGTATGAAAGGAATCTTTTGTCGTTTTTCGTACGAGGTACTTTTTGACTTTTCCGACAAAAGTACGAAGAATGTTTTTTTAACTTATACGGCACGAACGGATTTCTACTGTTTTATAAAGCCTTATTTTCATGAAGCTTCCTCTAAAAGATTTCATGACTATTTTCAATAAAATCTATTTCTTTTAAAATTGCATGATGTTTTGTGAAAAGAAATTGATTTTGAAGAAGAAAGGATATTTTCCTCAAGAATTCAATTCAAGTGTTTTATCAAAATTATTTTCCATCTAAGATAATAAAGGGTTTTGTTTCTATCCATATTTTTACATTGATTTGACTATGTTGTGATGGAATTATGTTTATGAATTCCTTTATCTTATATGAATTTATTTATGATGTCATGATGTTTCAAGAATCCCATTTTTGTTACATGTGTTATGCGATGATGTATGTTTTATGATTATGTGGCACACATAATAAAGGATTCATTATAAGATGGGTGGGACCTATATCTCCCTCCAATGCATTGGGTAATGATTTTATATCTCATGAGATAGACATGGCTGGAACGGAAGGTTATTTCGGTTCAGTGATACAGGACTGAAACGAGGAGTGAACTCGGTTCAGAAAGGGACTTTGTCCACTAAGATAGTCTTGGCAATGAGTCATTGTAACACCCCAAGATTTCATAGTGTGTTATTTCTTCAAAATAATTCAATAACATGCACTACACGCAACACCGAGTTCAATCACACCATGAATTACCAAAGGAAAAAGCCATTCAAAAGAGGTTATTAATATTATTAACTAAATTTTAAACTTTATATAATCCTTATAATTTTAGAATCCATATTATGAGTTTCTTAGTCATAATGCAAGAACAGATTCATTTTCAGTATTACACTTTTATCAACTTTTAATAGTGAAACCTTTTTAAATACAATATTTTATACTTTTTGACTAAATGGGGACATCAAAAAATTTAAAATGAAACATCCCAAGCTTACACGGTACGCTTTCCTTTGAATAAAACAGTAGCGTGTGTTGTACGCAACTTCGAGTTTTAACACACACCACAACCGATCAAACTAGCCGTTATGAATAGTAATACCTAATTTTTGAAATTATATATATTTTATATTTCAAAATGGACTTCATTTTTGGATTCAGAATATCGAATTTAGCCTAAGGTGAAATTTTGGTACTTTTCGGATAACTTTCATATTTTGATGAATAGTGAAAATTACTAAATTTTAATTAAAAACAACTTTTTTAATCAAAATAATTAATAGTAATAAATTGTGAATTTGAGTGGTTTTAAATTATATTTAGAATATATTTTTACCATTTAATATAATGTTGGTCATTGGACATAATTTTACAATTAAACCGAACATAAACAAGTGTCAATCTTTTGATAGTTATTATCTCTTAAAAACACGCTTTTTGTTTTGACAGTGGGAATTAATTTTAAATTAATTTCTGCCACTTCTGTGTTTTGAATTTAGAAAAATGGATTCCGTATTTGGAATCAGGATTTTCAAATTGTGTAAATAGGTAACTTTTATTTTTAGACATTTTGAATAATTACTGCGGTAAATATTTTATTTACCATGGTTAAGGGTAAATCCGGTAAATAAGGGTTAAAAAATAATATTATAATAATACTAAATTACCCTAAAACGTGTCTTAACCCTATTGGTTGATACATGGTCGACCATGGGCATCTTTGGGTCTATTTTGGGACCCCATGGATCCACTTGTAAGTGATAATGACACTTTATTTTAATTAAGTTAAAATGAATACAAAAATGACATAAGCATATATCTTTTAGCAAACCAATTGTTACATAGGGTTATATATGTTGGATTTTATATTATAATAATTCATTAGAAAGATAAAATGATTTCCTACATAATGATATTTTATTTATAATTTTTAGACATTAAATAATTTATTTTATTTATGACACAATGATGATGCAGTAATTACTATAATAGTGAAAAATTAAAATAATTGATATTATAAATACCAAAATAAATATAATATGAAACTTTTAATGAATTAAACTAATTTTATAGGATAATATGATATATTAGGATTGATTTAATTGACGTTTTCGAAGTAATCAATCTGTTATGAGTTTCACAAAAATCAACTAATGAATAGTGTCAAAATTGACATAAAAGAGTTCTTAAAACAAATATTATATTATTAATTGATATTAAATTCTTAAAAATCTAAGGTTCGGCCAAGAGACTTATATAATGATAGTATCATCATTAATGGACCACTTGGGGGTCGTTTGGATGTATATAGTAAGTTTATTAACCATATTATATAAAAATACAAAGAGACATTGTAAAAGTGAAACTAATTAACTTAGAGTTAATACTTAAAGATAAGGTTAATATAAGTACCCAAACCTGTCTAAATTCTATTGGTTGAGTGGTTTTCGACCTAGCCCCACCTTAACCTTTGAATAGTCAACTTTGGAGCCATTAGAAACCGAATATGAATTTATTATAAATTAATATTTCTAGCTTTTCCAAAGGTGCCCCTCACCCCTCTTATAAAAGGGCACTCCTCCTTCTCATTTCTTCACACCTCTAAAGCCTTTTGGTTCGGCCAACCTCTGCCCAAATACTCTCCCAACATCCCTCAATACAACCTAGAGGCCTTAGTTTGATCAGAAAGCCAACCTAAGGAGCCCTTTTGATCAAATCAAAAGGAAGAACCCGAAGAAGAGGTAATGATTTCACCACCCTTTTCTAAGTTCATTTCTTCTTCCACTTCTTCTTCCTTTGTTCATACCATTCAAAAATAATAACTCCAGTATCTCACATATACTGTGATGTTATTATAAATATGGTACAACCATATTCAGTATTCTATCCACCCTTTGAATAACATGTCACCATACGTGCGTACGTACGGCTTACCGTCTCCACGTCGTGGTGTAATTGTTATTCAATATAATATTATTTGGATGGGTATAATAATGATGTGTAACTCATGTAAATAATAAATATAACATGTTAATGATTCTGTATATATGATATACCATCCATTTATATATTATTTTAATATCAAAAGAATGATATTGTCGCTCGTGCGTACGTACGGACTACCGTCTCCACGAACGCGATGAGATTCATTCTCCATCGCATCCATTCAAGTATAATTATCATTTGATGATTTAAAAATGATGTTTAAGGACTAGATATCATTCTGGATATGAATAAGATACAACAAACATGGCTTATTTAACAAAACATATAAAAGAAAATGAGTAAGTTAACACCCGAAACGACGATAATTCTAAGATATTATTAACAAATCAATGTTAAAAGATCATATATGATATCATATTAATATATATGATTCTTGTATAATTTAATAACAATTATTTCACCATTATACAGGAGGTTAACCTACCCTAACAAAGGAAAAGTACAAGGTAAGGGTTATTTCACAATCTCTTCATTATCCGAGGTTGTTTATACGTAATAATCTACTGGGATCTCTTTATCATCCACATCCATGTTTCTTCAAAATGTGTTTCAAAACATTTTTATTATTTAAAAGAATATGGGTTAAAGTCATTTATACCCTTGATTGACTTTTTATAAGAGGAATCTTTCCATCATTTTCAAAACAAGGTCCTTTTTAACCTTTTCCACAGAATTAAGGTAAGAATGTTTTTTTTTACTTATACGGCGGGTGCGGTTATTTTCCGCCGTTATAAAATCTTCAAAGCTTCCCTTACAAGATTATAAGAATATTTTTAAAGAAAATGTTTTATTTTAAATGGATCTTAAATGATTTCAAATTAAAAGGAGATATTTCTTTAAAAAGAATTTTGATTTCATCTATGTCAACATCCTTTGATGGATTTTAAGATTATTTGAAGTTGATTTATTATGATACAAAACTTCTATATTGTATTGAAGGTTTTGTGATATGTTTGACTGTGGATGTGCTATTTTTATACCATTCATATTTTATGGTGAAAGTATTGACATTTCGTATGCTAGTTTTAATACGAATGTTTATGTTATGTTTAAACCTTTTCATATGGGAATGCATTGGACTTAATATGTGACGGGTGGAGCCCGCTATAGCTCCTCGATGCATCGGTAGGTCTCATGAGACAAACTAGTGTCTTGGCACAAGGCCTTGACAAAATATTATTTGTAGTCTTGGCACGAGGCCTTGGCTATGTGGTTATGATAGTCTGGCATTATGCATTCCAATATTATGAAAGTGGTTATTGACTTTTGCATGTGATTATTCGATTAGTAGAATATCCATGTGAATAAGTAAATGGCATTATTTCATTTTATTTATGCCATACCATGTTGAAAGTTCATGTTTAAAAGGCTTTTGTTTTAGTTATACATTGCCTTAAATGTTTATTCTTATTGATGAAAGTTTCCGATATATTGTTATCCTTACTGGGCATTTGAGCTCACCCCTTTTCTATGTTTTATTTTTCCCAGGAAGTGAAGATGTATGTTATGAATGACCTGCAGGGATATTATGAGGGGATTATAGTGTAGACTGTGGAAACATTATGTTGTTGTAGTAGTTTTTCATTTTATGATGTAATGTAAAACTTATGAATATATCTAGTGTTTCCAAGGCTACTAAACCAATCGGTCTTTCGAGATTTGATCTTTCTTGTGATCATGCCAATGTTATGTAATAATGCACCGACTCTGGGTAACTAGGGTCGGGGCGTTACAGTTGGTATCAGAGGAAGTTTAGTACAAACCTTGGAAGCTAGATTTAGATAAACTCTGATTAGAGCACATAGACCTAAGATGAACTTTGAGGATTAGTATAGAAGAACTTCCTAGAATTTTGGTATTGTAGAGATTTTGTGAGTTTTACGAGAAATACATCCCTGTCTGGATACGAGCAGGTAGAGGCGGCTCTGGCACAGATGTACCTAGGGGTAAAACCCGAAAACACCGCTTTGAGCTAGACTCGAACGGGAACTGGTGCACGAAAACGGGCCTTGCTGCACTCTTGGTTACGACACTCCCGGGGGATATGCTTAGGATAACTCTCATTTTCTTTACAAATCATTATGAAGGGTTTATGAGTATATACGTCCTCAAAGGAAACATTCTTATGATTATGGATTATATCCATAAATAGTTCAATTTATGTTAAGTGTTTTATAAGTATGGGATTATGTATTTTGATTCATAAACTGATCTAGTGTATGCCATTGTTTAGAAATGGCGCCCAGTAGAAGGAATGAGAACTCCAGCAATGCACATGATCCAAAGAGAAAGAAGGATCATATCTTTCATGGTCTTAAGCTAGAATTTATAAGAGAAATAGTATCCCATGTATTATCATTATATGAAGAAATAATATCATGTGTTGATAAGATAAGTAAAGATTTTACTGAGTCTTATGGATTTGAAGGGAAGCAAGAGAAGAAAAGGATGGAAGAGAGAAAGATGGATAAAGGGAAGAGGGAAAAGAAGAATTTTCCCATATGTGGTAACTGTGGAAAGAAACACCCTGGAACTTGCCTGAAAGGAATGGGAGTTTGTTATAAGTGTGGAGAAAAAGGGCACAAAGTACGTGACTACAAGGGTAAGAAAATGGTTTCAAATGTACAATGCTTTATTTGCAAGGAGTTTGGACACTACGCGAACCTATGTCCCAGTCATCGAACTATGCCGCAAATGATATTATTGGATAATAATCAAGTTATGATACTACCATAGATGAAGAGGAATGATTAGAGTTCTTATGTTGATTATGTCAATTGAGTGTGTATCAACAATTTACTTGTTATAATAATTATGGAGTATGTAAGGATTGTACTGCAGTACTATTTCATTAAAGACTTGAGATTTTGTGGAACAAAGAAAAGTGACTCAATAGCAAGATAAATTTTTGGAAAATATATGGTTGAGAGAATGATAAACCATAATATAGTTCTGATACCGAGGTAGTGATTTTGGAATAATACATGATTGTTTTGGATAAATTATATTGGATATTCTTAACTACCTTGGAACTGATTAATGATTTGTATATTCCATCATTGTTGGGGTTTAAAACATTTTTGGATTAATGAAGTATATCCAGCATTCTATATGGAATAACGGAGCATGAATGTAATCAATAAGGAATATGGTAATTCAGGATGTTTCAGTGTATTAAAAGAATACATGATGAAGGTATTCATATGCTATTACGGGGTAAAAAGAATCTACATTATGCTTACCTTCCTTATAAATGTTGGACTATGAGTTTGGACAGAAGTATTTTGGATAGTTCTAGTTTGGATTATTTTGGATTGCCATAAAAGGACAACCCGGAGGTCGGGCGGCAACCCGTCGCGTCCGGCAAGGCTGCGAGACTTGAACCCGCAACCGAAGGGCGACAAGGGTGTATCACCTACCACTGGCCCAAGAGATGTCCTGGATTAAATAATGTAGTTTTTTTTAAAAGATCTGGTAGATGAATTATAAATTCGTTTATTTTGGAACCCTATACGAATAGTGTAAATAGAATTTTTTACATTCTATTATCTTTTAGAGTGAAATATGAGTTTGTGGTAGAAATTTATTAAAGGATAAAACTATAATTATAAAGTAAGTATATCTCCTTATGATCTTATCCAATCTCATAAATAAATTCCTCAACATTAATAAAAGGAACATAGAAAAAAAATGTTTTCCTAGATGGTACCTTAAATCATCACTAATTTATGGCTTTGGGATTGTTGGCCTTTTCATAGCCATGTTCTCTACCACTCTCCATCAGATAATTGATGGTTAGATTTCTCCTCCATATCCATATTTTCCTACATGGAACCCTAGTATGTGTTATTTTCGGTAATCTTCATACTTTCGACTTTTTATCTTAAATAGAGTCCTCATTAATTCATTTTTCGATGTGGGATTTCAACTAAGATATTTTGAAACGTCAAAAATGTGTTATCCTAATACCCTATGTTTTGTTGAACCGATGGTATTTCAAATCATCATAGATTGATGAATTTAAGGACCTCAATCTTACACTTGTTTGTGATTGATGACCTCAATCAATACCTATAAATATTTACATTTTTCCTCCAATTATATGTCTCTAAATGCCACCAATGTTCTCCTAATCGAGATCATAATTTGGTGGTGACCCTTTCATTTCTCTTTTCCTCATATTAAGACTAAATTTTAGTAACCCAATTTCTGATGTGGGTTTTCCCACAAATATATTTTCTATTTTCAACCTTTTATTTTCGAAGAACAATTTCAAATTGCGAGGACACAATTTATTGAAGGAGGGGAGAATGTAACACCCCAAGATTTCATAGTGTGTTATTTCTTCAAAATAATTCAATAACTTGCACTACACGCAACACCGAGTTCAATCACACCATGAATTACCAAAGGAAAAAGCCATTCAAAAGAGGTTATTAATATTATTAACTAAATTTTAAACTTTATATAATCCTTATAATTTTAGAATCCATATTATGAGTTTCTTAGTCATAATGCAAGAACAGATTCATTTTCAGTATTACACTTTTATCAACTTTTAATAGTGAAACCTTTTTAAATACAATATTTTATACTTTTTGACTAAATGGGGACATCAAAAAATTTAAAATGAAACATCCCAAGCTTACACGGTACGCTTTCCTTTGAATAAAACAGTAGCGTGTGTTGTACGCAACTTCGAGTTTTAACACACACCACAACCGATCAAACTAGCCGTTATGAATAGTAATACCTAATTTTTGAAATTATATATATTTTATATTTCAAAATGGACTTCATTTTTGGATTCAGAATATCGAATTTAGCCTAAGGTGAAATTTTGGTACTTTTCGGATAACTTTCATATTTTGATGAATAGTGAAAATTACTAAATTTTAATTAAAAACAACTTTTTTAATCAAAATAATTAATAGTAATAAATTGTGAATTTGAGTGGTTTTAAATTATATTTAGAATATATTTTTACCATTTAATATAATGTTGGTCATTGGACATAATTTTACAATTAAACCGAACATAAACAAGTGTCAATCTTTTGATAGTTATTATCTCTTAAAAACACGCTTTTTGTTTTGACAGTGGGAATTAATTTTAAATTAATTTCTGCCACTTCTGTGTTTTGAATTTAGAAAAATGGATTCCGTATTTGGAATCAGGATGTTCAAATTGTGTAAATTGGTAACTTTTATTTTTAGACATTTTGAATAATTACTGCGGTAAATATTTTATTTACCATGGTTAAGGGTAAATCCGGTAAATAAGGGTTAAAAAATAATATTATAATAATACTAAATTACCCTAAAACGTGTCTTACCCCTATTGGTTGATACATGGTCGACCATGGGCATCTTTGAGTCTATTTTGGGACCCCATGGATCCACTTGTAAGTGATAATGACACTTTATTTTAATTAAGTTAAAATGAATACAAAAATGACATAAGCATATATCTTTTAGCAAACCAATTGTTACATAGGGTTATATATGTTGGATTTTATATTATAAATATTCATTAGAAAGATAAAATGATTTCCTACATAATGATATTTTATTTATAATTTTTAGACATTAAATAATTTATTTTATTTATGACACAATGATGATGCAGTAATTACTATAATAGTGAAAAATTAAAATAATTGATATTATAAATACCCAAATAAATATAATATGAAACTTTTAATGAATTAAACTAATTTTATAGGATAATATGATATATTAGGATTGATTTAATTGACGTTTTCGAAGTAATCAATCTGTTATGAGTTTCACAAAAATCAACTAATGAATAGTGTCAAAATTGACATAAAAGAGTTCTTAAAACAAATATTATATTATTAATTGATATTAAATTCTTAAAAATCTAAGGTTCGGCCAAGAGACTTATATCATGATAGGATCATCATTAATGGACCACTTGGGGGTCGTTTGGATGTATATAGTAAGTTTATTAACCATATTATATAAAAATACAAAGAGACATTGTAAAAGTGAAACTAATTAACTTAGAGTTAATACTTAAAGATAAGGTTAATATAAGTACCCAAACCTGTCTAAATTCTATTGGTTGAGTGGTTTTCGACCTAGCCCCACCTTAACCTTTGAATAGTCAACTTTGGAGCCATTATAAACCGAATATGAATTTATTATAAATTAATATTTCTAGCTTTTCCAAAGGTTCCCCTCACCCCTCTTATAAAAGGGCACTCCTCCTTCTCATTTCTTCACACCTCTAAAGCCTTTTGGTTCGGCCAACCTCTGCCCAAATACTATCCCAACATCCCTCAATACAACCTAGAGGCCTTAGTTTGATCAGAAATCCAACTTAAGGAGCCCTTTTGATCAAATCAAAAGGAAGAACCCGAAGAAGAGGTAATGATTTCACCACCCTTTTCTAAGTTCATTTCTTCTTCCACTTCTTCTTCCTTTGTTCTTACCATTCTAAAATAATAACTCCAGTATCTCACATATACTGTGATGTTATTATAAATATGGTACAACCATATTCAGTATTCTATCCACCCTTTGAATAACATGTCACCATACGTGCGTACGTACGGCTTACCGTCTCCACGTCGTGGTGTAATTGTTATTCAATAAAATATTATTTGGATGGGTATAATAATGATGTGTAACTCATGTAAATAATAAATATAACATGTTAATGATTCTGTATATATGATATACCATCCATTTATATATTATTTTAATATCAAAAGAATGATATTGTCGCTCGTGCGTACGTACGGACTACCGTCTCCACGAACGCGATGAGATTCATTCTCCATCGCATCCATTCAAGTATAATTATCATTTGATGATTTAAAAATGATGTTTAAGGACTAGATATCATTCTGGATATGAATAAGATACAACAAACATGGCTTATTTAACAAAACATATAAAAGAAAATGAGTAAGTTAACACCCGAAACGACGATAATTCTAAGATATTATTAACAAATCAATGTTAAAAGATCATATATGATATCATATTAATATATATGATTCTTGTATAATTTAATAACAATTATTTCACCATTATACAGGAGGTTAACCTACCCTAACAAAGGAAAAGTACAAGGTAAGGGTTATTTCACAATCTCTTCATTATCCGAGGTTGTTTATACGTAATAATCTACTGGGATCTCTTTATCATCCACATCCATGTTTCTTCAAAATGTGTTTCAAAACATTTTTATTATTTACAAGAATATGGGTTAAAGTCATTTATACCCTTGTTTGACTTTTTATAAGAGGAATCTTTCCATCATTTTCAAAACAAGGTCCTTTTTAACCTTTTCCACAGAATTAAGGTAAGAATGTTTTTTTTACTTATACGGCGGGTGCGGTTATTTTCCACCGTTATAAAATCTTCAAAGCTTCCCTTACAAGATTATAAGAATATTTTTAAAGAAAATGTTTTATTTTAAATGGATCTTAAATGATTTCAAATTAAAAGGAGATATTTCTTTAAAAAGAATTTTGATTTCATCTATGTCAACATCCTTTGATAGATTTTAAGATTATTTGAAGTTGATTTATTATGATACAAAACTTCTATATTGTATTGAAGGTTTTGTGATATGTTTGACTGTGGATGTGCTATTTTTATACAATTCATATTTTATGGTGAAAGTATTGACATTTCGTATGCTAGTTTTAATACGAATGTTTATGTTATGTTTAACCCTTTTCATATGGGAATGCATTGGACTTAATATGTGACGGGTGGAGCCCGCTATAGCTCCTCGATGCATCGGTAGGTCTCATTAGACAAACTAGTGTCTTGGCACAAGGCCTTGACAAAATATTATTTGTAGTCTTGGCACGAGGCCTTGGCTTTGTGGTTATGATAGTCTGGCATTATGCATTCCAACATTATGAAAGTGGTTATTGACTTTTGCATGTGATTATTCGATTAGTAGAATATCCATGTGAATAAGTAAATGGCATTATTTCATTTTATTTATGCCATACCATGTTGAAAGTTCATGTTTAAAAGGCTTTTGTTTTAGTTATACATTGCCTTAAATGTTTATTCTTATTGATGAAAGTTTCCGATATATTGTTATCCTTACTGGGCATTTGAGCTCACCCCTTTTCTATGTTTTATTTTTCCCAGGAAGTGAAGATGTAAGTTATGAATGACCTGCAGGGATATTATGAGGGGATTATAGTGTAGACTGTGGAAACATTATGTTGTTGTAGTAGTTTTTCATTTTATTATGTAATGTAAAACTTATGAATATATCTAGTGTTTCCAAGGCTACTAAACCAATCGGTCTTTCGAGATTTGATCTTTCTTGTGATCATGCCAATGTTATGTAATAATGCACCGACTCTGGGTAACTAGGGTCGGGGCGTTACATTCATGACTAACAAGAAATGATTTTCCATGATTATGTGTGCATGCCACAAAGTTTCAAGTTTTATGTTATGATTATGGGGATCTCATTTTCACTTCTATGATTTATCCCATGTTATGATATTAAGAGCTATTTTGCAGGTTAAGATATCCAAAAGCTATGTTCTTATGTATATGATGTGATTGATATTTCTTTTGTTTACCCTTACTGAGCATTTGAGCTCACCCTATTATGTTTTCTTTTCCCCAGGATATAAAGAAAGGTTTTTAGGTAAAAAAAGGGAAGATCTTTATGGGAGATATTGAAGATCTTTCACCACGATTAGAAGATTACGTTCCGAGTTTCCAAAGACACTAAACTATTACGATCCTTGTGTGTGTGTTTTTGTTATGTACTAAGTATTCCGCAAAAGTAATGTAATGTCCATGTACGATAAGCTTAGGGTCTCTACATATAAGATACCTATTCTTTATTTTAATAGAATTAATTTCTCAATAATCAATGAACAACCTCATGGTTCTATATTTCTTCTTGACAAATAGAATATGGGATCCCAATGAAGAAACACTAGGGAGAATAAATCCCTTATCACTCAGTTACTCTAGTTTTTTCTTCATATCTACTAATTATATAATGGACATTATATAAGGATTATTTGATATAGGTCTTTAACCAGGAATTAAATCAAAAGAGAACTCAACATCCCACTCTCGAGGATGTCTAGGTGAGTCTTCTAGAAATACATCATTATATTATGTCCTAATAGGTACATATTAAATTTTTATTTTATTTTTTTCCTCATCCATAGATGATGTTTTCTTTACCTCCCCAGGAATTTAATTTTGAAGTGCTACTTGAGGGGGATCCAAGTATAACTCAGATAACGAGCTTTCTTCTCTAAAGATAAAGGATTTTGTATCTTACTCGATAATCAGAATAACCTTATATTTGAAATAGATTTTTACATCATATTTTGAAATCATGTCTGTACTAATGATTATATTAAATCCAATCATAGGTATGATGAAATGTTTAGAATATAAAGCATGATTATGTGTCATAATAGTGTGTGAGTGACACATCGTTGTTGCAATGATACTTCCTCTATGAGTCTTTGCTGATTTCATATTTATTAAATCAAAAGGGAAATGTGTAATTTTATTAGAAAACTAGGAATATATAAATGAATGAAATGATATATAATCAAATAAATCATTGGATAAGTTTGAGTAAATTATTAAAATACATACCACCACATCAGTAGGAACATCAAAATCCATTGTTATGATCACATAAGCATGGACGTACTCCCTTAGCCTTCTCTTGGTAATGTTTCTGTTAAATGTAAGACAATAATTTATATATTGTGCAATCTCCCTATAATTTTATAATTTAACATTGTTATTTTATTTCTTTCCTTAAAAATCATGAGTTTGGTGGAATTTTTTCCACACTTATAACAGACTCCTTTTCCTTTTATGTAGGTATCGGGGTGTTTCCTTCCACAAGTATCACACATTTGAAAAGCCCTTTTTTATTCTTCCATTTATCCATTATTTCATCCTATACCCTCTTATTTTAATTTTTCTCCTTAAATTCACAAGATAGAGAGAATTATTTCACTATCTTCATAGCGCATGAGACTATATCTTCATATGATGAGAAAATTTTGGGAGACTCATACCCTTTAGATGAATGGTTTGAAAACAAAAAAAATAAATCTTATTTCATGGATAAAATAATTAATCCATTGAATTACATGAAAATATTTTAAAATTTTATTCATACATCGTAACATTTTTAAACCCTTATTGTTTTAGACTCAAGATTTTCCTCTCTATAACCACTCAATATTATTGAGGAAAATATTTTTCTTCAAAAAATTCCATAAAATATTTTCATTCCAAATTTGAAATTTCTTCATCCACCTTTTACATTTTGATAAAAAACCTCTATTGATCATTATATCTTGGGAGATGTTAAAGTACCTTAATATCCTTATCCATTTCATTAATTATCAAATAGAGAAGTAAATTATCTTCAGATCTTATCCACTAATATGCTACAATTGGGTTTGCAGTCTCATTGAATGATGGAGGTTGTTGTCACATACAGTGATCTAACATTTCTCCTCCACTTTTTGAATCGGAATGCTCCATATGAGTATGTTTATTGTTCATAACCCATGTTATCTACCCAATATTTTTATAAGTTCATCACCACTAGTTGTACCTCTAATCCCAACATCATTATCTTGCATAAGATGAAATTTCCCAGAAGGGATACGTGCAGTTGTATGGTTTCCATTCCTTTCTCCATGTGAAATTTCTAAATAATGTAATACAAGAAATAAGGTTATGAATCGGGATGCATAATCTCAAACTATAAAAACACTTAATATGAACTAAAATTTAATGAATAACTGATCTAATAATTATAATCATGGTTTCATTGGGAACATATTTATTTTTAAATCTTTTATAATGGTTTGTAGTGAAAATGCGACTTATCCTAGGAATATACGTTAAGAGTTTCATACTAGGTGCCCACTAAGGCCCATTTCATGTACCAGGTTACCTAGACTCTAGTTTGGGACATCATGTTTGACTTGTTAGCCCTAGGTACATCAGTTCGAGAACCGATTGCACTTGTAGTATCTGGATAGGGTTGTATTTCTAGTAAAACCCATATAATCTATACATTATCAATATTATAGGAATTGGTAATATGACTATCCTAAATTTATATCTTATTTTTATATTCCATGATTTATTTTATCTAACTATAGTATATATGTTTTCTTCAAAATGTATTTTTAGTACCAAATTTAAAGACCCCAACCCCAGTAACCTGGATGCAGTGCATTACTTTATTACATTGACATATATATAAAACATGAATACTAAAGGATTTATTAGTTTAAATGTTTTGGAATCTATATTACATATATGAATAATAAATTTCAACATAAAATTAAATACAACATATTAACCCCATTGGAAGCACCCATAAACTCATAGTTTATTTCTATATTTCATTAATAATATAAATCTTCACATCATGGGGAAAAATGAAAAATAAGAAAGAGGTGATCATAGATTTTTAGTAAGGTTAATTAATATAGTATAAGAAATATAAAAATTAAGTCATGGTGAATGACTAAAAACACAATCCATTATAATATAAACTTGAGCATGATATGGCAAGAGTATAAACTTAATAAATAATTCCATAAAAATAAACACATGCGAATGAATATTAACCATGGATATTCTACTATTAAAATATTCACATGGATTACCAATTAATAATATCATAATGTGGGAATTAAAAATTCCAAACATCATAAACATATCACCAAGGCCTCTGCCAAGAAATCGAAAAATAAATGGTTAAGACCTCGGCCAAAATTCAGTTTTCTTTTCTCTCATTAGACCTACTGATGCATCAGGGGGATATAGAAGACCTTGCCAATCACTAACTAAGCCAAATTTATTTCACAAATAAATGGGTTTAATCATAAACCACATATAAAAATGACATGAAAATAACATTCCCCTACCTTTAAATAGAGTCACTAACCATTATGAGTAATATGGTTAATGGAATCAAGATAGCACATCCATAGACAAAATAATCATTAAGAATTCAATAAAATATTGTATATTATAATCATAAGATATAAATCTCAATAATGTATAATATTTAATAGAGTTAGTTAAATATATGAAAATACTATGATAAAATAATTGATAAATTTGAGAGAGTAATTCCATTTTCACTTTTAAATGATGATATCCTTTAGAAGAATATTGTGTATTTGTCATAATTTTTTAGTGTAAAACTAGAAATAAATATATATTTATTTTCAAGAAAAAGCTAGTAATTTTATAATAATAATGGTTTCATAAAATATATTATATCTGGTACATTAAAATGGGTAATAAGCTGGGAAGTTCCCTTAAATCTGGACTGCTTATCAGGAATAATTGAACAGGGAACCTTATGAAAGATAAATTTCCCATTAATAAATTTTGAATTGATATAGATACAAGATTTTATAATGTATAAATTGAATTTATAATAAGTTAAAAAATTATGTATTAATTCTTTTATTGAGTGAGATAGAATGTCCCGAATGAAAATGGAGGCTTGGGAGGAAACCCTTCCCTTATATCCGAATGTGTTTTGTACTGGACCATAATATCAGGGATAATAAATGTAATTCCATTAATTAATTAATTAAAAACCTTTTATAAACTTATTTTATCTAATATTATTTTATTAATTCCATTTATGTTCTTTTTTATGAGTTATAAAATATAATGTTATACTTTATGAGCATTCATTTACTTGGTTTTCATAATCAGTTTACGTGTATCTGAGTATGGATGTTCCTGTAAAATGGGAATAGATATCCAAAATTTAATTTATATGTTTTTCATGAAAATACATATAATAAAATTTTTATATAATTCATTTTTATTTTTGTGGTGAGAGTGATTCATTTGGGAAGACATCAACGATGATCATTTATATTTTTTTGGGAGATTTTTTATCATCACAAATTAGTATTGCATTATAAATTAACACAGTGTGCATATAATAGTTATAGATAATTATATAATATTTGATACATATATTATAATTTTTAATAATCATAAAATTGTTTTATGAAAATCCTTGTATGTGTTAATACAAAATGACAATGTATCGTCCATGATGTCAGTAAATTGACACATCATAGGCAACGTTTTCAAGTATAGAATAAAACATAGATAGAAAAAAAATTTATGGTAGATATTATATTAATAAGACATAATTCTATAATATAAATGATAATGGAGATATCATGTCTATTTGTATAGGTTAGTTGAGGGAAAGATAAGAAAATAGGATAAGTTTAAAAGAAAATAAAAGAAAATAATGACGATTTTTTCCTCTTGAATTCTCCTCCATGAGATTCTCTTTAATGGGATTGGTTTTGGTCTTTTAATGAGACTAAGGGATCATAGAATTCGGGAATGTTCTTGTGAATAGTATTGGGCATAAATTTGAAATGGTTGAAATCTTGGAATTTTTGAGGAGAATGGGTGGTGACTGTGGTATTATAATGGAAGAGAGGGGTTTTTATGGAATGTTTTATTCATTTGTTGAATATTTTGGAAGTATAAATAGTTTAAGATGTGTCATAAAATATATTAAAATAATAATCTATAGTTAGATATTATGATCTTAAATCATCCATACATCACCAATGACTAAATAATTCTTGTATTTAACATTTATCATAAATTATCATATATTACTATTCCAAAATTCATTTATTTTATAAAAATAACAAAAATTAACCCTACCATTTTTTAAATTTTTAAAATTAAAAAATGAACTACATTTTATTACAATAACATTATAAATATGATAAATTTAGTTTTTAATTAAAATCATCATTTACTCGAAAAATATAGATTTTAAAATTGTAACTAATTTTATTACACTATGAAAAATTAACTAGGGTATTAGAAAATCATAATATAAAAACCAAATATGAATATATTTTATTTACATCTATTTTATTTTAAATGATTTATCAATTATAAAATTGTAATGAATTATTTATTACTTAAAAAGATACCTACACTTAATTAATAATTTATAAAATATTTATTTCCTTATTTTGTGAAATAATAATTTCATAATTTCATTTATAATATGCCTAAATTTTATTTAAAATTTCATGGATGAGTTTACTATTCATTTTTTCCGCTTGATATTCATAAGGATCATATTACTACAATTATGGTCAAGTTACTCTTTCATTGGTATAGGATCCTTAACTTCTAGAAATACCTCTTATTTCATTCCAAATTTATTTGTAATGATTTTATTATGTTATCTAAGTGGTTTTATGTGATTTATAACATATGAATTTATAATAATAAAAGAAATTTCATTGATAGAATTTTGGGTCATTACACAATGTACCTTAATAAAAGTCATGTATAAGGTAACCATGTTTTTACTATGTTCCCTTAGACTAGAAGTTTAATAATATGGAACCCATCATCATCCAAGTTGTTGTGGACCTTAATTAATACATCACATTTACTATTTAATAACATCAATGAGAATATCCAAGAGAAAATATATGACTTGGCTATAGAATAAAAATTTCATCCATAATCGAGATGGGTATGAAATTATTCCATTTAATTTTTAATTAACATAATGGCAATGAGAATCATGCATTCCATAATATCAATAATCCTGCCACATTTTTTAACCAATTTCTATTTCAATTTTATTAAATATATTAGATGATTCACCCTGTCAAACATTAAGCTTGTCGTCAAGGACCAAGAGGTTTACCCACACCATTCTAATTCTATGAACATTCCATGGAATTTAAATAACATAGTCAAAGGGTCACTTTTTCACTAGTGAAGGATGAAACAGAATAATGTAATCTAACTATCCTCAAAAGGTATTTTGGGTTGAGGTTGTTCGCATCCAACCATTTAGGATGGTATCATGGATTGTCTAAATAATGTATTGGTGATTAATTTAATATATTTCACATTTAGGAGTAACACACATAGAGTCTAGCATGTTTCAAAACAACTTATTTTATAAATGATAGGAATTTAAGTAAAAATAATAGATACCACCATCCTCATTATTTAGAAGCTTTACTCATCCATTTTCAGGCATGTATTTGTTCTGAGTCAAGACAAATCAATGAAAAAACCAAACACCATTGAAATAGGGAATTTTATCTAACATGATAATAAATTGAAAATAGAGAATAAAAATTGTAAAATAATCAAAAGGAGATGTAGACTCACTGTTAGACATCCAAGGTAATCAACGATGCTTTAATAGGACCAAAAATGAGGGAGAAATCACAATGGGGATGGAGAGGGTGGAGATGGAACAAAGGAGAGTTGTTGGAGGAACACGAGGGGTGATTTTCGATGTAAAATAAAGTTAAGTAGTTATAGTAAATACTTTCATTTTTCTTCTATTATTAACCACTTGTTGTGGCCCCAAATTTTTTCAAACCATGCGCCAACCATGCAGTACTAATTTTTGAAGGTCACCCCTCCCACAGCTACGCACATGGTTTTTCAAATCATTTGCATCCCATGTACCCACCTCTTCAAAATTTTATAGTAATTATTCATAGTCATGAGGCATCTAGTTCATGGATAAACATGCCATGGGAAACCTATTATAGAACCATATAGTTTCTCCCAGTTGGCTGTATAGTTTTTAACAAGTCATGGGCCCCTACAAACTTTTCCCAAAAAATATTTTTTGAAGGCCGATGCTCCAAAAAATCATCATAAATAATATCAAACTTCATCGGAATTAAAATACATAAATAAACAATAATTATATGTGTAATAAATATTATAATTACGTTCTCAAATTTAGTTTATTATTTATCTCATAAACTAAAATAAAAGTTAAATCTCCCTTGGAATATTCAACCTGATCTGAAACATAGGTGGAAAAGTTTCGCAGAAACTGAACTTATCATCACAAAGAATCCTTGTGGGAAAAAAATCACTTCACCTACTTTTTTCATACATCCCCTCTGAAATTGTCTTTATGTGTTTCCCACACCCAATTCACCTACAATTATACTTTAAAAATGTTTTACCTAAGACACTAAAACATGATCTAATGTTTATATCCAAATGTGAAACAATAAGAGCATGCTTACTTGATCCCATCTTATCGTATAAATGGTAATATTATCATATATTTTTTAATTTGAACTAAATAACTTCTTACCATAAGTTGTAATTTTTAATATCAAATCCTGATCCATGGTACATCCCCTATCATAATTTCCTATTAAAAATTCCCTTATCATATAATGATGCCTATGGAATAATTCTTATCCAATGAGACTTGGTCAAAAAAATTACACTAATTTTTCAACCCTGATTATATCAAAAAGGTTGAGTCACAATCAACCATGGTCAGCTGTTCATGTCATATTATCCTTGAAAATCCCCAACTGACTATTACATAGCAATAATCTCCTCCAATTATGTTCCAAACATTGTTCATCACCTTACTACATCTATCCAAATAAGATAAATAAGTTCATGCCTTTACCTATTGACTATCATTAAATATAATGGCTTCATAATCCAATATATTAGAGAACCCATATTCCATATCCTCATTCCAAGGCATAACATGGTCAATTCAAGCATTCTCATTGTGGAATATACATGTATTATTGTGATATATTATCTATGAACTATGTCCCATGAAATAACATCATTATTCTATAGTACCAACCACAAAACTATCACGATCTAGCATCCATTGATCGTTATATGCTGCTCTGGGATTAATTCCCACATTTTTTACATCACATAAATCCAAAATCTGACCCATTCTAGAATTTGTTGAGCATTCTAGTGGTAAAATGATCAATTTAATCAAATGAATTAAATAGGAAAGATGAATATCCAATAACTGATCTCAAGATACTATAACCCTTCTCTAATGAGGGTTTATCCATCAAACAAGATGTTCATCTATTAATTTGGAAGACAACCTATGTTGTCCCTATATACATAGAATGATGTCAACATAGACAACATGATCTAAATTTAAGAAAGAGTAAACCAATATGAATTTTTTGGAAACCACTAAGAGGGACGTATATCTATCTTGTGGAAAACTATCTCAAAACAAGTTGTACTTTCTATGAAATAACTTTTGGTATCACCTCTCCTAAGGATTTTTGGCTAGGTCTCCACCATTGATATTTAATTATAAATGCATCAACTGATCCAATATTGATGAAAAAACATGAAACATATAGATTAAAATACAATATATTATTTGAAGGATTGATAAATTCATCTTAAATATAATTGTACAAAATTTCCTTCTAAAAAATCATCAAAGACTCTTCCAAACTCTCAGTTCTCTTCAACGGTTGGGTACTCAATGAACAAGCTCGCCATTATGATGTCATGAAATCATTGATGTGCAACTAACCCATCAACCAATTAGGTCATTTATTCCTCCCACGCATGAATATATAATCCTGAATTTGTTCAACCCCACACCTGATTATTAAATCTCATATTCATGACCAAGATTTAAAAACATGAGTTGATAATATCAGAAGCTTCTATAATTCATTCTGATCATCTCAATTTGATTCTTTATGGTCATATTCCATCTACATGTAAGGAAACACTATTTAAAACTAACATGTTTCTCCCTACCTCATGAGTGTAATATATTTCATTTTACTAAATTTGGGAACTAATCCCATTGAATGTGCTCCATCAGTACCAAACAGGGTTTCTAGACCAGGCAAATGAACTTATTCCAAGCACTAACCTAAAATGAGGGGAAACCATCCACTTATCATATCACTGAACAAGTTCACTCTTAGACATATGTGGGACTTTATCCCTAAGTCACATTCCCGCACACCATCATCATTAGAAATATAATCCAAAATAACTTAAATAAGTAGTGATATCACACCCGATATTTTTTAGAACATTATCCCATGATTTGGAAAACTCATACTTTTTAATATGGATCCAGGAGACATTTCACTCAACCAAAATTTATATCTAGGTCACTATACTATAGATATGACCATTAATATAGCCTTATTTAATTCGTGAAACATTCTCCAAGAAGTTCAAAAACAAAATATGTTATGTTTATATAAATCCTAATTTCTCAAATAGCATGTGGATTACCACATCACTTATTCACTTGAAGACAACTACCTATTACAACACATTCTACAATAAGATAAAAGCAATGGAACATGAACTATTATGTTGTAACATTAGATATCATATCCATTTATCAACTTAGAGACATGTTATCTATATGACTATTAACATGATGAAGAATCTCATGTCATAGTCCATTATAAAATAATTATGGTCTCACAACCATCCTAATGGATGACCATGCTGTAGGAATGTATAAACACTAAAAGGGAGTATTAAATGATGCTCACAATTTCTAATCGTATCAAAAAGTGCAAGTCTACCCAACTTAATCGGGTGTCATTCTTTAAAATAATTGTTCTACACAACTCAAAGGGCTCCGTAATGACCCCACTAGTCTGAACACAAAAAATAATATTCTACTGATGCTAATTTACATTATAGGGTTCTACCTAAACCTAGATAGCCACTTATGAAAGTATAAATAATCAACCCTATAACTAGGTTTTCCAAGAACATCACTTGGTATGTCATCATAATCGCTAATCACTCTATAAACGGACATGTCCAACTAGTACCTGCGGGTAACATCCACATTCCCATCAAAGGTAACATTTTAAGATAACCCTAACTCAAGGGTAGATTCTAATACACCACATTAATGTTTTGATTTAATCTATTACATTATTCCACATTTACTATAATTATTTCTATGGATCAATTATAAGAATGTCACGGACTAATCATAAAGGTAAACATGATTGATTCATTATTTATCCAATTCAAAAAGGAACAAAATCAAGTTATATCAGAATATATTTCAAGAACTATTTACCTACATTATTTAACTACAACAACTCATATCTTGGATTAATTAAATAACATTTTAGTACCAAGATATAAAGTAAAAAATCAATTAGGTTGTAATTGTCATTTTAATTAACTAACACCACATATAATAAATATCAAAAGAATGAAAAGGTGTTTTAGAAATTTTAAGTCACTATATTCTCTAGGATTCCCTTGTTAATATATATTTAACCCATATATGGGGTTTCTAACACATTATAATACAATTCAATAGTGTAACAATTCCCATATAGGGTTATGTATCATGAATATACAGAATAAGGCAAACTATGAGGATCTCATCATACTATCCCTGGTCCATCTAAGTGAAACCCAATAACAGTTATTTTACTAAATATTAATTAAACCCTTAGTGGATTTATCGAATAATAAACACTCCCCAAGGAACCTACTTTTGTCCTTTTTTGCATTTGGGATTGTAGTCATACAGGTCATCAAACCCAAATTATTGAGGTATATGACTTTATGTTTTCAAATAAAACATCATTTGGTTGAAACAATGTTTCCTACATGAATTACAATTAAATATAGATACATAAGTATTAAGGAATTGTTATATTAATCACCATAAAAATTTTATAAATATATATTCCTTTATTCTTTGTAATTTACATTCATCTAACTGCATACATATTTTTTCCTTCATTGTCAAAACATACCATGTTCATATATTTGATTATATGGATTATGATTCCCAATTTATAATGGATCAAATACTCTAGAAATTGTTGTTGGAACTAATTAAAGTAAAAATATATTTTTTTATCCCATGAAACTACTGTTTCATGGCTCATACATGCCATAATTATCTAATTAATGGGCCATCATAATGCTATATAAAAAACAACATTTATGTTGATGGAGAAACATTAATAGAAAACATATATCATAATTATAATAAAATTTGTTTTAATAGACTAATTAAAGATAAAAAACATGGAAATATACCATATAAGTATAGTATAGATGGTGGAATGGAAAATAATAACATAATCGTGGTGTGAAAATCATCAGGAATCATGAAATCAAAAATTCAATCTAGATTTCATTGCATATACATGTCATGTGAATATCTATGTTCTTGAAATGATTGATGTAGTCAAACATATTTTCCATACCATTATAAGGGTAAAAATAAAAAATTCACTCAGTAGTATAAATACACCAATCACTCATGGTGAAATATCAATCAGTTGTAGTAATAATCAGTATGAATATTAGTCCCACCGTAGGTAACTTAAGCTTCTCCATGTGTTGGTTTTCCATAACCTGATATAAACTATTTACCAAGTGATGTCACATTCTTATTCTCATATATACAAACCCATAAAGTATGAAGAAAGGAAAATAAATCAATGAAATAACTTTTTATTGTCTTAACCCATGATCGACTAAAATGGTTCCCAAGGATAGTTCTCCACATGACCTCAAATGAAACCCTTTATAAACAATAGGTTCTTAACTTGAAGCAAGCATATAGTGGTGGTACTATAGAAATACTATAACCTTAGGATCATTGATAAAACAATTTAGAACATAAATAATGAATAATGGATGAAAATGGATAATAGTGCAGTAGAAGATAATAACTAACAATCAATAATAAACAAATAAATAAACATGAATGAATATTATACAATGTACAATAATGTGCATACAGAGGATAATACATTAACGTTAAAAATGAAAAAAAAGTCTCTAAATGATATCACCATTATAATTATACACATTGATACAGTCATGTAACCCTATTCTTCGGTGTAAGTGAGTTACAAGACATAACATTAGCCTTGATCCTAAACTTGCACCCATGAAGTCATTTTGGGTTCCAAATGGAGGCATAAATATGTTTTGAGATAAAAATACCAGGCCAACATCAATGGTTTATAAATAAATATATTCTATGAATATGAAATAATGTAGTGTGATTGTATAATAAGTAAAATATTGAATAAATAAATGTAATAAATTGAATCATTGGTTTGTCATGGACGCCTGGTGGAACACACATGCTTCATCCTAAATCAAAATATCTCTTAGTATGTATCACCATGAACATGTAAATATAAATAATTGTTTATATTTATATATACAATATATATATAGAATCATATATATATATAGTACTAATCAGGGCCCTAGGCATAACTCATGTTTCCTTTCATAAAAAAAGAGTCTCATTGATTAATAAAAGACATCATTCCTAATGGTCATGCATACTAAGGGAAACCATGAACCAGGATCATGTATAATAATACATTGATAATTGATGCCTCAAAAAATATTTGAGGGGGTGTGAAATATTATGTCCCATAACATTTGTTTTCGGAAGTACCATGTCAATAATTTAATAATTAGAGGGTTTAAAATACATTGTACACAACACTAATGAAGTTATTTATGTAACATTCATGTATATTTAAACCCCACTTTCCCTAAGATCCATTATCCTTGGTATTTTCTAAATAGGAACCGAGTATCACTCAAGGCATAGTGTAACATCATTAATTTGTTACATTTATTTTTTAATAAACATCCACGTGAATATATATTCCAAAATATAATTCATAGAAAAGTAATAAACCTTATAATATATTCAAAGAAGTTATGAAATAATACAATTTCATTTATATTTGACATCAAGGCCATAGGAAACACTCATTCCTTGATTTAACTCATCAAGATACATTTTGATACAAAATTTCCATTTCAATTTAATTAAATAGATTATCGAATTGAAAATATAAAACATCAATAAAGTCATCAAGAAAAAATGGGTTTACCTAAACAATTCTAATTAAATAATGAATTCATCAAAATGCCATTGAATGTAATTAACACGAATTAGTTTTTGTTTAGTCACTAGTTATGGATGGTACAAAATCATGTTATCAAACTCTCCTCAAAATGTTATTCGGGTTGAGCTCTTTGGCCTCCAACATTATATGATGCTTTCATAGTATTTCTAAACAATTTATAGGTATTAAATTTAAGGTATTTCATGTATTAATAGTAGTGTATGAGAAGTAAAACATGAATCACAATGGAATATTTTATCAATTATATGGATTTAATGAAAAATCATATAGACCACCTACCTCATGCATAGGAGGATTAACTCATCTGTTATTGATCTTTGATTCATTCTAGATTGAGTGGAATCTATGAAACAACCAAATTTTCTACAAATAGAGAATATTATATCACATGAAAAATTCATAAAAAAGAGAATAATAAATAAAAAAAGAGGAAATTTGAGTCATAGACTCACCATTTCCCTTATAAATCACCTGATGATGCTAGAATTGGAATATGAATGAGGGAGAATTCACTGAGGAGGGGATGGAGAAGAATGTTTGTGGTATAGATACAAGAAGAATGTGACTGCTAATTTGGGGTAAAAAATTAAGGGATTTGGGGTAAAATCATAATTCTTTCCCTTTTAAGATAAACATGGTTTGGACATTCTTTTTGTCTTATTTTTCTCTAACCATGCATTGTTATTGTCTGATGTTCACCCCTCTTGCACAGCTAGTCGCACATTTTTTCAAACCGTGCATAGACCATGTTCCAACCTCTAAATCTTTTTGAAGGCCTTCTACACAGTCATGAAACCTTTGCATTATTGTTCTACATACCTTTTGATACCACTTATAGGGCTATATAGTTTCTCCTAGAGGGATGAACAATTTCTAACAAACCATTTTCCCTTCCATATTTTATTGAAAATAAGTTTTTAGATCCTAAAACTCCCAAAAATCATCCAAAATCATCTAACACCTCTCAAGACATAAACCATATAACAAGAAAATATAAGTGTTATAACTATAATAATTACATTATGAGTCTCAGTTTAAGATTTGGTCTGTCCACCAGATGAATATTTAAACAACTCAATGTTAATTGAAACCAGACTAAAACATGAGGCACTAAAATGTTAAAATTTGGGGATTTGTTTCACTCTGGATGACCTGAAACTACGTATATTATTTATCTAATTTGGCCCATTTTACCAATATGTGTGTCACATCTATGTGTTCTAGAACCACTGTTTTATGAAAATATTAGAATAGTGACATATCAAATCCATTCACCCTAATTATGTGTTCCATGCATGGTGTATTAGCTATTAAGGATCCTAAAACCGTTATTAATATACCATCCTTTTATAAAACTACCTCAATTTGTATGTGTTTTAATTATCATAAATATTACTTGTTATTATTAGTGATTGTAACATCCCCAAATGATAAAGGGTTAAATAACTAAATGATATGACTCATGTCAACAAGGTGCATCTTCCTTTTCGGAAGCCTTCCTGATTAGAACTCCATAGTTAAGCGTGCTTGGCCTGGAGTAGTGATCAAGATGGGTGACCTCCTGGGAAGTTCCCAGAGTGTGTGTGAGTGAGGACAAAACACACTAGAAAGGACATGTGTTGGTCTGTGGGGACTATCATATTAGTCAGATGACCCGTTCAGGCATGTGGGTGGACCCTAGGGTGGGCCCCACGTGTCTGCGGGGGCAACTAGTGGTACCTGTTGGGCCAGGACCCGACGACCATGTTAAGGAGGGGTGCTTATGCTGTCACCGGGGCTCGGTTGTCACATTTGGTATCAAAGGAGGAACCCAGCCTTAAGTGCGCGGTGCACTGCCTGGGTTGAGATGTAGGGCCCACAACGAGGGCGTTGTGCTCTAAAGGGGGGGGGGTGATTGTAACATCCCCAAATGATAAAGGGTTAAATGACTAAATGATATGACTCATGTCAACAAGGTGAACCTTCCTTTTCGGGAGCCTGCCTGATTAGAACTCCATAGTTAAGCGTGCTTGGCCTGGAGTAGTGATCAGGATGGGTGACCTCCTGGGAAGTTCCCAAGGTGTGTGTGAGTGAGGACAAAACACAGTGGAAAGGACATGTGATGGTCCGTGGTGACTATCATATTAGGCAGATGAACCGTTCAGGCATGTGGGTGGACCCTAGGGTGGGCCCCACGTGTCTGCGGGGGAAACTGGTGGTACCTAGTGGGCCAGGACCCGACGACCATGTTAAGGCGGGGTTCATGTGCTGTCACCGGGGCCCGGTTGTCACAATGATCATATTAAACTCCAATGGACACTTTTTCGTAAATATGAATACATTACCATAAATGGGTCTGCATATGTACCCCTGATATGGGATGTCAATTAGAGGCATCTACATTCTAAGGATTTGATTCCATAATCACTATAAACCCTTACACCATTATAGTGGAACCCATCATTCAAATCTGTTTAGTAGTAGTCCTCAACTTATATGTCCCATCACATCATCATTGATTCTAATTTATTGAGATACGATTTATATAACACCTAATCTAATTATTCATGTGGATCTATACCTTAGAATTCATACAATTATGCATTGTACTCATCTTTAGATAAGTGATTATATATCTCACCCTAAACCATTGAATGGTCCTCAACATGTGACCCTAAACTCAATGAGATGATGATCCAAGAATCATTTACTAAAACCAAATTTCCCAATTTTTTAATGAGTCTGATGGAAACATTGAACTCTCATCCATTAAAAATGAGGGATAACCTTTTCATCGCTTTCTCAATCGAGAATCTCCAAATTGTTTCCACCTCATAAGATTTCAAATTCAAGATCTATAATTCCATTGAAGAGTGTCTCTCCAATGATACTATTAGTGATGGTCACATAATTGGGTTGATCAGGATGTACATTTTTTTGGTTTTTTCTATATCAATAACTTTGGGCTATACAAATTCACATTGGGTCTATCTCATGTGAATTACTTTATAATACACCCCAAAATATTTTTTCAATGTTTTTTACCTAAAACACCAGTATTATGACCATAAATTATGTGTACCTAATCATATATGTGATGGAAATGGGATCTCATTTACATAGTGTTTAATTGTTCAAATTTCTACCTAGAATTTCTAACATTCAATTTAGTCAAAGCAATATAACATTAACCATATGCTCCAATGTCCCGCCTTTCATGACCATAATCATCCCAAGGAAATATACATGACACACTATATGTTAAAACCCAAAAAAGGGAGGTCTAGGGAAGAAAATTTGATTTTATACTCGGTGGACAAGCACCTTACACGATCTTGGAAAAATTGATCATATGAAATTGAAAAATCAGAGAACATATTAATTATAAAACATATAATGTTTCCCTAGTGGAAAATTTTATTTCAATACCACTAATATCCCAACATATGAAGCTTAGTCCTAAGTTAAGTTTATAAGATAAAAGACTCAAAACTTGTGAGGTCGAAAATATTTCCCTAGTAGAAGTCATGTTGTTCTCACTAGGCCCCATGGTCTGGGAAAAATTTAGATAAGTCATCCCTTATATCAAACCTATCATATCATTAAATATGATCATTGTGAAATTAATGAAGTTATAATTTAGGGTGATCAATCCTTTTTGAATATTGGAATCCTTATTCTAATTTTCCCCTTCAAATTCCTTTAAACATTTATTTAAATAATTTAACTAAGTGGACAAACTGTTGTGTTTTAGTGAATAAAATTATGCCGATTACCATCCCTGAGACATTCCATGATAGAAATATTTCCTCAAAATTGACTAAAATAAGTGTTATCATGATGTTAGTTATTCATATACCCCTTAGTGATTTCACCTAGTAGAAAATTATACATCCAAATAGATTAATGCTAATGAAAAATTATAGTAGTAAATAATATACCAATTCGTGATCCAATCCTCTAATGAAATCGTTTTTGAATCATGTTTTTGGAGACTTTGATTGGATTTTTTTACTTTTTAAATTAAATGTTCTAATAGATTTATGATGTCTTGATATTACATTCCTTTATTTCATAGGTTATTATTATAGTACAAATAAAACAAAAGAATAAACATTAAATAAAAAAATGAATCCCCATTAATTGATAAAAAATTATAGGTTCATCAATATATTGGAGCCTTTATTTATATAACGATACTTCAAAAAGTCACCTTTATAGAATCCTAATGTTTTTCAATATGTCTTGAGGACCCATAAATGCTATTATGGATCTCAATTATCCTCAAAGTTTTAACATCATTAACAGGATGCATAATTTCCACCTCATTAGTAACCCTTCTCCACTAAGTCCAGACTCACTCTGGGAGATTTTGATGATTATGTGGTTCCCCCTGGTTCCCTATATCACATGTTGAAGGTTTATTATATAGATAGGATTTTAATTAGTCATCCATTATTACTATAAGGCCACCCCAACATGGAGTAACTCTCACTGAAGCATCGTGACTAATAGTTTAGTACACTAATCATGTGTTTCTGCCTCTATAAGTGATTTATAGGTACCCACTTCTCAATATATTTCATCAAGGACCATAATTATTTTTTCATAAATAAATAAATAATAGAAACCCCAACAGACCATGTAGAAAAATTGATGGTTTTATTTGATAAATATGCCATCCTAGATCAGCTATGGGGGTCTTAAAAATTATCTTCTATGTATCCTCCCAAAGTACGTTGATGAGTATAACGATAGAATTAAAGAAACCAATCATCTAATTAATTTCACAATTATTATTGTGGTCAAATTTTGGGATTAGAACAATAAAATAAAGTTAATTGATGAAACAGATCATGTTAATTTCATCCAATTATGTTGGTGTTGTGAAATGGTAGACAATCATATACTTTAATTGTTGAGATGGTAAAGTGGAAAATTCTTAGGATAGAATTTTCACATGTGAAGAATGTAATATGAATGATATAAAAATATAAATTTTATTTTTTAAATAAAAACTTTACAAGAATTTAATGAGAATATTAACCCCTATTTATAGATGTGTTGGCCTATGTGGTTAGTTACACCTAGTATGGAAAACCCACAAAAGAATCCCCCCAACTGGTGCTTCCTTAATTTTGATGGTTGGAGAATTAACCATTTTTTCTGATATGATATTTGGATATCATAAAATTATTATCATTCCCCATCATAGCCTAACTATTCGGTTTTCCTTGAATAACCTTTGGGATGGTTTATTCCTTAATATGATTATAATGGGTCACCATATTTGTAAGCACACTAGAGGGAGGATAATGTATTATGTTACATAGACCCAATTCCTATAAAAAACATTTAGTAATGATTAAAGGTTCAATGTAATTTTCTTCAGAAATACATGATTTCTAAACAACTCCTTTGAAGATTGTTGAAGGGTTGATGGAATTTGACTTAAGGGTATCTAATTATGGTCGACCTACTTCAATTATGGGTTAACATTCTTATTATATTTGGATTCCAGGATTCCATTCATAGTGTGAAGAGTCTATAAAATAGTAATGACACAATCTATAAGAAAATAAGTCATTAGTTATTATATAAATTCAAAATTATTTTCAGTTTTTATACTTGTATCTTTTTCTTATCCTTCAATGACAAGATTAAGCCATCAATTCAATTTTGGTATGTTTCACACCATAGAATGAGCCTCATCAGTTGAGATGAGAATGTAACATGAGGCACTATTATCAATGTTTTCATACCTTTCTCCATATCCCTTAAGAGAATAAAGACAAGAAATATTTTGTAGTTGATAAATACATAACATCAACATCCAAATATACACATATACACATTTATATACTAAAGAAATCAATGATGTATTTGAAAAAAACCATGATAAAATATGTTTTCATACAGTAAATATCCTTTAATAGATTTTTGATTTAAAATAATGTAAGGCTTGTTCATGCCTCCAAAAACACTGTTATTGGAAGGGTAAAGTCGGAGATTCCACCCTTCATTTCTTCCTACATGATTCATTGGTCTGAGAAAAATTCATCTAACTCATGAGGAGATAATATCTCTAAATATATGTGACTTCCATCCATCTTATTCCCTGGGGACTCTATTAGAAGTAACTTTGATCCCACCATTTTCTAATTGAGGAGATTAATCATGTTAAAAATGGTTCCTTCTTATAAATAATTATTCACTTATAAGACATAAATCTTTTAAGTTGATATATTTTTTAATTTTTTTTAATTGAATAGGAGACTAATCCTTCGTTGATACCCTATTTCATCAAATCCATTAAAAACCTCATTGAGGAGATGTCACTCTCAGTAGCATAGATGAGCATCTCTAGATCTTGGATGCATTTTCCTTCTCTATAGGGTTGTTATTTTAATTTAAATGTTGGGATTCCCATATATCCTCAAGTTCAGTATTGTAACAACTACCTAGAGGATCACCAATAAATCCATAATGTTGGTGTAAGAGAGACCATTATACCAAAATTGGTCAGCCTCATGGAATACATAGTCTGAGGACACCTTAGATAATCTTAAAGAAGACCCAATATCCTTTGATTTGATTTTTTATAGTTCTCTTCTCCTTATATGGATTCTAGTCAATTTGGTTTTTGTTCTCTTATTAAATATTATTATAAGAGAATATCCACCCATCCTTAGGTTTTATCAGAACCACAATTATAATTCACTACATAGATTGTAGATCAAGATGGCCTCATGAATGTAAGTCTTTATCAGTTTCACTCTCTTAGTAAGAAATCATGATCTATTGTCCCATAATTGGAGTCACTGTAGTGAAAACCTTAGGGATGAAGCCCACTATAATTCATTTAGGGTATGAAGAAATCCTAGTGTTGAAATATATTAGGGTAAAACCAATATATTCACTCAAAGGAGGAAATTTGATTTCAAATTGGTTTGTTTATTGGTACATCATCAAACAATGTTTTTCTTCCACCATCGAATGTGTCTCTATGTGAGTTTATATTTGAAATTACACAATAATCTTTCATAAGCACATAAATTGCCTTACACACCAATATATATTAGAATACTCCCATATGATCTCTTTATCTACTCATGTCTTTAAAAGGATGCCTCTTAGAGACATTATATATGAATATGATTCATAAATTCCAAGACCATTATAAATAATTTTCCAAGTGTGAGGATCATCATAGGGAATGATATTGAAATTAGAGGTTAAAATCAAAACCATTTATGTTTATCTATACTTCAGGGACAACGGCCATATATTAGTGACATCTTTAATAAAGGGGAATAATAAATATTTAGGGATGTTGGATTAATTTTGGAGTGAATATGAATTAAAAAACTTTTTCATCCATCCTCATAACTCCTAAAATTTTCCTTAAATATAGATTTTGGTTTTCCCTATTTAAATATGAAATAATAACTGATTAATATTTTTCAGTATTAGTACTACAAATCACATGGAATCCCCTTGTAAATATGTGTCCACCATAAAATATGAACTCAAATTAACAATATTTTAAGATTTTTAAATGGAAGTTGAAAAGATCTCATCTATATCACTAAAAACCCCATAATTCATGTAAGAGTATAGATATTAGGGTTAACCATGTAACCCCACTATTTGTGTCATCCATATACAAGTACCATCTAATACTTTCTCATGATTCCATACTTTTATATTGACAGTAACTTTAATGATTTCATGAAACATATCCCTTTACAACGTGGTTATAATAAGGTCTTCATCAATAATTCAAAATAGATATCACCCCACCCATGAAATTGGTCCTTTTTAATACATAGATTTTCATTTACATGGTACAAATAGAGGATCTTATAATGTTTTGTTTCATGGAATTAAGGTGGATAATACAAGAAAAAAATATTATTTTAATCCAAATTAATGGATTCATCATAGGTTCATCCTATGTAAATTTATAACATCAAAAAATTTAAGTGCATACATCAATGTAAATGGTGAGGGCCAGTAAGGGTAATCAAGGGAAATCGTTTACAATTGATCATGAGAAATATCAATAAGAAGTTTTGGAATATAATAAATCCATGAGAAAATAAAAAAATAAGAGTATTATAGAAAAATTAACTTGTATCATAACTTGTAAATGTGGATACATCATTTCTGTGAGTCATTCATAAACATATAAAAAGGCTTTTCCACCGAGATGTTGTAAAAATTAACATGGTCACTCATCAAGGTATTGTAAAACTTATCATTTATAATGATTAAATTATTTACCCAATTAGTTGGATTGATATTAAGGAACTTCATTAATATGTATTAATTAATGTGATACAAATATATTATTATTAAAAAATTTCTTAAATAAACCATTGAGAATAAAATAAATGAGTTTCTTATCAAAATCTGAGGGTTCTAAAAAGTTCTCAATTAACCGGATCATTATATCATTTTTAACCCAAGAAAAGGGCATGTAGGTTTTATGGATCTCAAAAATATAATATAATAAATCATTTAATCATAATTTTTTACACCCATGGGAAATAAGTGGATTGGTAATTCATTAAAACAAAATTAAATAAAATATCATGAGGAGAAGAGAAAAATATTGGGAAGTGAAATCTACAGTGTAACAGGTATAAAACGTTGTTTTAGATAAGTGTAAAATGAGTGGGGATATAGATCTAACATTCATAAAATAATTTCAACACATGAAAGGGATAAAATAAATTTGGTTCAATAACATATTTTGGAAATTATAAATACATACCACATAAATATCAAACTCAAATTGAAATTAGAAGTGGATATTTCCCTTAACTTGAACAGTAGTTCCTAAAAAATAAGGATTCAGATCATGGCGGATTGAGGACACCTTGGGATGAATCCATCGCAGGTAAAGATATAATATATTCTTTAATGAATAATTTTTATTGAATTTAAATGGAGAAATAGGTGGTTATTTGTAGCAATAGTGGGGATTTGATTATTAATGTCTAAATTTTGGCCTTGGAAACAAAGATAGCAGTAAATGAAAAGCCATGAAAATTCCTTGGTTTTTCGCATGGCATTTGAAAGATGGGAATAAATTTATATTATTTTAATCCAAAATATTAATCTATAATTTTATATTACTCATTTCAGTAAGGAAAATTTATGTTTTCAGAAAACATCAATTTTATAATTAATGTTTCCATTTTAGAATTCCGAAACTAAATTTTATATCTGGAATATAATTAAAATATATTAAAATACATGTTATTAAAATAAATAACATATTATAAGTCATGTATTGAGGTTAATTATTTATTACATCATGATTCTATAATTATAATGTCATTAAACATACCAAAAAACTCAAATTGTTTTTTAATATTCATGAAATAATAAATTATTTTATAAAATATTCATAAATTTACAATAAGATGATATCGACATGATTATTTCAAAAAAAATTATTTTCTAAAAACAAATTATGTAAATAGGAGAATATATCTTTTCAATATAAAAATATATATTTATTAAATCTAATAGAAGACTGAAAATTCATATTAATATTTTTAACACTTGAAAATAAATTATCTTATCATTTATTGTTAAATAAGTGTGTTTTAAAAATAATATTTTATTAAAATAAACAATATTAAAAATATAAATTTTTATTATAAATATTTATAAATTATTTAGAAAGTAAAATTTCTATCTGAAAAATAATTTTATAAATATTATTCAAAATTTAATTAAGAAAAGTTGTTCTTAAAATAGAATTCATGGAAGAACACTTTATTTGTACAATGAAATGATAATTTATGTAACTAGGTCCAAGAAACATAACCACATATTACACCTGCATACAGTCTAAGAGTATGTTATGAAATGGTGGCAGTTTCATAGAGTACCTTGGCTAACATCGACCAAGATTTAATATCAGCTATCTCCAAATTCACATGGAGGAAATTTTGTTCAATCATAACATATTGATTCTTGGCTTAGTCTTTGTCAAGGGATAACCCCAGTGATGATAACTCCCTCAAATGTTTTGAAATATGTACTTCAAATGGAATGAATCTACTCGTTTTGGTGATCAAATATTATTTCTATACCAATGTTACTTTGTCAAAATTTTGCTTATAAAATCTAATGATAATGTTAGTATTATCATCAAGAGTATTGTTCCCAAAGGTAATATTGACCAATAGTCATAATTAACCAATGATCAATAAAACAGTCAAATCAAAATGGTCAACTTTCTTTTTAAATTCATATCATTTAAAAAATATATTTTTCTTGAATAAAAAATACCATAAAACACATTTTATTAGGATACAAATATAATTAAAAAGGTATGGGTTTTTACATTCTTCACCCCTTATGAAATTTCATTCTCTAATTCTCAACTCATTCCATCAGTTAAGAAAAGGTGTGCATAATTATGCCTCATATTTTCCTCTTGATTCCTTGTTTTTTATTCATTAAATAGAAATATAGCTACAACATTTATAAGAGACATTCAAAAACATTTCATCATGTTTTTTCACTGTATCCAAGAAAAAGGTGAATTTTTTTAGGAGGAGAAATAAATTTTGAGAGGTAAAATCAGCAGCGTAAATGGTGTAAAAGACTGTTTCAAAATACAGAAAAAGAAGAATGGACATGTGTCTCCCATTAAAAAAATACTCTTCATATAGTAAAGGGACAAAATAAATTGGATAGAATAATATTTTTTCAAATTTTAAAGGCAAACAATAAAAGGGGATACTAAAATGGAAATGAGAAGTAGAGATTTACCTTACCATAAAAAGTTGTTACTAAACCATGATAATGGGTAACATGGGGGATGTAATGACCCAATATTTTGAATAAATATTTTTTCCTAATTTTGTGTGTCATTTTATTTTTTATGCTCAACAAAATTGTTTCATTTGATAACATTAGTATAATTAAAATGAGACCGTTGGGTTTTGACTGTTATATGACCATTGGTCAATATGACCGCTAGAACTAAATGTTTCGATTATTGTCTCTAAATATAAGTGATCTTGGTTAATTAATATATAAAGAAGATTCGATGGCCTCACCCAGTAGTCATGGACCGATCGAAGCTCATCTAAGAAAACTTGGGAAGGAGGTAGCACCACTGGGCTTTTCTTTGGACCAAACCCAAGCCGAACTTCATCTTGTGAAGATAGAATGAAATTTCCTTCGCGAGAAGTTCAAACTGATAGAAATTACTACTTGTGCGATGTTGGCCGAGCCTCCCTCGGATTCTCTCACCTTAGAACACCTTACACTTAGGTCCTGGTGTGATAAGGGGCTATGCAAGGAGACCGTAACTGCCTTGTGTAATCCATTGTTTTAAATAAAAATGTTGATTTCTTCTTATGATGACGTTTATGAATTTACAGATGTCCAGATAAATATAGTATGCATATTTTTGGATAATTTTAGAGAATGGATATTTTAAAAAAATGTTTATGTGAAACTTAAATAATTAAAAATGTGTAATTATTTTCAAATAATGGTCTTCTACAATTATGTTTAGTATGAAATATAGAGTCTAATAAGATCAACATAATTTTTGATGAATAGTAAATTATGAATAGTGATTTTATGCTTAGGATTAGTAATGTGACTAAATGGATTAGTAAACTCATTTAAAGAAAGTAATAATATAATCAAGGCACCTTGATTAAGTAATGTGATTCAATAAAATGGTTAAATAATGGTTTCATAAATTATTAGTCAAGTATTAGTTTTTTCAAGTGAATATTGTTTTTTAATTAAAAATTAAATTAAAAATATTAGGAAAATTATTTTTATAAAATGGATTTCATTTTTGAACTCAGAGCATCGATATTATGTTAAGGTAATTTTTGGGGATTTTCTAAAAAAATGAATTTTTGGTGAATAGTATATTTATAAAAAAATTAAATTAAAAATATTTAGAAAATTATTTTTATAAAATGGAGTTCATTTTTGAAATCAGAGCATCGATATTTGTTTAAGGTGAAATTTTGGGATTTTCTGAGAGTTTAATTTTCAATGAATAGTGAAAATACAGTTTATAAGTTACAGGTGTTTAATGACATCATTAAATGATGTATTAAGTATGTAATCAATATGGTCTACTTATGAATAGTATGATAAGGTATTATGTGTCCCATGTGGCCAATACCATGGGAAAATACCATGGGAAAGCCCATGGTTTTTTCAAAACCACCTATGAGGTGTCCCTTGCCATTAATGCCTTGTCCCCTCACTTTCCCTATAAATACCAAGCCATCCTCTCATCCATTCGACTCCCAACACTCCCCCAACAAAGATCCAGTCTCATTACCTCTCATGGAGTCCTCCCAAGGTTCCCCAAGCTCTCAAGGTCCCAACCATTGACCTTTAAGAGTTACGTTTTTAGGTAAGGGATCCTACCTCTCTCTTTCTTTTCAAGTAATCTCTTTATGTCATTTCTTTTATTCTCCATGCTATTATGTTAGAGGATGTTATTTTATATTCCTATTAATTCCATTTTCATGTTCATATGATGAGATACCCCCTATTTATCTCATCAATTCAATTTAAGAATGCTTAAGTGGTGCCGTTAGGCTGCCGAATGTTTAAGGGATTCATTCACCTTTCTCATTTTTCAAAGTTCTACTTTCATGTCAAGTCTTTCAAGATCCTTTTTATTATGTTGGGGTATGATATATATATCTATAGTACTTATATTTTATGTTCATATGATGAGATACCCTATTTTATCTCGTCAATTCATTTTTGTTAATGTTTAAGTGGCGCCGTTAGGCTGTTGAATTTTTTAGGGATTCCTTTACCTTTCTCATTTTTCAAAGTTATAATTTCATGTCAAGTCTTTCAAGTTCCTATTTATAATGTTGGGGTATGATATCTATATCTATCATACTGATATTTTATGTTCATATTATTAGAGACCCTTTTTGAACATTTCAATTCATTTTTGTTGATGTTTAAGTGGCGTCATTAGGCTGCAGAATTATTAAGGGATTCATTCACCTTTCTCATTTTTCAAAGTTCTACTTTCACGTCAAGTCTTCCAAGTTCCTTTTTTTTATGTTGGGGTATGATCTCTATATCTATCATATAGATCTTTTATTTTCTTATGATTAGAGACCCTATTTGATCTCTTCAATTCATTCTTTTGATTTTTAAGTGACGCTGTTAGGCTGCCGAATTTTCATAATAGAAATCTTATTTTTGTTTTCCTTTCATGTTATTTATTTAATAGGGAATATCTTTACAATTTCATTACCATATTATTAAATACTTTATATTCAGTCCCCCTAATGTTTTATGGATCATTTTTTAGTGGGTGACCCATGTCCCCTCTCTTTTCAATGTTTTCTAAAACCTCATAACATAGCCGTTATGCTGTAGAATTTCTGTCTCAAAATGTCTCTATATTATTTTCGAATTCATTTATTTTATTAAGTGGATTATAAAAGTTCATTATTCTAAATGTCTATTCACATATATACCAAAACTTTCAATTTTAATTCTTGGGATTTACACACATGTGACCCGCTTTCACTTTCTGTGGGTTTAAAGTGACATAAAGATCATGTCTTTAATTAGTTTTTAAAATATTATGATTATGAAATAAAACCCATTTCTTTTTTGCTATATGGGTTGTTTATGAAATTATTGATGATGATATATGTGGTTCACATGATTATAAAGAAAAATTAAGGGTTTTCCCAGATAGCACTCCAATGCATTGGGTAAAGACTTCATCTCTAGAGATGATCATTTTTAACGATGCCTTGGTGAGTAAACTTTGTAATTTTTAATGACACCTTGGGGATGGACCATGGTGAAATGGAAATGATTGTCAATATTAAATGTTGTACCCACATCTTCAAGTTATGAAATACGTTATTTTTATTATGATATGCCTCATTATTTCTTTCTCATGCCTTAAAGTTCATTTTCATGAAATTGTTGATGTATCTCAAGTTCACATGTTAAGTGTTTCCCCTTGTTTCCCTTACTAGGCCTTATGCTCACCCTTTCTTTTTATGTATTTCCCCAGGTTATGAGATGAAGTAATGAACTTAGGATGAACATATGGTGAATCCTTTCAAGTGTTTAAAAAGAATGTTTTATGTTTTCATGTTTTAAGTTCCTGGTTTCCATGACACTAAACCTTAAAGATCCTCGGTTTTGTAAAATGTAATGAAAATTTATGTGATAAAAAGGTGGGATTCCATAGTTGGTATCAAAGGATGGTTTAACTATTTGTGGAAATTAGTATATGAAAACTCTAGGAAGAACCCTATAGAAAATTTTAAATATAATAAATCTTCCTGGTATTTTGGTGAGTATTGAGTAAGGGATTTCCTAGAAAATACATCCATGTCTGGATATGAGCAGTTACAGGTGGCTCTGGCCCAGATGTATATTGTGGTAAAATCCAAAAACACCACTTTGAGTGAGACTTGAACGGGAACTTGTACACTACAATAGGCCTTTCTGCACTCTTTGTTACGACACTCCCGGGAGATATGCTTTGGTAAATTAATAAGATTAGTATGAACCATTATTAAAGGAACAAAATAAAATAAAATAAAGATGCATATACGAATATATGATCATAGATAACCTAGATTGGAACCTGGGGGATCACAAGTTAGGGTATACTTTCATTCTACAGGTTTATCCTTCTATTCTTAAAGTTTCATTTTTATTATTATTGGATAAGTATTTAAGCCCCCTAATTATACGTTCTTTTCTTAGTTAATGGCGGGAAATGAAAGAGCATGTACCGAAAACCAATGTGATAGGAAATGTGATGATTGCCCTATTAATGTGACAGAGATAATGAAAGATCTAGTTGAACATATTGTGATTATGCCAAACCAGCTATGAAAAATCCCAATTAATAATTATTACCTAGTTTAATGCCCAAATTCATTAAGGAAGAAGAAGACAAAGTCTCAAGGATTTTCATCTGATAAAGTTGATAATGGAAAGAAGACCCAATTTCCTTTTTGAAAAAAGTGTTGGAAGAGGATCCATGGAGAATGTCACAAAGGAACTGGTAGATGTTTTAGGTGTGAGAAGATAGGGCATAAAGTAGCCAATTGATTTAAAAAAATGGATAATGTGATGAATAGAGATAAGGTTCGATCTAATGTACCTTATACATTTAGATGTCGTAAATGTGGAGAAGTTAAACATTATCCAAGGAAATGCTCTCTTGGAATGGGTGTGAAGCATGATGAGAATCAACCATTTTTAAGGACAAGGGAACAATGCAAGTCCTATACTGAGATGGATCATGATGTCTGAAGTACATGTAACTTCTTCGCAATAATTGTCTATGTCATGTTGTATTTTAGTTCGTGCTCTATGAGCATATATTTTATGTTTTCAAAGATCATCGAGTCACTACCTAAGATTATTTTATATTATTATTGAATTCATATATTGTTATGTACCACATGTTGATGTAGTGAAGCTGTTCTTATTAAAAAAATAGTGATTAGGGGATTAAAAGATTTTGGAAGACGTTCACTATTTTGGGAACCCTATTTGATCGAGGTAACTAGATTACTACAGTATTTTCTTTGAGGAGTAAATGTTGACTTATATTTTAAAGAATTGATTAATTTAAGGCAGACATATAGTAATTTAGGTTACATATGGAAATTATTTACCTATATTGGGGAAAATGTGATTACGTTAGTTACGTTTTTTATAAGATGATAAGAGTGGTTTATGTTGTTTGAAGATGAACGATAAAGTCTATCTTGGAAGACTATGTTTTGAGATCATTCTAATAATTGGGTTTCAATATTAGTTGGGTTTATTTTGAATAATTTTTTGCAAAATTATTTATGGAATGGTCTGTGATGAACATTGGGTAGTACCATGGAACTTTGAAGATTTAAAAGTAGTTTCCCTTCCTATGGGATTCGTTCTTATTGAAGAGTTGTTTTATCTTACCCTTTCTGTTTTTGGGATAATGTTTAAAGATAGAAGAAATTGATAGTAAATCTTTTGTGGATTATGTGACTCTCATGAAGTTGATTCTTGTGTTTTGATGAGACCAAGTGTTTTTGAATTCGTATCATTTGGAGAAAAGACTAGTTTTGGTAGAAACTTATTAAAGGATGAAACTATACATGAAGGTATGTATATTTCCTTATGTTTTTGTTCTTTGTAGTAAATAAATTACTCAAAATTATGAAAAGGAACGTAAAACAAATGTTGTTGGTTTACATTTCCTACTAGGTAGTCAAAGATCATTTACACACATCATAAGTTTGGGATTTTTTCATTGCTAACTTTCTCCTAATAATGTCTTCTATCACCCTCCCTCAGAACTTAAACCTTTATTTTCTCCTCCATGTCCATTTTTTCCTACATGGAATCCTAGTGTGGGTTAACTCGGGTGACCTTTGTACTTCCCTTTCATTCTTTTAAAGTAATATTTTTACTAACTCCTTTTCTGATGTGGGACTTTCAATTTGATTTCAATACCCATATTAAAAATTAAGAGAACTCAATTTCTTAAGGGGGAAGATTGTAACGACCCTAAATTTTGAATAAATATTTTTCCCTAATTTTGTGTGTTATTTTATTTTTTATACTCAACAAAACTTTTTCATTTGGTAACATGAGTATAATTAAAATGAGACCGTTGGGTTTTGACTGTTATATGATCATTGGTCAATATGACTGCTGGAAACTAAACGTTTCGATTATTGTCACTAAATACAAGTGATCTTGGTTAATTAATATAGAAATAATATTCGATGGCCTCACCCAATAGTCTTGGACTGATCGAAGCCCATCTAACAGAACGTGGGAAGGAGGTAGAACCACTGGTCTTTGCTCTAGACCAAACCCATGAAGAACATCATCGTGTGAAGCTCGAATGGAATCACCTTCATGAGAAGTTCAAACTGATAGAAATTACTAATCATGCAATGTTGGCTGAGCCTCCCCCAGATTCTCTCACCTTAGCACACCTTACACTTAGGTCCTATGATGGTGTGATAAGGGGCTATGTAAGAAGATGGTAACTGCCTTGTGTAATCCATTATTTTAAATAAAAATTTTAATTTATTTTTATGATGATGTTTATGAATCTTTAAATGTCTGGATAAATATATTATGCATATTTTTGATGAATTTTAGAGAAAGGATATTTTAAAAAAAATGTTTTTGTATATCTTAAATAATTAAAAATGTGTAATGATTTTCAAAAAATGGTCTTTTACAATTATGTTCAGTACGAAATTTAGAGTATAATAAGATCAATGTAATTTTTGATTAATAGTAAATTATTAATAGTGATTTTATTATTAGGATTAGTAATGTGACAAAATGGATTATTAATCTCACATAAAAAAGTAATAATATAATCTAGGAACCTTGATTAAGTAATGTGATTCAATAAAATGGTTAAATAACGGTATCATAAATTATTAGTCAAGTATTATTTTTTTCGAGTGAATAGTTTTTTTAAATAAAAATTAAATTAAAAATATTTAGAAAATTATTTTTATAAAATGGATTTCATTTTTGAACTCAGAGCATCGATATTATGCTAAGGTAATTTTTGCGGATTTTTCTAAAAAATGAATTTTAAGTGAATATTGTATTTATTTAAAAATTAAATTAAATATATTGATTTTTTTTTTTATAAAATGGAGTTAATTTTTGAAATCATAGCATCGATATTTGGATAAGGTGAAATTTTGGGAGTTTTCAGAGAATGTTGATTTTTTGATGAATAGTGAAAATACATTTTTTAAGTTACGGGTGTTTAATGAGATCATTAAATGATGTATTAAGTATGTAATCAATATGGTCGACTTATGAATATTAATATAAGGTATTATTTGTCCCATGTGGCCAATACCATGGGCAAATACCATGGGCAAGTCCATGGTTTTTCCAAAACTACCAATGAGGTGTCCCTTGGCCATTAATTCCTTGTCCCCTCACTTTCCCTATAAATACCAAGACATCCTCTCATCCATTGGACTCCCAACTCTCCCCCAAAGAAGCTTTGGTCTCATTACCTTCCAAGGAGTCCTCCCATGGTTCCCCCAATCCCTCAAGGTCTCATCCTTTGAGTTTTAAGAGTTACATTTTAAGCTAAGGGATCCTACCTCTCACTTTCTTTTCAAGTAATCTCTTTTATGTCATTTCGTTTATGCTCAATGATCTTATGTGGGAGGATATTCTTCTATATTCCTATTACTTCCCTTTTCATGTTCATATGATTAAATATCCCCTTTTTCTCTCATCAATTCATTTTAAGAATGTTTAAGTGGCACCGTTATTCTGCTGAATTTTTAAGGGATTCGTTCACCTTTCTCATTTTTCAAAGTTCTACATTCATGTCATGTATTTAAAGTTACTTTTTATTATGTTGGGGTATTATCTCTATATCTATCATACTGAACCTTTATTTTCATATGATGAGAGACCCTATTTTATCTCTTCAATTCATTTTTGTTTAATTTTAAGTGGCGCCGTTAGGCTGCCGAATTTTTAAGGGATTCGTTCACCTTTCTCATTTTTCAATGTTCTACATTCATGTCAAGTGTTTCAAGTTTCTTCTTATTATGCTGGGTTATGATATCTATTTCTATCATACTTATATTTTATGTTCATATGATTAGAGACCCTTTTTGATCTCGTTAATTCATTTTTGTTGAAGTTTAAGTGGCGCCGTTAGGCTGCCGAATTTTTAAGGGATTCGTTCACCTTTCTCATTTATCAAAGTTCTACTTTCATGTCATGTCATTCAAGTTATTTTTTATTATTTTGGGGAATTATATCAATATCTATCATACTGATATTTTATTTTCATATGATGAGAGACCCTATTTGATCTCGTCAATTCATTTTTTTGAAGTTTAAGTGACGCCGTTAGCCTGCCGAATTTTCATAAGAGAAATCTTATTTTTGTCTTCCTTTCATGTTATTCATTTCATATGGTATATCTTTCAAAATTCATTAACATGTTCTTAAATACTTTATATTCTATCTCCATACTATTTTATGTATCATTTATGAGTGGGTGACCCATGTACCCTCTCTTTTTCAATGTTTTCTAAAACCTCATAACATAGTAGTTATGCTGCAGAATTTCCGTCTCAAAATGTCTCTCTCTTATTCTAAAATTCATTTATTTTATTAAGTGGATACTCAAAGCTCGTTATTCTAAAGGGGTATTCACATATATACCAAAATATTCTTTTTTAAAGTCTGGGATTTACATACATGAGACCCAATTTCCCTTTCTTTGGGTTTAAAGTGATATAAAGAGCATGTCTTTAAAGTAGTTTTTATAACGTTATGATTATGAAATGAAACCCATTTCTTTTATTCTATATGGGTTGTTTATGAAATTATTGATGATGATATATTTGTATCACATGGTAATAAAGAAAAATTAATGGTGTGCCTTGATAGATCTCTAATGCATTGGGTAAAGACTTAATCTCTAGGGATGACAGTTTTTAACGACGCCTTGGTGAATAACCTTGGAAATTTTTAATGACATCTTGGGGATGGACCTTGGTGAAATGGAAATGATTTTCAATATTAAATGTTTTAACCACATCTTCAAGTTATGAAATACATTATTTTTACTATGATATTCCTCAGGATTTTTTTCTCATGCGTTATTGTTCTTTTTCATGACATTGTTGATGTAACTCAAGTTCACATGTTAAATGTTTCCCCCTGTTTCCCTTACTGGGCCTTCTGCTCACCCTTTATTTTTATGTATGTCCCCAGGTTATGAGATGAAGTAATGAACATAGTATGAACATAAGGAGAGGCCTTTCAAGTGTTTAAGAATAATTTTTTATGTCTTCATGTTTTAAGTTCCTGATTTCCAAGACACTAAACCTTAAAGATCCTCTATTTTGTAAAATATAATGAATGATTATGTGAGAAAAAGGTGGGATGCCATAGGGGACTGAGGACACAAATATATGGATCCTTTTGAGTTAAATATATCATAAATTTTTAAATGAAGTATTTTTAGAGAAATTAAATGGAGAATTGGGTGTGTATTGATAGCAAAAGTGGGTGATTTGTTTATTAATTCCTAAATTTAGACCATGGACACTGAGTTAGTGGAAAATGAAAAAGCATGGGATTACCCATGGTATAAGAGACATGGGAGAAATTTGATGTTTTTTTAAACCAAAATAGTTAGGAATCAATAGATATTACTTTTTTTGGCCAGGAAAATTAATGTTTTCAAAAAGTAAAATTTTTTACGTTAAAGTATCTATTGTAAAATTTGGAAAGTATATTATATATTTCAATATTGATTAAAATCTATTAAAATACATGATACTAATATAATGTTATATGTACCTGATTGGGTTTAATTATTTAATACATCATTATGAAATAATTAAGATGTCATTAAACATACAAAAAAGTAAAATTGTATTTTTACTATTCATGAAAAAATGAAGTAAATTACTAATTTCTCATAAATTCATCCTACAAAATTTTCAACCTTTATATTTAATTTTTTTTATCATAATAATTCTATAAATATGATAACTTAACATTCAAATATAAAAATCATTATTAATTAAAAATAATTGCAGATTGATAATTCTTACTCAAATTTCAAACACATGAAAAAAATATTTATTTATTTAATTTTAAATAGGAATTTTTTAATCATACTATTTAATTAAAATATTAAATACTCATAATATATTAGCTTATTAAAAATATTTATATCATTTCAGGAATGTACAATTTCAATTCAAAAAATCAACATTTATCAAATACTGTCTAAATTTTATTAAGTTAAACCGTTCTTAAAATAGAATTGTTAGAAAACTCATTTATTTATACATTATAATTAAACTTTATATAACTTTTTCATTTACACATAACCCCTTATTACAACTGAATTAACCCTAAGAGTAAGGTGTGAAATGTGGGTTGTTTTGTGGGGTGCCTTGGATAACATCAATCAAGTGGTAGTATCCACTAACCTGAACTTACAGAATATGAGAATTCGTTGAAGATTCACTTTTTGATTATCAACAAGGTAATGGTCAAGGTAGAACCACAATGATGATACCTTCCACCCAAATTCTAAAAAATGGTCTTCAAATGGATTGACTATATTGGTGAGGCCATTGAATCTTCTTTCTGTATCAGTTTTCATTTGACAAAATATTACTTATAAAATCTAACAATAACATTAAAATTATTATAGAGAGTACAGTTCCTAATGGTCATATTGAATAATGGTCAGAATTGACCATCATTCCAATAATGGTAGAATCTATATTGTTACATTTCCCTTTATATCTACTTCATGAAAAACTGATATAGTTTTTTCGACTAAAAAATAAAATAAATCACATTTTTTTCAGGAAACAAATATAATTAAAAAAATTTGTTTCATTACATTATTCCCCCATTATAAAATTTCGTCCCCAAAATCTCAACTTGTTCCCTCAGTTGAAAAAAATTATTGTTACTTCTACCACATACTTTCCTCTAGTTCACACACCTATTCTTCATATTTAAGGTTCCTCGACAACACTATCATGAGGTGGTTACTATTATTTAATTCAACCATTTATATATGGTCTAATATCTCCAAAAAATTATCCTTAAAATATTGAACCTTTTCATGTTATACCACATCAGGATTCAGAAAATGTGATGGGTTAGGTATCTACTTCCACATGAGAGATACATCGAATACATCATGAACATGAGAAAGATTTTTTGTAAGTTCTAACTAATAGGCCACTTCTCTTATGTGATAAGGGATTTCATAAGATCCAATTTACTAGGTGATCAGTTTCCCCAACTTCTTAAACAACATGAATCTCTTCGAATGTGAAATCTAGAGGAAGACTTCATCGCAAATATCGAACTCTAAGTCCCTTTTATGTTTTTCACCATAGCTCTTTTGATAACTCTGTGTAGCCTTTATTTGTTGTTGGATATCATGAATATTTTCTGAAATCTCTTGCATAAAATCGATCCCAACATGGTTTCTCTCACATAATTCATACCAATATATAGGAGTTATACATAACATCCCATATAGAGCTTCATAAGCTTCTTTTTTAAAACTCGAATAGATGATTTTGTTGTATCAGAACCAAAATTATGGGAGATATTAATCCCAAATTCACATATAAATTCAATTCATAATGTTCTAAACATTTCCTTCAGTGTATAAATAGTTCTTTCATTCGGTCCATCAGTTTGGGGTTGATATTTCATAATGTGATTCAATTCATTATTCAGAGTTTTTTTAAGACATATCCAAAATTTTGATGTGAACCTCAGATCATGATCTAATATGATAGAGAGTTTGAACCAAATTCATCCTCATAACTTCCTTCATTTATATTGTGGAAATTTGGTTAAGATAGAAATCTTCTTCGAAATAAATGAAATGGAATGTCTGGGTGAGACCTATGAAAATTTCCATAGTGATATTTTATGACTTTCATGTTTGTTTGGGAAGTGGTTTCAATATCCCTTTAAGATTTTGTTTCTCCACCTTCACTTGTTGACACACCAAGCACCTTGTTGTGTAGTTTGCAATCTCCATTTTCATTTAATCCCACCATTAATGATCATGAAGGTCCCTATGAATTTTAGTGATTTTAGGATGTATAAAAAATTTAGATCTATGAGCTTCATCAATTAACTCATTCATTATTTATGGAATATATGGAACATATAACCATTTATGAAATTTTTTAAGAAGTTCTTGATTGATATAAATCTCAAAAAACATTCCATTCTTGAAATAATCTATCTTAATCTGTAATAAAGGATCATCTATTTGGTATTTATTGATCTTCTATAGTAATGATGGTTGATAAATTCTTTTTGATAGGGTTGAAAATGTCCCTTCCCTTATGATCCCCATTTCTAGTTTTACAACACCATTGATCAAAGGTTCTCCTTCAATTGTCATCATTTCTAGAACAATAAGGTCTTTCATATAATACATCGAGGACTCTGTTTCCTCTTCAATAATGATAATTAATTGAAAAATCATAGTCTTTATGAAGTTACAACTATCTCTTATGTGTCATGTTGAATAAATTTCTGCAAAAATATATTTCAAACATTAATTTTCTCTGCATATATCATATTTTTCCCCATAAAGATAGTGAATCCATATCATTAGAGAAAAAACTGCAACCTACTCTAGGTCATGCGTGGGATAATTTTTCTCATGAGGCGTTATCTATCAAGATTCATAAGAAATAACCTTTCCATTTTTCACTAGGAAACACCCAATCACTTTCATAGATTAATCACTAAAAATAACTAATCCTTATCAAATAGAGGTTAGTGTAAAAACAATTTAGTAACCAATGTCTTCTTACACTATTAGAAATATTCTCCACTATCTTTTTTTTGGAATAACATTGCCACTTTTATAGTTGACATGTTTAGTGGATTTTAAAGACATGTATTTTTTTTTCAGAATCCTACTATAATATCTTACTAATCTAAAGAAAATAAAAATCTTTGTTACTATGGAAGGATGAGAAAACTCCTCCACAACCATTGTCTTGGTTGGGTCAACTGAGATTCATTCATTGGTTACAATGTATCCCAATAAAGGAATGTGTAACCAAAATTCACATTTTCTAAATTTTACAAATATATTATCCTTTCTCAGAGTTTTCAATATAACCTTTAGATAATCCATACACTCATCATGACTTATGGAATATATCATAATATCACTAGTAAAAAAATACTATAATGTTTTCAAGGTATCCCTTAATGACTCTATTAATCAAATCTATAAAAATATCATGAGCATTACTCAAGATAAAGGGAAGAACAACATACTCATAATGGTCATATCCTGATCATAATAAAATATCTATAATATCTTATTTCTTCACCCCTTAATTGATTATAACCCAATTTATGATCAATCTTGGAGAAGAATTGTTCCCCGTGATGATTTTTAAAAAAAATATCAATCCTTGTAATAGGGTACTTGTTCTTCACCTTTATCTCATTATACTCTCTATAATCAATGCATAGCCACATGAATCAACCCTTTATCTTAAAAAAAGAATAGGTTTTCCCCAAGGATACACACTTGGACAGATGAACCCCTCCTACAAAAGATCTTAGAGTTTTTTCATTAATTCCTCCAGCTCCGCATCTTCCATTATATATAGGGTATTTTATATCCTCTTAGATATAGATATGAGTTCAATTGAAAACTCTTAATCTTTTTCTATGGGAGTTCTGAGTAACTTCCCATGAACTAAATCTATGTAATCCGGAAATATGTGGAAATTAAATATTAATATACTTTCATTTATGTCTTTATTTTCCCCAATCATCCCTATAATGAAGGCTAAGGGAGGTGCTTCTAGAAAATTCATAGGTAAAGATATCTCTCCTTTGAAAAACACTAGAGGTTTTTCATTCAAAATTACAATGATTTTGTTATATTTATATTTGATCTTTACATTATAATTTTACAACCAGCCCATACCTAGTATGGTTATAAATTCTAGTATGGGAATGAATACAGTATTTGTGATTATATTATGCTCACAAAATTAAATACTTGGCTTTCTATGAATTATTGATTCTTTTATAGTCCCTCCAGTTTTCTTGACTGATACCTCTACTTCTTCCTACTTGATGATTGATTCTCTATAATTTTCAAACATGGAGGAAATTAGAGGAATGCATAATAAAATAAAAAAAGTACCTAAAGGCTTTGAGAGAATAATGAGAGTACTTCTCCCAACATCATTTTGAGCTTCTACTTTAGTTCTCATGATATAAAAAACATTACCTTTCTCTCTTTGCCTATGCTAAGGTTAATGGTTATTCCCCTCCATTTAAATTGGATTTGGATTGGGATTGGAAATGTGCACTAGTTTTCCATACATGAAGTATTGGACTTCAAGTTGGGACTGGTATATCTTCCCTTTTTTGTTGTTGTTGATAATTTTTTGTACTCACCTTGCTTTGATAGTTTTGAGAAATATGGTTATCTCTTCCACAGATGTATTATTTCCTACTCTGGATAAAATAGTTCCCCAAATGCTTCATCCCACATTTATTCTTTGTGGAAAGTTGATCTTGCTTTCCTAATCATCCACTGTCAAAGTTACTCTATAAGCTTGGATCCATTGATCACTTAATTTCATTTGATCTATGGGATCACTGCATCTCTCTACACCCCAGTTCAACTTTCATAGATATTCTAAATCTCTCCTCATATATTTCATAGTCATGAATGGAAAAATTCTTCCATAGATGGGGTATTTGTTTACCAAATAATATATCAACCTTTCCATTAGGATCCAATAAAATTCCAGGGGTGTATCCAGAATGTCTTGTAAATTATATCTCATATCTTTCCACATATTCATTTTCCTTCTGCTTTAGCTCTAATAATTCTTTCTTCATTTTAGTTTCCATTGAGTGGGGGAAATATATTTTTAAAAATGATTCCCTGAACACTTCCCACTCCATAGATTCAATCTCCCTTCTTGGATTCATGTATTTAATCCGTTTATACCACTATTCTTCTTCTCCATATAATTGTTCCTAGGTTAATTTCTCTAATTTATAACAATAGAGTGTAGAAAATATCTTTTCTATATAGCCTATCCATTTTTCAGTAATTAGTGGTTTAGTTGATCCACTGAAAGGAGGAGGTAGTTTGAACATAAAAGACTCAATTAAAATTCATACCTTCTAGGTGAATCTAGTCTCTCAGAGTGATTCATGTTATTGTTCATAACACGATTTAATTGATTCATCATTCTCATGAAGTTTTCCATTCCGACATTCGTCAGAGGGTCCTCAGCATGTGCTCTATTTTTATCACCGTTTACACAGTTCCTCATATTTCCTTCCATTTTCTAAAAGTATAATACATTGTGGGAAATTATTTTCATTTAGAAATACTATAATTCTAATATAATATTTTTGTTTTAAAACAAGATGATTAAATATGTTATTATATATCAAAAATTATATTTTCTTTATATCTTTCTTAATGGATAATAAAAATAATGCGATTAACCAAACATATCCCATATGAGTTTCAAACCAAGAGTGTAACAAGGAAAATTTTCATACACCAATTACCATTTGAAACTATCTAAATGTGGTGTTTTCTATTTTTACCCCTTTATACATCTATTCCATATCCACATTTACTTGTTCCTATCTATAGAGGGATTTCATTGCTCGGAACCCTCGTACATAATATTTCGCTAAAATACTATGATATTTTATTACATTTGAACACATATATAAGGTTCCTCTAAAATTATTCAAACAATAATTACTATAAATAACCTAACCATAATTTTATTCTAAATATGGTCTCCCACCTTTTTATTACATAACTATTCATTTACATGGTATAGGTTAAAAATATTTCAAATATTGGTTTCATTGAAATAAGGTACAAAATAAATGAAAAATTGAAAAATTATTCTATTCCACTTAAAAGTATTAATTATAGGTCCATAATACGTACATATACTACATCTCATAACCTGGGGACGTACATCGAAGGAAAAGGTGACCATGAGGTCCAGTAAGGAAAAGAAAGGGAAATAGTTTACATTTTATCTTAAGAAATATCAACAAGAACTAGAGGAATATAATGAAGGAATGGGAAAAGGAAAATTAGAAATATCATAAAAAAATAATGTGAATAATAGCATGTAAAATTTTATACAAGATTTAAATGAGGCTTTCATAGACATATTAACATGGTTTTCAGTAAGTTTTCTTAAAAATTACCAGGGTTATTAAAAAAGGTATCATAAAACTTGTCATATCTAGAGGTCAAATTTTACACCCAATGCATTGGAACACTGTCAAGGTGAAAAAAATCATATGTAATAATTAATATATGGCATGTATATCAATAATGAAACAGTTTATAAATGATCAATCTATAATAAAAAAATCCGTTTTGTATCAAAATCATGGCATTTTAAAAAGTGCTTAAAGAATTTGATGATTATGTCATTTTAACCTATATAAAGGGAATTAAGTTTTAATATGTTTCAAAAATAGAATAATATAAATCATTAAAACATATATTTTAATAATTCTTTAAAATAAAAAGGTTTTTTTTTCAAAAAATGAAAATTAAATTAAATTTTTTATGGAGAAGAGTGAAATTTTGAGATGTAAAATCTGTAGTGTAACGGGTAAAAACTATGGATTTGGAAAGGGGTAAAAATAGAGGGTACATGGGACTATCATTAATAAAATAATATTACTACATTAAATGGATAAAATAAAATTGACATAAGAACATATTTTTTAAATTTTAATGACATTCATTATAGAGTGGAAACTTGAATGGAAATGTGATGTGGAGATTTTCATAGCTTGATGTTTAGTTCCTAAAAAATGAGGATCAGGACCTTGGGGTAAAGTTGAAGCCATTGGATGATCAATTGGGTGTTAAAAATATCATATATTCTTATAGGAAGAATTATGTGTGAAATTAAATGGATAAATGGGTGGGTATTTATATAAAAAGTGGGGGATTTGTTTATTAATTTCCGAATTTAGGCCAAGGACACCTAGGTAGTAATAAATGAAAAATCATGGGGTTTCCAATGGTATTTCATCAAGGTATTGGAATCTAGGGACATGTTTTATGTTATTTTAGTCTAAAATATACTAAAATAATTTTATATTACTTATTTATTCAATGAAAATGAAATTTTATACTAAATAATAATTTTAATGTTAATGATTCTATTATATAATTTGTAATGAATTTTATATATTTTTATATTGATTAAAATATATTAAAATACTTTATATTAACAAAATATCATATTTCAAGTCCTGTATTGTGGGTAATTAGTTATTACCTAATTATGGAAAAATTATGATGTCATTAAACATATAGAAAAACTAAAACTATAATTTTACTCTTCATGAAAAAATAAAGTATTTCAGAATGTTTTCATAAATTATGCCAAACCAAATTTTGAAATTATTATTTCAAAAATGATTTTTATTTTTTCATAATAATTATATAGATATGATAATTCTATCTTTTAAGTAAACAAAATCTTCTTTATAATTAATAATATCGCATTGAAAATGCATAATAAAATTTATTACACTTCAAAAGAAATATTTTTATCAATTTATTTAAATAAGATTGTTTTAAATATAATATTTAACTAAAATAAATAGTATTCATAATATTTTAGTTTATTATAAAAATTTAAGTATTTTCTGGAATATAAAAATTATGTCTAAAAAATAAATTTAGCTAATTCCATCTATATTTTATTAGAAAAAACTATTCTTAATATAGAATTGATGGAAAATATTATTTGAAAAATGTAATTGCAATTTATAAAACTAAAGTATCAACACATAACCCATTATTACACCTGTATATAGCCTAAGAGTAAGGTGTGAAATGGTGGTAGTTTTGTGGGGTTCCTTGGCTAACATCGTCTATGTTATATTCACTTCTAACTTGAACTTACCCTATAGGCGATTTTGATTAAGCTTTACTCGATTTATCTCAGTGTCAGATTAGTCTAAGGTGAACCCCAGTGATGACACCTCCCTCCCATGTTTTTTATATGTGGACTTAAAATGTAATAACTCTACTAGTTGTGTCCATACAATCTTATTTATGTATGAATTTCCATTATTAAAATTTTACATATAAACATTAATGATAATGTTAAAATAATTACCAATAGTATAGTTCACAATGATCATATTGACTATTTGTCATAATTAACCAATGGTCAACCAACTGTTGAATATAGAAGCTCACATTTCTCTTTAAAATCCATTCATTAAAAAAATAGTGTTGTTGGGTAAAAAATAAAAAAACACATTATATATGGAAATAAATAGCATTCAAAAATTCATGGTCATTACACCACAGGTCGAGATGCTTCTCTATAATCTCCATGTATTCATAAAAAAAATCATGACCCATTGGTGGTGTCTTCTTAGCATTATCACATTTTTTCTTTAGAAGGATGAATTTTCATACATAGACCCATGTATAGGAACCACATAAGCTCAAAAAATATATCATAAACTAATTTAACTCTTCCATTGATTAGATGTAATGTATTGGACTACAAGTGCAATCGTCTCAACAAAAATTGGACTAAATTTTAATTCTTATAAATGTATATCTATTAAATATGGGGAAAATTAAAAATATATACTTCCATAAGATGTTTCTAAAATTCCTCACATGTCTTTCTTTACTAGTATGACCCCATCCATTTAGGCCTGACAACACTACTTGTTCAATGAACCCATTCTTCATTTTATCCTTCCAATTTATAGGTAGAAAAATGAAGTAGAATTAATGAGAAATAATTGTTCATGATCATAGATATGTGACAATATATCAATGGGGTGGTTGTGATGTTAATAATAAGGAACACTAAAAGATATCCTCCATCATTAATATAAACCCCATTTTTAGAAATATTGGCACCAATTATGTTAGGATACTCAGTGAATCAGGAGTGCAACATATAATCACATAGATTGATGATGGGAACATATATCAAAATTCTATGTCCATATAATGAAATTATCTCCAAAACTAGATACTCTTTATGATTTTTATTCTCATTTATTTAAATATGTGGAAAGGAAGCATCATATTCATGATAATAATTATGTTCCACTAATCAAAAGAATCTCATTGATGTGGGTAATAACCTTAATACCTGGTGTAGAGAATTTAGATTGATCTATTTTTTCCATGTGATAAACAAATAATGATTCATTAAAATTGATCTAAGAATGAAATAGTATTGACTAATTCAATGGTAGTCAAATTTAATAACCCCTTAATAAATAAATCACCAGGTACAAATTAGTTCACCCAAGGAATTATTTGTAGTCATTTACCTAAGTCCTTAGCCTAGGTCATTCACCTAAGAGCATCAGTTAAAACCTTTGTACAACACACATTCATAACCTACACTCCTAATATCACTTCCCAAAGAGAATTTATAATCCAAATGAATCACCTAACCGAGACATGAGATAATCATTAGGTTTAATTATTTATGATCGATGCTCTCTCAAGTTATAAAATGGTTTGGACAAAGGGCCACCACACCCTATGTATTGGTGTAATATGGGAGAATATTTCTTGGTAGTAACGTGAAATTATAATGTGAGGATCTTATATGAATTTTTTTCCTTCATAATTAGAATACAACTTATTCATTCCTAACAAGAATGAAATACATGTGTACACACCTAGTGGATACATAATGAATGAGACACAATGAACCACCTTCTTGAAGCGAGCACTACAACACCAAGATCTGTTAACCGGATCCTTTAAAAATATCTACGAATGACCTTCGTCGACCATACATAATAAAATATCAAGTATTTAATCCAAGGGCTTCTCATGAATTCACTTAAGATTACGACATGCATGTTCTTCATAGGGAAGTGATAAAAGAAAACATTATGATAAAATATTTATTCCAAAGCACCTCAAACCATGGTTCATTGCGTGGGTTGCTATCAGAGGCTCAAAATTAATATCCTTTGGGAAATAGGTTTTCTCTTTATGAATTCATCTTAAGGGACAAATTATTTTTCATTTTAAAAACTATAGATGATGTATCCTACTGGTTTTGGGCCCTACCAGGGTTGTACTTGTGGCATAGGGATAGTGTATGCCTCATATAGAATGACCACACACCCATCACAACATAAAAAATCCATAACCATATCAAAAATGTAGATGTGGATAATCTATAAGAAAATATATCCCATCCATAATATCTAATGATCATCATGGTGGTTTTAGGGGACCAAATAAGGGATGGGACAGTGCTTAGCTTTTTCTATAGGGTGGAAATTTTATAGACAAGTGATCCTGGTCCAATCGGGTGTACTCATCATGTTGAGAATTAGAGGTAGAGATAAAGTAGGTAGGAATTTAAGAAGCAGCATGGGATTCATAGTTCCATCATTACCGGACACTAGATATCATGCCTAATTTATTGAGTAGGTGGCCACCATAGAATAACACATTCCACTTGCATTACGGGGTGTTCTAGATCAGCCTCTGGGACCTACACCAAATCATAGAGATCATGATATTGAGGGTAATGTATGAATATTTTCTCCCCAATTATAGTGTAGTTGGAGACTAAGAGCATGTACCAGCTCTGGATAAGGTCTAGCTAGACCTGGGGTAGAGAACCAGTGAGGAGAATCTAGGGGAAAGTGATATCATATACATGTAGTTGCTTAGATACTTCATGAAAGGACAAGAAGAGGACCCTATCTAGGGGTATTATACACCAAGGAAGTTTTTAATGAGTCCAAACACATTCACCAGGGGCTACAAGTGGTGAAAAGAGGGATCCTATTAGAGGATTCTAAAAGTGATCCAATAAAAGTTGTGGGGAATTAGTGTCAAGACTGAGCCTCAACCCATAGTTAGGCTAGAAAGGTTCATCATGGTGGTATTTTGTTGGTGGATTCTGTTAGTGAGGATTTAGATCATGGGGGTGAATCCATGAACCTTCATAATGGTAGTGATTCTAGTGAAAATATAGCATATCATCTTTATTGGTCTAGTTTTAAAAATGTTATAAAAGGAACTTTGGCATTTCTGTGAAGGAAAGAAACTACTGAGTGTGTATGGGACATTCAATCTTCTTTATAGATGGTTAGTCCCACATATGTGAGGTTATGAGTATTTGAACCCTATTTCACCTCCCATAATAGAATTCTAGTCTAAAATCCCTAACACCACGACCAACCATCCTTTTAAGCTTGTCTTATCAAAAGTTATGGACATGGTTAGGTTGGAGGATCACTTCATCTCTCACCCATCCTCATTTTTAGTAGGGTAAGAGATAGAAAATGGTGTTGGGACTGAGAAGCACATATCGTACTTCCTATACATTCAAGGTGGGAAATAGTATCAATAGTGGAATGCGAGCAATATTTCGAGCTATACAATCCACATCGGTTGGGAAATAAATTCTGGTTCTCATAGAGGTTGACCCAAAAGGTATACATAGAGGTTTTACATGAGTTCTATCCTTAGTGGATGAGGAAATTATGGCACATTTTCTAATTTTAAGATGGAAATATGCAGAATTAACTACCACCACCGACTACTATGTTGGGGCTCACTCATGGATACACATAGAGTTGGGATATCACATACCCAAGGGTTATTATGTGATGGTAGGCCACCCACTATAATGAAGGGGTGATGCCACCACCATAGGGCCTAAGCCGAATGGCGGCCAGTGGGATCTATGGGGGTATAGACGGTCCAGTGGCCTGAACATCAATAGTGGTATATGTAGCTTGTGGGTGAAAACATTCCAAAGAAAAAGAAATAGGAGAAAAAGAATCCAACCCAATCCTCTTGGTAAGGAAGACATAATAAGAAAGGGATACATATGGGGAATTATATAGGATATTTTTTCGAGATCCCAATATGTGGATACAAAGTATAGACATTCCCATTGATGTTGTCTTTCTTGAGGCTTGGGACAACTGGGTTATATTCATGCATTTTTTCATCATTCATGTGATGTGGCAGAATATAAACATACAAAGGATTCATGTCCTAAGAAATATCCATTATTAGGATGGTTTCCTCATTTGTTGTAATGATGAGGAATGTTAAGTGTTAAAGCGGGAAAACATAGTTCATTCATTGGAAATAGTGCATCTGTTAACTAACTGGGTGAATGTGTTGCTGGACAAGACACGCCCCCCATTTGGATACATGAATTGGCTATGAAAGCTCATTTACTCAAGGAATTGGATGATTCCTGTATAAGTGACACTCATTGAGGCTCCCATATTGAAATAATCATCGCTACACACCAGGTAAACATCCAGATCATATATATATCGAATATAAACTATTCCATAGAACTATTATCTGACTCTCTTGTTTACTTGCACAGGAATAAATCATTGAGAAAGGGGGCCTGAGAAAGACCTAGTTTAGTGGCTGTTATGAATTAAACACATAAAGGGGTGATTGTGGGGTCCATTCCTGATAACATAGTTTTGGGAAACTAAACATCAATTCCAACATTGGAGGGAGTGGTCGCGGGGGGGGGGGGGGGACTATTCCCAGGGGACTACCCATGAATCCTCAAGAGAATCTCACTGGAGTATACAATTCACATAAGTGTCTTCATCATCCACATATTTTCCGCTTTTAATTTACCTTCCTATAATTGAATGACATATTTTGGAATTGAAGTTTGAATGGTTCTTTGAACCCAGCCACTAGCACCAACATTTCCACAAGCTTCCCTTTAGGATGAGGGGGAAATAACATATCATTATCTTCTAATAGGAAGGGAATAAGAGACAATGACAGTAGATCCAACTATAAAGGATCCAATCTAGGGGACTGCTGAGACCACCCCCTTGATGAAGGGGGTTGAGATAGGACCCACAATAGGTTAAGTCGAAAGATATTTGGTGGTTGAACCCCTGGTAAGGGGCCACCATAAGTAGATTCCTAATCCAAAAATGGGATGGAGGAAGTGATGATGGTATTAATGGATCAGAAAATGGGGGAGGTTGTTTTAGGCCTGAATTCATCTATATTTCCACTTTTGGTGACTACGAGAGATGAATATGATGTTATGCTATTGGTAGGAGTATCCAAGGGAGATGGGATGACGATGTACCACTCTGTAATACCAAAAAATGTAGAAGGGGATTCTTCCAAACATAGAGAGGGTAACGAGGAAGTATTCTATGGGATAATCATCACGCCACTCTTGCCTATGTGTAGAATAGTTCTGTACACATTTATTTTATAAAACCAACACTAAGAGGTTCTAGCTAAAACCTATTAGAAATATTTCCTCCTCATGGGCCTGCAACACCCATATATATTGAGGAATATAACCCATAAGTCTCTGAGGATAATTGGGTTATCTATCTCATGGCATAGGAGAACATACAAAACATCATCACTCATGTATAGACCACTGGACTACCATAATAGGTAAGATATCTCCACTATTGGTTGGTCAGTCTGTGGACCATTGGGGATAATTCCCACATTCTTTGTGATTTGTCCTAGGACTTCCTTGTCAATCGAGTCCATGTTGAATAGAAGGAGATCAACCTTGACAAGAAGAAACACATAGATGAGGATTTTCAAGCCCCACACAAATCAAAGGAATATATCTCTCATCTAGAGGGGCTATAATGTGAGCACATTACGGTATTGGGTTTGGATGATAACATCAAAGGATTGAGAAGGATGATAACATGTTCCATGTAGTGAAGGATTGGGTCGCATCAAAGATAAAGATTATTTTTTCATGGAAAATGATTATAAAGAATACATGGAACATATTTGCTAGGTATTCAAGGCCACTCAGTTGAGGCTGGCCAAACTTGAGCATTGAATTGTTGAGCTGGAGTTGTAGTGGCACATTTTGTAGAAGGAAGTCTCCAACATATTGATGACCTTATGAATCAATGGTTCAATAAATATACATTATGAAACATGTTTATGTATTTTTATTGTATTAATTTGATCATATTTCAAAAATAATTAATCCCTAATCTCAGAAGGGTCATGTTTGGTGTGAGAAAAAAGGGAAGGTCATGTGATTTATCTTTATATGATAATGTTGGAAAATCATCAAGAACATGGGATATACTATTTTTGACTGAACACAGAGAGTTTATAGGCTCAAAGAGTCTATGTCTAGATAACAAGGCTCTTGAAATATCCAACTGTCTTTTCTAGCACACAATAGTGCATGAATGGGATAATGTCAGGGGTGTTGAATTCTACTAAAAAAAGTAAATGGGATGTGTGACTCTAAATTCCCCAAATATGTAATGAAAGAGAAGTGGAATGGTGATATAAGATATCTATTGATTTTTTTTGAAAACATAGAATCCATAATGTTAGTCTGGAGTGGGAAAAGTAATTTAAGTTCAACCATTGCCCGTTTTTTAAACACAAAACCTATCTCAGAATGTCATCCAATGCCTTCAATTACATTTTTCCAAGATGGTAGGGGATCCAGAATGGTGTAATACCATTCTTATAGGGGGGCCCCTTTAGGCATGGAATAGGATGAGGATTCAAATAAGTGCAACAAGAAGTGTGGGAATTGAGTGATAGAATGTTCAAATGGATTACAATACTCAACTAATTACACCAATATGTCATAGAGTGCATTGGTTTGGGAATATTTGTATATAACAATTGAAAACCCATCCTCTAGGAAATATTCATCTTAGAGGCCGAGAAAAAGATAAAAATGTGAACAACGTGGTATATAACCAGCATCGAGGGAGGGGACCACTTAGCTAAGGGCCTAGGCTGCCTTACATATTTACATCCTGTAATAAGGATGATAGACATGTAGTTTAACAAAATGTGTGGAAGATGATACATGGTTACATTTAATTACATTTGATTATGATGTGTTCCACAATATAAATTCATGTTGTTGGAGTATTTCATATATTTTAAGGTTGTATAGCCTAAACCCCCTAAATTTTTCCCCAAGGTTACTCACGCAGTATGAATGAAATAAATCAAATGTGAAAGAGACTGAAGAGGCTTATGTGCCACACAAGTATTAGGGAGAAAAAAGTGAACATTTTTTGGTTCCATAGATTGGACTATAGGGACTATAAATAGTTTAAGGTCATAATGCCTGGACCCTGGTATTCCCCAATCAGATATGTGTAACCTGGAAGGTTGGTGTTCTCAACATGAATGAGGACCAAAGAACCTCTCACCACAACACATATTCCTAAGAGAATTCTCACATAGTTTATAGTCACAATTATTTGACATAGACTCCTAGTTTAAGATCATAGATTTTGGACTAAATGGTTCTTATTATAGCTAGAAAAGAGTGATATACACCCTACCAGAACACATATGACCATGTGGGTTATGGTCTGTTTGTGATGTAAGGAATGATAATTTGGTATTCTTGACATGTGCAATCTCACGTTAGGGGTGACACCAAGGGTTTTGGGAATCTACCAGTATATAGAGAGTAGGATATGAGGAAAATTGATATTTTCAAGACTAGGATAATGGGGACAATAGTGAGTAAGGTTCAACTATTGACCATGTTCGAAATATAGGTATCACAACCAAACTTGTCAATAATGGGGAGAGAAAATGTTGGATTAACTATTGACCATGATCGAAACACATGATCCTCTATTTGCTTCCACAAATCGATTAGAATGTTGTCCAAGGATGGGAGGTGATCCGAAATGGCATGAAACCATCACCATCATGGGGATTGTCTGGATTCCAAAGATAATGTAAATCCATACCAAAAATACTCTAAGGGTCGATTAGGGTGTACCAAATAGTGGGATTCAAATTTGGTTTTTAAAAAAAATTAAAATCTGGTTTCGTGGACCATCGCTACTAGTTTTTGGTCTTAGAGTCTAAGAAAAGATATTTCCATGGGGACAAAGGATTTGGTTAATTTCTGGTTGGTCTTGAAGATGAGAATTATGATAATCACTGTGTATCCCATAATGATGGGAATAAATAGACATGTAGTCATGGAAGAAAAAACACATAGTTTTAAGGTCATACATTCTGGACCTTGGTGGATAGTTCATAGTCATGTCATTTGTACTTGGTAAAATGTTATCTCCAAGGAAATATATCTAAAACACAAGAGGTAAAACCATCTATGAATGTAGATAATAAAGCTAACACATCACATACAAATCTTATGATATATTGCACACAATTAAAGGTCATGTTTTTGAGACCATCTCCTCTTATTCTAAGGTCATTGAGTATTGACCAATGGGGTTATATCTAGAATTGGCACATGATGGGTGGTATTTGGTAAAAAAAAAATGAGGAAAAATAGTCCCAACATCGTATGAAAAATCCTAAACAAAACATGCATACAGTTTAAAGTTGTGTCACTTTCAGTATGATTATTTGTTTATGGTCATGAGGGTCAAATGTTTTGCCAATAGTTTATGGTCATGTTATATTGTCCATAAGCTCTATGTTTTCATTCATAGAGTTTGTAATTATGGAATGAGGTTTCCCAAAATAGTAATATGTGTCATTGATGTGTGACAAATCCGAATTCAATAATGTCCTAGGAGGTCAGAGTCATACTACACTTTCCCAAGAACGATCATACATAGTTGAAATTCATGGTTCTTGCATAGGAAAAGGGTAATTTCATTGATATATATGTGTAAAAAGAGAGGTATATCCCAATTTTAATGGATCCAGAGAGGCCCACATACCATATACATACCATAAAATAGACTAAAAATAGATTTAGATCATAAATCGTGGACCATAACTAAGGCCATTGATCCAAAGGGTTATGTAATTTGCTGCTAGGCCCAAAGATATAATTTTTGGGTGTCACTATTTATCCCATAATAATTTTAATAAAGCCACAAATAGTTCTAGAGACATAGTGTGCTGAGAGATAAACATTGATGGGGGAAATGCTCTCTATGGAGAGAATTAATGAATCCCACAGTTTTCCTAGTGAATTTAATGTTCATGGAAAGGGTAGGAAACATCTCTTATGTGTTTAAGAAGAATCATGGACCTATTTAGAGTAGTATTATAGTATATCATCATGACCTGAAAATTTTAACTCCTATTTCATGGTCATGATGTCTGGACCATAATGGTGAAATTTCTCAAATGGTTATGTGTAGTGCAATGTTATGATATACCCAATGTGAATGGGGTCTAGGAATGCCTGACACCACATGACACGTCCTAGAGGGAATTCCCCCAATAGTGAGGGGATATTATCTATTGAAATTAGAAATATGGGGTACCTTAGGAGTATCCTGAGGTGAATGAAAACCAAAGATACTTTCACTACATGACATATTCTCCAGGATATTCACACATATAGGTTAAATTCATGATTCTTTGAATTGGTAGAAATTGTTTAAGTTCCTATTGCATAGACCATAATTTCTTAGTTTATGGTTGTAGAGTTTGGATGATAGGATGATCACTATAAAAGATATATGTGTAATGATAAATCACGAAAAACCTTATGTGAATAAGAACCAACAATTCCCACACTCCACATATTCAATATTGAGGAGGCTTCTATACAGTTTTATGTCATGATGCTTGGAAATGGGCTCATAGTTTATGGTCCTATGTTTTGGAGCAAGAAAATAGTTTAACATAATTTACCTAATATGTGGACACATAGATTAACATGTTACAGTGAGGATTAATATGGGTGTGCAATTTAACAACATGCAATGCGGGAACAGGTGATATGCGGTTTACCATTATGTGGCTAGGATGGTGAGGGTTATGAATTTTAATATCAAGAAAATAGGATATTGGTGTTATTATGTTTTTCATATTGCATCTTTGATTATAGTAGTTGTGTAGAATAATGTTATGAAACTATGAAATTGGTGTTATGTTGTTTATCAACGAGCATCAAGGACACTGGTAGTTATGCAATTTTACACCATAAAACAAGGATGTTAGATGCTACACAGTTTAATGTCATGAATCTTGGAAACATGTGCAATGCAGTTTATTATCGTTTGTTTAGTATGATGACAAATCTGTATGCATATTTTTTTTTGAGAAACATGACATGGTCAAAATAGTAATTCCCTCATTGTCTACAGTGATCGAAAAGTAGGTGCCGTTTGGATAGTCCTTGTGAATGGTGCATGGTTCTTCCCACTTTGTCTATAACCTTGGAGTATTGTTTCAATTTATCACTAGAATTATGAGATCTGGTAATGTATCACCTTGGAGGGATCATATGTGATCATTCTTGTTGAACACCCTCACTCTCTTGTTCCATTTCCTCTCTAGATTACACAAGGCCTATACCATGTTTTCATTGAGGGATTCCAGTTTATCTATAAAAACTTTTTGATACTCTTTTAAGCATATTTTGGACATATACTATTACTCGGAGTGATGCATGATGAATCTAAATGAGAAAAAAATCTATTTAGTAAACCTAGGAATATGGAGTCACCTAGGAGGAATTTTGAGGCATGATCTGATAGGCCCATTGGATATTAATGATCTTGCTTGGGAAACTCTTCTTGTTCTCGACCACCATATTCTGTTGAATGTTAGAGGGGATTTTATGGAATGCCTTGATAAATCTTTCATATTATTCATAGTACTATGAAGTATGGTTGCACCTGATATTGTACGTTTCTTACAAATTTTTCATCTCAACAGCCCAGAAGTTGGTTCTGTTATTTATGGGAATAGAATGTTGTTCATAGAATCAGTGGATGATGTGGGAGAGTGGGAATTAGATCATGGATTGGGCCTTAACATCCTTGATATGAATTGATTCTTTGAAAATGGGGTAAAAATACTTCATTGTTAGAATGAACCTACACAGGAAAGATGTTTTGGGTGGATGAGGCCTTATAACATCGAGTCCCCAAACTACAATGGTAAAAAATACTTGTTAGTATAAAGGGAATTCCGAAGTCGATGAAAAAATGGAATGAATCTAAAACACATAACACCTCTAGGAAAACTCAATGCAGTCACAGACTATGGTGATCCAGAAGCAACCCCACCTCCGAATATAGTGGGAGATCGTCAATCCTGCCTGATGAGATTCACAAGACCTTGCATTAACATCTTGTATAACATGAGGAATCTCATATACTTTAATTTAATGAAGGATTATTGCATCAATAAAATTCTTATATAGAGTCTGGTTGAGATTAAGTCTAATATAAAGGGTGAACTATGTCTCATGCCAGTGGATTTTTTCACATTCGAATTGATATTGTGGGATTAAACCACGCTAGAGATACTTGAAGAAAGACATAGTACAATTAGAGGTTTCCACTAATATAAGGAGATTTAGTGGTCCTCATGTAGAATCACTATTAATCATTTAGTTTAAAAGCTTGGTTTCACCATCAGAGATGATAGTATTGATGACCCTCTATTGCACCACATAAATGAACATGTCATCTTTGTTTTCCTTTGCCTGATATTTTCCAAGACTAGAAAAGGCCTCAGCTCCACTATTCTACCCCTGGGAAATATGAGTCACATCTGTATGAGATGGTGACTAGAACATCATCTTTCAAGTGTTATCCATCTGACAACACAGTCATCATTGATCTATTTGATGACTAAATCAGAGTGTCCCTTAACCTAAAACTGGTGATATCAATTTGGATATAAAAATAGAGACCAGTAATGAGATCATGAATCTCTTCCTCATCAATGGTGAAGCCTTATTTAGTAGGAATGATTAGGGTAAGAAACAAATGTGTAGATGTGATGAAGATTATCCCATGTTATACCCTATTAAGCTTCAGATCAATGATCCATCTACCAGTTATGCTCTAGGAGGAACCATAAAAATTCATATACCAACTCGGCACAACTTAATCCATTGAAAGGGTGGTCTCAACAATGAAATCAATATCTAAATGAAAATCTCTAGGTGATATATTGGTTACTGTAAATTCATCCAATTCCTGAACCTTGATAGCTTCCTACAGAATGAACCTGATGTCGAATTACTAAAGGATCACTATCCCACTAGATAGAAGTCTTATCAACAGAAGTTGATTTAGGACATACTTTAGTGGGACTACACATGATACCAATTTAATCTCATGATACTTCCAAATAATGTTGTAACTCATGCACTATGAAAACAACTATGTGGAAACATTTCTTGATAGGGGGTATTTGGTCTCCGTGTTATGGAGCATGCAACTGAGACAATATAAACTACTCTCTCTACTGTAATTGTTATTATGGGAGATATGGGTGTCAAGGGACTATTCTATGGTAGTCACATAAAGGAATAAAGTGTTTCCTGATATAGACATCATTATAACCAGAATATTTTGAAGATACTACTTGATTTCCTAAAATGTGGCGTGGCACACTTCATTTCATTGGTGGATGGTACAGTTCTTGTAACGACCCAAAATATTCTTAATGAAATTTCCCTTCTTATAATTAAGTTATATAGTTTTCTTCTCATAAAACTACCTATAGAACACAATAAAAACATTATAAATATAGAATGAATTAAATAAGTAGCATTTTTATAAATTAAAGAAACTTATATCAATGTAATAGTAACATGGTATTTGGAATAGTAATATGATCTTTATGAATAGTAAACTGGACAATAGAATAGTTTCCTAAAAAATAAATGTATATATAAAAAATAGCTATATTATAATTGAAAATATGATATAATTATATCATAGTATAAGTAAATAAATGTTATAAGAATTTCAAATTTATTATTGATATTTTTGAGAAACATAATTATTTAGTTAAAATTTTATCATTAATATAATAATTTAAAATAAAATTTATTTTCATAAAATAAATTCAAGAATTAGTGTTTTTTTAATTATAAGATAATTTTATAAGACCATAATTATTTTTTCAGAGTGTTATAAAATATGTTATAATTTTAAAATCTATAACTTCCTTGTAAATAAATATTTTAATTAAAAAATAATGTTCTAATATTTTGAAAATTACTTTCATTAAATGGAGTTTATTTTCATATTCTACACATAAAAATAATTACAGACAATTTTTGGGTTTTTTCTGAAAATGTTGAATTGTTGGTGAATAGTAAAATAAAATAATTTACGATAAAAGCTAATTATAATAATTATGGAGTCATATATGATGTATACATGATGTAAGATACAAATATAGAAATATAATTATTTATTTTAATATATTTGGGAAAATTATCAATCTATTCATTTCCTTGAGAAAAAATAATTATCTAATGAATGAAATAATGAGAAAACACCCCTCTCCTCCCCTATAAATACTACCCTCATCTTCTAACACCTCCCAAAATTTAATAATTATCAATATTATATTAAAATATCCTCTCAACATCCTCCCCCACTTCCAGAATCCTTTTTTTCCATAATAGTCCAAAATCATTCCCACTAAGCAAGTTCTCAAGAAGAAGGAATCAAGAAGTAAAATCCACATTTTTTCTTTTATTTTCTTTTCAAGTTCTTATATTTTATTATCATATCCTCACAATACCAAATAAAATTGGTATGATAACTCCATTGAATTACATATACTTGAATTGTATTATGATATTATAAATAATCATCATTTCTTTCCCCTCCATTTTTGTTATAAAAATGAAAACATCATCTTTGATGTGTTAGTTTATCACATTCAAGGATGGTGAGTTTTTAATTTCCATTACTACCTTCATGGTCAGACATAATACAATTTTTTTAGTTATAAATGATTATATTTTATTTATTAAATCTCATTTTATGTTATATAACCATTTTTTATAGATAATTTTAATTAATAAAACTAAACTAGTTTGTGATGATCGAAAAACCGCCAAATTAATCTAAATGATTATCCCTAATGCCTTATATAATGATTCATTCTCAACCAAAACTATCAAAAGAATTATTTAATCATTTAATATTTTGTATGTACATTAATAACATATGACTTAAATTATAGAAAAACATTACCATTTATCATGATTTTTGTAACATGTATACAAGTCAACCATTCATGAAAACAAAGGAAACCAACACCCCTGAATAATAAAATTGAATATCATAAACCATAAAAATGATATAAAAAACATAATGATATTAAAAAAAATTATGTACTTGTATAAATTGTTCTAAATTAATTAATTAGTTGATATTATTTGATTATCCATGAAATTATGATCATGTGTAGAACCGTTTCAGACATAAGGTAAGAGATTCCACTCGAACCCACATTTTTCCGTCAAGTTACTCCATCTCTAACATTAATCCAATATAATGAATCATTAATTTTGTGTAAATATTATAAATTGTAATTATATGTTCCAAGCTCATATTTCAAGGTCATATAATCCTTATTTGATTGAGAAATACATGTTTTAAAAAGTTTTTCTTCTCAAATCTTCCCGATAAAAAGGAATTTCCCAAATTCTTAAAAATTTTCATGTTTTATCCGTAATCTGTTTTAATCCATGATTATTTTTATAAAATAATCCATTTTATCATGAAAAAATATCATTTTTAATTAATGTTTTTGGGAAATAATTATTACTTTTTTAAAGACTCATTAGTTTTTTCTCTTAAAATCTCACTAAATTGGCTAATTTATAATGTTTCCTAAACACTCTATTAATTTTTTTCCATTTCAATTGCACAACATTTATCATTATATAAGGTCCCCTATTTTTTTATAGTATAATTTCTTTTATGTTTTTATTTTGAACTCTTCATTTTGTTAAGACAATTGCTTCCCCATGTTTATGTGAAGGCTTAGGAATGTTTCGGGGGTCTGGGACAAAAAACTAGAAGAAAAAGGAATTTCTGGGTATGTTGCATGGTTTGCGCACAGTTAGTGAAAACCATGTGAATTATCCAATGTAACCTTGCAGCCCTAGATATAGGATTATTCATGGTTGATGCATGGTTAAGAAAATTGTGGGAGAATCCCACGAAACCATTCAAAATTGGTGTTTTTCAGAAAGTGTCTCACACATGATTTTCACACAGTTTGGAAAACCATGAAGGTAAATTGTGCAACCCATAAACTTTGAGAAAATTAAAAAAAAAATAGCTACATTATTTAAATCCCCAAATCATGTTTCTAATCCATTTCACCCCCTACAAACCTAGTGACGAGCTTGGATGATCTAAGCTTCCAATAGGTGGTTATCCTTCGATTCTTGGCTGTTTGAAGCATCGTTGGATGCGGATAGAAGACATGGGTAAGCCTATTCTCCTCCTTTCTTCCTCTTTCTGATTAAGTTTTTAATCATTCTCCTATCTCCTTCAGAATATCTAAAAACCCCATTTTATGGTGAGATTTAGGTTGAGGATTCAAAGTATCTTGGAATCCAAATCTAAGACCATGATTAAGATTGCATTCATCAACCGATTCAAGGTAGGTGATCTACAAGTTATATCCCATAGTTTTGTTATAGATTTATGCATGGGTGTTGAGATTTTCCTTTATCATGTCATTTATTGGTTACCTCGAGTATGATTTGGTAAATTGAGTGTCTAAATGATTTCTCAAAACCCTCACGATCCCCATGGGATGTGTTGAAGAGGACTTGAGCATTTTAGGGCCCCCCATTGGGTGCGCCGGTAAGCCCGGTCCTAGAGTGTGGTAAGGTTAAGTGAAGGGTTGAAAAATAATAATGTCGCACCAATTTATAAAGACATAGTAGTTGATTATGTTTTAAATAGAATGATGATAAATATACTTTGGGTGATAAAGTCATAAGGAGTTGTTTTTTCTTACATGAAAATGGGAAAATTGGGTCAAACCGTATTATGTCAATTATTTAACTAAATTGGCAAGAAATTCCTAAGATGATTATTGCATATTCAATGGAAAACTTATAATTGGGTTATGGAATGAGTAACGGAGATCATTTTAATGGGATTTAATAAGAAAATGGATGAATATATGGATTGGGTTAATACATGGGAATTATGGTACACCAAATGGTTGAATGTAATAATTGGTTTATTAGGGGAGATGGGAAATGTATTTTAAATGAATTAGTGGGAAAATACTTGTGGAATTATAAATGGTCGAAAAGGGATAAATGTGTAAATTTATGGTCATTGATGAATTTGACTAAGGCATACGGGTTTTTGAGTAAACATAAAGGGTTAAGGCATGAGAATGGGAACTTGGATAAATGACTATGGATTGTAATTGGTAAATATTTTAATGGGTTATGGCATAGTGTAAATTCCCATGTTGTATGTTATGCATTTTTATTGATGACTTCCAATGGAATTGGTTATGTTATGTTGTGTTATGGTATGGTTCTATTGATTAATAAATAATAATGTGCACATGGCTTAGTATTGTGGGGTATTGACTTGAGGTTCTAAACCCATGTGTCGAGTTAGACTGAGGCTCTAAACTCCACCCAAAATGAACGGGTTAGAGAAGGTGACAAAGGCTTTATTCCCAAAATGGTTTCATTTCACCCAGATTTAGCATTCGAGGTGAGGATAATGTGTTTATGTGATATGTGAATCCCTAGTGAGATAGGGACGTTATTTGTTTCCCCTATTCATTTTGATTGATTTATTTATACCCTTGTGTTGATGATAATTATGCCTAGCCCTGGAACATGGGATCAATATAGATTATGAAATAAATATGGTATAAGAAATGGAATTGGGATTAATAATAGTCAGGAATTAAATAAACCTTGTTACCTAATGAAATATGAACTATCCCTTTCTTTCTTACCATTTATTTTTTACATGCTTGCACAATTATTAGATTGTTTATTTTGTAGACCCTGTTTGTTGTGGGATACTGAGTTTTTTACTCACACCTTGTTTAGGGCCGCCATTGGGTACCCTAGAAGATATCTTGGTTTTAGGTCAGGACAAGGGTCGAGGAATTACTTTGAGATGTCATGTTGGGCTTAGGATATACTCAGAGAAGGACCCAAACATAGAGTCGGGACCCATTTGGAGTTCTTCCCATTTGTAAAATTTTGGATTTATTTCACTTTTCATGATTGGTATGGCATGAAATTGTTACATTTGATTAGTGTTTGTACACATTTGGGAAATTTTTGGTTATTCATTTTTATTAGGTGTTCATATTGTTTCTTCTATTTATATTGTATTCTTCTATAAATTACTCTGGTAAAAAGGGTATAGCATCCCCATGTGACTCATTAGACCCTCACCTCTAGTTGGAATCCTCATGTGTATAGGGAGGCACGCTAGAGATCATGTGAAGACTCGGCTCAGGGCACTGGTTTATTGTCTTTAAAGATGGTGAATTTAAAAAGTGGTAATAGTGGAGTTCTTTCCTCTTTAAAATATTTGAGGATGGTATATTGATGATTAGGATGTGTCAGGCCTTGGTAATGATATCATACTTGGGAATAGCTAACCCTTGTATGAGGGAGAACCTAAGACACTCTGGAGGGAATTATTGTTCCTAATCTGTGTTGTTATAGTTGAATGATATTACCACATTAGGTGATATACATATTGTGTGATCTTACTGATTTATGATATTTTACTCATGGATGGAATGTCATGAGTTTGTGCATTCATGCATCATATTATGAACCTATGTATATAGGTGGGAAGCATCGTTATAGGCACACAGACAGGATTGGTGTGTGGGGCATAGGGTGAAGAATTCATTTTATATCATTTCTAAAAATGAAGAAAATGTTACCTAATAATGGTAAAAAACTTTTTGAAATAAAAAAATTAAAGTAAATAGTTAAGGAATATCATGTATAATGAAATGTTGTGACTGAGGTTGAAATTTTGGATTGTGATAAATTGTAAAGGTTGATTTTGGGTCTAAAAGAAAAAGGATTCACAATGATGGTAAAATTGTTAATTAATTTTCCTAATGAAATGTTTCAATCAGTTAATATGATGATTATAAAAAGTTTTGAGATGGGAAATGTGCCTCTGAGGAAGGAATCTTATTTTAAAAGATGAATTGGGTCAAAGAGGTGTTGACTAAATACATTTGATTACGTGAATTGGTTACCCCATGTTGACCTTGACCCATAGTAGGTTTGGTAAAATGTAGTTCTCTAAGAGTTATGATGACTATTGGGATAGATAATGAAGAATGGTTTGTTTTAGTTTTCTAGCATGATATTGTTTACATATGTGGTTAAATCCTATTGAACATTATCTGAATTTTTGAGTTAATGATATATTTTAAAATGAGAATGATTAAGTTTAATAGTGGGTATCCTCCTTGTTGTCAGTTGGAACCTTGAATATCTGGGCTGGGGCAGTGAGAGTACTCTATTTTGAGGCTTTGGATTTGGATCGTAAGGCCTTGCCGGTTGTAATATAGACTTGGTGGTTTGTTTAGGGAAACCATGGAAGGCTTTTTGCCTTTGAGTTGCAAGGAATTGTTTGATAATGTATGTTATGGATCTCTCGTTGTTCGTGACTATATGGAGTACATGCTAGACCCTAATCATTGTTCCTGGGTCAGGGTGTGCTTGTGAGTAGTGACCTTAAGGGTTGTGTCTTCAATCCCAGAGTTGATGATTTTCCCATAGTTCCAATGAATTTATACACCTTTGGAATGGAACCTAGAGTATATGGTTGTTAGTGTTCTAGGCATAGTGTGCATCGGAACAGGAGTTAGAGTTCCATCAACAAGGATTGTTTTGTTCATGTCATGATATGTACAGTTTGGAGAGAGGACCAATGTCTTCTCTTAGTTATGACTCTAATATATGGATTTGGTATCATTCAACCCTCAAGGTGACCTATGAGAGTGGTCAGATAGGATTTTGAATGATTTTGGTTGTGTATCGCACATATAGATGTTTTGGACTTTGATAGTGGAACTCAGAGTGTTCCATGGTGAAGTATTCGTCATATGGGATATGTGGGGAAGCTTGATGGTTGGTTTTTCCCCTCGAGTTGTGGTTATGTGATGAGAGTTCCTATAAAGAACGGGTGACCTCATGGGAGGTTATACCAGTGGTTCAAGGACCATGGAATATAAAGAATAGGATATGCTTAATAAGTGGTGTCAAGGAATTCTAAGAACCCCAAGTTTTACTGAATGGTATAGTTGTGCATGGTTAATTCATAAAGGAACCTCAGTGGTTATGAAAGACATTAATAATTGTTTTAAACGGTTGTATCATATGAATTCATGAATCACCTCTTTGGTTGAGGATTAACGGGGTACTTGACGTTGATTTCAAGAAAAAAAAATGCAAGGGTGGTGGAAGAGTGGTTATATGCTTTTTCTCGATAGTGACTCCTATGGTGAGGGTGGTCAAGTGGATAAAATTTTTAGTATGAATTGTTTGGTTGTTGGGTGAGATGAAGAGGCTTCCTGAAGAATGATTAGGCTAAAAAATAAATATATATGTTTAGGTACGTGAGTAGGTGATGGTCTATACACAAGTTGAGGTTGTTTTTTAAGAGATTGTTGGATTGATTGGTGTGTAGACCTTTATGCGATGGTTGTTAACCGATAGTGATGCAACAGAATAACCCAAGAAGTGTGGTGGGAGTAGTAACACATAAAATTTTGTGTCACAACTACTTGGTGATTTGGTCATGGAGTGATGGTTAAACATTGTCAGTGATCACACCTGAGTGGTGGTGGCTAATTGTTGATGAGATGTGTTTAGTAAGGGGGCAGGAAATCATGGGAGGTCATAGTATCCCCTAGTTCAACATGAAAAATGGATAATCTGGTGGTGGTGTTCTTCAATGAATTCTTATCATACCTTTTCTAGTGACGAGAATGACCAATATCTTGGAATTTCCCCATATCTGTTGAGAAACTTTTTATCAGGCCAAGAGATAGGAAGGTGTTTTGTTGGATGAGATACATTATGAAATTTATGATCATGGAAACAGTATATTTGGATCTTTATGGTGGTATTTACACCCTAGATGGATTGGGGTAAGGTCCTTGGGATAGAACAAATGATGAAAAATGTTTTGGGTTCTGTTCAAAAAATATGAGATTGGGCACTAGGTGATGTTTGTTTTTTTATTTTGAGAAAAATCAAGATAGACATGCCTATGTTTTTAGGGGTGAACATGTGATTGAGTGTAAGATACAGTGGTTAGAACCCATATTTAGAGTAGTGGTAACATCACTCTTAATGTGTGGAGTGATAAGTCAGTCCTGGATGTGGACAAGGGAACATCGAGTTGATGTAGTAGCACTTGGGTGCCAATGAGGATCCTTTAAGGTGCATGTTAGGTTCCTCGGAGATGCATGTGGGCTGTTTATAGGGTGTTTGATGATCCAAGTGTTGGCTTCATCTCAAGGGGGTTCCATGTGAAGCTTTTGAAGAATGTGGTGAGTCGTAGGAGGATGTGGTTCGATATGAACGCATGTTGTGGAAAGAGGTGTTGGGGTCCTATAACTCCAACGAATATTGGGGTTTGACTAAGGTAATTTTCCATTGTGTGTTTTTTGAATGTTGTGAAGTTGAGTGAACCATGACCTTGTGGTGGGGTGAAATGCCATGGGTGATGCCTAATGATGGTCTACAGGTCAGTAATCTCATGATGTTGAAATTCTACCTGAATAGAGGAAATGACCTCAGCGGGTGCTTGGGATGATAATAATAAGCTTCAAGTTAGTATGCACCTTGGGTAGGTGAGAGATGGGTAGTTTACCATCAGGGGAAGAAGATATTCTTGGAAAATCTTGTTGGATGTGGTCAAACCTGATATGGTAAACTTGAATGGGTGTGTTTAGAGGGACCCACCATCGGGTTCATGTTGTAGTGGAAAGAGCCTTTGGAAATGATGTTTTACCCGAGTGAGCTCAAGTTGATCTTAGTCCTTCAATGGATAGTGTAGAAATTTCCTCTCGAATGGTTTTGACGGTGTGATTGGATTCTAATGTAGGGTAATTACCTATGGATTTTTGGGTGTGGTAAGTTGAAACATGTTATGTGATGGGAAATTTGAGTAGATTATTACTGGTCCTTCGTCGATGGAGGAGGTTCCAAGTAACCGAAAATGGTGGAGATAACCATACCAAATAAATAGTTGGTTGCTAACATGATAAGTTTTTTGAGTTGGAAGGACTCGAATGGTCACCGTTCAACTAAGTTGGCCCTAGAAGAGAGATTTAGCATAGATTTAAATGGTCATGTAGTTGAGATTTTTGTTTTGTGTTTGGATGTATATTTATCAAAATAAATAGTCAGGAATCATTGTTGTAATGATCATGTGTTTTCATTTAGGTGATATCTAGTATGGGTCATTGTTAGAGTATGAAAAATAGAGAAAAATGGCACCAAGTGATTTGAGTCATGAGTTTTAGAGAGGATGTGGATGATGGATTTCCAATTGGTTCCTCCATGATGATCTAATTATGGGAGTGAATTTTCTATTTTTTGTGAGTTGGGTATTATTGCCTATGTTTTCTCTACAAAGTTCTAGTGGTTGGGTATGGTTGGATGTGATGCATCCTTGGGGTAACTATTTCATGTTGTGGGTTGTGGTGGAAAGCCTTTTGGGGAAAGTATATTCCCTTGATCCTTGTTTGGTGGCGTTGTGATACAATCAGAGACTTGAGGGATGGGAAGGGATAAATAGGTCTAGTGGAATGACCTCTAGTTACAGAAGCTTAGTGATGCTTGGAAGATTGAGGTTGAGGCAATATATGGTGGGGTGGGGGTGGGTTAGAAGGTCTTGGAATTTATTAAAGTATGTTTTTTTATACTTTTTGGTTAGGGACTCTTTTTTTGGAAACATAAGTTTTTTCCAATGTTTATGTGATGGTTTGGGGGTCTTTCAAGGGTTTGGGACCTTAAATAGGAAGAAAAAAAGGAATTTCTGGGCATGTTTCATGGTTTGTGCACGGTTAGTGAAAACCATGTGGGGATATCCTACGTAACCATGAAGCCATGGAAATGGGATTATGCATAGTTGGAACATTGTTAAGAAAACTATGTGGGAATCCCATAAAACCATGTGAAATGAGTGTTTTTTATAAAGTGGCTCACGCACGGTTTGTGCACAGTTTGGAAAATGGAGTGTGTAATTTGTGGATCCCAGAAACATTGAGAAAATTACAAAAAATGATAATTTGGGATATTAAAGACCAACTCGGGGTTCTCATCCACTTCAGCCCTCTGACCCTAGTGACAAAATTGGATTACCCAAGCTTACAATAGGTGGTTCTACTTCAATTCTTGGCCATTTAGAGCATTGTTGGTTGCATATCAAAGCCATGGGAAAGTCTAATCTCCTCCTTACATCCCCTTTTTTATTAAGGTTTTCACCTTTCATCTATCTCATTCTAAAGATCTAAAACACTCTTTTTTGGGTGATATTTTGGTTTAGCATTCATGGTATGTTTGAATCCATATTTAATTACATGATTAAGAGTGTGTTCATCAACAGATTTGAGTTATGAGGTCTATAAGTTATATCCCATTGTTTTTTATAGATTTCTATTTGTCTGTTGGGATTTTTTCTTTTTCAAGTTGTGTATTCGTTACGTCGAGTATGATTTGGTAAATTTAGGGTCTAAATGATTTCTTGAAAAACTAAATATCCCTGTGGGATGCGTAGAGGATGACATGACCATTTTAGGGCTACCCATGGGGTGTGCCGGAAAACCCAGGCCTAGAGTGTGGTAGTGTTAAGTGAAGGGTTGTTGAATAATAATGTGGAACCTATGAAGAATATATCTTCTTGGTTTATTTTTTTGTAAATGGAATGATGATAAATATTTATAGGGTGATAAAGGCATAATGAGTGGTTTGGCATGACATAAAAATGAAAAAATTGGTTCGAATGAGATTATGTCAGTTGTTTAACAAAATATGGATAAAAATGCATAAGAGGATTAGTGCATATTAAATAGGGAAATTATAATTGGATAATTTAATTGGGATTGTGGAGCATGTTAATGGGATTTAAAAAGTAAATGGATGAATATATTGAATGTTTTAATACATTGGAATTTTGGTACACCCGATGGTTGAATGTAATAAGTGGTTTTGTTATGAGATATGGGGAATGTACTTGAAATACAAGAGTGGGTAAGAAATTGTGGAATGATAAATGGGAAAAATGGGAAAAATGGGTAAATGTATAGTTATTGAAGAATTTGTCTAAGGAAAAGGGGTTGTTGAATAAACTTAATGAGTTAAGGCATGAAAATGGGAACTTTTTAAATGAAAATGGATTGTAATCGGTAAAACTTTTAATGGATTATGGCCTAGTGTTAATTCCTATTTGTTTATTATGAATTTTTATTGATGATTTCCATTGGCATGGGTTATATTATGTTGTGTTATGGTAAGGTTGTGGTCATTGATAAATATTCATGTGCACTTATCTTGGTAGATTTTTGTATTGACTTGAGGTTCTATGCCCACTAGTCGAGTTAGACAGAGGCTCCAAAGTCCACACCAAAATTCATAGGTTTGGAAAGGGGACGGAAACTCTATTACCCTAACATTTTCATTCCACTCAGACCTAGGATTCAAGGTGAGAATTATGTGATGATTTGATATGTGGATCCCTAGTGAGATAGGTAATTTATTTTTCCCCTATAAATTATGATTGATTTCCTTATACCTTTGTTTTGATGATAATTATGCCTATCACATAAGACATGTGATTAATATGGATTATGTAATGAAGATGGTATATGTAATGAAATTTGGATAAATGAATTTCATGATTGAAATGAATCTTTTTAACTAATAGAATATGAGTTATCCCTTTATTACTTACCATATATTTTGTACTTTCAATCAATATCTATTAGACTGGATGTTTTGTAGACATAGTTGGTGGTGTCCTACTATGTTTTGTACTTGCTGCATGCTCGGGCCACCATTGGGTACTCAAGCCGATATCTTGGTTGTAGGTTAGGACAATGGAAGAGGCCCTGCCCTGAGATGTTGATTTGGGCCAGGGATGTACGTGGAGAAGGTTAAAGAGTTAGAGTTAGGACCCATTTGGAGATTTTTCCATTTGTTTTGTTTTTGGATTGTTTCACTTTGCACTATTGGTAGGGCATGACATTGTTATATTTGATTGGGGTTTGTACCTAGTTGGGAAAAGTTTCGTTATCCATGTTTATTAGGTGTTCATACTGTTTCCACTATATATATTCTGTTTTTCTATGGCTTACTTTGGTGAAGAGGTTATAGTCTCCCCATGTGACTCATTAGACCCTAGCCACTAGTCTCTAACCTCTGGCATACAGGGAGGTGCATTTTAGGTCATGTGACTACTCGGCTCAGGGCACCGATATAGTGGCTTTCAGGTGAGGGAAATTACACATTATCAATGCCTACATTCCGTTATTAATAATTGTTGATGTTATAAATCCATTCTTTGATGGAGATTTTTGTGATACACTCATTTATAATGCCTTATGACATGATTATTATACCAATTTCATTTCATGGTTGAACCTTATGTTATTTTTGATTCCTTTTATATAATTATTCATGTGGTAAAAATTTCATGAAAATATTATGATGGGTGAACCTAGACACCACTCTAATACATTGGGTAATTTTTAGTCTCATGAAAATTCATGTTGGGATTCGGAGTGAACCGAGTTACTTTATGGGACATTTCCACACTATATTGGTAGGTATCCTTAACTCATGTTTATTTCATGTTATGTGTTGTTTCCACATTCCTATGATACCGTGATTATATGATGCCATGTTAAAAAACGTTTTATTCCTTATGTTTATTCATATTTCATGCCTTTTATTTCATCGTAATTTCAATTCTAACCCCTGTTCTAAGTTTTATTCTTAGGTTTATTCCCTGACTGGTCTTCTTAGCTGATCCATTTTTTATGTATTCTATAGGTTATCCTATGATAAAGTAAGAGACTAATGGATGTAAGGATCTCATTATGGGTATTAAAAAATTAATTTTTTAGTTTGGTTTATTATTTTCAAATTATGTACTGAATATTCCATATAAATTAGACATTATGATCATTGAGGGGATTTATCGTTAATTGTGCTTAAAATCATGTAATCATGTGTGTGAAAAGCTATGGTCTCTATATTTGGTATCAATTCAAGGATTAGTGTTTTTATTAGATTAGGAATATAGAACATTATAAAAAACCCTAGGTTTAATTATATCACCATGGTCAACATATATTGAAACCTAGGGAATCACAAGTCATGACGAACTTTTCCTTTACATGTTTATCCTTTTATGTTTAATGATTACTTTTTTATATGATAATTAGATAAGTATTAAAGAAAATCTAATTATAAATTATTTTTTTAGTCATTAGATTGAAATAGAAGAACTTGTTGCAATTGATATACAATATGATGATTTCGCTAATGAAATTCCATATATGATGGGAACTGGTGCTCAAAATAACATGATAGTACTTGCTCAAAAGGATCAAGTTATGACTAATAAATTGAATCATGTGGAATGAACTACTTTTCAAATTAATGATAAAGTTTCATTTCAATGCTTCCCATGAAAAATTCCTCCCATGTTTAGTGGATCATTCGGTCCCCTACTCGTAGAATAATGGATTATCGTCATCAATGAGATATCCACTATCCTTTAGTTCTCATAAGAAGTGAATGTTTTGATATAGGTCTATAATTTTGATGGGGAAGTCAATCAGTGGTGGAGACAAATATAAAACACAATGTATAATGAAGAAATTGATTTCATGGATTGGGAATAATTAAATAAAATATTTTTCAATAAACCTTTTCATTATACCCTCCATCTCAAGAGGGAAAGGGAATTCCTTAGACTGAAGTAGAAGGAGGATGATTCTATTGGGGCCTACAAGGAAAACATAACAAGGCATACAAGATAGGCCTCTGGAGATCTCATGAACATTTAAATCAAGGTGGATCTCTTATTTAGTGGACAAATGTTTAGTCTAATAGAAGTTTTGTGATTCAATACTTTGATAGTGATGAGGTGATTGTTTATTGTGCCCCTAAGGTTGAAGTTGAGATCAGAGACTCTTAGTAAACTTGTGGTCATGGAGGTAAAAATTGGAAAATAGGGTTTAATATGGATGGATCAATAGAGAAATACCATGGTTCAAGGAAGACCCAACATCCCCCATGTCTAAAGTGTGGGAAAAGGCTTCCAGGACACAACTTAATGGGAACCAAGAGATTCTTAAAATGTTTAATATATGGGCACATGGATAAAAAATTATAAAGGGATATAATGAATCCAACTAATGAAGAAGAATGAAAAAAGGATTAGATCAATACTTATCATGTAGTACAGTGTTTCAACTATAAGGATCATTGAAATTATGTAAGTCATCCCCTAAGCCAGGGTTGTTGGATACAATCAACAACGAGAACCTACAAGTTAGCAAGGAAGGGAATATTTTATCACTACTACTGAGGTGGAACCCCAAAATGGTGTGGTGAAAGGTATGCTGGTTGTTCATTCAATAATAGAGAATGTACTATTCGATTCAACTTCTACTCTTTCTTTTGTATCATTCATGCTTAGTAGAACTATTTAATCACAAACTCAAAATGTGGAGGTTGAGTTATCTATTAGAATAGAAAATGGGGTAGTTATTTCAACTCATGTATATAACTCCTCCCTAGTTAATTTTTTTGGACTAAACATCCCATAAAATCATTTCATACTTCCATTGATGGAGTTTGATGTTGTATTGGAAATGGATTAGATATCCTTATACAAAGAAAACATCAACTATCGGGAAAGGGAGATCACTCTTCACTTTATGAAGCAGCCTCCAATTCAATAAATGTGTATGGAAGAGTATGAAGAATATTTTGAATCATCATATCAACTATGGATGTTATCGCAATAAAAGCAACCATATATAGCTCAAATTATTGATAAAAATCAATGAATCGTGCTCAAATACATTCCCATTCCGAGGGAATTAACTAATGTATCTTCTAGTGAGTTTCTTAGTCATTATCCTAACTGAGAAGTTTAGTTATCACTTGAGATTATTCTTGGATTTTTTTCTTATATCAAAGACACCTTATAGAGTGGCCATTATTGACTTAGAAGAAATAAAGAAGTAGTTGTAGTCGAATTTGGACAAGGGTATAATATGTCTGAGTGATTTACCATGGGATGAAAGAGTCATCTTCAAGAGGAAGAAGGATACATTAATAAGCCTATGTATTTATTATCATGATATCAAAAAATAATGATGATGAACAGGTATCCCCTTCCATGGAATGATGACTTTTTTGATCAACTATGTGGGGACAATATCTCTCTAAAGTGGACCTCTAGTCAGGATTTCACCAATTAATGGTGAGGAAGTAATATATTCATACGTCTAACTTTAAAATAAGGTATAGACACTATGAGATCATATTTATTCCCTTTATACTCACTAATTATCCTAAAATTATCATTGATTTAATGAATATAGGATTTAGAGATTACCTAGAAAAATTTGTTGCTGTCTTTATCAATGATATTCTAATATAATCCAAATAAATGGAGGATTTTGAGGATAATTTTTATATTATTATGAAGTATTTATTAAGGGATAAAATATATGAAATTTACCTTAAATGTAAGTTCTATATTGAGTATATATAAATATATGGGATTGTAATGACCAATAAATGGATATCTATGGAGCATTCTAAGACAAGGACAATTAAAGTGTCTAAGGACAACATCTGTAACTGAGATCCATAGTTTCCCTGGTCTATCTGGGTATTAACAACGATTTTTGTAGAAAATATCATGACTATAGAACCCAATAACTATGTTTACTAGGAAGGAACATATGTTTTTCGGATCTTTTGAATTTGATGACTACTTCATAGTGTAGAAAAATAGGTTTCTCACTGCACTGGTGCTCACCCCACCAAATAATGGGGAACTCTTTATTGTATATAGTGTGTCTTCAAAGAAGGAATTAGGCTTTGCATTGATGAAAATTTATAATTTGATATCTTAAAACACAAGGTAGTTCAAAATTCATGAACCAAATAATCCCACACATGAATTGGAGTTGGTAGCTATGATCTTTGCATTGAAAATCATGTAGAACTATCTCTTTGAGGAGACGTGTGAGATATATAATAATCAAAAGATTCTCAAATATATGATGACATATAAAGATATTAATATGTTCCAAAAAATATGGGTAGATCTCATCAAGGACTATGACAGATCAATCCATTACCATCCTAGAAAGGAAAATAAAGTGGGTGATGCTCTAAGTAGAAAGGATTTGTATCTTTATCAGTGGTGATAAATGAGAAGTATCAAATATTCTTAGACCTTTAGTGGATGGACATGTGAATATTTAAGGAAGGAACATAATCAAACCTTTCTCAAATGATTTCTCCACCATCCCTCATGAAGAATATAAAAGATGCTCAAAGAAAGAAATATGGAAATTCAGAAAATGGTGGAACCTATTTGAAATAGGAAATCATTAGAGTTAAAAATGAATGAGAAAGGATTCAGGAGATTTGGATCATGGATATGTCTAACATATAATCCATAAAAAAGAAGGATCTTCCGAATTATGCACATACCTCAACCTTCTCCATTCACCTAGGGAGCACAAAGATGTATCATGATTTCTTTGAGAACTATTTATGGGATAATATGAAAATGTTCATCGATAAATATACATCAAACTGCATGTTATATTAGAATGTGAAGTCTGAAAGGAAAAAAATCCAAAAGATATGATGAAACCATTACCCATACCAACATGAAAGCGGGAAAAGATCACCATATAATTTTTCACTAAACTTTTGAAGAAGTCCAAGGAAAATAATTATATATGGGTTTTTGTGGGACATCTCACAAGGACAACCCCCTTTATCACAATTCTAAAGAAATTTTAATTTGATCAACATGAATGGATATATATAAAATAAGGGATGTGACTAGATGGGGTACCACTATCGATTGTATATGATCGATATTTGAGATTTACCTTCATGTCTTGGAAAAGTCCCCAACATGATCTAAACACTAAGTTAAAATTTAGTATATCCTATCATTATCAAATGAATTTCCAATCTAAGAAAACTATTTATACATTGGAAGATTTATTGATTGCATGTTCTATGGACTTCAAGGTAGGATGGGACTGTCATCTACCTTGGGTCGTGTTCTCCTAAAACAATAGTTTCAACTAGTGAATCTAACTTCTAATTATGAATTTTTTTATGGGAAATGGTGTTAAACACCCACATACTATGATAAAGTTAGTGATCGTATGCTACCATGACATGAACTGGTTGAAGAAATAGTATAGAATGTGGAAACCATTTTGTAGCCCATCAAGGAAGCCCAGATTTGACAAAAGAGCTAAACAAACAATCATCAATGGGTCTTGAGGTATAAGGTTTGAGACATGGTATTCCTCCAGGTATCTACATAGAAGAGGATAATGATATTTTGGATGAAGGGAAAGCTAAATAACATTTACATCAGTCCCTTCATGTTTTCTAACCATGCTGTAGACATGGAATATTGACTAGCACTTCCACCAACCATGTATCAAGTACCAGAAGTATTCCACATATATCTCTTGTGTATGTACATATCAAATCACTTACATGTTCTGAATTCAAATTTTTTATAGTTATAGAATGATCTTTCTTTTAAGGATCATCCAATGAAGATCTTGGATCATAGATAAAAATGTATACTCAAAAAGATAAAAAACTAGGTAAAAGTACTATGGTTAAGCCATATGTATGAAGAGGAAACATAGGAATCAGAGGAAGGGATGAAGGATATGTACCCTCGGCTATTTACTCTATAAAACTAAATTTCGTTGCTCAAATTTCATAAGGGGGGAAGAAAGTAACGAACCAAAATTTTATCAATGAAATTTCTATTCTTATAATTATATCATATTATATTAATCACATAAAACCACATAGAGAACACAATGCAAACGTTATTAATTATGAATGTATGAAATAAGTGGCATTTTTAGAAATTAAGGATCGTATAATGATGGAATTATAACTTGACCATTGAAATAGTAATTTGAGCCTTATAAATAATAAAACATATAATAGAAAAATAACCCCACCAATGATATTATATATAAAAATTATAAATCTTATGAATTAAGATATGATATAATTATATCATAGTGAAAATAATTAAATGTTTAAAAATGTTAACTTAATTATAGATATTTTTTGTGAAACATATTTTATTATTTACAATTTTATAATTTTGTAATTATTTAAAAGGAAATTAATATTCATAAAATTGATTTAGGAAGTATTATTTTGTTTTATTATTATTATAATATAGTTTTATGTGATCTTCATTAATTTTTCATAAAGTTATAATATCAGTTATAATTCTATAAATAGTATAATCCATGTAAATAATGGTTTTAATTAAAAATTATATTTCTCATGTTTTAAAAAATATTTTCATAAAATGGAGTTAAATTTTTAATTATAATCATAAAAATTGATTAGAGTGAATTTTTATTTCTAAAAATATTGAATTTTTTGTGAATTGTAAATTCCCATAATTTACAAATAAAACTAAATACATGAATTATGGAGTCTTAGATAATGTATGGATGATGTAATCCCAAAATATAAAACAAAAATTATCTTTTTAACATATTTTTTCTTAATTCTAAAACAATTCTTAGTCTTGAGCCAAAACAATAAGCTAGTGAATTAAATAATGAGATAGCACTCCTCTCATCCCCTCTAATTACCACCTCTCACAGCCTCTTCACCTCACACCTATAAATCTTTGAGATTTGTCCAAATTCTACTCAAATATATTCCCCTGACCCTCCCCCACATACAATTGTTCTTTTTCTCAACAAAATACCAAAACTAATCACCTTAAGGTGGTTCTCATGAAGAATAATTTAAGATGTATAATCATCTTTCTTTTCAAGTTCTCTTATATTCTTATTCTCTCTTCACCTATATTCATAAAAATGGTATAATAACTCTAGTAAAATAAATATACTGATATTTTATTATGGTAATTGAAAAATACGTCATCATTTCATTCCACTCATATTTTTTATAAAAATGAAAACAACGTACATGATATGTTCATTTATCGCATTCAAGGATAATGAGTTTTCAATTTCAATTAATGCCTTTATGCATGGTCATAAAACCATTTTAATGGTCAAACCAGATTATAATATATTATTCCAATTACTTTTAATGTTCTATAACCATTTCATATTCATAATATTAATTAATATTGCAAAACCAGTTTGTGATTATCAAAAAACCAAAAAAATTTAATCTAAACGATTTTTTCTAGCATCTTATCTAATGATTCATCCACAGCCCAACATATAAAATAAAATATATAATCATTTAATCATATGTATTGAAATTAATAGAATATAACTTAAATTCTTGATAACTTTTCTTATTTTACATGATATCGCGTACATGTATACAACTAAACATATCATGAAAACCAAGGGAACAAATGCTTTTGAACTAGGAAAATAAATATCATGACCTATCAAAAATTCCATAAATTAACTTAATAAAATTATAATAATCAAAATTTATTTACAAATGGTTATTAATTAATTAATTTATTTTATTTTATTATCATGTACATTAAGATCATGTGTAGAACTATTTTGGACATAAGGTATGAGATTCTACCTGAACCCCCATTTCTCCTTCAAGTTTCCATTTCTCTCTCTTTAATCCATTATAATGCTTCTTTATTTTTGTCTATATATTGAAAATTGTGTTTATATTTTCTATTAACATATATCAAGATCATATCATCCTTCTTTTATGGGGAAATTCATGTTTTAAAAATATTTTCTCCTCAAGTATTCTAGATATGAATGCCTGATTAACAGTGATTTTGAGAGTTATTAACTATTTTCATGTACTAGAAAAAATATATTTTAATCCACCATTATTTTTCCAAAATCACTCATTTTATCATGAAAAATATTATTGGTTTATTTCTAATTTTTTTTAAAAAAGAATTACTTTTTTTAAATACTCTATAATATTTCCCTTAAAACCGAACTAAAGTGGAAAATTTAAAAAGATTCCTCAACACTCCATTAAAATTGTTTCTCATTAGTTGAACACAATTTATCATTATCTATGATTATTTTACATTATTTATTTCCTTGTATGTTCTAAATTGATTATTTCATGGACAATTTTATGATACGCCCATTTGTAATTCCTTATGACATGATTGTGATACCCATTTCATTCCATGGGTGACCCTTATGATATTCTTGATTCCTTATGTATCATTCTTCACATGGAACATATATTCATGAACATGTCATAATGGGTTCAACCAGATATAACTCCAATTAATTGGGTAACTTTTATTCTTATGGTACATCATGATGGGGCCAGGACTGAAACTGATTACATTAAGGGACATTTTCTGCCATGTCTTGGAAGCTAGCCTTGACTAAGGTTTATGTCATGATATATGTTATCTGCACATTCCTATGATTTCCTGATTATATGTTCCCATGTTATACATTTTTTATTCCTTATTTTTATTCATGTTCCATTCCTTTTATGTCATCATGAAATTTCTTCTAACACATATGTTATTTTTAATTCCTATACTAATTCCCTTACTGAGCTTTTTAGCGCATCCATTTTCTTCATGTATACCCTAGGATATCCTATGAAGTTGTAAGAAATTTATTTATGTTATGAGATCAATATGTATATTAAATAACGAATTTTTTATTTTGAATTCATGTTATGTACCTAATATTCAAAAGACAATACACTTTACAATCCTTGATTGTATTGGATGTTTAATTATACTTAAAATCATGTAATGATATGTACAAATGGTCGGGGTCACTATAATTTTTCAGGAGCGCAAAAAATGGCTTACAATTATTTTTCATATTCACAATGAATCAACGTATCTAGGCTACGTGGGATTGAAGGAATCATAGCCCTCAAAGGTTTCTCAGTGGGGGCATCTTTTTGATGGACTTGATTTTCACTAGATTGATCTCAATTCCATAATATCTGACAATGAAACTGGGAAACATACCGATGTTAACTCTGAAGGTACACCTCAATGGGTTCATCATTAAATTATGGTATTGGAGGAATCCAAAAACATTCTCAATACCTTTTATATGGTCCTAACACCTATAGTATTTCACCACAAAATCATCCTCATTGCACTCTACTAACATCCAGAGGATAAATTTGATGTATTGGTTCTTATCTTGCTCAAATGTGGTTTTTGTATTCGTCAATCTGAAATTCATTACCTGATATAATAAGGTTTCTTTCGGTTCTCTGATGATGGTAGACTCTTCATCTTTGATGGTGATTTGGATTTGATTGTATTCAGAATATACATCCATGAAAGGGAGATCATGGAACCCAATGGTAGCATTGATCAATATTTCTATCACTAGAAGGGGAAAACCATCCTTCACATAGTGGCATTTTAGATCCCCAAACTCGACACATACCCTAATTTTTTCCAGTCTTATTATTGATTGACAATATGTTGTTATGACACTTTGGTTACTAAAATTCCTTGATGAAGTTGGATTTGATAATCTTGTCAAATTCAGCCTCAATCATTGAACCATGAGAAGAGTGAATTTCCCTAGGAGGATACTTAAACACATGATGACTCATCGATAGAACAATATGGTAGAAATTTAATTGAGGGTATAGACTTATAATCTCTTCAAAATATTAGGAAAATATATCATGATTATTCTTTAGTAAATCCACATATTATTGTTGTACTTTTAGAGGCATGGTTGGTTTGATCAAAAATTATCTCGGGTCAACCTCAGTACTAAGGTTCACCAAAGTCATATCATCAATGGTGGTAGAGACCCCATAATCAATTGTGGGAGAATCATCATCCAAACCATATTTTTTGACTAAATCAGTGGTATTAGTGGGTTGATATGGTTCATCCAGTATGGATAATTCTAGGGGAGTAGTGGTGTCGGCTTTAGAGGATTTGGAATCCCTTCTAGAAAAATCAATCTCTATTGAAACCATGGTGATGGATGTTGTCGAGCAAATTCCATTAGTCCTTTAACTACAAAGTATATTCTTGATGTCAAGGGAATATAGGTGGGATGGTTTATGTCAGTTAACCCAGCCTGAGGAACCATGTGGGTATGATGTTCAGTTGTATCCATTGGGAGAACATATCGATACCAAATAATGGTAGGGGTGTCTCATATCACTCAGGCTTGGACAATATAAGAGTATTAGGTAATGATCTAATGTTTCATGTACTTAGGGATGTAGTTACCTTTCCTCTTGGAATATATAAAGTAACTTCCCATGTTTGGTGTCCTCAATTCCATCAAGTGAATTGGGAGGATGAAATAATAATTCAAAAATTTTCACGGGTTGGATGTAATGGTGGAGTTCTCAACCAAATTGGTATGAACCTCATTTTCCATGATGTTTTAATAGCCTACATCATTATTGAATTTTTAAAAAGATTAAAATGTGGTTTAATAACTTTTAATCTGACCTACATGAAAATTTATGGAGTACTTGAGGCATTGGTGATAAGAAGAGGGAACTAATACATGCAGATTGAGCCAAGAATACCCATTAATTCTTGGTAGGTGGTATCCTTCGAGAAAACCATAAACATAGTGATTTATAAAAAGCCATAAAATTGGTTCATCATCTGAATTCTTCCTCAATATCTTTTCTCATTATTTTCATAACCCTAATTCTTTAGCTCATAGTAAATTGAGTCTTCTTCAGTTAGTCCCATATTTCAGAGCATCTATGTTGGGATGAGACAAATCCTAAAACAATATTTCTACCAAGAAGTGTCAGACTTCCAAGTCATTGAACTGGCATTTGTTTTACAGTAGGAAGATATAATAATATATGTGGTAGCCCTCATATTCTCCATGAAATAAAATGTAATCATGTAATTATACTCCCCTTAACTCTTCTTCATAGTAGGTATTCTTAGTCTCCACCTCTTCTTTGAACTGTACGGGGATTTAGAAGACTTATTTATGAGCCTCACATATCCCTAGATAAATGGAGGGCCTAAGAGATTGAGATCCATTCATTTATGTTGGAAAGGTAATTTAACACATTGTTATTCCATCTGAAATGAACGTTCCTACTTGAAATATGCAACTCTTTAGTTAGAGGAACAATGGGAACTATATTTGTCTGTATCATAAGATTCTAGGTAGTGCTGGAAATTTCAAGCTATTCATCAAATAACTCACCCTAAACCACTACTAGCTGATATTTGTATGACTGATTCCTAGAATTAGTTGGATGTAACATATCATGATGTGGATTTTCTTCCCAATCAATTATTGTGGTAATCTATGGTGGCATGTCTTATAGATAGGAATTAGAGGACTATGCCTTCTAAGCTATTCATAGAACATGTTGCCTAGTTTTAGTCAAATGGACATCTTGTATTGAAGTAGTGTCCTGATAATTCTGGTAGTTTTCATGTATTTGAAATCCTCTTCATTATCATTTACTAGATGCACTCAATGAACATACCTGGGATTCCTCATCATCAGGGACCATGAAGGGATCCACCAAATCGATGGTGTTCCTAGAAGCATAATTCAAACCCTCGTCATAGGAATATTAAAATTTTGGTAGGACCATAGGGAAGATTCCAAACTATGAAGGCATAAAATAGATGTGGGTATAGGAAGGATATGTCAATGGTGAAGGAATTTTATTCCTCATACATCGTCTTCACATACTCTTATGACACATGGAGGGCTGTGATATGGGTGGATAAGTATTTTTAGGGGAAGGCATGAGGAATAAATAAGGAACATATTAGTCTACACTAGGAAAGAAGATTCCATGGGTATGGGGGACTACCCTTGGATATAATCAGTCATCATACATATGATTCATTGTGGTTATAAACCTATTTCGATTCAACTGATCCCTCACTATTTTTTGGGATCAGCAGAGTCGTGTGCAACCTATTCTAGGACATTTCCCAACATGACAATACCATTATCCACATGGCCTTGAAGCTAATTCTTGAACACAAGTCATTGTTTGATGGTATGAACATGGATCCTATGGTAGGATCAATGTTAATGGTGATTAGCATTCTCGTTTGCATTAGGATTTTTGCACTATGGTAGCTGAGGAATCTCCTGAACAACGTCATTGAAGAAATAATTAGTAACCTATGAATACTTAAAAGGATTAGTTTGGTTTCATCTGTAAATGAAGGTAACTCTAAGATCATGGTACTAATTAAGGGCTGGATCCAAATGAGGGGTTAGTGCCACACACTCTCATTGAGGGGTATGTGCTTGGTGGGGTGGTTACATCAAAATTTTCACTTGGGAATGATAAACTTGATGGGTATAAGGAACTTAGTGAGGCTTTTCTAGTGGAGGGGGAGACAACTCTAGCAGCTCAGGGCCTTTACCTATGTTGCTGAATCATTATCTACCTTATCAGTTCTTTTTATAGGGATTGGGGGACACAAGGGATGTGCCTTTTTGGCATTCTATAAGAATTATTCTAGGTGTTTGTACTTCTCAATGGAATGTTGATATAATATTTGAGGCCTTTCCACTAGGTGATGTTGTCTATGACACAGTCCTTAGGTAGTTGTTTTCATAGGAAGAGGTTGTAAATTCTTGTCTTGCACGTTGTGGAGATTAACATGTAGATAAAATGACATCAAAGATCATACCAACTAGATATGAACAATGTGGGTAACTAGATATTCCTTACCAACGAATAAACATAAAATGTCTATACAAAACATCTGATCCTGGAAGCCTCTAGCTGTTTAGGGGTTTCAAAAATGGACCCACATCTCGAGATGAAATGGGTCAAATGCTTTTGTGGGATTACAAACCCATTGCAAGAAGAATATCTAGGTTTCTTATAATCTGGGTGTGCTTGCATATCATTTAACTATTCCAGATACATCTTTTCCTCAAGTAAGGTCGGCACCTATCACGTTTATGGGTCATCAAAAAAAGTGGTGAGAGTGCCAATCAAATTGTCTTGGTGGGGATTTCTATCTTGATAGGGATCCCCGAGCAGTTGTGCATTAATAATAGAATCAACACATGTAGAAAGCTAATAAGCTCCTTGGGTAGCAAGATCTAGGACACATGTATTATTTTCACACCACTCAGAATGATTAATCAACTCATATCTAGGTAACATGCCAAAAAATCAAGCCTCTTCTCTTTTAGGATGCATAGGGTTACCAGAGTCAACTAAGAGTAACTGACCAATGAGGACTTATGGATTCCACTACTACCCCATTGAAGGAAGAGGAGTATCCTATGGAGGAGCACCATAATATGGAGATCATCTATTGAGGAGCTCATTGATGATCCACTTCAGATATTCAACCTATTAGAGCAAGGCATGGATTATAGGATCATCCTCTATCTTCTATGAAATATTAGACGGGTTGGTGGGATCAAGAGGTCCCTTTCATTTATTAGAATTTTCAATGGAAGTAAATGATTTTTAGAAGTCTTTTAGCTTTAGTTTCAACCTTTTTAGGTGAGTTTGGACACATGTATCAGGGTCTACCTAATATTGTGTTGCACCAGGAGTGGTAGCAGGGCAATGCAGGGTGTTGAGACACTTGGAGTGATTCCAACTAAACCTTGTTTCACTAATAATAAATTTCATCCGGGTGATCCCATGTTCCTGGGTAGACCAACTGATGGTCACATAGGTGATGAAGCATTATCTATATAGTTTGGTGGAAGTAATCATCATGGCCCTTAGTGAGGGACTTCTAAATATCAACGTTGAAAGTTGTAATCATATAGATGTCCAAATTTTGTTGATCAGAATCTCGAGTATCCCATATTATTTCTCACATAGAATAGGGAGCTTTCTCTCTATTGGCCTAGGATTAAATCTGTGCTGGACAAGAGAATAGTGATAACACTAACATAGATCAATGGGGCAGTTGGCTGGATGGTGGAGGAGATAGTTGATGATTCGAATATTCACAGCATGTTGGGATTTATCTTGGAAGAGGAAAGGGGTACATAATTAATTCCATATAGGAATATGTTCTCATCATATCCACATGTTCAAGGGTAGATACACTCCTTGGTGGATAAATTGTATTCTCATCATCAATATCTTTCTAGAATAGTTTTCTATGATCATGGGATGAGGTGGAGAGGGAAACTGGAGATGAGAGAGATGGATACACTATGAGCCCCAATAAGGGAGAGAAATCATCCTCCACCTTCATGTACATGCAGATGTATTTTTAGATTATGTGGATATCACCTTCCAATATGAAAAACATCATGTTTCAGGCTCCTATCCCAAGCTCTAGTTCTCATGATTGGGTCAAAGGATCCATCATTAAATCAAATTCTACCACTGAATCTGATAGTTTAATGGGATTAATGAATTCTTTTCAATTCCCATAATTTTTCTTTTTGTGTTGGGGGTTTACCCTTCTACCTCGAGATGGAGTCTTATGGAAGTGTAATTCTTCAGAATGGGGAGGACCTCAATACTGGTGAGTGATAACATGGGTAAGACCGTAACTTTAATAAGTTGGGATTTGAGGAGGGCCTCTATGTTGATTTATTTGGAGAAGGGGGGACCTTTTCTTTGACTATTGCATGAGTGGGTAGGACCTCCACTCTGATTGTTAACAAAGCTAGAAGGACCTCTGTTTTGGTCCACAGGGACACCTGGTGGACCTCCATACTAATTGTGAGAGTGGTCACATCCTTTTCATTTCTTGTTTGAAGTTTGAGTAGTAAAATCACTTTGGATATTTTATACATGGGGAGGACCTCCATGCTAACTGTTGAAGGAGTGGGGAGGGCCTCTACTATAGTTAGTTATGGAAAAGGGTGGACCTCTATGTTGGGAAGAATAAGTATTGGCAGGACCACTATATTGATCATCAATGAAGTGGGGAGGACCTTCTCATTGACTCATTATATATCTATGGGTACATCTACATGAGCAAGGAAGTTTTTGATGGTGGACTTTCATTGATACGATGTGACATGGGGAGGGCCTCCATATTGGATAGTTGTGATAGCATTGGGAGGACCTCTATAGTGGTCATTAGAGTGAGGATAACCCCTGATTAAACTGTGAATGACACGAGGAGAACCTTCACATTAATTTGAATAGAGTGGGTATATCCTCTTGGGTTTGTGATGGAATGGGTAGGACCTCCACACTAAAACCCATCATCATGAGCTAGATCGTAATGGTTATTGGTGGTGATGAGGATTCATAATGTCTCTCTTATCTGTCTATGATGCTACAGAGGTCATGATCCTAATCAAGCATGGATTGATTCCTGCTCTTCTACCATAGGAATATGGTGAAATGATCATATGGTGGTAGGGGCCATTAGATACATAGAATATGTATCCACTTATCGGGTATTCTCTTAGGATTGTACTAGACATTGATATTGGTTGGTCTTGATAAGGGGAAATAGACTATGTGTATAGTCCACTTATTCTTCAACCTAAAGGAATAGTTGTTGTTGGTGCTGATGGGGCTTAGTTGGATCCCTTCTTGGTGGGTCTCAGTCAGTACATAAGGAAATGATGAATTGATCATCTTCCACCTCCTTAGAGTATGGGAGTGTGTCAGAGGATTTCTTCGAGGACAGGAATCTAAAGAGGATCTCTCTAAGATAGGTCAGAAGTTACTCCATCCACAGCCCTTGGGGATGAGGGTGTTGATGAGGTGATATAGCATCCGACACTAAGAGGTCCATTTCCCTTGGGGAAAATACCCCCTCCTTCTTGTACTTATGTATGAGAATGTCCATAACACTCTTTTAGATGATCATTGATGGTGAAGAGGTGCATGGGTACCCAATAGCTGTTGTCCCATCAAAATTCATGGCTGAGGTATAGTCATGCAGAATTTTTGTGATAGCATTTCTCCTTTGTCTTCGTCAATGGGTGTTGGGTGTCTGGTTTCCTACATCTCGATTCCAAGAAATCAGGTGGATTCATCTTTCAATAAAGATACAATGAATTGAATTCCCAATTTCCTAGTGTTGTCCAACATTCCATGGTTGGAGAGAGAGGTCTGAAATTACTATGTAGCATACTAGAATCCTCAACATTTAACTGCCTCAATTTTTGGTGACTTCCATGTTAGGACCACTATTTTCATGGTAGTCCCAAGAAGTAGATATCTAGATCTTCTAACATGATAATATACTGTTGTATAAAAAGTTACAAGTCCCCATATTGAGGATAATACATTCATTTTAGGTAAACCATTTCTATTTCTAATAATTTATCCTAGGAATTCAACCATTCATTTCAATGTGTGATGGTGTCACATTGTCGAAATACATTCCCTCTTTCAAAATTTGGGATTATTTTAACAATTTTCAATAGTTATGTCTTCTTCTTGATTGAAATTGGATAATGGGATGTCATTTCCTCTTTCCATGGGTTCCTCTTTGGAACTTATCACCTAGTTTGGGTCGGCCTTATAGTGTTAATTCATGTTTGTGGAACATATTCTATGTTCCATACCATTTTGGACATGAGTTTATTACAGAAATTATGTATAGACATTCCAGTGGGTATTGAAAAGGTATGAACCTTCAGTTAGAAGATTAGTCATGTTGGGAATCACATTAATGTTTGGACGCTAGGAAAATTGGACACTTGTATTCTTCCTCAAAAGAAGGAATCTCATAGTGCATATTGGATGTAGAACTCTGGTCATCCCCTATCGATCATGAGTTATCTAACACTAATGGTGTGTATCTTCTAATTCATTCACCTCATCCATCCCATGCTTTTTAAGAGGTAGCTGATCCCATAACATCATATCTTCAATGGTTTTCAACTCAGGAATTTCATGTATTTTTTGAGCTATGTATTTTGTGTCACATGTTTAACATCTTGTGTATAAGTGTTTGATTGATCAAGAAACCCCATAGAGGACGATCAAGAAGGTGTATCCCTAGAAGCAGCTAAAAATTTACCTATGGATGGATTAAAATTTCTTGAGGGAGGAGATGATCAGGTAGGTGTGCCCCATAAAGTGACTATGTAACATCATGAAAAATGAAGGATTAGAATTCCTTGTAGTAGTGTTATAGGGATTTTTGTCCCGTAAAGGGAATAGTTCATACCATCATAGTGAATGGAACATAATTCCCTTTAGGAGAGGATCCGAGAGGTGAGTCCCATAAAGGAAATATTTCACATACACAATGTTTATCTTAGAACCCTTGGAGGTTGATCAAGGAGTTAAATCCGTAGGATGGAGATCTTTGGTTTTCTGTTGGTCAAAATTGAACCTCAAGGAGGCATCCACCTTACCCCATCTAGAATACAGAGATTAAAACCCATGTATTTCGATGATGATGTTTAATGTCATTTAACATTATAGTCCCATACTATTTAATGTAATGCAGTATGGAAATTTGTGTCACAAATAGTTCATTAGATAGAGATAGTGTAGGAAATTTTCATGGAAGTTTCCCATCATAAGATGATTTCTCTTGGTGGGAGTTGGGGTAGGTATTATGCATTGAGTTGTCCAAAGAACCTTAATATGATGTTTCTCTTAAGTGAGTGGCATGATCCTACTAGATATATGGATTGGAGAAAATAAGGATGGATTAGGATGTTGGGTTTGGATAATAGGGAGGCTTTCAATGTATCCCATTTAGTTTGGAATCAAATCCCGCATAGTTCTAAATAGGTTGGGCAATATACCTAATGTGGACTTTTAAAGAATCATTTGGTTGGGACTAACTCATGGAAGCCACACATATGGATGTAGGTTGGGGATTATATCTATATAGAATTCCAATTGGATCATGTGGTTGGATGATATGGTCACTACTAATCTCAATTCCCATGTGAGTCATTATTGTTGTGAGAAACAATCTGAAACAATAGACCTAATGCTCATGTCAAGAAAGAACTATTATGAGAGATAATGTGAGGTTTATGCATTGAAACTAACCAAGTAGGATTTCATTCAATGTGAGGAGGATCTCATTCCCTATTACGGTAGGAGCTTTGATGACTATCCCATTCCACTAACACATGTAGCATCCTATACTTATTTAACAAGGTAAGGTCACCATTTAACTCCATGTATTGAGGATGTTGTTTCAAGGCCATTTTACATCATGGAGCTCAGAAGTGGTGGACTCACTTCTTAACACATGGGATTATATTACTCTATATCATGATCCTCTGGAGGGGAATGTTTTTTTCAAATCCAAGGTACAACAACGAGGGGGAATGGTCACTATTGAGGTCCACATTAGTGATCCTATTATAATAAAATAGTTGTTAGCATAGCTATTTGAGAAACCAAGAAGTGGGTGGAAGTATGAAGACAAATATGGAGTGGAGTAGACCATTGTAATTGGGGGAAATGTCATATAGATACTCGAGGTGTAGATGAACTAATTCGAGAAGGGTGTGGGGGATCGGGGAACTCAACCATTATGAAGAGGTGTCGGTAAGAGGGAGGTATCGTATAGTGACTCATCCTTTTATTACATTACTATTACATAATTTTAAAGATAAAAAACGTTATAGTATTACAAATAGAGTATCCAAAGGTTTAATGTCTCAGGAAAACTATGACCATACATAACAATTACAACATCATGCATAAACATTTATTTAATTCCTTCTTCCCTAGCTTCTTATTAGAAATTGACCACTCTTTAGTACATGTAGCCATCGGAGTATATACATCAAAAGACGTGAGATAAAAGACCAGTAATAGGATAGAGAATAACAATATAGTATGGTTTGATCATATTCAAATCACAGTCAAATAATCATGAACATATGATGAAGCATAAATAAAATACTTGAAATGTGGTAATGCATAAAAATGAAACACCATGTCTTAGTGATTAACTACCACACATAATTCTAAAAAAGATAGCATCTTGTTTACAAATAATTTCACATTTACTCATGAGATTAATCACTTTACCCAATGCATTTGAGTACTGTATAATTCTAGGTGCACCCATGTTGTTTACACATTCATATTGCGCTATATAATTCTGGGTGCATCCATCACATCATAACATTATCATTTATCATGAATCCCACAATGATGATTTAAAAAAAATGAATAAAACAAACCCGTGAAAAGGAATGTGTTTCATCTAATAATAACACATTCATAAAAATTGGGTTCCCAAAAGATAGGGGGAATAACATACATGTTACAAGAACCGTCAATCTTGAATGAGAAGTAAAAGGGGTGTTCTTAAAAGAAGAGTTCTTTTGGAAAACATTTGGTTTGACAGAAATAATAGTGAAAAAAATGTATATCCCATAAAAGGAAAGGAAATTATGAAAAAAATATTTTTATGGAGTAACCATAACAAACTATGTGAAAGAGGGAGAACCAAAAGGATGAATGTTGTGTTCGAGAATTTCCCCTTACCTTATAACTGAATACATTATTCAATTTAATGTATTATATAACCACAATAGATTCATTAATTTAAAATTATAGGACCATTTTTACATTAATATGGTTCATTATGGTTTCATTATGTTATTTTTTGTACCTTCGGATGAGTTATAGAGTTTAAAAACATTGTTCGAGAATGTTTGTTTTTATGGTTTTTCTTGAGCGGTTTACTTGTACTCATGAATTGAAGTTCGGGTAGGACATGGGTAAACATCTAGAACTGATATTACATATTATTAATTATCATACCTGACATTAAATGATCTTTTAATTTATTATATTATATACTATGTGGATGTATCAATATATAACAATTAAATGATGATTGTTTGGGTTAATTTGTGCGGTTTTTTTACGACAACAAACTTGTTTTGTTTACGCATTTAGTAATATGTACATAAGTTAGCTCCATAACATCAAATAGGACATAATAAATATATAATAATTTGTTTCAACCATAAAAATGGTTTCATGATAATATCTAGAGGTAGAAATGAAAAATTCAAACATGTCGTTCTTGAAGGTGGTAGATTAACACCTCACGAGCAACGTTTTTTAATAAAATAAAAGGAAGATGGGAATGGGTTGGATGGTATAACATCGCATTAGTATCATAAAATCCCAATATAGGTATGATAATAGAGTTATAATACCCTTTAGACAAATATAGGTGTCAATATAAAAAGAAAAGAACATGAAATTGAAAGGAATTTAAAGGAAAAGAAGGAGAGAAATTACCTATGGAATCCTCCTATTGAGATCCTCTTTAAGGGGCCTAAGCATGGTCTTCTGATGAGAATAGAATATTTTTGACATGGGGGAGGGGCTAGTGTAGATTAAAGGGTATATTTTAGATAGGTATTGAATCTTGAGAAGTGTGAGGAAATGAGGGTGTGGAGGGGAGAAGGGTTTTCTTAATAAAAAATTAATTAATTTTATATTTCTCCACAAGACAAGGAATAGTGAGTCTTCCATGAACAAGAATAGTAATTTTATCTTGTGATCTCCAACCAGGTGGGATTACATCAGCAGAACATCATACATGACTCTATAATTATCTTATTTAGCATATTTTAGTAAATTATGGTATTTCACTATTCATAAAAAAATCAAGTATTTTCAAAAAAATCGCAAAATATCACCCCAACCATTTTTTTTGTGTAAAATCCAAAAATGATGTCCATTTTTCAAAAATAATTTCTTAAATGTGATTAATTTAATATTTAATTAAAATCATAGTTTATTACTAAAAATCCAGTTTTAAAACGATCATTTACTTATTCTAAAATATAGGTATATCATAATTTCACAACAATATTATTTTTAAACTATCATACGTAAGTTCACTATTCATTAGGGTATATCACTATTCAAAAGGGTATGTTATTATTCATAAGGGTTGGTCACTATTCCCCAAATATTAGGTCTATTCTATTAGACTCCAAAAATCATCTTGAACACGACCGTGTATGTCGGATTATCGAAATTCCATACTCAGAAGTGAAAAACTTATGTTTAAAGGTCACTTTGAAATTAGTAGTTAATTATTTTTTGTTTTCATGTGATTGTATGACATATTATTAAGAGGGGAATTTTCATTGAAAAACATTGGGTCGTTACATTCTTCCTCCCTTATGAAATTTCACCCTCAATATTTCACTTTACACACACAGGTGAGGGTACTTCTATTTCATTGCCTCCTCTGGTTCCCATGTAGATTCTTAAAACATATTGTTCGTTAACATCACTTTGAGATGGTGGTTTCTCTTCTTCTGTATATCCTTTTCTCTTTGGTCCAAAATATTTACCAGCTACTTCTTAATGGAGAGATCATCTTCCATTCCTACCGCCTCTACTTTTTTACATGGGAGGAATCAGGTAAGTAATTCCTCAAGAGTGATATGTAAAAAACAACATGAACTTGAGCCATATTCGGTAGAAGTGAATGTCGGTAGGCCATGGCTCTTATATGGTCAAGGATTTCAAATGGGCCAATGTACCTTGGGTTTAGATTCCCTTTCTTCCCAAATTGCATGACTCTCTTCCATGGTGATATTCGAAGGAAAAATTTATCTCCAACGTCGAACTCCAAGTCCCTTAGACAGTTGTCAGCATAGCTCTTTTGCCGACTCTGAGAGCATTGATCTATTTCTGGATGACTTGAACCTTCTCTGTCATTTATTGTACAAGATTGGGTTCAAGTAGCTTTCTTTCACCAACTATATCCCAATAGGTTGGAGTTATACATCACTTTCTATACAGAGCATTATATGGAGCCATTTGAATAATCAAGAGGAAGATATTTTTGTATGAGAACTCATCTAATGGGAGATGATAATCGCATCTACCCTTTAATTTTAGATAGTTGGATCTTAGAATATCTTTAAGGGACTGAATAGTCCTTTCAAATTCTCCATCGGTTTAGGGGTGATAGGTCATGATGAAATTTAATTCAGTACTCCAAGTGTGTTAAAGGCTCCTCCAGAATTTAGATGTGAACTCTGGATCATGGTCAGAGACAAATGAGGGTGGAACACCATGAGGTCTTACCACTTCCTTCACATATATCATTGCAAGTTGTTCAAGCAAGATATCTTCCCGAATATAAATAAAATGGGCAGTCTTGGTGAGTCAGTCAACCACAAACCATACAAAATTATTTCCTTTCGACACCTTTGGGAGACCCATGACAATGTCTATAATAACATTATCCAATTTCTACATGGGTATAGGAAATGTATGCATCAGCCCTTTGGACTTTTTTCACTCAACATTAACTTGATGCCATACCATGAACCTTGAGATATATTCCGCCATCTCCTTTTTCATGTTATCCAATCAGAAGTGTTCTCATAGATAACGGTACATCTCCATACTCCTAGGATGGATTGAGAATGTTGAGATATGTGCATTGTCCAATAGGACCTTCTTTATCCAGGGTGATGAAGGCACACAAAGTCGTGTTCCAAACTGAATCACACCATCATCGTCGATATGGAACTCTTGAAGCTTTCCTTCCTTTACTATATTAACCATCTTTTGAATCTCAACATCATTCCATTATGCTTCCAGTATCTTCTCTTGGATGGAAGGTTGCACAGTCATTTGGTCAAGGTTGGATGTATCCCCTTCCATTATGATTTCTAAATCCATACTTTTCATATCCAAGAAGATAGGGTCTTTCTCAATCCGTAACATGGATAGAGTAGTAGGTACTTTTCTACGTAGAGTATCATCCACCACGTTCACCGTTCTAGGATGATAGTGAATAGAGGAATCGTAATCCTTGATTAGCTCTAAAAATATAATTTGATGCATGTTGAGCTCCTTTTGTTTGAAAATATACTTTAGGATCTTGTGGTCGGTCTGTATGTCACACATCTCACCATAAAGGTAGTGCCTACATATTTTCAAGGTGAAAATCACGACTGCCAGCTCTAGATCATGTGTTAGGTTGTTCTGCTAATGGATCTTCAACTATCAAGAGGCATAGGCTATCACATTGTCATTTTCCATTAGCAAACATCCCAAACCTTTTTTTTGATGCATCGCTGTATATCACAAAACTTTCTCCACATTTTTTGTGGTGTGAGTACAGGTTCAGTGATCAGCCTTCTCTTTAGATTTTTGAAGCTTCCGTTACATTCTTTCATCCACACATACTTCACCCCTTTCCTTGTTAACATAGTCATCGTGCTTGATAATCATGAGAAAGTTCTCACAAAACATCAGTAGTACCATGATAATTTTGGAAAACTACAGATTTTTGTGACACTAGAGGGAATAGGTTGTTCCTCAATTGCCATTGCTTTCGAAGGGTCAAAAAATTCCCTCACTTGTGATCACAAGTCCCAAAAAAGTAGCTTTCTTTATCCAAAAGTCACACTTGCTAAACTTGGCCTATAACTTATCGTTTCTCAATGTCACCGACACAAGTCTTATATGTTCTTAATGTTCCTCCTTTCTCTTGGGTTAGATGAGAATATCATCAATAAAAACTACCACAAATTTGTCAAGATAATGTCTAAAGACTCTATTCATCAAATCCATGAAGATTGTAGGGGTATTAGTAAGTAAAAAGGGAATCACCAGAAACTTGCAGTGCCCATACCGTGTATAGAAGACAGTCCTCTGAATATCCTCTTTCATCACCTTTAGCTAATGATATCTATAAGGGAGATCACCTTTAAGAAGTATTGAGATCCCCTTAACTGGTCGAAAAAGTCATAAATCCTTGGAATATGATACTTTTTCATTGGGGTGATCTTATTGAGTTACTAATAATCGATACATATCAACATTGTTCCATCCTTCTTCTTTACAAAGAGCACATGTGCACCCCAAGGTGATGCACATGAGAGTATGAACCCTATTTATAGATTCTCTTACAGTTCCTTCTTTAACTCATCTAGTTCTATATGAGCCATCCTATAGGGATGCATTGAGATAGGAGTAGCTCCGAGTAAGAGTTATATTGATAACTCTACCTTACAATACAGGGTAATTCTGGGTAAGAATTCTGGAAATACATCATTGTATTCCCTAACGATGGGAATTTCTACATAGTTGGCACCTTCCTTTGACTCAACCATTTTTTGTGAGATATGATTCTTCATATGGAATGAACACCCTCACCAATGTAGGATTTTTAAAATGAGATTCATGATCTAACTTTCATTTTTATAGGTGTATGGGATGGTTCGGAATATGATTAGATATTTCCTTTTCCCGACAGTAGATATGTGATCTATATAACGAGAGCCAATCCATTCATATTTAGCATCTAATTCCATCAAGGGAAGTATTATGAGATTTGTTGTATGAATATTCCCACATACGAAAATAAGAGAAGTGTCAAAAGCTTTGGTTGTAGTGATTCCACCACTTGGTGTTTTTACAGATATCACTACATCAAGGTTTCGAAGCATCGATTCTATAGTTATAAAAAACGTGAAAGATATAAATTAATGTGTAGAAAAAGAATCAAATTAGAAATTTTCTATTATTAAGTGAATAGGTATTGTAACTTGTATGACTTCATTATCATTCTCCACTTCTATAGTTGTGATGGCATAAGCCTTCCCTTGTTTCATTGGATTCGGTGGATACTGACATTTATTACCCTTGAGAACTCGAGGTTTCATGCACTGGCTTTCATAGTTCCCTAACTCCCTATAGTTTAAGCATTGAAAAATGAGACGTTCTCTCCTTTTTTTCCCAAATTCTCTTTTTTTATGTCTTTTCGACACTCTTGAGCTTGGTGTCCTTCTTTCCCACACTGGAATCATTTTTCTGTCCCTTTGAGTCAGTTCCCATGGTGCAACTTCCAACATTTTTTGGCATATGGGTCATTGAGTTTTCTTCCCACCATTGTCATTAGATTCACCATCTTGAAACTCCATCTTTCATTTCTTATCACCATATCCATGGGACCATTCTCCAAACATCATCTCCACTTTAAGAGCACATCGAACAATATCTTCATAACTCCCAAAGTCTCAAATTTCTAGAGCATTTATAAGGTGTGGGTATAATCCCAAAAAGAATCTATCAATTTTTCAATCATTGTTGATAAAAAACCCAAACCCTACCTTGAATTATATTTAAAATTTTCTTCGTATGTTGTGATAGATTCTCTTTAATTTTTCCTGATCTCTATAAATTCTCTATCTATCTTCTTACAAGGCGTTCTTGGGAAATACTTATTAAGAAACATTATCTCATTGTCTTCCCATTCTATATCTTCAATTTCCTCCCTTTTCATGGTGTTCTTAATCAAAACCCACCATTCATTGGCCTCTCCATATAGATGATAGACGACTAGTTCCACCTTCCCCATCTCAGAACAATAAATACCCGAAATGATATTCTCTATGGAGTTGACCCAATTTTTTGTAACTAGTGGATCAGAAGATCCAGTAAACATCTTTAGTCTTTGCAGCATAAAACATTTGATAGCAAGTTTCTCCCATATTGGTGAAGGAGGATGTTCCCCATTATTATGGTTATTGTTCATAACCTAAGATATTTGTGTAAAAATAACTCTGAATTTATGAACACCACCTCCCAAATCATTGGGGATGTTGTTCGGGAAGTCGTTACCTATTCCCTCGCAGGAGTTGTTGGATCGGATTCTGTTGGTTCACACCATTTTCTAAAATAGAAATGGTTAGAAAAAAAATAAGTCAACAAGTCATTAATAAATAACATTCATTTGCTAAATTTATACTAAAATCATAATGAATGTGATCCCTATTTAATGCTTCTGGTATACATATTTGTACTTAGTGTCATACTATAGGTTTTCTCTAGGTTTCACTAATCCTAATTCCGAAATTAACTATACCTTTCCTATGATACCAACTATAGCAACCCAACCTTTTCTTACATTACTATTACATAATTTTAATGATATAAAACATAATATTATAACAAATAGAGAATTCAAAGGTTTAGTGTCTTGGGAAAACAAGGACCATACATAACAATTAACAATTTCAATCATAAACATTTATTTAAATATTTCTTCCCTAGCATCTTAGTGGAACATGACATTTCATTAGTAAATGTAGCCACCTAAGGATATACATAAAAAGTGGGGATGTAAAATCATATTAAGATGATATATAAGAACAATATAGCATGGGGTGAGCATATTCATAAAATAGGTAAAGAATCATGAACATGATAGGAATGATAAATAAAAGACTTGAAATATGGCTATTCATAAAAATGAAACATCATGTCTTAGTGGTTGACTAGCACACATACCTGAGCACAAATATAGAATATTTTTCAAACATAAATTCACATTTACTCATGATATTCATCACTTTAACAAATTCTTTGGAGTACTGTATAATTCATAGTGCACCCGTCACATTTACACATTCATATTGCGTATATAATAATGGGTGCACCCATCACATCATAACATTATCATATATCATGAATGAAGCAATGAAAATATAAATTAAATGAACATAACTAAATCATAAAAAGGAATGGGTTTCATCTCATAAGAACACATTCATAAACATTGGTTCCCAAAAGAAAGATGGAATAACATACATGTTACAAGAACCATCAATCTAGATTGAGATGTAAAAGGGGTGTTATTAAAAAAAGAGTTATCTTGGAAAACATTTGGTTTGACATAAATAACAGTGAAAAACATGTATATACCAGAAATGGAAATACAATGATGAATAAAAATATTTTTAAATAGTAACCATATCAAAAAGAGTTAATTAGGGAGAACCCGAATGATGAATGTTTGGTTCGAGAATTTCCCCTTACATTATATATGAATTCATTATTCACCTTAATATACTTTATAACAATATCAGATTCATTAATTAACAAATAAAAAACATTTTTTACATTAATATATTTAATTATCATTTCATTAAGTTATTTTCTGTCCCATTGGCAGAGTTATAGTGTTTAAAAACATGGTTCAGGAATTTTTTTTATGGTTTTTCTGGAGCGGTTAACTTGTCTTCATGAATTGAAGTTCAGGTAGAACATGGGTAATCATCCAAAACTGATATTACATTTTATTAATTATCTTCTAGGAGTTTAAATGATCTTACAATTGATTATATTATATAAAACTGGGATAAATCATTAGATAATAATTAAATGATGACTGTTTGTGTTAATTTAGGCGGTTTTTTGACGACAATGAACTTGTTTTGTTTACTTATTTAGTAATATGTACATAAGATAGTTTCAGAAAATAAAATAGGACACAAAACTTATTTAATATTCTGGTTCAACCATAAAAATTGTTTAATTACCATATATGATGGTTGAAATGACAAAATAAAACATGTTGTTCTTGAAGGTGGTAGATTAACACCACACGAACAACATTTTTTATAAAATAAAAGGAACAGGGGAAGGGTGTTGGATGGTATAATATCCAATTATTATCATAACATCCTGGTATATTTATGATACTATAGTTACCACACCATTTGGAAAAAAGAGAGTTGGTGATATAAAAAGAAAAGGACTTGAAATTTAAAGGAATTTAATGGAAAAGAAGGAGAGAAATTACCTCTTGAATCCTCCTCTTGAGATATTCATTAAGGGGCCTAAGCATGGGCTTTTTATGAGACCAGAAGATTTTGGACGCAGGGGAGGGACTAGGGAATATGCTTTGGTAGAATTTAGACAAGGCTTGAGGATTGATAGGTGTGAGGAAATGAGGGTGTGAAGGGTGGTTTTGATAGTGGAGGGGAGAGGGGTTTTTTCATAAGAGCCTCATCCCAGTTGGTGACAACAAGCTAGGTGCATCCACGAGACCCGAGATCAAATCCGGGTGGAGGCATATTTTTGAGGTTACTGTAGCAACACATTAGCAATCACTGTTCGGTATTGTAGCAGCCATAACTATTTCTCTATCTAGGCCTTCGGGCCATCGGTTTGGTCCTTGGGACCTGCAAGGCTGTCGGCCCACCCAAAGCCTTCAGGACTTTTGATTGTCAATGCCTTCGGGCCACCATAAGGCCTTAGGGCCACCCCAAGGCCTCCAGGACACATGAATGCAAGCCCCTAAACACACTACAAAAAAATGAGCATCCCCAGAAGAGGATTTAGAGTAGGTGCACTCACCAGAGCAAAGCCAAATGCATTTTTAGAATGAGAGTGTATGGCTATGTCATCGGTATTAGCCTATGCTTTCACGTGAAGCCTAGCTAGCTGGTCATGAAAAGGTGCAGAGCTACTATCAAGATGCAGATGGTGGGTAGGGGAAGTTCCTTGTAGATAGTCTGGTTGAATTCTCTAAGACCTTCAGGTCATGTAATCTTCTAAGCCTACATGACATGTAATCTCTGAGCCTACGGGCCTTGTAAGGGTACCCCCTCATCCTTTGAAAGGGGGGTTATAAAAAATCAATAAAAAATGAAGGCATTTGGGCCATTCAGCATACAGGTTTTTTCGTAATATAAAATTCATTAATTTATTATTTATCCACAATACAAGTAATAGCGAGTCTTCCATTACCAATAATAGTAATTTTATCTTGTTATCCTAAAAAAAGGGGGATTACATCAGAAATACATCATACTTGACTCTGTAATTATCTTATGTAGCTTGTTTTTGTAAATTATTGTATTTCAGTATTCATCAAAAATTAAATTATTTCCAAAAAATCCCAAAATTTCACCCCAACCATTCATCTACATGTAGAATCAAAAAATGAAATCCACTTTTCAAAAATAATTTTCTAAATATGACTAATTAATGATTTAATTAAATTAATAGTTTATTATTAAAAACCCAGTTTTAAAACAATCATTTACTTATTCTAAAATATACGTACATCATACTTTCACTTGAATATTTCTTTTATACTATAATGGGTAAGATTACTATTCTTTAGGGTATATCACTATTCATAAGGGTATGTTACTATTCATATGGGTAGGTCACTATTCACCAAAAATTATGTTTGTTCTATTAGACTCCAAAAATCATCTTGAACACAATCTTGTGTGTCAGATTTTCAAAATTTGAAACACAGACGTGAAAAACATTTGTTTAAAGGTCATTTAACACTTAGTAGTTCAATATGTTGTGTTCTCATGGGATTTTATGACATATTTGTTAGAAGAGAATTTCCATTTAAAACATTTGGGTTGTTACACATCATGGTAATACCGAATAGAGGGGCCTCATGAATCTTAGGGCCTCATACAGGGTACTTCACAATGGTCAGAGGATTCGAGAAGAAGGAGGATTCACGAAATAGATTGATCCTTCCTTAGGATGGGGTCCTGGTTCACGAAAGTATTTATTCCTGATAGTTCAATGCTTCACAAAGTATCTAGTGCCTCTATGTTAATTTTTCATTTACAATGGGAATTATCCTTCATGAAATAAATATATACCATGGATGGAATATTTCTATAAAAAAGGGGTTTTCAAGAAACCCAAGTACCTTGGATGATCTATTTTGAATGGGTTTGGGATGCTTAGGAGGTTCAAAAATTGGGAGCAATCTGGAAGTTGAATGTTTTTCTTTCCATCCTCTTAAGGCTTGAATGATGGGAGTATTTATAGTAAATGGGCTTCATAAATATGGGAAGTTTTTCACAAAGATGTTGAGGTATTATTGAATGATTGTGGCTTCTTCTGATTCATAAAGCACATCATAAATATTTTTCATGGTCGTGATGCACCATTAGACTCATATAAGACAACATCAACTCATCACATAGTTGGGATGCACTATAGAACTCACAAATAGCACCATCAAGGATTACTGTGTCCATGAAGGTGACTTCTCATCTAAGGTGATATGAAAATTTGGATATTCATGATGCAACATGGTTTCATGAAGAAAACTCCTATATAATGTTTCTATCCATTTTTACTTGGATATTCTCTTATCTGGCTATGTCTTCCGCAACTATTACCATGGAACTTATTTTGGCACCAAAAAATAAAAAATAAAAAATATATTTAATATCATACATATGGAGGATCGTTTTTAAGTTTTTAGATTTAGTGAATAAGGAAAAAACATAAACTGATAAATCCCATGTTTATTATTTCGACGGAAAAATCTCCCCATTATATATGAAACTATATAATTCATGACTATTTATGAAAGTATCTGAAAAAATCACATTTGTTGTTGTTCATATAACATGTAATAAATTTATCCATAATTTGGAGAAATAAAAAAATAATGGGTGATATCAAATGCTCAATAAGGGAAACATATTACTGATGAAATTTTCAATTAAACATTAAATAAATATTACAAATAAAATTTGAAAACAAAATGAATCTATAATCATATCAAAACTAGAAGAATTATTTATTCATGAAAATAAATTAAATAATGGATTCAATAATTATATTATCATATTGATGGAATGTAAAATTCCACACATTAAAATTCTACTATCAATCCCTTGTTTGAAGACACATTACTTGTCTGTGGGACTACATTCAAGACATCATGCATAATTAGGTAGGCAAACACCAAAATCCCAAAATTCTTTTTGTCTCATGATACCCATAATTGCATCCAGGGGATAAATAATCATGGGCCCAACCCATCACCTAATTATGTCTAACTCATTCACCAAAAGATTTATCATGACCTTCCATATCATTCCTTTCAAATCATCTTACTTAATAAAACATGGTTATCTATATAATGAGAAATATAAAAATAAAATACATAAGGAACTTGAATCTTCCTTCAATAATCATCATGACTACCAATAATTTTCCCTGTCATAATAAAATGGATAAAATGATTATAAACCATCATGAGAAAGAAGTTGGATGGTCAACAGGTATATAGAAAACATTCATATAACAATCCACATTGGCATAAAAATATACAGAATTCGAATAATTTTCCCAATCTTAATAATAGAGACAATATTCACCACACATAAAAAGAAATAATGTGGCTAGTAAAGAAATGCATATTCAATGTTCTTATAATCATCTTGATTGTAAAAATAATATATGGAATTTGAATACTGAAACCTATATTTAAAGAATAACATATTTCTAGGTGAACATCTTAAAATCTAAATTATGTAAAATTTGATGTTCACATCGTATATAGCAACGAGTATATTGAAAATTCAATACTAAAATAGATATATTATAAGATAGAAAGATAAATAACGTGGATGGATTCAAAAGAATATAACCCCAGTCTAATAAAGGATCCATAGAAGAATTTTTAGAAATATGAAAAACATCCTTACAAAAAAATGAAGTAATAACACCACCCAAGAAGGTAACATGAATTGGATTGTTTGGTATCGAGATTTCATTTCCAAAATTGATAACATATAAAAATTATAGGACATATCAAGAAAGATAATCTCTATTTGGGATAATCCATTTAAAAATTTTAAGGTAAATATAAGATAAAATATAATTGATATTTTAGAAAACTTTTTTAACATTGACATAAAAGAAGAAGTTATGATTAACTTCCAAAAACCTTTATAAAAATTTTATGTGAAATATATTTTAAATCTTTTACTTTTAAAATAATCTCCAATATTAAATCCTTGAACATGGAATAAATTTTTAATTAGGAAATGTTGATCCAAAACATTTTATTATTAGAAAATCATTTTCAATACATGAAATTACCATCGTTTTAATCCGACATTGTAAAATGAGTAATAAAACATTATTTGTATTAAAAAATAATTTTCCTAAATCTTATCATAAAATTTCACAAAATAATAGTGTGGGATAACCAAACATGTAGAAACAATATTCAAGATAAAAAATTAACTCAAAGAATGGGATTTGTGTATCAAAAAATTCTTACTAGTATGGAATCCACTATATCAATGTCCACATGAATAAGTTAACTTGTTTTGGATAGTAAATCCCAGGAAATACAAAAAGTATGATAGAAATATATCAATCTATTTTAAATACAGCAAAAAAATTAAACATGGTTCTTAACATGTAACAAGTCTCAAATAATCATATTTTAGAATAAGAAATATATTTGGGATTGAATTAAACATTAAGAAAAAAAACACATTTTAAGAGAGATAATTTTATTTACCATTAAATAACATGATTAAAATATAATTCCTAATAAGTTATATAAAATATGTAGTAAATATACCACATAAATAAAATTATATGATTACACTTGAACCACTTGTAAGAAAAAAATATCTAAATAAATAATCCATTTTAATAAACATGCTCATTAATATTACCTTTTTATAATACTTATTATAATTTTTTATCATGATTGCATTAATAAGTTGTAGTATATTAAGACCATTAAAACTCAATTACCTTAATTATTTTTCATAGGTTTAAATTTTTTGATATCATTACCCATCATTTTATACCAAAAAAACTAATGATATATCATTTAATATTATGGAACTAATAACTTATATATATTTCAAATTTTCTACTTTTATTTCATCTATTTTTTTGTTATGATTTCTTAAAATTGAATTGATATTATCTTATTTCAATAATTTAATATGCGTGTGATGATTTATGAATCATAAATTATATACCTCATATAAAATTTTAAAAAAACATATTATGCTACTTATTTACTTATTAACATATATAAATATATGTATTCGGTTTCACATTTTCATCCATTATTGGATTTTAAAACATTTTTCTCATAGATTGTTCAACCGACACAAACATCGACATGCTTTAACATGATGGTTGAGTATGGTTAAGGTGGTGTTTCTTCTGAAATAATATCATTATAAAAAAACAATGATGATATTTTATTATTTTTTGTATAGTAAACTATATATTAATATGTTGTAATAAATAAATAAAAACTATAATAAAAAAAGATTCATCATCATGGTGGTAGTCTCCACATACACATGACAATGATTCCTTTTTTCCCTAAACGGATGAAAAAGAGTATATATGGGTTGAAAAAATAATATAAAAAAATTTATGTATAATAATGATACTAAATTAATCATACAATTTTCATGAGAATATATTTTTAAGACAAAGATTAAGAAGAATGCATAAGAAGGAGATAACAATTATGTTGGAGACTATATCATTCCTTGGATGTATTTTCAAAATTGAATGAATTAGGATAACTATGAGTGTGTAGGGGAATATTTCAAAGGGAGAGGTATCTAGGGAGACTAAAATTGTAGAGTTAAACAGATGAATTATAATGTGATGTGTATCACTTAAGGGTGAAATTGGTATATTTCTATTAGTGAAAGTAATAACAATTTTTCAAAACCATTACATTTTTTCAATAATTCATTACCTTTTTCAAAGTCCCAAGGATTAAAATGGAAAATGGTAAAGGTTAAACATGTATCATAAGATCAAAATATCAAAAACTATATTTAAGGAAATTTTTTTCAATGTTTTAGTACATTTATACAATGTTATACTTAGTTTAACCCTATTCCATTTAACATGATAATTAGTTTCTAACTTTAGTAATAAATTTTAAACAAAAAAAGTTAAATTTGACTGGTTTACCTAATTTGAATCTTACTATTTCAATTCGAAAACTGATTTTATCAAATAAATTTCTTTTGGGTATGAAAATTTATTTTTAAAATAAAAACACATAAATTTTTAAAATGGTTTTTTAGAAAATTAGCGTTTTGAAGATTTTAAATATATATATATCTAATAAAATTAACATGTTTACTAATTTAATATTAATAAAATGATTTATTATGAATTTAATAAAATTTATGATGCTTCCATGGAAATCAAAAATTTAACCCTGTATTGAAAATACATGATTTAAGTAGAAGAAAACAATTGTTTTTATACCACAGAAACATTTTTAATTTGGTTCTAAAGATGTTTGGAAACAGTTTTCTATTTATATATAATATTTGAAATATAATAATCATATTCATAAAGTTATTATTTGATTACATTAATGGTTCCTAAATCTTTTTGTTTATTCATAAAATGTTATAAAATCATCAAAATTATAATTTTTTAAAATTTTGTATTTTTCAACTAAAACGGAAACCATTCTATAAAATATTAAAAAATTAAATTTCATTATCTATTGATATGATAAATTAAAAATTGTGTATTTTTTATGTAATTTCGATACTAAAATTTAAAAATTTATCATTTAAAGGAAAATTTAGAATATAAATAAAACATCTTTTATTTAAAATTAACTCATATTAACTATTTATCTTTTAAAGGTAGTGAATTCTAACTAGTTACTATTACAGGTTAATGACTAAAATTATTATAATATGTTGTGGAATTTTTAAATCTGGATTAGTCTGAATGATATGTTATTGAACATATTGAATTATTTAAGGTAATTATAATTTTGGAGTGTTACATTCCCCCAAATTAAATTTTATCCTCATAATTTGACTCATAAAATCTATGTAATTTATTATAAGGAGAATATAATTAACCATAAACCACTAGTTGATCATGGATTTATTTAGGATGTGTAAGGAGATTTATCTATATTAAAAAAATAAGTTCTTTTAAAAAAAATTAACCCATTCTTTATTTTATATAGAATTATTCTCAGGGATGTTAATAAAGATCTATAATACATTACATCCCTCAAATTGTGAAAATGATTTATCTTATAGTTATACAAATTTAGGATGTATTTATAATTCACTATCTTCTATTTGGTGGGAACATACATGAAATAATACACTAGAAAATATATTGTCAATACTTACTATCATATTAATTGTTAATAATTTCATAGTCTTATCCTAGTTCATATGGTTATTGGTTACAATATTTATTTTTGGACCTTATAATGGGTTATTAAGATGAATAATTCCCAACTATCTTGCAATTGAATGAATAGATTGTTTAGCTTCACTTTTTTCCATTACACATATGAGAAAAATTTTCTTTATCACCGTTATGAATGATTATTCAGGAGAGTCCATATTTCTCTTATTTGGTTTTCTTGGGACTTTTTCTATGTTTAAAGTGTTTACAATATTTCATGATTTATTGTTTGGAATAATCACAAGGTTTTTCACTCATCCATTTGCACATTACGTTTTTCTTTGAGGTATTCTATACATTGTCTATCACACCCATGGTTACTTCAAGTTTCATCCATTAATAAAACCAAATGGTTGACATGAATGGAGGAATTTTATTAATATAGTGGAACTATCATAATAAATAAGATAAAAAATATTTACTCTTTATACCATTTACCCTTACCATCAAATTAGAATTTAATTCCTTCATTTCAACCTACAATAGTCTTATTATAACATATACCATTATTATTTCATCCTTGGTTTCTTCATGTAGTGGTGTATCATATTTCATAACTTAATAATTACAATTGAGATCCAAAATTACCGTGAAATTTATTAAAATATACTAAACCCAAAAAATATTTTAAATATGGTCTTATAATCCATATTATACTTCCTCAAAAAACATTTACCATTCATAAAATCATATACCCAATTATTTATGTGCCAAAATAATATACTTCCAACTTTATATCATTATAGAAAAATAGTTGAATACATGAGAAATTAAACAACAAATATATTATATATTCCTCTAAAAACTAACTATATCATTAACCATCAAATAGTATTGATCTCTTTTTTATAGGGTCCCATACTCATCACTATATATCATGACCCCCAAAACATGATGAACTTCCAAAAAATGACATGAATTAGTTATTAATCAGAAGCTCACCAATTACTATCTGACTTACTTATTTAAAATCATAATACCCTTTATTGTTTCATTTCATGTGTTAATTAAACTTAATAGTCATCCATACCTCAACCATATATTCTCAATAGGCATCCCGAAAATATATCATTATCATAAAATCACTTTTAAAACTTATTAAGACCATTTTATAAGTTATATTAATTCAATAATGTAAAACTACAAAGAATGATCCTATGATTCTCACATAATCCTCGATATATTTGTAAATATACCAAAATTTCATTGACAATTCTTTATCACTAATGAGAATAATTTAGAGTTTCAATATTTAATTTATATTAAAATATTAATCTCATAACTGTAAGTACGACTAGGAAATTCACTTTTTCCATCATGAAATACAAATAATATTATTCTTAACCATTTAAGTATGCTCCCTTATTTGGTTATAAAACAAATTGGTTTTTAGGTACGTACATTTCTCAGCTTCATTTCTGAAACTAGTTTCAAACAAAATCCTTGTGATAATATCCAAGATATTAATATGAATACATCAATATGGATATATCTTTGTTTATAACACATTTTTATCATATTATTCTTTTGATTAACCATTTTCTCTCCTTATTAAATCATTGGTTATCCATAGACATTTTTATTTCAGGTTGTATAACCTAATAAGTTAACATCATTGTAAAATTATTTTTGATTGGGGTTTTAAGAAAATGTAATTACCCAAAGCATATCTATTTTGAGTTTCTAGAAATGTTTTCATTCATAGTCCAATTCATTGTGAATTTTAGTGAATATTGAGACAATTATAACCCATAATTTTCTAGGTGATTATCCCTAGGTGAATCTATGATACAACCACATCTTCTATAAAGTATCCCTATAGGTATTTATTGCTATGAAAAACTCAAAATAACTATTTTATCAAAAAAATTGTTGTTATCTGATAGATATAATTATTCAGGGGTTTGCGCTGATTTTTTCTTATCCTAATCCACAAATAAAATGTCTGTTATTTCCTTTGTACCAAATAATATATAAAACTGAAAGGTTTATGTATACAATGGAATGTATGATCAATCCTAACTAGTAAACCATTAAATTTTTCCCAGGAAAACATCTTAATCTCCAAATTTATTTAAACGTTTCCTTTGATACTAACTATGACACTCAAAACCCATACTCCCAAATCTAGTGCTATAAACACACACCTCATATACATAATATGATTAAATTTGTAAAATTCTGTATATAATCATCTATAATTACAATATCAATAATGATTATTTAATTTTTCACATTGAAATGATATTTTCAGATTTAGAGGATTAGATAATTAGGTCACAACACAAACTAACAAACCCCATGTTCTTCGAATCAAAAAGGGCGATTTTACCATTATCTAGATAACTACATAATTCATGAGAATCCATCATCATTTATGAAAAATTATATAACACATTTAATCCTTATAAACATTTCTAATGTACTAGTTTTTTCCATTATCTATGGAAGTGGAAATAGAAGTAGGGTTGAGCACAAATTTAATATAATTGAAACATGTAATTTAAGTAATCAAGGAATAAACATAGAATAATTATTTTTTTAGGAATAGGTAAATAGTAAAAATTCATAATCAAATTGAACTAAGGGAATTATATATAAATGAAAATAAAAGAAAATACAGATATATATTATACTAATCTCATATTGTTGGAATTTATAATGTCCAACATCAAACACCAAATATCAATTCCTAGTTCCAAGAAACTTTAATTGTTATCAATACGCATGTAAAGTCATCTTTCTAAATTAGGAATGAGTGCTCCATATATCTTAACATGATTTAATTTATAGTACCTATTGAATCATCGTGGTGCTATATAATTCTTTGCCCCACCCATTTCTATATTTTTTCAAATTCATTCACTATAAATTTCATTGATACATTTGATAACATTACCACAAGAACCTATTATATAAAAAAACATGGTTTTCCATACAAAAATAAATATGAATATCAATCCCTAATAGACTTATTTTAGTAATCAAAAGTCTTCAAGAATTACAATAAATTACCCAATTTCAATAAAAAGGATAACATAATCATAACTCAAGATGAGAAAGAAGTTGTATATTCAATCAAAACATACTCAACATTACAATAACCATCTATATTTGAATAACAATATATGGAACTCCAATACTTTTACCCATGTCAAAAAAAGGGAAAACATATTCTTATCCCAACTCGAGAAAAAAATTTTATGGTTATACAATACATATTCATCCTTCAAATAATCATTTATATTATAATAACAATATATGGAATTCTAATAAATTTCCCCATTACAATAGTGTAACATACATTATAAATAATCATCATCCAATCTAGATTACATAGAATATGAAGTTTAAACAATCTAGAGAATTGAGTATACAACCAACTCAGTACTAAAATAATGCGATCATAATAAATCCATAGAAAGAAGATGGATTGTTTCAATACAACATTATCCTAGTTTAACAATGGAAACATATAAGGGTGTTATATTTGAAAAACATCCTCAAAAAGGAATACTTGAATGATAACACATTGTAATGGATTGGGAATTGACCTATTTTTTACCATGAGTTTATTCCACACAATTATAATGATCACACCCTCTGGTTCCACCACAACCACATTACAAACTACACTATGCAACATTCATGGGTATTCCACCTAGTTATTAACCTAACACCATATTTGTACATTCCCTTTTAACTCGTCCACACAACCCGACTCACACGTTTGAAATTCACATTCCATCAAGACTATTACTTAGGCCCACATTATACAATTCACCTTTACTATTACATTTGTTCCTATTTAATTATAATGGGAAACATCATTTATAATTACCTATGGTTGTGAAATTAAATTTCACAACCACTATATTAACCAACATTACCCCTATATCTGAATAGGAAATAATTAGACATTTACCAGAATCATGAATTTAAAATGAATGGGATCAATCATGGTGAAACTATATTGGACAAACCATTCACACACTCAAAAAAATTAATATGGGTTAAATTTAAAGGACCTCCGTCCTTTTTTAGAATCTTTCTGATTAAAAATTTAAAGATAAGAAAACACTTCCTTGGATTATCCAAGATTAATCAGTCACCACTAACTCACTAAAATCTCTAACAGAAGTCAAAACGCCAAACATAATTCATTAAAAATAATATTAAAATTAATAAAAACACATTCAATTTTTCAGTATTAATCAATATGTAATAAATGATAAGAACTCATCGGACCATAGTCATACATCAAACCATAATCCACAGTGTGTTGACCATCTTCAACAGACTGCTAACCCATGCTGAGCCCATACCCCGAACATGGAGACAAAAATCATTATGAATTAAATTTTAAATAGAACAAAAAAACATAGAAATCCTATAATGATGACATAATATGTCAAATCACTGAGAAAAAATGGACACATGAAGTCTCAGGACATCCAATTACCAGGTTACATGAATATCCCATGATAATTGAGAGATTACCCCATTCTAAATTAAAATCAACAATGAAATCCTATAGAATTGAATGTGGAAACTATAACTAAATTTTGTTAATAATAACTAACAGAAAAGAAGTTTAAGAAACACCTTAAATCAATGATAAAACACCTTTGTAAAACACTATTTATTGTATTGATAATGATATGAAGGGTGATAAATCCTCTAGCCATATGAGGGAGAAACAAGGGTGAGAGGAGTACTTCCCCATCTTAAATAATAGTGTGGATTTTGTTTTTCCCCATTTTAATAGGATGAATATTTTTACAAGACTGTTGGCTAAATAGTGCACAAATCATGTTATTGGTTCTATCATAATCCATTCACCTCACATATATTAGTCACATACTTTTCTAAATGGTGATACAATAATGATTATGAAACTATATAAATCCATCTATCTCACATAGATTCATTTCATGGTTTACCAACCATGTTCCAAGAATGGGGGTCGCTTTGTAGCCCCTCATCAAATTTCACACAGTTTCTTCTACAGTTTCACATGGTATGTTCATTAACAGTGCCCTAATATGCATATAATCTAGTCCCATGACAAATTGAACTGAAACAAAACATACATTAGGGTACCCACACACTTTTATCTAAACCTTATGACTTAAACCTTTCACCCTAGTCGGATTTCTCAAAAACTTCCAATTAATAACAAGAAACATCTGAGACTTTCACGAGTATATAAGATATAATTTGATCCATATTAAATATCTAAAAATAAATTTTTGATAATCCAATTACCATAATTAACATTTTTAATACCATATCTATTTACCCCATCCACCATATGAAAAAATTAAACATCCAACCGGCCCTGAGCACCCATACAGACATGCGGTTTTTCAACGGATGTTCAGAATGTTTCATAGAATCATGAGATACATTATGATCAAAAATGATCAAATAAATTTTTTTTAAAATATCATAAAAATTATGATATAGAAACTAACCAGAATAATAAATTTATGAATTCCACATTTTTGGAACAAAAAAGAGATTATAAATAATACCTAAATTCTAAGAACACTAACATGAATTAAAAAAACTCTACAACTAGTGAATCATAAACTAATAATATGAATACTATATTGATGAAGATGTTTTTGGCAGTAAAAAATAATATTGTTGGAAAAATATATCATTATTTTTTATAAAAATAATGAATTATGGGAATTTTAAACTTCTAGATAATATGTTATTTTCATAGGAAAGAATGTAGTCTAACATGTCTGTTGAAACTGGGGTAGATTATTGAATTTGAAAGAACTTATTATTTTAATTTTCAATATTTTTATGATCCTAGGATGTTTTTGAAGAAAAATACGTTGAGGAGTAATCCCTTCCTAAAAAGGAAAGACTAAAATTGATTTGAAAATTTGGAAAAATATTAGGGAAGTGTTTTAATGTTCTTGAAGAAGTCTTTGAAAGATGTGTCTAGTAGGGTCACCCTGAAAATTAATTCATCATCCTTATAAAATATTAATAGGTTATAAGTTACAATACTCAAAAACCACATATGGTTAAGATTAATGGTAAGGGGAAACATTTCGTGGTGTAATTGAAACATAAATCATCAAAAGGGAATAATATATTTTTTTTGGAAAAGGGTGTTCCTATAACATAATTGATGTTTATATCTCATAACTAATTTTGAAATATTCAAGAGGGTATTAGTGACAATTGTGAAGTTGAGTCACTAAAATTGAAATAAGATTGATCATATATGACTCAAAAAGATCAATTGAAAACCAAAGAAAATATATTTATTAATGGAATAAAAAAATATGCTTATTTTGTCTCAATTATGTTACTAAGGAAAGAAATTGATCCTTTGACCATATTGATTCTCAGTGAACATATTCCAATATGATTAAATTTTTAAAAGAGCTTAGTTAATATGGGGAAAGCGGATTTAGGTTGACGGTGTTTAAAATTCATGATACATGAAAGAATAAAATTATCAAAGGAATGAAATACATTTTTAACTTCGTCAAAAAAAAAAATAAAGTGTTCTAAATGATAGAAATTCATGATGTGACAATATACAAAAATATAAAGGAATTGGATGTTATTATCATGAAAAAATGAGAAATATTTTAAATTATCTAAACAAGTGAGTCTACATTTAGTCAACTTATACCTTAGTGGTTATTTATTTAGACATTTTTGAGAATTTGAGTAAGAAATTAAAAGATTGAGACTAATATTTTACTACCATAATTTAGTAATTTATTCAAATTACATTTACTAGGCTTATGAAACATAAATAAGAGGCTATAAACATGTTCAAAACATTTTTAAGATGTTCATAAAAGGATTATAGTTTCCAATTAATTATGATCCAGGCATATAATGATTATGAATATATAAGTGTAAGATTTGATTCATTTCATGATAATCATTTTATTCACCATATACTCAGTGCACCATATACATGAAAAAACACTGAAATTACTGAATGAAACAATAGTTATTGAGTGTAGACGAATTTGTTTCTGTTAATAGATCATTATTGCTATTGGTATTTTTATGGATTTTCTATTATATTAGACATTAATATTTTAAATCAACTCTTATAAATTAAAAATTCAAATATGTCCTCATATGATATTTATTACAAAAAAATCACAGTTTTAATTATATTATACTATTTTGTACCCTTTCATTATCATTGTTAATGGTGAACATCTGGGAATGTTTGAGAAAAAATTTGAGGAAGGAATCTTCCTTGGTTATCCTCAAAATGGATGAGGATGTCGTTGTCACACCAGTTTGATTGGGAAATTTTTTTATCTTTATTATTTTAAGGCAAAGTCTCTTTCAATTAAGGAATGCAATAGTGAATAATAATGTTCTATAAGTTATGCTGATGACACATTTTTTATTTAAAAACGTGGTAATGTTTTAAAATTTGATTGAAATTGCAAATTATTTTAAATTAAATTTGATCATTCATGTAATTTATTTATTATAATTAACCCCACAAATCCCATCAACGTCTAATAATAAAAGTGTTTGTCAAAAAGAAAATTTAATAATGAGGAATATAATTTCAAACTATGATAACTTTGGGCACAACATCACACACATCACTGTTTACATTGCTTGAACCAAGAGATGTTGAGTAAAAATTGGAGTCTAAAGGGAGGGTTTATGCTATGAATAAATAAATATTCCAAATAAAGAATAATTAAATGTTTTAATTGGTTACAAGTATGGAAAAAAGTTCCTTAAAATAAATGGTTATTCTGAAGAAACATGAATGAAAAGGAAGAAGTTGTGCGAAGAAAAGAAAGGATTATGTGCAAGTGTATTCTAAAGTAGAACAAATATTTTTCTATAATATCATTACACTAGTGAAAATACTGGAAAACAATATAATTTTTAATTTATTTTATTTTAAAGAAATTAAAAACTATTTCCAATGGATTCCAAGAATGCTTTCATAAATAGATAATTATATGAAGTTGTTTACAATGAAAAACCATATGAATTGTTTATTGGTGACGACCATAATTATATATGATGCTTAAAAATGATCTATATGATTTGAAATAGGCTCTGTGAGTTTATTAATACAATATATATTCCTTATTGAATATTTTTATGTTTACAATGTAAGAGTGGATATCAATATCTACATCCAATAAGACAATGTTGTATCTCTCATTATTATGGTATGAATGATTTATATTATATTTTATGGAAATTAATACATTATTTTTGAATAATATTATTTAAATATGAAGAAGTTATTTTAAAATGACTATTCTTAGTGATATGAGATATTATCTGGGTTTATAAATTTCCTTAGAGGAAGATCGTATCTGTATTTCTTCATATAATTATGTTTGTGTTATTATAAATAAGATTGAAATATAGTAAAAAAATTTATTTTTCCACAAAATTTTATATGGTAACTATGTTTTCTAAATATATTGAAGGAAACGAAGTAGATATCAAAGAATTCTAAAAGCTTATTGGATGTTTTTTATAGTTTACAATTTAAGGAAACATATTATTTAAACTCATACACTTTTATCCAAGTACCAATGTACACAAAAATAATATCATTCCCACATTTTATAATGGATTACCCATTATATTAAAGGAATAATAGATTGTGGAATTAAATATGGTAGAAAATGATGACATTATATATTTTATAATAAAAATGTAGATTGAGATAGAAAATTTTATTATTTAATGTCTAAATATGATGATGTTTTATTTAATGGAGATAAGTACATTTGTTGGCACAAAAAGAATAAAAGTTGTGTTTCTTTAATAACTTATAATGTAGACTATGTGTCTATAACTCAAATTCCAAACCAACTGATGGGGATCAAAACATGGTTAGAATACCTCAAGGTAAAACTGAAGATTCCACTACTTATTTTCTATGATAATCAAAGTGGTATCAGTAGTTAAATAGATCATTGATTAAATTAATAATCAAAGAACATTGGTATTGGATTTTATTTCTTAATATATAGTGTGATAAAGAATATGTTGAAGCTTGAATCTGTTCCTACAAAGTATCAAGTGGTTTTCATTTTAATTAAACCATTTCCAAAAAATGTTTTTTTGACTTTGATGATGAAATTTAAATGTAATTTTTCTCTATAATAAGGTACAGTGATTCATTCCACAATATCATATTTTTGTTTATATTTCTATTATATGGAGGAATGATAAGAAATGTCCAAATAATTCTATTTTAAATTCATTATTCATTTACAACTTTTTTATAAAGGGAAACTGAATTATTTTTGAGATAATCCGTTGGTACATGTTTTCTAAATGGGGTATGAATATATTATTTCGATTAAGTATATATCAAGAGATAGTTTTTAGAATGCGAAATTTATGAGTGAAAAAATGTGATGTGTGATTTCATATGAACTATTTTTAAATTTTTTTGTTCATAATATGTTCTAGAATATATTTGAATCTACCTTGGATATTACCCATCGAGTCTAACTCAATATTTCACAATGTAGATTGTAATAGATGTTATCATGATTGTTAGATATACCTAGTTTTGGTGTTTCATCACAGTTGGTAGATATATCAGTGTTACTCCTTTATATGATATTAAATTAATTACTATTATATCAATTAAATGTAGCACACTACTTTATTTTTTATACATAGTCTGGACATGTTATTGACACCATTGGTGGTGGCCTACTAATTTTTATCTCACACCCTATTGGGTCTATCGTTGGGTACCCAAGTAGCCTTCATGGATGAAGGTAAGGATTGGGGAAAGTGCCATCGTTATATTTGTTTATTTGTTGTGTATAGTAGTAGGGGAGCACATGACCATTTTAAGATCATGATGCTATATATATAGTCATGTTTTTCTTTTTTTACATTTGAAACATGTATTGTACTTTAAAACTACTTCCATGTACTTCCTACCATTTTAATAGAGACATGAAATGTTCATCACATTGTATATAACACTACTTTTGGTTTTCATGTTTATTTTTTTCTTTGGATGTTATTATTCTCCTAATCAGTTAGTCATATTATTCTACTATTGATTCATATTATTACCCAACTATTCTACACTCTAATCATGATGGTATAGTCTCCCCACTATACCACCTTATGACCCCACTGATTTTCGTAATCCTCTAGTGTATGGAAAATCATGATTGAGGCCATGTGACACACCTTCTTGGGACACCGTTTTGTGGATTCTGGGATGGGGTGTTACAAAAATAGTTATATATACCTAAATAACATATCACCAACACTTCTAGATCCAAGAAACTATGGGTACCAAAATCTTTTTTTTTATTGAATTCCTTTTATTGGAAAACTTATTGAAAGTTTACAATAATAAATTATGGTTTCTAGATAGTGGATGTTCCAAATATATGATTGGAGACTACTCAAGCTTTAAGATCCTAATAAAAAATGAGGATGGACATGTCACGCTTAGTGATAATACCAAAGGAAACATAATTAGACTCATAAAAATTAGTAACTCTAGTACTATTATAATTTATCAATTACTATTTATAGATGGATTATAATATAAAATTCCTAGTATTTCACAGTTATGTGTTATTATTTACCATGTTATGTTTTAAAACAATGAGAGTATAGTATTTGATTCTAAAAAATATTTACTTTTTACTACTATGAATAATTATAATGTTTATGCGGTAGATTCTAATTCATCATTTTCTCATAATGTTTCATTTTTGAGTTCCTTTGAAAATGAATCTTGGACATGGAATAGAAGACTAATCTATTACTATATAAAATCTCATATAAAGATAACTAGGATATGTCTAGTCAACAATCTACCTAAACTAGAATTACCAACAAAAAAGTATTCAATAATTATCAAAAAGGAAAGTATCACACAATCTCTTTCAAACCAAATAATGAATCCTTAATGTATCAGCCTTTAGAGTGAGTTCTCATATATTTTTTAGACCTTATAGAGTTTTTAGTTTATTAGGAAAATATAATTCCATTGATAAAGTCAATTAGTATTCAATATATACTTAGGTTCTTTTTACATACTCATAAAAGTGAAGATCTTTTCAATATTTTTAAATATCCTAAATCTATTGAAAATGAAAGTGGAATTATAATTAAGACCATAATAAGTGATTATGTCCATGTGTTTGAAAATCAAAAGTTTGAATCATTTTTCTCACATGTGGCTACAATCATAAATTTTCTTCTCATAGGAACACAGAGTAAAACAGTGTAGTAGAAAGAAGAAATAGACCACTTCGATAAATTACATGGTCCAAACTAAATGAGTATACATTACCTATTTACTTTTTTGAAGAATCTATGAACACATCCACGTTGATAATTAATTGAATTCAAATTATACCACTTTTAAAGAATACCCCTTATGAATTCTGGAATGTTAGGAATCAAAAAGTTATCTTATTTAGATTTTTTAGTAGTAAATTATTTATGCTCAGTACTAAGGAGAATTTAGACATGTTTTCATCTAAGAGTGATAATTGATTTTTTCATAGATATAGTACAACCAGTAATTCATATTGGGTATTTTAAAAAATGACTAGTATTTTGAAATAATCTATACATGTAATGTTTTATGAGATGAATCCACATGATTCTAAGACATATTTCAAAAATATGAAGGATAATATTTCCAATATTTATATTATTGTTAAAACAACTGACAATTCTATTAGACCACCAATTGAAAAATCACTCTATTATGAATAAAAACTTGAATTCAAACTAGTAGAGGAATGTGAATTCCAAACACTTTTCTATCTAGATCTATTAAGACTAAAATATATCTTCCCATAGATGATATTGTAGGTTACCTATAAAAAGTAACTCAAATCATATTTTTATTAGAATCCATGTGGAACATTAAGCCTTCTTATCACATCTTGAATCTGAGAAACTCAATGATGCAATTAATGATGAAATTTGGGTGATGGAAATGAAAGAAGACTTAAATAAGATTGAAACAATTTGTGTATGGAAACATGTTGAAGGAACCACGTACTAATTAACCATTGGCACTAAATGTTTATTTAGAAACATTTTTGATAATGTATGAAAAATAAAAATAAATAAATAAATATTGGTTGTTTTATGATATAGTTAAGAAGAAGGTATTGATTCTAAGGAAACCTATTCCCAAGTAGCCGAACATGAACTTGCCATAATGTTGCTTGCCTATGAAAAAAATTTTAATTTAATATTATATCAAATGGTTGTATAGAGTGAATTAATAAATGGTAATATAGTTGAGGACATTTTTGTTGAACTACACCTAGACATTAAAACCCTCACATTCAAAATCATGTTTTTAAATAAACTGAAACATTAAATGGTTTTAGAGAATATGTTGAATATTATTATTATTTTATTAGATCCTTTATTGTTTTAAAATTTTTTAATAAAGAAATATATGACCCTAGTATTCTAATTTTTATAATTAGAAATGATTTTTTAGTTGAAGACATATATGTGCATGATATTATTTTTGCATCTTCATGAAATTCCTTGTGTATTGAATTATCCAAAATTATGCATAGTGAATTTGGAATGAGTTTAATTGGTGAATGTAAATTATTTATTATTTTTTCAATTTTTAAAATAAATATGGAATTATTTTAATTTAATTAAAGTGCACCTATGATCAATTAAAACATTTTATTGCGGATAATAAAAAATGTAGTGATACTCTTATGGGTGTAAAATGTAAATTACATCGTTATGAAACCAGAAAAATAATCGATCAAACCACATGTATAAGTATGATTGGTAGCTTACTATAACTAACTACATGTTGGACTGATTTAATTTATAATCTATGCATGTGATCCCATTTTTAAGAAAATCTAATAGAGCCAAATTTACTTACTATCTATAGAAATTTCAAATACAACAAAGGTACAACGAATTTTGAATTTTTTATCTATATTATAATAACTTGAAATAGTGATTTATCAAAATTTTGAATTTAGTTTCTTTAATTTGGATTTAAAAATCCATTCTTGAACACGCAACGTTTTTAGAAACTCTCCAGTTTTAGGGTTTAGTAATAAATAGAACTCAGTTTCATTATCCACTATTGATGATTGGAACATATCTATAGTCATTTATTGTGCATAGACTCTTTGGATGAAACACTCATTATTGGACTATGAATATCAATTTAGATATTGCCCTATAAATTGTGATAATATATGTTCTATAAATAATTACAAGAATACCTTTTCTCATTCTAGGACAAATCATAATGATATAAGAAAACACTTTTTTAGAGATCATTTTCAAAAGGCATATATAACTCTTGAGTTCATTGATATTGAAAAGTATCTTGCTAAAATATTTTCAAAGACTTTGGATTCTGATAGATTAAGCTATATCATACATGAATATGGAATGATAAATTTTGATTTGTCCTTTATTATGCATTGTTTTTCTCATTGAGAAAAATCAAAACAACTAGTATCCATTTTGGATAATGTACCATTCTTATCTACAATGGCTAATCAACCATGGGAGATTGTTGGAAAAAATCCCTCAAGATGTCATTGATTTATTTTAGGGTTCCTTGTGTTTGTGGATGAAGCTGGTTTCCATGGTCAGTTGTGGACTTCTAGAGATATTGTTGACAATCTATGTTGACATGTATTCATGATAAAAGATATATTTCAAAGTCATGTAGTGAACAAAATATTTTGAAAATGTGTTAAATATGAGCTCATAAAAAATGGACTTACAAGACAAAGGATATGTAAAATGAGGTTTTTATGCCCTGAAAACATCTTCCATGAACAAAGGATGTTGCGTCATGATCTTACGCATAGGGTCAACCAGGTCTATAAATAGGTAGTTACAAAACTCATTTTGGTATCACAACACTTATAGATAATCTAGCATCTTAATAACATATAAAAGAAAGGTGCCTGAAATAAATGGATTTGTGTGTAGGAAATGAGTTTCATGTAAGAATGATGTTTCACAGAAGAGGTTTTTTAGGACAAAACATAATTTGTTTTCAAGGAATTAATGTTTTTTGTAAGATTTACAAATGGCTGCATGAAATATATTTGTTTCCTAGTATTTTTCGGTAAATTGATATTCATCAATTGGATAAATGTGGAACATAATGATACACATAATGAGGTGTAAATCATATTGATTCAAGAAATCAAAGGAGGTTTTTATAAAGAAGTAGGGAGCTTACCTCGGTTTAGAGAGAAATGATATTTCAAATTGTGATTGGTTTTAAAGCAGGAGGGACAGTGAGTCCAATGTGAACATTGTAAATAATATTTTTCTTTTAGTGTATTTTTTAAATATGAAAATTTTCATTGTATATTCCTTGGATGTAGCCTAGTGAGGGTGAACCAACTAAAATTGCTGTGTCTTGTGCATGATTTAATTTACTATTATATATTAATACGGGAAAGTGAGAGAATTCTGTTTTGTTTACCAATGAAATAAGATCAAAAGTGGCATTATTTTAATTTTTCATAAACTAATTCACACCCCCCACACCCTTAGGGTATTCATCCAAGCTAGGACTAATAATTGGTATAAGAGAAAACATTTATTTATGTGTTTCTTTCTCAAATGAAGTCATCAATCACAAATAGATTCTGACCGTTGATAGGAATAATATTCTTTTGTGGATGAATTAGATGAAACATTACATATTATCTTTAAGAGTTGATATATTTACAATAGGTTTACATGGTATTATGTTTAGTATTGATAGTGATGCCTTATCTAAAGTTGAACGAAGATAATTGGATATCGATGCCAAGGTATTCAATTATTTAGGGGGATCCCTATCTAATGCAATTTATACAGAGGTGATGTCATATAAAATATCCCATGCTATGTTGGAAAAGCTTTTGAATATCTAAGAAGGTGATTCAAAGGTTGGAGAAGAAAAAATGCATGTTTTGTAGAAAAAGTAATAATATCTGAGAAAGAACCCAAATAAGTCTTTTTTTGTGGAAAACATGTGTGGTCCTAGAGAAATTATTGAAGCTGTAAAAATCTTCAAGAACATCATGAGAATACATCCACCATGGATCAATAAAAAGTCTCTATGTTGGAGAAATTTTTTCCAAATGAGCTGACACTGGATAGTTCGCATAGTACTCTTATCACATATGATATGAGAAATAGGGACATTGAGTCTGTGTATGATGGAAATTCCATATAGGTAGAATTCAATGCAATGAATAAGATTACCATTGAAGATATTTTGTAATAATAAGAGATATATGAGCTGATGTCATTCCTTTCATTGAATCTAAATAGAGGGAATGTAAAGTTCAATGGCAAACATCCACCACCATGCTTTCGATGTAGAAAGGTCATCCATCTTATAATAAGGTCCCCTAAGAAATAACAAGAACATTTTGAGGATGATGTTGAAATTACAATGAATAATTATTCAACCTATATGAAAGGAATGAAATAGTGTGAAAGAAATTTCTTTAAGAGGAATAAACATATTTCATATGAATGTGATAGCTCAGATGAATTTGAGGCTGATGAGATGGAGAAATTTATGCATTGTGGAGAAAATCTATAGGGGAATTCCTTGGTAGTTCAGATAAAAAGAAAGAAATTAGAATTGATGAATAAGATGTTGAGGGGATAATTGATTTTCATTCTGAATTATCAGCCTGTCTTTAAGAGAAAAAGGTTTGGAGAGCTAAAATGAAGAAATCCAACAAAGTGGTTTGTGAAACAAAACTCTACATGTTGCGGAGGAAGAAGAGAAGTTTGAGTGAATGTAAAAAATTTGATAATCTGAAGTCTTAATTTCCAGATTACTCAAAAAATAGGTAGTGGGGAAAAAATTATGGTTTCAAAAAAGAAAAGAGAGATTGATGGTTTGAATAACACAAAAATAGAACAATTCTAACTCATTGAATAAATGGAGGATAAATTCATCAGACATTATAAAAAAGTTAAGGATCTAGAAAAAATCATGACTCCTGGTGTGACATAGAGAAATTATATCATTTAGATGACATAAATGTCGGAATTGGACATAACTATTGAGTAGAACAAAAGAAACAGCCAAATATAAATGATAAGACCGATATAGTGATTGATCAAAAAGAGAAACCAGTCATGTTTGAAGTAATATCACAAGCACCCACTCCATGATTGATGATTAATTTGGGTGTGGGGCACAATCTGTAGTTTCAATGAACCTAATGGTCGACAAGTGGTGTATAAGTGACATTTAAGAATATACCTCCAAATAGGAGTTAATATTTTCGAAATATTGAATATTTAAAAAATGTGTGTCCCATATCCTAGAGATACTAAATGGTATAAGAACAATATTTAAATCCGAATAGAGTTCAAAACTCTAAAATATATTTTGATGGACATTTTTTTTGTGAATGATTTGGTCACATGGCTACATATTGTACATAAACCATGAAGAGAAATGTACCAAAGCATAACCAAAGTAGCCACAAGAATAAAATCTAATAATAAATTGTGGATTTGAAAATGAATAATCGATTTGTAGCTCTACAAGATGATTCTAGTCTATCATACTCTTAAGGAAGATCATGACATTCAATATATACTGAATACAAAGTTGAAATCATGGATAAAAAAGAAAATAGATCACAAGGAAGTAGTTGTGGAAATTTCACATTAAGCATTAGATCAAACTGGTGTTTGGATCTTTGATAGTGGATCCATATACCATATGTCAGGAAATAAGGATATTGTTACAAGAATAAAATATTTCAAAGAAAGAGTTTTCAAAATTTCAAATTATTAAGGCATAAACATTATTGGATTGGGAATAGAAAAGTTTGGGGAAATGAAATGGGAAATGCTGATATCTTAGTAGTAGGAGGTCTCAGCCATAACATGATCAGTGCTAGTAAACTATGTGGATCCGGGAATTCTATAATATTTACAAAGAATATGAGTATCTTAAAAGGAAGAGATGGTGCAGTTGATCTACAAGGGAAAAGAATAAATGGAAATCTCTACCTTGTAAGTGGAGAAGAAGATATGTGCTTTTTTATCTAGAGATGAATAAAATAAGTTGTGTTATAAATGACTTGGTCAGCTATGTCAAACAACCATAAGAAGATATGGTAAAATTTGATGTATCTAGAGACCACCCTAATCTATCATGTTATCATACTCACATGTTTGATACTGGTCAATAAGGGAAGATCATCAGAAATATGTACAAAGAAATAGAATTGAAATTGACCAGAGTGCTTGAGTTGGGGAACGATATTGTATGTGGACCTATCTCACCATGATCCATTTATGGTAAGAGATATTACATTCTATTAATTAATGATTATGGAAGAATGTCAGGGGTATTTTCCATTTCCCATAAGTACGATGTTTTTAGTTTCATAAAATAGTACCGTAGGGAATTTGAAAGGATGATTAGACAAAAAAATTGATGTTTTGAATTGATAATGGTACAGAATTCAAAAATAGTCAAGTGGAATACTATCTCAAGAAACCTGGGATAAGGCATGAAGTATATTCATTTATAACTTCTTAATAGAATAGAGTGGTTAAAAGGAGGAATCATATCATCAACATCACGGATAGAATGATGCTTATTGAAAGTGTCCTACTTGAGAAATTCTAGAAAGAAGCAGCCTTGCAATTAATATATATTTCTAATAGGGCTCTCTTGTGTTTGGAGGAAGGAAACACTTTGTATGAGATGTGGTATGAAATGAATTAAACCTTAAAATAAATTAAAAACACTGGAATAATGTTGTTTATTATCAAAAAAGAAAACATATAAGAAATTTGAGTCATGTGGAGATGATGAGATATTCCATGTCTACTTATGGAAAAAAGCATATAAATTCTTCAATAAGAGGCTGGGAAAAGTCGTAGAATGTAATGATGTCACTGTTGTAGAAGATTAACCGAATATTCAACAATATAGAGAATAGTTTCTTGTTGAAAGTGATGAGTATGAAATAAATAAAATTGTAGCATAAGTGATAGATACTAATTCAGAAGAAGAAATTGATGATGAGTAGTATAAAGTCAAGTTTGTATCTATGCAATTTCCAAAAACTCAATCTGAAATTGATTGGAAAACATCATTGGTGATCAGACATCCCCAGTTTAGACTCGAAAAACAAATTCATTACAATAGAAATCTTTCCTATCTCAGGTGAATACTTTATGTTTTGATGAAGATGCAAGAGATGATCCCTGGGTTCAGGACATGAATGAATAACTTGATCGAATTTAGAAGAATCAAACATGAGAGATTGTTTCGAGACCTGAAAAATTTTAATCAAAACAAAATTGGTATTTCCTAAAAGGAAGAATGAATATGGTATAGTGATCCAAAACATAGAACTACTTATTTAAAAAGGGTACTCCCAGATAAAGGGTATTGATGTTGATGAGACATTTTCACCTATTGTAATGCTAGAGGAAATTAAATTATACATTGTCATAGTAGTTCAAAAAATGTTCAATGTTTTTCATATTGATTCCAAATCATCATTTCTAAATCTGGTTCTACAAGGAGAACTCTATATTGAGAGAACAGATGGTTTTCTCATTCATGAAGAGGAGAACTACATTTTTTTGTTATAGAAGTCACTTTATGGGTTTAAGTAAGCACCGAGATTATGGTATTCAAGAGTAGACGAGATTTTTGGAAATCATAGTCTTTAGTGGAGTAGAGTTCATTACAATCTCTATTATTAAAATGAAAATAGAAAATGAATGATGGTTCAATTATATATCGATGACAAAATATTTGGTGTATTTGATGAATAATAGTGCATAGAGTTTTCAAAATTCATGAAAAGTGAGTTCGAAATGATAATGATTTGTGGTATCACATTTTTCTGTGGTTTACAAGTCAGATAAGGAAGGAATGACACATTAATTTATAAATATAAATTTTACTAGAAGGTTTTGAAAAGATTTTTATTTGATAATTCCAAGTAGTTGAATACATCGGAATTTACCCAGATGAAATTTTCAAGATATGATGAGGGAAAAGCATCCAATATCACAGAATATAGACAGATTATTAGAATCTTGTTCTATAAAACCATTAAATGACTATATATTTTTATTCCACATGTTAATAAGAACTCTTATAAAGCAATATCAATGAAATCCACATGTATACAGTGAAAGTAATTATTCAGTTTATCTATGGTACTATGGATTTCATATTGATGTATAATGGTAAATCATATCTTGAGTTATTGGGATATATAGATGCAGATTTGGCTAGATCATCATATGATAGAAATTCAATGTCAAGTGGTGTATTCTATCTTGTGGGACGACGTATATCTTGGCTAAGAATGAAACAATATTTCATATCATTGAACACCGTATAAGTAGAATATGTTGCAGCAACACAACTATGCACGTAGATCTTATGGATGAAGAAGAAGCTTGAAGTTAGGGGATTTGATGTGATTTCTCCAATCATAATCCATTATTATAATTCAAGTACAATAAATCTTATCCAAAATCAAATTATTTAATAAAATAATAATAAAATTGAAATTTAATATCATTTTATCATGTAGAATGCGGGGAAAGGTCTTCTGATGTTGTATTATGTTCAAATAAGACTATAGGTTGAAGAAATTCTAGAAAAACATTATCCAAGAAGCATTTGAGAGGCATCAATTGGCTCTCAGAGTTCAGTCAAATCCCCACACATGAAAAAGTGTGGATTTGGGATCCCCCCCTCCCTGTGGGATGGTGTGTTTTTCAAAAATGTTTTGATCTATGTTTTTTACCTTATTATAGACAAAAAATGAGTGACCATTGGGTTCATTGAAAATGGGGTGAAAATTGTATAAGGGATAAAATTTATTTTTTTAAGACACTAGTAGAAGCTAATAGGTGGATATGCAATATAAAGGGAATTTAATCATCATAGGAGGATATGATGATAGATGGTGTATTAAATCTGATGATACTAAGGTGATTAATCAATGATTAAATATCAGGACATTTGATATCCATGTTGAAAGCAGCTAACTGGTTGTGGAATGAAGTTATTCCTTTACGAAGATTACATAGTACTCTTGTTTCCCATGCCGAGCATGGATCATGTGGGTTTATAGCTTCTGGAAAGAAAATCATCGATCACTATATGTATTTCAAGAAGAAATACGTGATAGAATATGGTACAATCTTTCATGAGGTATCAAAATGTTATGAGTTGTTATCAAACCTGAAGGGGGAGATTTTTGGGGAAAATATCCTTCAAGGTAACATTGATGCATTGTTTGGTAGCTTATGTTTATTGAAAAAGATGGATTCCATGGTTTGTTTTGTATTTCAGTATATATTGTTGATAACTATGTCAACATGTATCCTTGAGAAAAATATGTTGGGCACCATATTGAAGATGGTTTGGAATGGTGTGTGCAATTCATGTTTTGGGATCACCACATGGAAATTTACAAAGGAATGGAGCACACGTAATATTTGGAATCATCACAAAAGACAAGTTCATGTGAAAGGTACTTATGCACCAAAGGAAAATTAATTAGTGGTTTTTCAATTTGGAGTAGATCTTATGCTAATATAATAAGATGAATTAGGATCATACATGTAGGGTCGGTCGGGTCTATAAATAGGTATCTACCCCTCATTTTATTATCTCAACAATTCGATATAATTTGGGCTCTAAATCACCTAATAATGGGAGTTGTGTTCAAGAGATGGATTTTATCATAAGAAAAAAGTTCGACACAAGTCAGTTTCCATGAAAAAACATAAAATTTGTGTGAAAGGAATTAATGTTGCATGCAATATACCAAAAAAGATTCATGAAATATTTCAATTTCCCAGTAGTTCAATGGTAAATTGTATTCATCAGTTGGATGAATGTGTAACTTAATGTTATAATAAATGAGGTGTAAAACATATTAATTCATGAGATAAATGGAGAATTTTTTTAATAAGAAGTGGGAACACATATGTCGAGAGGATAATGAGCTTTCAAATTGGGATTGGTTGTAAACTAGGAGGGATAATGTGTCTACACTAAACTTTGTAAACATCAATGTTCTTTTATTGGATTGGTACATCAGCACATTTCTATTGTAATCTCCTTGGGCATAGCCTAATCATAGTGAACCAAGAAATTTTTTTGTTTCCTATGAATGATTTAATTTCTGTTCGTATATTTCCATGGGAAATAGAGAGAAGATTGATTTGTTAAATGACAAAACTAGATATGAAGGTGTAGTTATTTTAATCTGTTATAACCTAATTCACCCCTACCTCATGGTATTTAACCTAGTTGGGAATAATGGGTATCAACCATGATAATTAAAACTTGTGAATCATCCATTAGTTATGTTACCATGGTGATCGACTGTTGCATAAAAATATATCTATGATTCCATTAAGATGAAACTAGAACACAGTACAATTAAATGCTACCATGTCTTAGTACCACAATGTGCTACCATTAAGATGTGATTGTGAAAAACATCCATTTAAAACTACCATGAGACCTACCATTTATAGTTCTTCTATTACTATAATCTATAATTAATTTTTTTATCAGGTATATTTATTTATTTTTGTTATTTTTATTATACATAGTTACTATTTTAAATCCCAAAATGATAACTTTTACCCAAAGTTAGATTCTGAAAACTCTCTCTCATGTGCCATCTTTGAGTCCCATTAGCCTTTATCTCTTGACCTGTAAACCTAAATCTCTTTCATTTTTTCCCTAATCTAATGCAGAAATAATTATTGTTAATTTCATAGTCGTGTCACCTAATGATTTGTGCCCCTCAAAAAAATATAGTGGTGAATCGATTCAATATTTTATCAAATTGGAGAACCCTAATGATGCATCTCAAACTACCATCATTGAGACGAAAATAGATGTTTCATCTTTTTCTTTGAGAAATTTTCTTTTTTTGGATGTGATCCGTGACATTGTAAGGGTCGAGTGATTCTTAAGGAATGATGGGCCATTCTAACCTAGGTTGTTCCATGATTTTTATTGGTTTTTAAGTATGAGTTTGAAAAATATAAGGATATTATTAAGACTATAATAGATGGAAAATCTATTCTTTTCCTTAAATTAGTGGAAATGATGTTGAATTATTCCTTGGAAAATAATTTATGAGGACTATCTATGACAACCCTGCTTTTTATTACAACTTAAACATGATTCATTACATACAACTTCACTTGATACAACAAAGAAGATCGAGAGGTTTAGTGTCTTTGGGGCTTAGGATCATTACATAAAAACTTAAAACATGAAATAAAACATCTTTATTTAAAACTTCCTTTACATGACCACTAAATTCCCTCGTACTTGGCATTGCATGGGATAACCTAAGGACATGCATAAGAAAAGGGTGAGATATAAAGCCCAATAAGGGAGTACACATGGAATAACATGAGGAGTACAATACATGTTAGGCAATAGGCATGTCAAAAAAGAATAATAGAAAAATGAACATAAAGGCATGATAAATCATGACAATCATAACATGGAAATGTGGCAACAACACTTAACATTGATTTAGCATGAGCCAAGGCTCATTGCACATAAATCATGAGTAAACCCTAATTGCACATGAAGCATGAGTAAACCCTTATTGCACTTGAATTAGCATCAGTCAATCCTCATTGCACTTGAGGTATCATGACACTATACTTTACCCAATGCATTGGAGCGCTATAAGGGCGCACCCTTCTAAAACATTTAATTTCATGCATAAGTGTGCCACATAGATAATAAAACATGGATTCATAAAACATAATCATTTATTCCACGATAAAGGAATGTGGAATTCATATATTAAACTTTATAATCAATAAGTAAATGTGCATAAAGGTGTATAACCTTGATGGAGAAATGGGCATGGTATTCACTACACAATGACATTGGCTTAGAAAATCGGTGCGATTTCGGCAGCGTAACGGCGTGACATAAGAATTCATAAAAATGGTTGATGAGAGAGAAAGGGGTTACTCATCATATTTACATGTAATGGATAGTAATGAGGTCATAAAGATACATGTCCCAACAATTTAAAACGAATTTAGATTCATGATACAAAAGTATTTCTTGAATGTAAAAGAAAAGAGAGAAGTTCCTTTCGGAATTTCGGCATAGTAACAGGTGTACCTGGGAGGAATATAATGAGAGAGAAAGGGGCCTCCCATCATTAAAACAATAATATGGCTGTATGGGGGAGGTGTGAAACCATACCCCAACATTCATAATTGAAATTAAAAGGTCAATAACAACTTAATGAAAATTGACAAAAATGAGAAAGGAAGAAAAAACCCTTACTTGGAAGTGTGTTTCCAAAGGCTTGATAGAGGCTTGTGAGAGGCTTCTTGGGAGCTTGGGGCACCTTGTGTGGATTATATAGAAAGTAGGGAAGAGGGTGGATGAACTCAAAAGGGTTTTAGTGAGGAGGAAGTGGGAGATAAGGTGGGTTTATAGAGGAAAGGTGAGAGAATTCTTTATTATTTAGGTTTGGGAACCCTTATATTAAAATAATCCAAACCACAAACCATACCATGGTATTTGCCCATGGTTTCTGGAAAAGGAAAAAGGAAAGCAATGTTTTATAAGGCCAAGGTCCGAACGTATTAAAAAAATTAGGGTTGCTTATATGGAGGTGAGTCACACTCCCATTGAAATTAAATTAAAAAGGAAAATTGTTGAATAAGTCTTGAGGGGTTCATTAATGCTTTGAAAAGTAAGTCAAACAAACCCAAAATCACATTATTTTAATGATAAAACATATATTGGCCGAACATAAGGATTATTGTATTTTATTACATCACCATTGGGTCATTATGATGTCATAAAACACATTATATATTTAAACGGTATTTAATTTTTGCCAAAAAATTTGACTGTCTCATAAAATTATGAAAAATTCACCGTTGGATAATTTCGATGTCCTGGTTCTAAATATAACATTTATTTTATCTAAATAATTTTCTAAATATGTGAATTTTTACTTTTAATATAAAAACCGACATTTATCAAAAATTCATGGGTTTTGACAAAAATGGCATTCAAACCTTAATAAAACTTTTAATTGCATTAATAAAATTATAAGATCATTTATATTTAATAAAAATTAATTTAAAATTAATATTAATATTTTATTAAAATATTATATAATTCAAAAATACATTAATTTAAAAAAATATAATTCTTAATTAAATAATAACTAAAAACACCATTTGTACTATAAAAACTATTTACAATGTATCAAAAATGACTTGAAATTATATTCATTATTATATAGAAAAATAATGTACATGAACATAGAACTACTTATTTTTTACATAACCCCTTAAAATAGCCGCATAAGACCTAAGGGTAAGGTGTGCGATGGTGACATACTCTTGGGGCGGCTCGGATAACATCGCTCGAGTGGTAATTTCAATCAACTTCCACTTTTCCCGTAGACGGTCATGTTTGAGGTTGACATAGTGAAGCTCAGCTTGGGCTTGGTCAAGGTCGAAGCCCAGAGATGCCACCTCCTTTCCGAGCTCTGACAAATAGGCTTCTTATGGGGCAATTCTACTAGATGAGGCCATCGCTTCCTTTGTCTGAGAAGAATTGGGTTCGTTAAAGCCTTATATTTATACTAATAATGTGATCACTGTTCAACGACTATGAAAGTAACGGTCACAAACCAAAGAAGTTGACATTTTATAAAACCATTTTTTTATAAAGATCCATTTAACTGGATCAAGAGGGATTTTCTATTAATGAAACTTTGGGTCGTTACAATATTCCCCCTTATGAAATTTCGCCCTCGAAATTTTCCTTTTCCCACACTAAAATTAATGTGGGTAACTCAGCTTCATCATATCCTCTGACTCCTAAGTCACTTCTTCAAACTTGTGGTTTCTCCACAACACCTTGACGAGGGGCATTGTCTTATTTCGTAGAACTTTTTCTCTATGATCTAAGATCTTCACTGGTTTCTCCTCATAAGAATGATCGTCTTCCAATTGTACCACCTCAGAAGAGAGTACATGTGAAGGGTCCGGTATGTAATTCCTTAAGAGGGATACATGAGAGACATCATGCAACTTGGCCATAGTAGGTGGAAGTGCTAGTCCATAGGCCATAGCCCCAACACGATCAAGAATCTCAAAGGGATCGATGTACCTTGGACTTAACTTACCTTTATTTCTAAACCTCATGACCTTCTTCCATAGAGATATGCATAGAAACACCATGTCTCTATCTTTAAACTCAAGGCCTCATTGACGATTATCTGCATAACTCTTCTGTTGACTCTGGGCTGCCTTGATATGCTGCTGAATGGTTTTCACCTTCTCCACCATTTCCTCGACCATTTCTGATCCAAGCAGCTTACGTTCACCGACCTCATCCCAACATGATGGTGTTCTGCACCTTTTCCCATAAAGGGATTCATACGGAGCCATTTGGATGCTCGAGTGGAAACTATTATTATAAGAGAACTCAAACAGAGGAAGATGTTGATCCTATCCTCCTTTAAAGTCCATTGAGCACGCTCTCAACATATCCTCAAGTGTTTGGATAGTCCGCTCGGATTAACCATCAGTTTGAGGATGATAGGCCATACTGAAGTTCAATTCAGTATTTGGAGCATGTTGAAGACTCTTCCAAAACCTAGAGGTGAATCTTGGATCTCGGTCAGACACAATAGATAGTGGTACTCCATGCAACCGTACCACATCCCTAAGATATATCTGGGCCAGTTGATCCAAAGAGAAATCTTCTCAAATAGCAATGAAGTGTGCAGTCTTTGTAAGATGATCCACAACAACCCAGATTGCATTGTTTCCTTTGGATGTCCTTGGATGTCCGGTGACAAAGTCCATGGTGATGTTTTACCATTTCCATTATAGTATGGGCAATGGTTGCATCATCCCCTTAGACTTCTGCCTCTCTTCCTTCACTTGCTAACACACTAGGCACTTTGATGTATATTCGGTGATCTCCTTCTTCATATTATCCAACCAGAAGTTTTCTCAAAGATCTCGATACATCTTGGTGCTCCCTGGGTGAATAGAGAAATTTTAACTATGTACATCTTCCAAAAGTTCCTTCTTCAGCTCCGGACTTGATGGAACACATAGTCTTTTCCCAAACCGCACAATTCATTCTTCATTAAAATTAAACTCCGAGGATTTTCCCTTTTTGATAGCTCCCACTTTTTCTTGAATTCCCACATCATACTTTAACCTTTCCAAAAGAGATGGTTGAGCAATCATTTGTGAAAGGTTTGATGATGTTCCCTTCTTTATGATTCCCATATCCATCTTCATCAAGTCTAAGAAGATTGGATCCTTCTCAATTCTCATCATTGTTAGAATCGTTGGATACTTTCTACTTAGGGCATCTTCCACCTTGTTCGCTTTCCCAGGGTGGTAATGTATTGAACAGTTATAATCCTTGATGAGCTCTATCCATCTTTTCTAGCGCATATTAAGCTCTTTCTGTGTGAATATATATTTAAGACTCTTGTGGTCAGTATATATCTCACATTTCTCTCCATAGAGATAATGCCGCCATATTTTCAAGGTAAAGATCACTGCTGCCAACTCCAGATCTTTCGTTGGATCGTTTCTCTCATTGATTTTCAACTGCCCTGAGGCATAGGATATCACTTTATCATTCTGCATCAGCACACATCCTATGCCCTTCTTCGAAGCATCATTGAATACCATAAAAGATCCCCAATTGTGGGTAAAGTGAGCACAGGTGCAGTGATAAGCCTCCTTTTCAACTCCTTAAATTTGTCTTCACATTCATCAATCCAATAAAACATTACTCCCTTTCGAGTTATCTTGGTAAGAGGGTTGGACAATCGTGAGAAATTTCTCACAAATCGTCGATAATATCCAGCTAACCCCAAGAAGCTACGGATATCAGTTACCGATGTTGGCCTTGGCCATCCCCCAATTGCATCTGTTTTGGAGGTATCCACAGATATCCCATTTCCTGTGATGATACAACCCAAGAATGAGACTTCCTTCAACTAGAACTCACACTTGCTGTACTTTTCATAGAGCTTCTCCTTGTGCAAAGTCTCTAGTACAGTTCTTAAATGCACCTCATGGTCCTCTTTAGTTTTGGATTATATTAGAATATCATCTATAAAGACTACCACAAATTTGTCAAGGTAATCTCTAAATACTCTATTCATCAAGCCCATGAATATTGCTGGAGCAATGGTGAGTCCAAAAGGCATTACTATGAATTCATAATGCCCATATCTTGTACGAAAAGTAGTCTTGGGGATATCTTCCTTCTTCACACTTACTTGATAATATCCCAACCGCAAGTCCACCTTGGAGAAGTATTGTGCTCCATGCAACTGATCAAACAAGTCATCAATTTGTGGGAGTAGATACTTTTTCTTTATCGTGATTTTGTTAAGTTCATGATAATCGATGCAAAGCCACATTGACTCATCCTTCTTCATGACGAAGAGGACTGGTGCACCCCATGGTGAAGCACTAGGGCGTATAAACCCTTTATCCAGATTCCCCTGTAGTTGTTTCTTCAACTCTTTAAGATCAACAACAGCCATTCTATATGGAGTCTTGGATATTGGTAGCGCCCCAGGTATAAGTTCAATTGAGAACTCAACATCTCTTCTTGGAGGAAGACCAGGAAGTTCCTCAGGAAACACTTCCGCGAATTCCCTCACAATAGGCATTTCTTCAAGGTTGGTTTCTTCTTTGGACTCAATCATCTGAGCCAGATACACGTGCTCATAGGGCAGTAATATCCATGCTTGAGATGATGGAGCTAAAGAAGATTCATCTTCTTCCTGACACTGGTAAAGAATCGGGGGTCGATTCTCCATATAATGTGTGATTTCCCTCTCCCAACAATTTATGTTGGCTCTATATAAGGAAAGCCAATCCATGCCATGAATTGCATCAAATTCCACCAAAGGGATTATGACGAGGTTCGCCGGGAAATTAAATCCACAGATTATAATAGGGCAGGACTTATATTCATGGGATGCAATGATTGCCCCATTTTTCGTAGTCACCGACATCTTTACTTCCATGATTTGTGGTGGAGCTGGGATTGTTCTACTAAACTTTCGAGATATAAAAGAATGTGTAGAACCTGAATCAAGAAGTACATTTGCTATTATTTAATGAATAACTAGTGTACCTGTCACCACATCGTTTTCGGGGTTCACTTCGGCAGAAGTGATGGCAAAATCTCTTCCTTGTTGTCTTTGAGTTTGTTGGTTGCCTCTGATAACCCTTGGATTATGTCACTAATTTGAAAAATGACCCGGTTTTTTGCATTTGTAACATTGAACAATGCGTTGAGGATCGAACGGAGCATTCCTCTCCTCTGTCTTAGCTGCGGGTCCTTCTTGCCAAAAGTTAATAGCTAGGTGCTCTTCTCTTCCACACCTAAAGCATTTTCTCATCCCCTTAATGCAATTTACAGGGTGCTTCTTTCCGCACTTTTGGCAAGTGGGGTTCTGGAACTTCTTAGCATCGTTGGATTTATCCATCGGCCCACCAGCATTGATGTCCACCTTACGCTTCTTGTCCCCGTGATACCCCTGTGATTCTCCGATCTCCATTTCAACCTTGAGGGCACATCAGACAATTTCCTCATAGCTGTCGAAGTCACGGATTGCTAATGCTTTCCGAAAACTAGGCTTCAGCCCACCAAAGAAGCAGGAAACCTTGAATTTGGGGGTAACGACAAAGCCAGAAGCGTATCATGAAAGACTTGTGAATTTTGCCTCGTATTCTCCAACAAATTCTTCATCTTTTTTCTTGAGGGAAAGGAAGTCCCTTTCCATCTTAAGCCGATGGGTGCGCGAAAAATATTTATCGAAAAACATCTTCTAGATTTCCTTCCATTCCAAAGCCTCGATCTCCTCCTCAGGCTTCATATTTTTGATCAATGTTCACCATTTATTAGCTTTACCCTCTATAAGATAAGCAGCTAGGAGAACCCTATCTTGTTCAGAACATTGAAGGATAGAGAAGATCTTTTCAATGGAGTTGATCCATTATTCAGCGATCGTGGGATCAGATGATCCACTAAAAGTAGGAGGCCTTTGTCTCATGAAGCTTTCAATAGCAACTTGTTCTTTATTAGGGGGGGTTGAACGTTCCTCTTGTCCCGTGTTTCTATTCAAAACTTGAGTTAGCTGAGAGAGAAGCGTGACAAAGTTCGCGATTCCCGCTCCCATTGGATTGGGAATCTCATCAGTACAATCATCACACTGATCTTTATAATGGTTGTTAGCCTGAGTCCTCCTATTACCGGCCATTGGCTGGAATAAAAGAAAAATTAGGGGTAACACATAAAGGGTAATCCAAACACAAAAGATGATGACTCAAAAATAAACTTTCATTTCCTTAACTCATGAGTCTATAGGCATCAATCTAGGCTTTTCATGATCTACTTTCTAACATATATTCATAGGGGTATTTTTTTAAATTCCCTTAATAAGGGTTCATACTAAGCTTGTGAATTTATCAAAGCATATCCCCCAAGACTGTCATAACCAAGAGTACAGCAAGGCCCGTTGTCGTGCACCAGTTCCCGTTCTAGTCTAGCTCAAAGTGGTGTTTTCGGGTTTTACCCCTAGGATACATCTATGCCAGAGCCGCCTCTACCTGCTCGTATCCAAACATGGATGTATTTTATTGATAAACCAATTACTCAATACTTAAAAAAACATAGGGATGTTTTTGTTATACATATTCTTGTATCTAAGGATTTACTAGGGTTTCTTAATCCCAAAAATAACTAAACCTATCCTCTGATACCAACTATGACAACCCTGCTTTTTATTACAACTTAAACATGATTCATTACATAAAACATCACTTGATACAACAAAGAAGATCTAGAGGTTTAGTGTCTTTGGGGCTTAGTATCATTACATAAAAACATAAAACATGAAATACAAAATCTTTATTTAAAACGTCCTTTACATGACCACTACATTCCCTCATACTTAGCATTGCATGGGATAACCTGAGGACATGCATAAGAAAATGGTGATCTATAAAGCCCAGTAAGGGAGTACACATGGAATAACATGAGGAGTACAACACATGTTAGGCAATAGACATGTAAATAGAGCATAAGAGAAACATGAACATAAAGGCATGATAAAGTATGATAATCATAACATGGAAATGTGGCAACAACACTTAACATTGATTTAGCATGAGCCAAGGCTCGTTGCACATAAAGCATGAGTAAACCCTCATTACACATGAAGCACGAGTAAACCCTCATTTCACTTGAATTATCATGAGTAAACACTCATTGCACTTTACATATCATGATACTATACTTTACCCAATGCATTGGAGCGCTATAAGGGCGCACCCTTCTTAAACATTTCATTTGATGCATAAGTGTGCCACATGGATAATAAAACATGGATTCATAAAAAATAATCATTTATACCATGATAAAAGAATGTGGAATTCATATATGAATCTTTATAATCAATAATTAAATGTGCATAAAGGTGAATACCCTTGATGGAGAAATGGGCATGGTATTCACTACACAATGACATTGGCTTATAAAATTGGTGCGATTTAGGCAGCGTAACAGCGTGAGAAAAGAATTTATAAAAATGGTTGATGAGAGAGAAAGGGGTTACTCATCATATTTACGTGTAATGTACAGTAAGGAGTTCATAAAGATACATGTCCCAACAATTGAAAATGAATTTAGATTCATGATACAAAAGTATTGCTTGAATGTAAAGAATAAAGAGAAGTTCCTTTCGGAATTTCGGCATAGTAACAGGTGTACATGGGAGGCATTTAATGAGAGAGAAAGGGGTATCCCATCATTAAAAAAATAAGAGGGCAGTATGGGGGAGGTGAGAAACCATACCCCAACATTCATAATTGAAAATAAAAGGGCAATACAACTTTAAGAAAATTGAAAAAAATGAGAAAGGAAGAAAAAACCCTTACTTGGAAGTGTGCTTCCAAAGGCTAGAGAGAGGCTTGTGAGAGGATTATTGGGAGCTTTGGGAACCTTGGGAGGATTATAGACAGAGTAGGGAAGAGTTTGAACGAACTCAAAAGGATTTTAGTGAGGAGGAAGTGGGAGCTTGGGTGGGTTTATATAGGAAAGGTGAGAGAATTCTTTATTATTTAGGTTTGGGAACCCTTATATTAAAATAATCCAAACCACAAACCCTCCCATGGTATTTGCCCATGGTTTCTGGAAAAGGAAAGAGGAAAACAACATTTCATAAGGCCAAGTCCCGATCTTATTAAAAAATTAGGGTTTCTTATGTGGAGGTGAGTCACACTCCCATGGAAATTAATTTAAAAAGGCAAAGTGTTGAATAAGTCTTGAGGGGTTCATTAATGCTTTGAAAAGTAAGTCAAAAAAACCCAAAATCCCATTATTTTAATGATAAAACATATATTGGCTGAACATAAGGATTAGGGTATTTTATTACATCACTATTGGGTCATTATGATGTCATAAAACACATTATATATTTAAACGGTATTTAATTTTTACCCAAAAATTTGACTGTCTCAGAAAATTATGAAAAATTCACCATTTGATAATTTCGACATTCTGGTTCCAAAAATAAAATTTATTTTACCTAAATAATTTTATAAATATGGGAATTTTCACATTTAAAATAAAAACCAAACTTTATAAAAAATTCACTGGTTTTGACAGAAATGGCTTTCAAACCTTAATAAAAAATTTAATTGCATTAATAAAATTATAAGATAATTTATATTTAATAAAGATTAATTTAATATTAATAATAATATTTTTTAAAAAATTAAATAATTCAAAAATACATTAATTTAATAAAATATAATTCTTAATTAAATAATAACTAAAACACCATTTGTACTTTAAAAACTATTTAAAATGTATCAAAAATTACTAGAAATTATATTCATTATTATATAAAAAATTAATGTACATGAACATAGTGCTACTTATTTGTTAAATATCCCCTTAAAATAGCCGCATAAGTCCTAAGGGTAAGGTTTGCGATGGTGACAGACTCTTGGGGCGGCTCGGATAACATCGTTCGAGTGGTAATTTCAATTAACATCCACTTTTCCCGTAGACGGTCACATTCGAGCTTGAAATAGTGAAGCTCAGCTTGGACATGGTCAAGGGAAAAGCACAGGGATGCCTCCTCTTTTCCAAGCTCCGACAAATGGGCTTCGTATGGGGAAATTCTACTGGATGAGGCCATCACTTCCTTTGTCTGAGTAGAATTGGGTTCGTTAAAGCCTTATATTTATACTAATCATGTGATCACTGTTCAACGGCTATAAAAGTAATGGTCACAAACCAAAGAAGTTGACATTTTATAAAAACATTTTTTTTATAAAGAGAAATTTAACTGGATCAAGAGGGAGTTTCCATTAATGAAACATTGGGCCATTACACTATCAAAATTATTTATAGATTAGCCATGAAATTTTGGTGTTTGAAGATTCTTTGTTTGAGTTAATTAATAATTTGACTATTAAAAGAATTATGACATCAGATATTGATAGAGAATTAAATCTTTTTTCAAGTTCATAATGAACATTTAATGTTATAGGAAGGAGTATTTTAGCATAATGAGTTATCATTATATCATTTTCATATTTATTACTAAAAGAGGACATAAGATAAATTAGTGTAGATATTTTATGGTCTATATGATCTAGTTGAGCAAGACTTCTTCAGGGTTAAACTATTAAGAATACACTATATTAATATGGTAATTATTGGAAACTAAAGTTGTTGTTCTTGAGTAAGATCAAAACATAACTAAGAGTATAGTTTCTGGATATTTTAGTTAAATTGCAAGAGAATTAGGGTAAAGTGGAACCCATTGATAAAGAAGTGGGTATTTGAGAATGATAAACTCTATGAGAAGTTTAACCCCATATAGAATCCTACCAGATCTATAGATATAGTTGACCTTGGCTTGGATCCAGATGAGGATGTAGTGTAATCCCTTAATGAGGAAGTTGAGACTGAGTTTGAAGTGGAAGTTTGTGTAGCTAGAGAATAAGAAGAAGAAGAAGAAGAATGGGTTATTTTTTATATATAAGTGAGTATTGATATAGATATGGATAATTACCTTATTCTATATCATGGATCTTCTAGTCCTCTACATTATATTACCACTAGAGATAGTTTTCTGAGATAAAGTGATGAATAAAAAAAGAATGAAGCCTATAATAGTGACTATGTTTATTGAACTTCTTCTGAGACTACTGAGGAAATGAATATTCTTTCAGATGGGTAAGTACATTATGTTTATGAAGGTTATTAGGATGATTTGTATCGACCTTATAAAAATATTACTGAATCCATAAAATCTACAAATAGTCAGTGTTAGTGTGAATATCCATCTCTTTCATCTATCCAAGACTCTACTGAAAGAGTTGATATAGTTATTTCTATAGGTCAGGATTCTAGAATCCATAATGAGACAATTACCTCTGATTGATATAAGGATGGAGAACCATCTAAGGGGGAGAAATACATAGTATCTAATAATATTGGATTGGATTATTCTTTGTCTGGTGATGATGATGATGATGATGAGCAAGTTAGTCCACCAAATCATGGTGGACCTCCCATTTCTTTGAGAATATATATCTTAATGGATCTTTGTTAGGAAGGATAGATGTAAAATGGAATTTGGAACCATTTTTACTGTATATTTAATTTTATAGAACATGAAATATTGATTCTATTTTACCTATTCAGGAGAGGACTCTTCAACATCCTTTGTCTCATATTCATTACAGGTATGTGTCTAAGGATGATCTATATTCCTTTTCTAAGATTTATGTCTATGGTGTGATTTTATGGTCTTCTTCAGTTTATTATGCTAAGACTAGGAAAGAGAATATAGGGATAACGGTCACTTAATTCATTTCTCTTATACAAGCTAAAATGTTCTTAAATATAAATAGTCTTGAAATTAAGAATAATAGTTTGGTGGAATAGATGGAAGCTATCCCTAGAATTATAGAGGACATGTATACTAGTTTTTACTAGGAGAAGATATCTCTTTTTGAATATTTTGGAGTATTTTTCTACTCCTATAGATTCATATTATAGAGTAACCCCTCCTTTTTCTCATACTTCAGTGGATGTTGATCTAATCCAATCTATAGTCAGATAGGAGCAGCATGAACTAACGGGCGATCTCTCTTCTTCTCATTCGGATGAACTTTTATAGATCAAATCACATGTTGAGAATGTTTATAAATTAGATAGAGAATTATTAAATGGTTCTAGTAGTAATATATATACTATAACTAAAGTTATTAAGTATTATCACTCAAGTATTTATTCCAATAATGAGATTAATTCCCTATTTTAAGTTCTTTATTACAAATTTGAGAATTCCCCCTATTACCAAATCCTTCAAGGAGAAAGTGTCATAGATAAAGACCTTCATATCCCTACCCAATGTATTCATTGAAGATAAGGATTTTTCATCATGGAAATAGAGCATGGTGGTCATGTGATCATTCAATTTTGGGATTTTATGGATCCATTTTGTATACCACCTAGATTCCTATAATATCACCCTTGGGTATACCATTGAATAGATCACTATCTAAACCCATATCTTCTCCATTAAAGGCTTCCTCAATTATGTTTAGTCCCTATCAACTTACCCTGATCAAATTCATGAGGTAGTTCAGGACCATAGAATCTACTATAGTGTTTCTACCACCTAAAACCCATGCTCCTCCGTCACCCACTATTATTGGAAAAGGAAGGTATCCAATTGATCTTGTATCTAGTCATGCTTCAGATGGCTCCTCAAACTCTAATTACGATTTTGATAGGAATTTTTATATTTTTTTATTATAATTCATTTTTTAATATGATTTTTACATTGATATATATATATTGGAAATCCTTTTTTTAATTTCATGTATGTACTTTATTTACATTACTACTCTTTTCCCTTTATAATAATCCCTAAAGGGGGAGTATGTGAATGGAATTTTGTTTGAGTATTTAATTTCATAAATTCATTGGTTGGATAACTATGTGCTTCACATATGGGCTTGGAATTTTATGAAAAATGTGTTACCATGTTCATATGTTAATGTTTTCTTATTTTTTCTAAATGTCATGATTTTTTATCATTAAAATGGGGGATATTTTTGGATTAGTTGAAACACCTTCTTCTTTAAATGATCACGAATCATTTTCCATATGTTTCTAATGAATTCGACATTTTATGGTAGTAAAATATATTCTATAAAAACTGTAAAAATTTGGAAAATTATTGAGATACTAATCAATCTAAAAATAGTTTAATTATTATATAGCTCCATACTACTATTAGTTTACGAATCTATGATGAGTTAAACTATGAGAACATTAGGATGTGCTACTATCAATTGGAGATGATATAATTGCAAAGTGGATTTATTATCTGTAACTATGACTATAAAATGGTTCTTTGGAAAGAAGAATATACCATTAGACATATCAAATTCTAGTTTACTGTTGTTACCTCTAGATGAAGCAACTACTCTATAGAGCTACCACCAGGGCAAAGATACTACTACCATTAGAGTGATCTAACACCATGAAAAACTAGAATTTTGAATAACTACTATTCAAAAAAGCTACCATTAATAATTAATACCATTATTAAGATCTATCCTTATAGAAATGTACTATTTTTAAGATCTACCACCAGTGAAGATACTATTAGTGAAGCTACCACCCATGATCTACAATAGAAATTTAAAATAAATTAAAATTTTAATTATCCAATAACCAGTTTATGCAGTTAATTTTTAATGAAAGAATGTGGATTTAATAATAATTATTCTTAAAAAATCCATAGTTTTAATAAGTAAAAATTCTTACTTTTATAGATTTTTTTTCTCAGTATGAGGTTCCTTATTTTTCTATTAATATCATACAATGGATAATTGGACCAGGAGTGCTATAAATTCATAAGAAGATTCCTTGTGCATGTGTTGAAAAATATAGTGACATGCATGGAAACAAAAACAAAGATTATAATACCCTATACCAAATACAAATACCAATGATTTATGTGTGTGGAAGAACCTAGACAGCTACTGATTGGAAAATTGATTCTTTTTATAGACTTCCACAACCCCCTATTTTTCATATAATTTTTGTTCAACTTGTATGAGCTCCTTTTAGTGATAAATTAAAGGTCTTTAAAAACTAAAGCTATTTATCTTATTCAATGCTATATTTTATCACCACTAGACTCCTACATTTTCTATTTATCCTTTAAATTTAATCTAAGATTTTATTTTACCATTTTTTCTATAAAGCAAAATATTCTGCACTAAACTTGAGAGTAATTGACACAAAATCTCATTTATTCCCATTTTTATTCCCACAAAAAAATATAGATGAGGTCTTATGTGACATATGATTGTTTCATCACTCCTAGAAAAATTAAAGAGGATTTGTTCCTATACATCCTTGTGGGTTTTTTTTTCAAACTAATCCATGTTCTGGATTAGTTTATTTTATAATAAACTACATCACTACTACAAATTTCAATATAGAGGGGAATAAGAATCAGTTTAATACCAAACACCATGTAAAATTCCATTATGCTTTATCTTTTATATATTTTTTACTTTTTCATCATTTTAAATTATACCAGTTTCTATTTTCTAATTAACTAAATAAAACATTGCTCTAATAATTAAATCAAATTAATGTTTTTGGTACAATGTTATTTATGAGTGAACATGTTTCAAAAGTCAAATTCTTTTCCAATGTATTATAAATGAGAAATTATTGATATTTTTAGAAAATTTTCAAAAGAGGAATTTATATATTTATACTATTTTTTTAACTAGTCATTTTAATCAAATTGGGGGATTTATTATTTAAAAATGTTTTTAAATAAAATCAATTATTGGAAGCTCGATTCATCCACTATTATGTTTTCTACTCGGACTAAGATCTAGGAAGAAGTATTATTTTTATAATATGTTTTATTAATTATTAATCATAACTATTTTCAATAATCTTTTGGATGTTATTATAAATTATTTATAAGAAACATTTTTTATTCTTTATGATTTATTGTTTTGTTTTATAAAAGGATGTATATGATTTTAATTAACTGTTGTTTTATTATTTGACTATTTGGTATTTTGTTTTTATAAAAATTTATATTTTAGTAGTTTAATTTTTCATATTTATTCATTAATTTAATGGAAAATGTGTTTTAGATTTATTATAATTCATTTTACTTCTTATGAAATATTATGGGTTTAATTTTTTATTCACTTACATAAAAAATGAAAATATTTTATCTCAAAAATTTATTTCGAAAAAAGGGGAAGTTTTATTTATTTTTATTTTTAACATCCTCACATTTAAAAAAGTGGAATATTTTTCATGTTTAAAAACAATTCATAAAAACCCTGATATTTAAAAGAACAAAATTTTCGATAGCGAATACAACATAGAACACCAAGCTTAAATAAACACCGAAATATTATTATGGAAATTATAACATAACGATTGAATTTGTAAGTACGAATAGTAATAAACAAATTATAACATATATACATATATACATATATATTTCATAATAAATAAAAAATTATTTATAAATTCTTAGGAAATACGCTCTCAAATATAGGTAACATAATTTTATTCCCCAAAAAAGTTTTATTAAAAAATGATTTTTAATAAAAAACAATATATAATTAATTTTCAGAACATTTAGATATTTAATTTGATAAAAATAATATAATTTTATAACTTTTAATATGACACTTATATTTAGGTAAAATTTTTGGGATTTTTCTGAAAGGATAACTTTTTCTTTGAATAGTGAAAAAACTGATTTATATTGAAAACTATACTTTTTCAATAATCTAAAATGTCTCTTTAAAAAAGGAAAAATTATAAATATCTATTTTATATTATTAATAATCCAAATAAGTTCATCATAATCAATTTTATGGTTGAATTTGGTATAAAATCTTTGTTATACATGAAAAGAAATTTTTATGAAAAATAGTTTTTCATTACATTTTGGGTATTAATATTTTATTGCTTTTTGAAAATTTTAGAAATTTAATCTTGAATATATGATTCCATATTTTGAATTAAGAATTAAAAATTTTTAAAATAGAGCCCTTTTGTTTTTATACAAAATGAATAGTAATTATAGTAATTTTTATTACCATAGTAAAAGTAATATGATAAAATTATGGGAAAAACTATTATAATTAGGCTTCAAATTCATTAAAACACTTTAAATATTTTCCTAGTATGATTATATTTAATGAATAATTATAAAAAATTATAAAAATTTCCATTTATTTAAAATTTTCTCTGATTTTTAGCTTTATAATATTTAAGTAAAATATAATGTCAAAATTGTCACTTTATTAATTTTAAAATCTATAAAATTTTGTAACAAAGATTAAAATAAATTTTGATTGGTTATAAAAGTTTATTTGAAATATGAATGTTTTTTTATGATTTTAGTTTATTTTAATTTGTTTGTAAATTGATATTTACACTAAATTCTTATGCAGCATAGACATAGTAAATATTCAATTAATTAAAAAATAAAATAAATGATTTAAAAAAATATAAAATGTTTTAAAATTGGGTTGAATTATTATTTTATAAAAATTTTATAGATAAATATAACAACTTATGGAATTTTTTATGGTTTATATTGTAATAAAGTTGTTATCAATTTGCCTATAATGTCAAATTAAATGAATAGTATCTCAAAATGACATTAATGATATTTTATGTTATATAATATTCTATTAAATTATTTAAAAAGAGTAAAATTATTTAAATATGAAAATTAATGTTGTAAATGGTTCTAAATAGTATCTCATTGCCTTTTATAATCCAATTCTAAACTTAGAAGTTAATTTATATCCCTTTATGAGTGAAAAAATCATAACCGTGGTTAAAGTTAAAATTTTCAAATTGATGTGTTCAACCAAAATATAAAGTTTAATGTGCCACATAAACCCAAAAAACTATTATTTTTTAATTTTATTTTTAAAAAATATTATTTAATCTTCTAGTATATGGCCATTTGGATTCATTTTTTTTAAGTATTACATAATTTAATTTAATGATTTTTTTATTCTAAGTGTGTCCTCTCCCTCTACATATAAAAGGGAGATCCCTACTTTTGCATCCTTAAAGCACCTTGAGCCAAATATCATGACCAAAGCCAAAACAATTATCCTCTAAACATAATTATACATGATTTAGATGTTCATTTATTCCAAAAAAATTTAAACTAGGGTTCCTAATAGGATATCTAAAGTTGCTCTTTCAAAGAATTAATCACCCTAACCAATATTTTTTTACTTCTACTTTTTCCTCATATGAGTATATGGTATTCATAAATAAATAATAAATTAATTGTAATAAGTATACTTAAATGTTATTATCAATATCGAACAACCAATATCCACCCTCTATTTGATCAAATGGGAGTTGAATGTATTGTTTGTCCATACTTGTGGATTTCTACCTCCACGTAGCAATACAATACATTTTCCATCACCATATTTAATAAATGGTTATTATAATGGTTCTAATGTTAATATATGATATTTATAATATAATTATTCTTCAATAATTATAATATAACATATTTCTCTTTTCCATCCAATCTTTTGGAAAGCGATAACATTTCTCATGCGTGCTTATTGATTACCACCTCCATGAAAAAATGCGATTTTTTCATTAATTTATTACTTTAATGGTAAAAAAGATATATTAATTAAATATTTATGATATATATTATATAATAATGATTCTAAAAAGTTGATTTTTTATTTCCCTTACTTCCATTGCATTCGTTAGAAATTGAAAACGACGTTCATTGGTACATACAGATTACCGTCTCCATGAACAATGTAATTCATTTTTTTATCACTATATTATGGATGAATATCTATTTATATATATAATAAACATATATGATATTTAAAACATTTTTAACATTATTTATATGATCAAAAAATGATCAAATAATAAGGATGGGAACTATCAAACTAAAATTCCCATTTAAATTTAAATTGTTAACACCATGAAATGATTATTTTATTAAAAAATTGTTAAATAATTTTTATGAAATCATATTAGTGTATCATATATTATATTCAAATTATTCAAATTATTATTTTATATAATTTAAATTAATTTAAATTTATTAAATAGGTGGATATAATTACCTCATATTAATTCGAACTTGGGATTAGAGTTTATCATATAAATTTGTTATTTTTAAGACATATGCTATGAACCCATATTCTATGAGGTGTATATATAGCCCCTCTGACATGTCACATAATGAATATCCTTATTTTGATGATATTTAAGGTTTCATTTTAATTTATTTTTTCTAAGTGTTATGATTTAAATGTTTCGAAATCGATAATTGATTTATTCCTCAATACATTTTTATTCGGGATTTTTTATGATTGAATTCCCAATGAAGGAATTATAGGAGATTTATCTGATAAATTCCATTATTTTTAAATTTTTTTTCTAGAGGATAAATTTTTTCTTTTCATTTCCCAAAAATAATGTACTCAAGATGCGGAAAGAATTTTTTAATTGAAAATAAATTATGGTTTAATATTTAATTGGAAATATCTTTCTTCCATGTCCATATTTTCTTTAAAATGTTTTCAAGAAATTATTTATTTTTATTTTATTAATTTTTATTGTCATTTTCACAAATGTTTTAATTTTTATAAAAAAATTCTATGGAATCCTCTTATTTAAAAAAACATTTCAAGTTATTGATAATAATGGATTATGGTTTTTCAAGAAAAACATCAATGTATGGATACTACAAGAGGATGTGGTTTTAACACAAATTCATATAGGGGTAATAAACCTCAAAATTGTTGTTCTAGTATATATCAACCGTAATTGTGGTCCATAGTGAGTTTTCACTTACAACTCACCTTGTTCAACACTACTAGGGGATATTTTTATGAACCAAGACAAAAAAACATCTCAACCATTATCCGAGATGATTCACCATTAACTTGAATAGAGGTTCTGGAAACCATGGGCCAGTGAAAGGAACCTATATATTAATAAATAACCATTAGGAATGATTTCTTTGTCAAAATATTACATTAATATAATTAAACTAGAGAAAATATGATACATACATCAATATAATCATTACATGTACATTGAGATGATAAGAAACTATGAATATAAGAAAACTATCAAAAATACATCTCTTGTTAGTCTGATATCACCCACCATGTCCCATGTTATATTCCCTTGTTCACCCTAACTCAAAACCAAAAAGAAAAGAAAAAGAATGAAAACCTTTTATAATATTATAGTAGTTGCAAACCCAAAACTGTAATAGAAGGGTGTGAGATAAAGAGTTCACTTAGGTTACATAAAATATTATATGAAATTACTTCATAAGTGAATTTATATTTTCTAAAAGTGGATCAAGAATAATATATTTTTAGGATTAGCTTAAATATATATTTTTAATAATTGAAAAATAATTATCAAAATAAACCTGAAATATATTCTATTTGACCATTTAAAAAATAATAATTTATTTAAAATTATTTGAAAACCATTTCATAAGAAAAAGACATATAATTAATAATAGATCAGACTATACAGCAGATATGGAATGATGAACATGATTCAATATAATAAAGTCAAGGTGCAAAATAATAATCATAGAGAATTTGGTGCAAAATAGTGACAATGAATGTTTTCATGTATCGAGATCATGTACAAGGATTTCATGTGTAAAATCTATGTATAATATTTATTTTACCTTAGAATAGATAATGAAATTAAAAAAACACCAATTATCGTGCTTATATCTAGTCTCACAGGTCTCAAGAAAACCAGTTTTATGCAAACCCACTTTCATGGCCACACTTCCATATCCTGAACCTTTCATATTCTATATGGATCCAATATTAGGGTGTGAGTTTACGAGTGAATCATATATCTAGTTCATCCAATATAACTATCTGGGTTCCTTGGACTACTCAAAAATGGTATGTCATATAATCAAGTAATTAGTATCACACGATGATCCTTATTAATCACGGGAATTTTCCCTAATTCAAATCTCACTCACACCCCTAAACTCCCTCAAATTAAATAATCCATTTTTTTCAAAACCCAAAAATGGTAAGTTAAATAATCAATAAAGTTATACTAATGAATTATTATAATATACTATCATCATAAAGAGTCAACTAGGATTTAAAAATTGATCAATTCAAATGAAAATTTTTTATACATGTAAACATTTTAAAAGTCTAATAATGCCCACATTCATTCGAAAATCATCATAATTGTGCCAAATAAGCCTTTAAAAAATAATTTAGATTAAGAAAATCCTAAATCCTTCAAAGTAAGTATTAAATTTTTAAAATGTTTGAATACATTTCAAAACATGGGTTTATACCAACTTTCCATGTAATTAAATCATTTTTCCTAATAACCCAAGAGAACCCATTTCAAAGAAAAGGTAAAAACATTAAAGTGGGTATCTTATTCATTTCACAAATTCAATCATTTTAAATAATTTAGAAAACATCAAATGGCTAAAATCATGTAATTCAAATCAAGGAATTCCATTTTCTAAATTAAAACCATGGAGGAATCTCTCTATTATACCAAAAAAACATTTTAATGTTATTTGAAAATATATCAAAACAAAAATGGAGTTAAATAATTCAAAAAAGGGTATAAATAGCTAAATTATATCAACTAAATTCATGTAATGATCATTTCAAATGAATATTGTTCCAAGAATCTTATAAAATCAATTTCATGAAAAAATTTCATAGAATAAGTGTTAGAAATTAAGAAACTCACATCTATGATTTTTATAGAAAAAATGAATACAAAATTAAGGAAATGAATAGAAAACCCTAACTAGAATTTTTGGAATCCAACCAAAATGACTAGAAACACATCATAATCCTATTATTTACATAAATATATTTTCCTTCATCAACCAGAAATGAGGCATTTTGTCATTCATGTTTTTTTCTACAATTCAGCTAATAAATCCATATTGAGAAACCCTATATATGATATTGATCCAACAACATACGTGATGGTTAATAGGTATAGGTGATGTTCTTTATTAAAACCAATGGCCTTATTTATTTCATTTCCAATAATCCCTCTTATGGAACATACCAATCATGATAATTTCTTGGCATTCTCTGCAACTAATATCCCATCTTGACCAAAACCCAAGAACTCAGAAACTTTATCCTTCATCAATACCTCTTGATATTATCACTGAGTGAAGGTTTGATGAATAATTACTTAGACATTAATTCATGAATACAAGATGTAATCACAACTCCCCATAACTCTTGGATACGTACCTCAAATAAGGAGTTGATAGACATAACCTTCAAAGTATCAAGAGTATTGAGAGAATCAAAAATATCATCAGCTTCATTGGGAAACTTTTTTACCACAAGGGAACATTATTTTCATTTATAATAAGGTGGATAAAAATCTAGGAATTCAAGGATGGGTTTCAAAGGCTAGAAGTTATTCGGTTCCACCACTTGGTTTGGATTTAGGTTAGAGTTAAAAAAATATAGAAACAACCTATGGAGAAAAATAAGAACATCCCCAATGAACTGAATATTGAAAAAACATTCTATATTTCTTAAATAAAATTCTATGATACATTTAATAACATCATAAAAAATAGGCATATATATATGGGAATAATATAAATATGAAGAAAATAGGCCAACAACATTCATACAATCCATAAAATACTTTCTCAAAGCTGGATTGCATTCAAAACACACAATATTTTACAATTTATAAGGAATTTCTATTCCCTTCTAAATTGATGAATATCGATATAAATACATTAATGTTTCCAAAAAAAAATTTACTAGCACATGTAAATTATTCCACGGTTTTAAAAAAATTAACCTTTTTTCCCAATTATCAACCATTTTTTATTGAAAAATATTTCAAACAAAACATTATTATTAAAACATTGTTTTATCACATCACATAAGAGTTAATGGTAATTTGTTTTCCAAATCAATCATTTCATAAAACTTTCTCTATGGTAATTTTAAAAAACATTCAAAGAACTAAAATAATTATTTTTTTAAACCTCACATTTGGTTTTCACAACGGATTTCAAGTCATAAAAAAGAGATTAATGTAGAAGAAACCAAAAAAGTGTCTAAAAACATATCTATAACACTTATAGCTAACTCAACATAAGTGAACTCTTCTAGGAAATAATGGAATAGGGTTACAAGATCATGTTTGTGTAGAACAATGCATGGATTGGTTGTATGGGATGGTAAACCAAAAACATACCACATAATAATTCATGGATTGAATCCAAGATTAGTAACACCAATACCTCATAGTTATCGAGACCATTAACGTACCATGTGAATTTTTCATCTTTTTGTTCCAAACCAAAATTCAAAAGAGATATACCAAATCTAATATTGTCTCCTTGTGAAGCTTAATCTCATTTTACATCTGAAAAAATAGCTCAAAATAAACACTCAGGTCCCAACATCCTTGGCAAGTCAAGTGTTTTCATAAGAATGTGGTGATCGAACACAAACCCATGAACTACCTCCGGATTCCCACCACATTATTAAATCCTTTTAACCCTGAATCACCAAAAATAACATAATTTATTTCATGGATAATTTCATCCATTCAAGTAAGGACCTCATTTAATACCATTAATGACAATAAAACCCAGAATCTAATCTAAATCAATATCCATACTAATTAACAACAAACAATAATAGCTTTCTCCATCTCTACAGGGCAATGACAATAACTTGAGTATCAATGAGTATCCATTAGGAATTATTTCACCCTCATAAGATTATAATAATAAAAATAGTATATGACAGAAACAACAACCCATATATACATTAATATAATCATTACATGTACAAGGAGATTATACAAAATTCTGATGGAATTAAAACTTCCAAAATCTAATATATTAGTCTTCTAAAACCACCCACCATGTCCCATTTCACTAACCATTGGTTAACCTAAAATGAAACCCCAAAGGAATGAAAGAGAAAAAAAACATGCCATAAGATCATTAAAGCTAAAGACATTGAATATTACAAACATGGTGTGAAAAAAAGATCCCTATAAGATTACTCCAAATATTATATTTAATTCATTCATAACTCAATTAAAGTATTATGAAATAGTTTTACAAATAATAAAGTGTGATGATTTTTTTGGAAATAGTGTTTTAAAAATTTAGAAAGCATTTGTTAGACTAGACCTAAAAACATTCCATTTTACCATTTAAAACTATACATTTTAATGAAAATATTTGAAAACCATTTCACAACATAAAGTTAGATAATCAATAAAAGATGATAATATGAACTTGATTTCAAAATATAAACAGTATTAAATATAATATATTCACAGTGCATAATAATAATAAATGTAAAAAAGCAAGGAAACTATCATTCTATATAGCGAAAAAAATGATGTTATGTATTGAGATCAAGTATAATGATGTAATGGGTATAACCTAGGTATAATAGTGATTAATCCTTAGAATATATAAACAAATTACAATATGAACAATTTTCATGATTACATCTAGTCTCATAAATCTCTCTAAAATTAATTCCACACACACCAACTTTCATGGTTCTGTATCCATAGTTTGAACCATTGATATTATATATGGATCCACTAGAAGGGTATGTGTCCTTTAGTGAAGCTTATATCTAGGTTATCCATTCTAACTATCTATGTTCACATGGATAAAATAATATTTTACTGATATAATCGAGTTAGGGAGATCGTGTGGGGATCATTATCACTCATGGGAAATTGACCTAATTCACATATCACCCTCTCCCCTAAAACACCCAAAAAGTAAGTAATTCCTTTTTCAACAACCAATAATGGGAAGTACAAGAATCGATAAACTAACATTAATGGATTATTACAAAATTGTATCCTCATAATTTTCCCATGAGGCCATCAAACATCATAAATTAAATTCGAATAATTTTATACAATTCAACATTTATAAACTGTGAACATCCCACTTTCTTTCAAAAATCATCAAAATAGTTCCAAATGGTCCTTTAAATCAATTATTTATTTCACAGAATCCCAAATCACTCAATATAAGTATTAAAATTTTAAAATGGTTGAATATATTTCAAAACATGGGTTTACACACTCATTTCATGTAAATAAATAATTTATTTCAAATAACCAATGGTAATATATATCAAAAAAGAGCTAAAATAATAAATAGGGGGTTATATTCATTTTAAAAAATAAATAATTTAAAAAAATCTAAAAACATCAAATGGTTCAAATCATATTGTTAAAATCAGGAAATTTAATTCTATAAAAAAAATATATTCTAAATCCATTAATTCAAATAAAATAACCTTTTAAGATCAAGATTATATCAATTGAATTCATTACATGCTCAATCCAAAGTAACATTCATAAAAAATCATATACAAGAAATTTTGTGGGAACATTTCATAAGAATAAGCACTGTAAATTAAGAATCATAAATCTATGAATTTATCTAGTAAAAATTAATAAAAAAATGGAAAAATGTTAAAATTCCAACATGGAATATTTGGAATCCAACCACAATGAATCTGAAATGTGTCACCTCCCTTGGAGATCACAACATGTAAGAAGTGTCATCATGATAGGAGATTAGATATCCGAGGCCAGAAATTACACAACAATCAACCATGATTCAAAAGGTTATCATAATGTCTTGGGGAAGTAATTAAAAGATCATATGATATCCTAGATCAAGAAATATTGATCTAACCCAAATAGGATCACGACTTTGATTGGAACTTCGATCTTCCAAGAAATGATTTTTAGAGAGCCATTTTTTATATGGCTCCTAAAAGCCAAAGAGTCATATTATGTCTAATTGTGATGAGTTTTGTGTTAATTTGGGTTGTTTGGAGAATTTAATTAAAATTTTAGGAGAATATAATTCCTATTTTCATGATTTCTTTTTTAGGTTTTTTGAATAATACTAATGATGCACATTATATTACACCCAAAATAGAGACAATATAAGGGTTCCATAGTTTGGATGAACACATAGTTTAATCCTGCAAAAAACATGTGACCCCCTTCTTTCCAGGTTTCACAATTTTTGAAATCATTCTCAAACCATGTGAAAACTATGAACAAGCCTAGAAACCTTCAAAAAAGAACAAAAAACCCCTAGAAACAACTAGAAAAGAGATATAATTATCGAAATCTCAAATAAATGGTTCAAAAAACAAAAAATAGAAAATGGGATGTTACAAATATTCTTAGATCAATTAATATTTTCTTTATGAACCATTATAGACAATTTGAATAGGTTATTACTATGGATGTATAATGTTAAATCAATTTTTTCATAAAATGGAAAAAAATTCATGATTTAAATATTCTATATATTATTTTTTGATGATCTATCTGTATGATTATTATTTCTCACACTATTATTTTTGAATTTTGACAATGGATGGAACTCGGTGGATTTATATTAATGGTGAATGTGATATACAATGGAATGAATGAAGTCATAATAAAATAAATAAAATTTGCAATTGGATGAAAAAAAATATTTATTATGCCTATTCATTTATCCTCATTTATGATTAAAACGGTAAAATTTGGTGAGACATATGATAACTAAAATATTACTAATATGTACTTTTATGAAAGTTCACGTGGTAATGAATAGAGAGGAAAGAATGTTTAATTTTCTTTATGTCAAGAATGTGGGAATGATTACCCAATAGAATGTAAGAATATAAGGGAAATATGTATTTTATATGGAAATTAAGTTCATAGAGTAATGATTTGTCATTGAAATCAATGTCTTATGTGTGGAGATCTTAGGAATTATTTTTGTCGATTCCCTAATCCTAGGGTTAACTCCTAGACCCTATAATGACCTATGTTATACCATTTGTTAAGTTGAATGTATTGAAGAGTGTATGTAATGGTATTTAATAATTTTTTTTAAAAGTATTGAATTATTGTTATTATAGTTATAAATATCACGAAACATCTATGTATTATTCTAAGATAGATTTTCATTATGGATTGGAAAAAATATGTTGAATAAAACTGGTAGCCAGGAAATATAATTCAGTCGTATTGTGATAATTTTTAATTGAGATAATTTGATAATTGATAATGATTAAATAAATTTTATAGTATTTATAACCTTGAATTGGTTATCCATTTAAAGAAAAATTTATTTAAGTCATCTTTGATGAACTTTACTGTCTTTTATGTTTAAAGGAACTAGAATGTGATTCCAATTTTGGAAATAGGTATTGAGTTACTTTTTGGAGTAATATATGTTATAAAGTAGTGGTTAACTTATGATTTTTTGAATCCATCAAGGGTTTATAACTTTTCGGGTTATTATATATCCAAATTCATAGTTACCCATTTTAAATAATAAGTGATGGGATTTGGATTTGATTTTAAAAATTTTATAGGTTATTGGAAGAATATAATATGTGGGTTCAAATAACCCTTCAGACTAGAATATTATTATTTTTAAGTTAATTATGGTCTATTGGTTATGGGGATATAGATAATATTGATTCTTTAAAAGTGATTCTTTGATAAGGTGACATTTTTAGATATATTTATAGTCAAGCTAATTAGAACCATTCAATTTAAATCTAAATATGATTCATAATATTTTTCTGAAGTTCACAAAATTATAATATTATATTGTTACTTATCATGGTGATTAATGATATTTTTGGATGTTCATTCATTGGGTTGTTTTACATGGAACACATAGGTTTAACATGTGGTTTAACATGAAAGATTATTTATGAAGAATGAAATTAATTTTTTTAGGATGTATGTTGAAAGGTATAAGATAACCGTTTAATTTAAAAACTTTTTTCATTTTTAGTTAATTGAAAGAATTTGGGATTTAGGGTTATTTATTTTTTGAATGATCTTAGTTGAACTTTGGGTGTTATTTCGGAAATGTTTTAGTAAAATTTATTAATTATTTATATGAAAGTTAATGAAATTGTTATATTATTATACCTTATGGTAACGGTTTTGTTTTTAATTAATGTTAAAATATATGAGTAATATATTATTATCCTTCTTCGGATTATATGATCAGATAATAGATGATTTCAGTGATTGGAGAATGAAAAGTCATCTTCAATACTCATCATTTAGAGAAAAGATGAGATTGTAGTGGAAATATATTAAATGATAAAATACAACTTATCAAGTAATTATATTTCCTTATGATTTTCATCAGGATATTAAATTAATTTCTTTACTCTAGTTAAAATATCGTTAAATAAGAAATTTATCCTATTATGATAATTAAATATAAATATATTATCTTTTTCACACCTCATTGATCTACAGTTGTGTAGTCTTAAACATTCACATGATCATTCGATTTCTGGTGATCAATTTTCTCTATCATTATTCATCCTTATTTGGACATTTCTTTTTTCTCAATGTCTATATTTTCACTTCCCACTAATTTTATCATAATTAGAAACATAGTTATGTATTATTCCAAATTACCTTTTATATTTTCCTTTCCCTCTTTTGAAGAGGAAGTTTTATTAACCCTTTTTTATGTTGGTTTTGAAAAAAAAGGTATTTTTAAATATAACACCAGTGATTATTGAGCTCAAGATAAAATTTTGAGGATTCAATTTATTACATGAGGAAGAATATAACCCCATAAGATTTTAAAAGAACACAATGTTCGATAGCAAATACAACACGCAACACTGAGCTTAATCGAAACATGAAAATTTATTACTACCTATATTATTTTTTGATAGGTATAAAAACATATTTTTTATTATAAATTGTTATATTAAATTATGAAAAAAAATTATCATGTAAATTTAGTTCTAGTTTACAATTAATGACTAATCAGCTTAAATAATTATGCAACCCCAATAGAGTATTTATCAAAGTAGTAGAAAAATAAAATAAATTATTTATAAAATTTTCAAAGTAAATAAAGTTGGGTTTATTATTATGTTCAATGATTTTATAGATAAATATATCATATTAGGGAAGTGTAAAAGGTTTATATTTGAATTAATTTTATAAAATATTGTCTTTAATGGGAAAATAAAGGTAGTCTCAAAAATTACAATAATGATATTTTATGATATATAACATTTTATTAAATTATTAAAAAATCATGAAATTATTGAAAGAGGAAAATTAAAATGATAAATTATTTTCAATATCATCACATGGACATTTATAATCCAGTATTTACCTTATAAGTAAAATTATAATCCTTTAAGAGTGGAAATGTCATTATTGTAGTTATGGTTAAAATTTGTTAACTAATGGGTTAAAGTAATCGATAAGGTTAAAAACATCACTTAAACCTATAAAAATTTTATTTTTTGTCTTGGAATTAAAACCAAATGATACCTTATATAATAATATATTTATATTTGGAAACATTTTTATTAATAATGACTTAATTATATTTTAATCTCTTTTGTAATTTCAACTATGTCCTCTCCAAAAATTATAAAAGGAACCCATTATCTTTTTTTTCACAACATTGAGCCGTAAAGATCAATAAAACAATTATATATTTTCTTTTAAACTTCCAGATAAATGAATTGGAGTTTTTTTCCCCAAAATGTTTTTCCCTAGGGTCATTAAGATGAAATCTAAAGAATTTTTTTTTCAAAGAAGAGGTAATTTACTTAACTGATGACATTATTTTTAAATATTCTCTTACCTCTTATAAATTTGTGGTATTCATAATAAAATAATAAATTTAGTTTCCAAAATATAATAAAATTTTATTGTGATTATTTAACCAACCATTATTTCATCAAATGGGAAGTGAAATTATTGGTCATGAGTACGTGTGGACTATCACCTCTACATAGTGATACAATTAATGATACATCGGTATATTTAAGGAATATTTATTATGATAGGTTTGATGATTATATAATATATTTATGAAATAACACTTCTTCTATAGTTATACTAAAATATGTTTCTTTTTACAATACAATCTTTTGGAATGAAATAAGGTTTCTTGTACTATTCTGTTGTCTACCACCTCCATGAAGAGATGTTATTTTTTTCCATTTATGTTTTACATGGATCTTGAAAAAAAATATTGAATATATATATATATATAATATATATGATATAATAATTATTCTGGTTAGATGAATTAGTGTTTACCTTTCTATTTTCCATGCATAGAAAAGTGTAAACTGCATTCATGCATACATACGGCCTACTGTCATCATGAACAATATAATTTATTTTTATGTCCCTATATTTTATGAATGAATATATATATATATGTATATATAATGATATTTAATAGATATATATAATAATATATATATATATATATTATATTTATATCCTTATTAATATTTTGTGGATGATGGATCCCAGATAAAAGAACAAGGATAATAGCTACTGCAAAAAAAATCTCCTGAAAAAATAAATTGTTAACACCCAAAAACAAGGGTTTTAATAAAGAATTATTAATAATTAGGTGTTAAAATATTATAAGTGGATCATATATGATATAAAAATTAATTTTATAAATATTTTATATAATAATAATAAATTATAATTAATTATAAAAGAGTTTAGAGCCCTTCAAAACAATTCGAACATGAGTTAATGGTTTATTGTCTCCATTTATCTTCTTCGAGACTTATGTTATGCACCTATTTTATTATGTGGTGTATATACAACCACATTTACATTTTATATAATGAATATAAATATGTTAATTATAATTAATATTTTTTTTATGTTAGTATTTCATTGGTCTTATGATTTATAGGTTACCAAAACGTGAATGGATTTACATCCTAATCCTATTATATTCCTGATTTTAATGCTTATATTTCAATTAATAAATTTATAAGATACTTATCTAATAAATCTATTAAAATTTTATTCTCCTATGTTTTTTTCAATATAATACATGTTCTCCCTCCATTTCTTTCACTTTAAGTACTTAGGAGGCTGAAAGAATTGTTTAAATAAAATTATTTATGTTTTACTATTTAGTCGAGAATATTTTTCTTCCGTTTCCATGTTTTCTAGGAAATATTTTCAATATTCTTTTTATTAGTCTCCTATGAATATTTAAAGTCATTTTTAACCATGATTTAATATTTATATAAAAATTAAAATGAATCATATTTTCATTTCCCAAAAAATGCACTCTTAACTTTTTACGATAAATGTGAATGAAAATTTGTTTTAACTTACTCTTCTTGCACCTAATTTCCCACCATAATGACCACATATTACATTTATTCTTTAATTAGAAGATTCCATGGTTATTCTGAAATAAAATTGTTTCCATAAAATTTTAGAAATTATTATTGTTTAGTGAAGTGATTTCGAATTGAAAAGTGTATTTTCCTCAAAAATATTTTAGTGAAATTTTAATGGAATCTTAGTTGATGATAAAATCCATTGATGTTAATTATGCTTTAATAGAGATATGAAACAATGATATCATCCTTATTATTTCTCTTTAAGGTTACGATTATGATGATGTGGATTTTATGAAACCATATAGTTTTCCACAATTTATTCTACGATAAAATTATAAAATGTCTATAGAAATGATTTCTTTGATTGGGAAATGTTATAATGATATGATAAATGTTTTATGGAACACATATATGTAGTTTTAATTATGTTATGTGTGGGACAATGATTATATAAAACTCCAATTAATTTGTTAATGATATATATCTCATAAGGTGTGGGGAACAAGTCGATGTGCTTGATCCACTATCACAAATAGGTCGATGTGTGTGATCCACTCTAGGAAACAAGTCAATGTGATTGATATAATATTGGAAAAATTTTGATGTTCATGATATTATATGAAAAAATAGTGGATGTTATTGATCTCATATAGGAAATAAGTGATGATTCTTAATCTATTATAAAATGGGAAATAGGTGTTCATGCCTAATCCACTGGGATTTTATGGTTATGGTAGTTAACCTAACCTATGAAATTATTTATATACCTAAGATGGTGTCACACATTCTTTCATGTTTTTATGCTTATTATTTAAACTCATGGTTCATGACTGATTAGGGAGGGTCACCTATAATAATGATTATTGTATTTTAAAATGATAAAGTTTAATGTCATAACTAATTTTTAAGATCTATTTTAGATTAGGTATGAACATCTAATGTTATTTTCTTCGACACATACACTTATACTTCTCTTATAACTTCATACAGTCATAAATTGATATCAACCATGTTTAACATTATGAAGCATATAATATCAACTTTTTTATATTTTCCTTCCCAGGTTATGGAGAATGCTTTTACGAATGATGTGTCTTACAGGTGTGCTAGTTATAACGAATGAAGTGGGAGATTGTGTGGATCTCTTATGAACAAGTTTTTTGGGTATCTATGTATCCATATATAAAAGACCTATACGATTATAGTGAATATATTAATGTCATGTATTTAATATCAAACTAAAATATGTGGTATTCATGTATGAAGAGTATGGGTCACTGTTATTTTTTTATACATGTTTTATTTTGATTTTAGAATTATGTTGAGTTTGATGAATTTTTTTTTCTATATTATTTATATAAAAAGTACATTCATTGTTTATTATCTTGATTTTATTTATTATTTATGTATATAAATCTTAAAATTCTAAAGTAATAAATATATTATGTTAGGATTATGAAATTTTCGAAAACTGTTTAACCATTATATGTTTTCATTTTAACCATATGAAGTGTCCTTATAAAAATTATTAAATGATTTTCTAAAAAAGGAACCAAACCATACTATAAAGAACAAAGATTATGAAAATGTTGTTCCTCTAATTATTTCAAATATATTTGATATCTTTATCCATGTTGGACTTCTATTGTCTCAATAAAACTCTATAAATATTAATTGATTTTGATGCTCACAAATACCCTTGTTTGTTTTACTAATGTTATTACATTAGGTGTATATCAAGAAATTATTATTAATTGTATTATTTATTATTGAATTATATTAATGTTTGTAATTAAGTATAAGTATTTGTTAAAGTGTTTGGAATGATCTTAAGTTAATTCTCGAAAAACTGTTCATACCCTACGTTCATACCATAACTTAAGGAGTAAACCCTATTCTTGGGACAACACATACAGATTATGAACCTTACGTTTGTGATAAACCACAAATTAGAATAAGGTTTATATGGATAATAAATTGAATGATTGATGTAATGTATGGATAAAGTGTTTGGAATGATCTTAAGTTAATTCTCGAAAAACTGTTCATACCCTACATTCATACCATAACTTAAGGAGTAAACCCTATGATTGGGACAACACATACAGATTATGAACCTTACGTTTGTGATAAACCACAAATTAGAATAAGGTTTATATGGATAATAAATTTAATGATTGATGTAATGTATGGATAAATATCCTTACGTTTGGATGGAACCATATGTGTGAGAATAGAAGAAATGATGGTTAAAGAACCCTATGTTATTTAGGAACCCAACATTTGAATACAACAATGTTTGGTTTATCAAACATAATTTTATAATCAACCTTACATTTTCAAACATGCATTCGGATAATGAACATTGTATAGTTGAATAATAAATTTGGTATTTTATCATATTGTGAAGGAATCCTAATTTTGATTTTTCATCATTGGAGATTTAATTTCATGATTTTATCTAATATTTTTGCGATGGTATTTATATATTTATAGGATATTTTAATGATTGTTTTTGACTGATTCAATTCTCATTATTATTGATTCAAAGAACCATATTCACCAAAAAATATATCATATTCACGAGGTATGTTAGGAATTCCATGGTCAATTCCAACTTGAATTTGTATGATCAATCAAGAATTTTTTTTGATCTAAAATTCTCGAAAATAGGATATCTACCATTTATATTCTATATCCTCATTGTTTCATAATATGGGATTTAAAAGTACCTATTTTTATATATTATTTCATTCATGTAAACATGTCTTACAGTTCTCCTCCAACAAACAATCAGTTCTAAAAGAATTTACACTTTAGAGACATATAGGTTCATTTTTTTCCTACTATAAGATTACTACTACAGATTTTTTGATACTTTTATCAGAGGATATTTTGGAAACTAGGATCACTTCAGATATATTCATTCTTAAATATATTAATTTCTGAAAAATATTATCCACCTAAAATATTTTTTTTGTTTATATATTGATTTTAATCCTGATTCATCTTTATGTAAATCTCTTTTGATTTGTTTGAATTTAAATTGCTCAGACATAGTTTGGGTGGAGAATCAGTTTCTTAATCTATCATATGGGCAAATGGTTCCCTATTAAAGAACCATAAGGATCTATTTATCCTTATTTTTAATGGTTTCATCTGTTTGTACTCATTTCTTGATTAATTATTTTATGATAAGAGGACCTTGCTAGTGAAAATCCCCAAGAACACGGAGAGAGTGATTGGTGGAGTGGACTGGGGGTCTTTGTGCTCTGAGCCACTAGAAAAAGTTGTGTTCTCTATTTTTATTTATCCACATCTTCTACTCATTATAAAATTAAACACTACATATCTATATGGTGTCAAAAGACAGAATTGTGGAGGATTTTTTAAATGACACAGTTCACCCCCCCCCCTCTGGTGTCACTTTTTATTATTCTCACCTTCCAATTATTATAATAGGAAACATTTTTGGATAAAACTATAACATGTTAAAAGTATAAATTCTATAAAAATATGGAAATTAATTATCCATGATACGAAATGTCAATGGTATGTCTTCTACATTTTAATATTGAAAATTATGGGTGCTAGTATTCAACAACGTTTATCTATCTAAAAATTATTGGATAAAATGTTTACTCAAAAATAATTACTTCTTATAAGAATTAGGGGAATCTAGAAACTTGGAATACAGAATCAGAAGCTGAATATGATATTAATTCTAATTAAATGAATGGTTCTATCTACGATCTTGGATCTCGGACCTGATATGTTTAATCATGTATAAAAATTTGTAACTGCCTTTCAGATGTGGAAAACTATTTTAGTTCCCTGTGAAGGAAAAAATAATGTCAGACATATTAGGTATGTTACAACAATACTAATGTTTGACACATTTAGAATATTTGATGGTGAACAAATAACACTGATTAATGGAAGGCTTGTGGAAATTGTCAATAATGTTACTGCCCTAAGATAACTCATCAAACAATATGATCAATATTTGAATGTACTTAGAGTACTACCCCCAAAATGGAATGGAATATCTGTGGTTTTTTTCCAATCATCACCTATCAATGATCTGACAATGAAAGACGTAATCAAGACACTAGTGATGTATGAAGCTGAAATAAGGGATGATGCAATAGATCATAATATTATAGTGAAGATGTAAAATACAGCTATGAAGGTCAAATCTTAGAAGCATAGCTAAAGATCAATGCAATAAATCAAAGAAGAGAAAAATACATATTCTTATAGTTATGAAATTGAATTGGATCAACTAGTCAAAAAGTTTACCAAACTCTTTAAGAAGAAAAGTGGCTTCAAAAAATCCTTTTGGATAAATGATAATGAACCAAGAGAAGTTTGATGCTATGAATGCAAGAAATTGTCTCCTATTAGACCTAATTAACCTCAACTAAATTATGAACAGAAAAATACAAAAAGAGATATCGTAATAATTTTGATTACAATAATAAAGGTAAAATAGAAATGAAAGCTACATGGATTGTATCTAAAGACTCCAGTAGCCCTTCGAAATCTAATTTTGAAAATGAGCAATCAAATCTAAAATACTATATGTGCTTTATATATGAAGAATAATAATTCAAAACTTATTATTGTTCTGATTTTGATAATGGAAGTTTCTCAAATGAAAATTTAGCTTCTTATTATCCTATTTTAGAAGATAAATATTATTCTACACTAAAAAATCACAAGTCAATGAAAAATAGTCATAATGTTGTTTTAATTGAAAGAGACACTCTACTAAAACAACATAATGAACTATTTCATAAATTTAACTCATCTGAAACCAAGTTAATTAATATTGATAAAGGGTTTAAAGAACTACAAGATGATGTTGAATATTAAAATAATACTGCTCTTTTAATTTCAAAATGAGAAAATATTTTTAGTTAACTTATTTTAAATAATGTCATTAAAAAGAAATATTTCGAATAGGAAGCATGGTTCATAAAACAAAATTATATAAAAATTATTTTGAGCACTATTCCTAAAATACGACCTGTTATTGTTGTGGAAGAAATAGAAATTTAACTGATAATTTATGTTTGAAAATCCTAAAATTAGATGTATTAAAAGAGCTTTTACTTCTATATTTTTTTCTAAAGTAATATGAATTATGGAAGAATAAATAAATTATATATTCCCAAAAATTTAAAGCTAACATTGCCTGACCTAAGAAGATATGGGTTCCAAAAGAAACATTTTATTAAATACTTTTTTAGAAAAAATAGCATCAGAAAAAAATGGTATATGGTATATGGATAGTGGATGTTCTTGGGACATGAGTGGAGACTTAACAAATTTTCACACAATAACTCAAATGAATGGAATTTTAGTCACCTTTAGTGATAATGAAAAATGGAATAATTATTGGAGTTGGAACTTTTCGAGATCTAAAGACTATATAATACAACAAAGTATTGTATATGGAGGGATAAAATGAAATTTTATATGAATCTCTCAACTTTGTGATGATGTTTTTTATGATAATTTTTCCTAAAATTCATGCTCGGTTTTTAAAGATAAACTTCTTATGTTTAGATCACTTAGAACTGATAATGATTGTACATTGAATTTAAATATATATTTAAATATAAAGGGACATTTTTAAATATTATTAAAATTGTGTCATGAATCTAGAATAATAGACCTGGTCTTTGTCAAATTTATGCCTTATATAAATTATCTAAGAAGAAATTTGTTTCTTTTTTTCCTAGTTTTAAATTTTATAATGACAGATTGAATGATGCATTACAGATTGACAAACAACACAAATCTTATTTAAAATCTATTAACAAAATTACTATACCTATTTCCTTAGAACTTATCCATATGGATCAATTTAGAACATTTCTGAGTAGCATGTTTTGCTAGTAAATTATTATTTCTATATTTTAGTAGATAATTATTCCCGATTTACATGGGTTGATTTTCTAAAATTTAAAAGTTATGTTTTACCTTTTATTTATTGTTTTTATAAAATTATAAAAAATAAAAAATGTTTTAAAATTAATTTAATTATGATTTGATCAGGGTGGAGAATTTGAGAATGAAGATTTTAATTTTTATTTCATAAATATATGTATTATACACACCTTTTAAGCAACAAAAACACCTCAACAAAATGAAATTGTTAAAATAAGAAATAGAACTATAAAATAAATATAATGGACTATGATAAATGAATATAGTCTTTCTACCTACTTCTCGATGGAAGATATAAGCACAATTGAATGTATCATGAATATATTTTTAATAAGGTCTATTTTCCAATGAAACCCCTATGAACATTTGAATAATAGAAAACCAAATTTAATGTACTTTAATGTATATGTAATAATGGTTTATATCTTGAATACTAAGGAATCTCTTGGTATGTTCGATCCAAAAGATGATGAAGGAATATTCATAGGATATTAAGCTACCTCTAAATTGTATAGAGTGTTTAATAAAAATTCTACGATTATTAAAGAGCCGGTTCAAGTGATTTTTGACGAAACTTGACATTTCATTTAGAAGAATTCCAAATTAGATGAAGTTACTGATTCATTTGATAACATGAGACATGAAACCCCTAAAACTAATTTTGAATATAATATTAATAAAATTCAGTCTACTTCAGAAGAACATGAAACTAAAGAACCTGAAATTGTCCTTCCAAGACAATCTAGAACCCAAAAGAATCATCCTCTCAAAACTGTTATAGGAGACATATATATAAGAATTATAACTAGATGAAATGTTGAAAAGCTATCCAAATTCTCCTCCTTTATATCTCAGTTACAGCCTACGTCTATTAATGAATCTAATGAAGATGAGAGTTTGATTATTACAATGCAATAAAAACTAAAACAGTTTCATATAAATGATTTTTGGAATCTATTAGAAATACAATCCAATTATACTATTTTATAAACTAAGGGGTATTTATAAATACACAAAATTATCAAGGTATTATTCTGAGAAATAAAGGTGCATTAGTATCTAAAGGAAATAATCATGAATAAGGTACCAATTATGATAAAAATTCCCTTGTATCTGGATTAGAATCCTTTATAATCCTTATAGATAATGCATCTCATGTGAATTTTAAATTATATCATAAGAATGTCAAATAAGCCTTAATAAATGGTTATTTAAAAAAAGATGTTTATGTTGAACAACCTCTTGGTTTTGAAAATCCTTGAAAACCAAATTCTATTTTCAAACATAATAATGCACTCTATGTATTAAAGATTGAGTTCTTTTGTTTTATTAAATGGATTTACTATTGGATTGGAAGATCCAATAATTTTTAATAAAACTGTATTTTCTAATAATATATTTTTTCAAAATTATATTTATGATGTTATTTAAAAAAACATTGTAATGTTTTTTCAAAATTAATTCCAAAAGATTTTTAAATTTTTTTAATATGAGAAATGAATTTATTTATATGATTTTAGATATATCATAAATATTAAGGAAATTTTTTAAATAAAATGAAATATAATGTTTATTTTTTGTAAAGGTTTGTACATTAAAATAGTAAGATACTTAAAACTGCTATATATACTAATATAAAAAAGGATTTGGATGAAGCTTGGAAACTAGTGGTCAAAAAGTCATATAGATTTATAATTGGTAGTTTACTATATCTTACTGCTGGTAGACCAGACATAATGTTTTCTGTATATTTGTGTGAAAGATCTCAATCAAGTTCATAAGTGTCTCATCTTACTGGTATTAAAAGAATTTTTAGATATTAAAAAAGTTCTATTTTTCAATCTATCCATTACTATTATTAACTTGTAACATTTTAGTAAAATATTTTGTATCATGGTATATTATGTAACAACACTCAGTTATCATGTCAACCGCTGAGGTAAAATATGTGTTTGTTGGTAGTTTTTATGCACAACTGTTGTGGATGAAAAAATATTAATCTCGAATTTGGAAAAAAAATTGATTTTATATCTATTTTATATGATAATACAAGTGCTATAAATATTTCAACAAAAATCCTATAAGTCATTCTATGACAAATTACATTGATATAATGCATCATTTTCTAATAAATAATTTTTTTAAAAAGGACATATCATTAGAATTTATTAATATCTAATATCAATTAGCTTATATTTTCAATTAAACACTTCCTACTGTATGTTTTGATTTTATAAAGGGGGAGTTGAGGTTTTTAGTTTTAAATAAATACTTATTAGTTTAATATAATTAATATGTATTTTTTTTACTAAAAAATTTAGTATTTTTGTTTATTTTAATAAATAATTTTTTTATTTTTAATTTCAAATATCACATTTTGAAAATCTAAAAACTAATGATTATCCTACATAGTCTAAATTAGAAACAATATTGTTTCATTACATAAAAAATAACCCTTTGATTTATCCAACCTTTTTGTTATCAAACCACTTCACCTTCCAAAACATTCATCATACTCTTAAGCACTTGTATTGGAAAATTGCCTAAATTAAGATTCTTAGAAATTGTGAGGACAAAGTGAACTGATGAAGGTGAACCCAGTGACTAGAATCAAAATCATGTTCACTCTGGAATGATTCTTGAAGGAAATTTTTTAGACTTAGAATAATTATATGAAGAGAACTTCTTAACAAGTATTCGCTACTATTTCAATGTTTGGAATTTTTATTCAATGAGGAAAATACAAACATTCTATATGAAGTAGAACTGAAGCATCTATACAGTATTTTTCTGTTTATTTTTAGTGAAACATAATATATTTTATCTGAAAGAATAAAATATAATGAATTTTCAGTTTCATGAGTTGAAATTGTTCAAATTTATAAATAGCCTCATTACGGTGTATTTCATTTTGATACTTGATCTATTTTAAATAAATATCATAAGTCTATAGATATTATGTCCTTTTTGTTTGAATCGACAAATATAAAAATGATGTTTGTTAAGGATATTCAGACATATCGGAATGTTTTTGTTATGTTTTTTCAAAATGAAATTTCCCTAAGAGTAGGTGAGAGGGAGAAAATATTTTACCCAGATATGTATATCATTTATTTTCTCATCATTGATGTCAAACATAATTTTCCTAGAAACATGAAAAAGTATCTAAATTATTGTTATCAATAAGAAGAAATAATTTCATTTTATCGTTATGAAAGGATACTTTCTCTAATTCTATTTTGGATGAACATGATTCTTATTTTTTACAAAGTAGTGAAGTGTCATCATAGAAACGTGTTGAATATAGGGAATCTAAGATATTTAGGTTTTTATTGGAGTATTTTGAAAATAAATCTCATTCTAGTTGGTTCATATTACCAACAAAAATATAATTCTTTTACTTAGGGTGTGACAAGTCCTTTAAATAATGACGGAGTTGGACAATAAATGATCCAAAGTATTTCTAAATTAACTTAAAGAAAATTAAGATTTTATAATACATCATATTTGTATGAAGAGGAAGATGAAGAATAAGTTCATGAGGAACTTTTCTAAAACCATGAAACAGAGATGAAAAATATATTAAATAACTAGTTTTAGGTTCTATGGAAGCCAATGGATCAGATCACTTATAGGAATTATATTTTGTTGAGGATGAGTTGGAAGAGAGCCAAACCTATTAAATTTAGGCAGTTACTGAACCAAATATTCAGGAAAAATCTGGTCAAAGAAAATATAAAGTAAATAGATTATTAAATGGGGCCACAAATATTGTTGATTATTAGTCTATCACATCAATTGATTTATCATTAGAGAGACCCGAATTAGTTTTTTGAGAAAGAACATAACAGTTATATGTTATATCTTGTTTGAGTGAAAATTCAGTTGAGAAATCTTCGACCAATCCCTTAGTAGTTTTTGAAGTTGTTGATCTGTTAAAAAATCCAGATGAAGGAACATCTAGTTCCTTGACTACTCATATTGAGGAAATTGTGATCAAGTTTAATAAAGTTCAAGGAGAATATTTTAATCATAGAATGGAGTTAGAATCTACAAGAAACACTTATTATGACATGCAAAATTCATATTCTCCAAGGATAGAATTTTAATCTATTCAAACATATCTTTATTAGCTTAAAGATAATTTTGTATAAAAAAGATATTTTGATGATTTTATGAAGGAAATTTTTTATTAGATTGTGAAGACCAATTCTGAATCTTTTTCTAAAATATATTTTATAGACTTGAAATGGTATTTAGAGACTCAGTTTGAATCTATCAAGGGAATTTCAGTCATGCCAGTGCTTTTACCTCTGCACCTCCACCCTCTCCAAATCTGATCAAAAGATTTTATGTTTTCACATCTTTCATGGAATATACGAATTGCCATTATCAAAATCTTTAGTGCAATAGTGCACAGGTTTTAGTGCAACTGTACAATCAGATATATCTTTTTCAGCCACTCACATCTAGTGAACCAATTGTAAGGCTACTAAAAAATATTTTTAGTGATAATTTAGCTATGTTTTTTGAATCATATGTAAATTTTCATGAATTTTTGAAATTCAATTTGATTGAGAATATGAAATTCAGTCAAGATTCAATAATTTTGATAAGGGTGTTGGGAGATAATCTCGAAGAACCGTTATAGGCATATATAGAAGAACTGAAAGTTGTTTTTGAACCAGCTCAGGCTCTTATAGAACCAGAACCAACAACTGACCCTAACCAAACCCATTAACCTTTCACCAGAACAACTATCCACTATGTTAATCTTCACCAAAAACCTATCTTATTGTATTTTTATGATGGTTCTTAAAAAAATTCAATTTTTATTTTTTACTTTCTCTATATTAATTTTTTATTATTCTTTATCATTTTTTATTTATTTATCTCTACTACTAGAATCACTGTCTTATTATCCACCCAGTATACTATATAATCCTTCATTTACTATTATGTGAAAAATTAAAAGTTTTTTAGTCCTTTTTCATATTCATTCTTTTTTATATCAAAAAAAGTGGAATAAATTTGGATAAAAATATCATTTATTTTAATTATATTTTAATTGAAATAGTTATATAAAATAAAAATTAAAATTTCCATTCAAAGTACATAAAAAAATTATATATTTTCGGTTGGATATTTTATGGGTTTTGTGATTATAAAAAGGGAGAGATTGTATTGAATATATTGTCACAACAATACTCTATAAATATAAATTGATTTTGAGGCTCACAAATACCATTATTTGTTTTAGTAATGATATTACATTATGTATATTTTAGAAAATTATTATTAATTGTATTATTTATTCTAAAATTATATTCAAAATTTTAATTCACTTGAAATATTTCTTAAAATGATTAGAAAGATTTTACATTTATTTGGGAAACATTATTTATACTTTACATTTAGAACAAAATCTAAGGAATAAACCCTATGCTCGGGACAACATATATGGATCATGAATCTTACCTTTGTCTTCAAATTTAATTTAGAAGAATGCATGTATGGATCATCAATCCTATTCTTGATGTTAATTATGGATTAATAAACTTATATATGGATGGAACATTACATGTGAGAAGATGTGAAAGTATGGTCAAATAACACTACATTACTATTGAACCCTAATTTTGAAGACCCAAACAACCTTATTCTTGAATAATGAATGTAACATAGTTGAACTCTATGATTTGTATTTTGTTATTTTCTGAAGGAACCCTACGTTTGACATTTCAATATTGGAGATTTAATTTTGAGATTTTATCCGACATTTATATAATAGTCATTACATATTTATAGGTTATTTAAATACTTTTAATGACTAATTAAATGTTTATTGTGATTTATTCAATTAAAAATATTCAAAGGAAAAACTATCTGCCATTCCCAAGGAATGTTAAGAAATCATTGGTCAATTCAAATTTTAATTTATGTGATCTATCGGGTAACTTTTGTGGATCTATAATTACGGAAAACAAGATATTTGCTCAATATATTCTATCAGCTCATCATTTCTCAATATAGAATATAAAATTCATTATTTTTATATACTATTTAATTTTTTAAAAAATCTCATATAGTGCTTCTATAAAAAACGATCGTTTCTTAAGAAGATACACATTGGAGACAAACATGTTTTTTCTTTTACTGTAGTAAGATTACAGCTACTAATTTTTTCTACTTTTATTTCAAGATATTTTCTTAACTAGTATCACTTCAGATCTATGCCTTCTTAGATGCTTTCATTTTTAGAGAATAAGTTACCACTATGTTCAATTGTTTTAGTTTCAATTGTAAAGCTTAACCCAATCTATCTTCAAATCAATATCTTTTTTTTTTGAGTTTAAATTTCTCATACATAGTTGTGGTGGATTATTAGATTCTTGATCTAAGCTGTGGATAATCGGTTCCTTGTTAAAGAACCAAAATTATTTTTTAGCCTTGTATAGTAAATTTGTCAACTTCCTACACTCAATTGTGGATTAATTGTCTTATGATAATAAGACCATGATAGTAAAAACCCACGAGCTCGTAGAGGGTGTGATTGGTAGAGTGGACTAAGGGATATTTGTGCCCCAAACCACTATAAAAAGTTTTTTTTCTTTATTTCTATTTGTCCATTAATTATGCTCATTGCAGAACTAAACACTTCATATTCATGTTAATCACAGAGGGTGTCAAAAGACAGAATTGTGGATGTTTTTTAAAAGACACAATTCACCCCTCCCCCATATTCTGTTACTTTTATTATTCCAATACAATAATTCAGATACAATATTGAAATAAAATGAGATGATGAATATTATATTAAAATTATTGAAAAATCCATATAAATAACAAAAAAATCTAAATAAATGCATATAAATCATCCAGAGAATTATACATTTAGTGGGTACAAATCTTAAATTACAGTATATAATATTAAATTATATTAAATAATATATTATAATTATTTCAATTATAAATTAAAATAAAATAATATTAGGTGCACTTGTTGTCTAAAATGTTACTTTGCAACAAAAGTTATTTTTATTTATATTTTGGATTTTCAATTAAAAACTAAATTTTCTAATTTTTTAATATGAAATCGATAAAACTGGAAACATTTTTTGATTTATAATTATAATATTATCTATAATTAATTTTTACGATTGTTCTGAAATATTTAGTTTTTATGTGAATAGTAAAATACTAATTTTGTTAAAATTACACGTTAATAAAATTATCATTATGAAAATATTACTTCATTATTTTTGAAACTTTTTTATATAAATTTTATAAATTTAAAATTAGCTTCCTTATAAATCCATTTAATATAATTTTGGAAACATATGTAATATTTTATTCTAAAAGTGTTCTTATTATCTTATATATAAAATTACTTTTCATCACATGTTGAAATAAAATATATCAAAATGAATTTATCATTTTATACCAAATTCATATTATTATGTAAAAATTTAAATTTAAATTTGGGTCATTAAATAATGATTAATAATGTTAAATTTATTTACTTTATAATAGTAAAACTATTGTTTTAAAAAAATTGTTTAATTAAGGGTGTGTAATTTCTATCTAATTGGTTAAATTAATTTATTTTAAATTATGTCACTAATATGATTCTTAAACATATATATAATTTCTATTATCAGATAATTATTTTGATACCAATGCTAAAAAATATTATAAACATATATTTGTTAAAATAATAATTTTATACAAAAAAAATTTTAATGATGTATAAGATGGTTTAATTTACATGTAATATTCACTTGTTTTTATATTTAATTACATTAAATAGATATTAAATTTGGGTAAATCAAACCCAAATTTGGTAATATGGGCAATTTTATATTCTTAATGAAACATATATTACTCAGTTAAAATTAAGTAACCGTGGTAAAAAAAGGTAAACGTAAAAACCTAAGAACAAATTATATCCAGTATGTGTAAAACATGTGTTAAAATACATGTATCATTATTTCTTGATCAAATAGCACCCAAACCCCCTTTTTTGAAAAAAAAATACTTTTAACATTGCATTATTTAATGATACCATTGAAAATTGAAGGGGTAATCAAAAGTGAAATTTTCTTCACTTATAAAAGGGGACACTTACAGTCCTTATTTCCATACCAATTCAATCTAATTAATTTTTAAAAATAAACCATTTTTATCCTCCTATAAACCTATCTTAGGTTAATTTTCATTTTTTCATTATTAGTTATCCAAATCCATTCATTTCCAAGTTGACTTCCATGAGAGTGTTCAAAGTCTGAAGGTGAGTACTATGTAATCCTTAACATTTTCTTCTTAATAATTTTATTTGAAACATATAATTACAATATTAATATTATAAAATTGATATAATTATTATAATTCTGTGATATTATATTAATGTAAAAATTTTACTTATTCATTTTAATCCACTTATAAAAATAAATGAATGTTAAATGTGTGTCGTGTAGATTACCAACACTACAAAGTATTGTTTTTAGATTTTCATATTAATTTTCATTATATATAAAAAACAAACAACATATTGTTACCTAATATAAAAAATCTAAATAAAATAATTATTCTTCTATTTTAATGACTTTATACCCTTCCATAACTATTCTCACCCATCTACATATAGCATGTTCATGTTTGGGGTTGGATTAACCAGCTACATGATCAATGGTGAAAAAATATATCAATTATGGATATGGTAACATAAATAATAATGTTATTATTGATAAATAAAAAATTAATTATAGTTTTATGGTTTATTAAATGTTATATTATTTGTTTAACTATTCCTTATTTTTTATTTTTTGATTGATAAAATTATTGAAATAAGCTGACACTGATTAAAGATTCAAGAAAACAAAATAAATTATAATAAAAATCAAATGATAATAAATGTCCCATATAAAATTAAATATAAAAAATAAGTTTATTTATAAGATATCTAATAAAATTAATATGATTATTCTGGAAGATTGGTGCACGCATAGAATGATTGGAACACAGAAAGGATTTTCTCCCAAATTTTTCTTCTGTGAGACTTATTTTATTTTATAAACCGGATTCCATTTAAATGGTCTACATATTATGAATTGGATATATAATACCATGAATTATATTTATTCATGGTATTTTAACTTCAAATTAAAGCTCCCTCTCTTTCAATGGGTTTTTATTAGAATATTTCTTAAGCTGTAAGCGTTTAATATCAAAATTTATTATTCGATAAACATTTTCATTTACGCATGTAATTACATTTAAATGGTGTGTATACTTAAAATATTTTATATTATATCCTTAATTATCTTTATTCATGGTATTTTAACTCAAACTGCCAGATCCCTCTCTCTCTCTCAAGGTGTTTTTAGTGGGATGTTTTTTAAGTCGTACATATTTTTGTCTAAAAATTCCTCTCATTATGATTTTTTTTATATTATGAACCTAATTCCATGAATGTGGTGTAGATAATACTTATTTGAGATATTATAACATGAAATAAATTTTATTCATGCTAATAATTGTCCTATCTAAATATCACTCTTATAGTATATTTTTATGTAAATTATCCTCATGCTATAAGGGGTTTTTGTGGATCAAATATTTTACAAGGGTCATAATAACTCCTCATTAAATATTATCTTTCAAGATTAATATATTCCAACCTATTAGGATAATATTTTTTATAACCACATTTATTTTATTTAAAATAGTGTTTTACATTTAAATCTTCTTCCTTTATGGGTCATTTGGTTCATAAAAATGTAATTTTGTTAATAATAATCCACATCCTATATAATGAATTTATTTTCCATATACATGATTTTATGTCCCAAAAATTTTCTCCTTTACATACAAGAAACTAAAATTAGAATTTTCTCTAATTCTCCATGTATTCCCATTTATTCATTTAAAAAAACATATATTTTCTTTTTAGTGATGTGGGTTTTAAATAAAAGAATTTTAAAATATTGAAAGGGAATTTTCTTTACCATGAACATATATTATTCCATTATAATCAAAATTTCTTTCTATAAAATTTATATCATTTCATGGATACAGTATTGATTTTTAATTTTAAAAAAGTCATTTTTTCCCAAAAATTTCACATCTCTTTTTTGAAAAAAAAATTGTTTCATAGATATTTTTTAATAATTATTTTGTAAAAGGTAAAACTTTTCACAACGTCTTATAGAAATATTGATATCATTTTCAAGGTTCCATTATTTATTATTCCATTTAAAAGTAATTTTTTTTTTAATTTTCTCAATTCACACATTCAAAAATGGATATTCAATGTGAGTTGTAATTTCAACTTTTATAGTAACGATGAATTTTATTTATAAAAACACTTTAATGGTTCTACCAATATTTTACACTTTATCTCATAATGTTTTATTTATTTTGAAATAATATTTTATGAATCAACTTCTAATTTTTCTTATTAAATAATCTATTGGGTTGATTCAATTTTGGGTATCAACTATTTAGATGCTTGGGGTTAATTTTGTGATACTATATTGAAGCATTATGAAAACTATTCTTCTTTTACAATGGTCTTTATGATGTGAGGAATGAAACACATATTATGTCCCAAGGGTTTTTATGATATTCTTAATTATTGGTACCTTATGGAACTCATATTTATGGATGATGATGATGAGTGGGGTACAATATCACCCTACAATTCCTTGGATTATGTTTATGCCTCATGAGAACAGAAGGGTTCTCTAGTCACAATAAATTGGGCCCCTAAACACTTTTCCATCAAGATTTTATAAGTTTGAATCCTAATATTAATGGGATTAGGAAAGTAATTTTGAAAGATAATGTAAGTTTTTGGGTTCATTTTAAAATGTTATGACCTTCTTTTTTACTGCTTTACTTAATTTATTTTTCTATGTATTTATGGCCCCTTAGCCAAAATGTTAGCCAGTCGAGGCAAGCTAGCCAAGATAGATCAACCCATGATCAAGTTGTAGTTGCGTAAATATTGAATAAGGACACTGCTTATTTAGATATTACTGAATAAATGGGGGGTTTATGAAAGATCATGTGAAGTAGAGGTAGATCTACACCATAGGGTGGCAGCACAGTGGCAAAGTGGGCTAGCATAGAGAGGATCTAGTGATAGTCAGGAGTGGAAACTAGTACTCACATTTTGAAATCAGAGTATCCAAGGTAATTTATTAATTACCAACCTCTATTATGAGTATTTAATGTGTGATAGACACTAGTTTTAACACTATTAAACAAATAAAAATAAAATTACAACTCATTCAATAGATCAAATAAATCCCTACAATTTGATTGCTCGCCTGAATGATCTTCAACCTCCCACCCACCCAGTGCACACCAAAAGCTACTGGTTCGACATCTAGATCCACACTAGGAACCTTCTTGATCTTGTTTCTCCAAGAACATCATGAAAATTTCCCCTTCACATGAAATCAGAGTCACTCGATCATCTATTATTCATGTATGAAACTTTTTTTCATTCATGTGGTGATTTGAAGAACCAAGTCATCCCATGAAGATCAGCATGATAGTTAATTGCATGATTTCATCTTGAGAGATCATATGGTTTATAAGATAGAGTGGAAACAGTCCCCAATATGTCATAGAATCATGAATTATCACATGAAATCATTATGATGATCATTATGATGTCACGTGATTATGCGACTAATCATGTGAATGTTCACCAAGTCATCATGAGTTTGAATAGTCCATCTCCAATGACCATATTCCTTAGAGGAGATTGATTCACAGGATCTTGTGACACCAGAATATAATCTAAAGGTTTTAAAACAACAAATGTATGGTTAACTAAAATTGACTATGTAATCATGAGAAGCAATCGTTGGAAGATGGAGGGATCATGTGATCAAAAAATGATAATCTTGCAAATCCAGTATGAGTTCAATGAGGGTGTCTGAAATACAACATATCACCTCCATCACAATAGTCTTACATCTAGTAATTTTTTTGTTATATTTTTTTATTTAACTCTTGGTTATTTTTCTAGTGTTTAAATGAGGAAATGTAGAACTATCACGTGAATCCATTAAAAAAATCATGTGAGGTCATTGTTGGTTTTCTCCCCCCCCCCCCCCGTCGCATGAGGGAAGGGAAAACATGGGATATTATTTCATTGATTACATGTGATGATTAAAAAATATATCCATCACATGAAGGCTGATCGTATGATCATTTTAATCCATCATGATATCCTCCCACCATACATTCATGTGGAGTTCTCCACTACCTCAGGCCAGTACATGCAACATACACACCATTAATAGTGACCCCACTATCAGCTTGCCTCCACCTATATAAACCCTTCATCCCAATAAAAATAAATACATACATGAGAGGGATAAAATGAGAGTATCAAGAGAATGTGAAGAGAAAGAGAAACAGAGGACTAATAGAAATGTCTATGGCCTTTGAAGGAACCCTCTAAATAATTATGATATTAATCATGTGTTACCCTTCTTGGGATCACATGGAACATGGAATGTAATGTGAAGATATCATGAGAATAAATAGGAAATAACATCCTCAAGAAAATAAATCTATTTCATGAATCATTATCATGATTATATGATGGATTCATAAACCTATGATCACATAACCTTAAAATCATTCCATCAATCATGCAACTCCTTCATGTTTTTATAGCCTTTCTGTGAAAACTCCATGAAAGAAAATGGGCTAATAAACCTAAGCCTTGAACCCACATCCATGCATGTAATGGAAACATAAACCCCCTTCACATTTTCATAGAACGAGACATATGACTCTATTGAGGATAGTAAATCACAAGATCAATTGAGGATCATGTCATGCCATCATGCAGGACCCCCCTAGACCTATATGTGGCCTTGGTAAGTGTTTGGATGCATGAAAAGGACATCCTTTCACAATGAAACCCATAGGCATGTGGAAATTCACTATTAATATTCCATTATTAGGACATGTGATCTCAATATGACTAGTACTCTTCATTCGATGAAAACCATTGTCTATGTTGTCTTAATCATGACACCCTTCAATAGGTTGCTTCAACCATCGGACATGTTCCCTTTTCCATGAACATAATTATAGACATGTTCACAATACCCCATTACATGACTCAATAAATATCATTTGATCGTAAGAGTCCTTATTGTTCTTATGATTCCCTCATGCATCCCTAGACATTCCAGTATTTTCATGTGATAGCCTATTGACATTTTAGTATTGTCATGTGACATGCCATGGAAAATATAGATTGTTCAAGAAAATATGTCATTGAACAGTTAGGTTAATCATATAAATACATCATGGAAACGTCACATTGACCATGTGAATACACCCTATACATTTCAGATTGATCATACAAAGACATACTGAACAAAATAGGTTGATCATACAAAGACATAACAGAAAAGTTAGTTGATCAAGTGAAAGGCCATGAAGATGTCAACTTCAATTATGTGATGAATCCTGAGCGTGTTAGGAAAACATCATTGGACATGTCTCCAATGTATAAATTCCAACCATAACATTTCCAACAAACAATAAATACATGTCACATATACAATTAAGATATGCGGGGTAGATGGTCAAGACTTGTCAAGAAAACAACCAAGGCTTGCCTGAATGGAAATAATGACGTGTTAGGATGAAATTAAAGACCTTTTGAGATAATGATAAAGAAATGTTATGTAGATGATCAAGGCATTATGAACATATGATCAATACATGTCATGTTGAAAATCTTGACATGTCGGGAAGTCAATTCATCCTTGACTGATAGACACACTTAGACTAACAACATGAGAAACCTAGTAATGAACATTCATCTGAATACCCCCTTATAAGGGGGTTTCTTTAATGGGATAGACTTATGAACTCATGTGACCATATTTGTTTTATTTTCTTGTAGAGTCACTATATTTCATACAAATCATATGAAAATGACCTTTTATGTTCATCATCTCTTTTTATCCATCTTAGGATAAATAATGAATATGCAACATGGGAACCCATCATGACATAAGCCCCCAGAATTTAATTAAAAATATTGGAAAACAATAATGTCTCTAAGTGTAATAATTTACCCCATTCTAGTAGTGTGTTATGAGGTATCTAAACTATGAGAACTCAGATTCTTTTCCAAAGAGAATAGGTAGGATTCCTTCATAATGCATAAGCTCCAATGCATATCCACCTGAGTGTAAGTCCCTTCATATATCAAATAATCCTGACTCATGGGATTTGATTCACCCATAAATCAACCATCCTTTTTTTTACAAAAGAAAAAGATATGTGTGATTATAAATGGTAATTCTTTTATGTTTAATCCCCAACCATTCCCTCTAGTACCTCGAACCCATCAACAGGCTGTGGATGAACATAACTATGAGGGCACTGATTATTATTAAAAAAGGATTTATAGAATTAATTTCTATGTCCATAGCTCAATATCTCATTATCACTGATACTATTAATCATTTCCCTCAAAGGGAATATTTAATGTGTTAGCCTCTTAAAAACAATTTATCATGTGACGTGTCCAATATCTTGTTATCTCTTATTTCTCACACAATGTATTAATCATGTGGTCTCAGATACCAGTGATGATTATACCAATAGTGTAATGAGGATTCTTTAAATTAGGGTCTATCATTAGGATGTAAAACTAATTACATATCTTCTTTACCCAAAGGGACATACTTCTGATAAGGACATTCAGGGCATCCATATATGCACAAGTCCTGCTCAAGTCCTCTATTATGAAATAATTTATGACAAAGAATCCCATTACATCAACTAAATAGACTTTAATAACTATATTAACAAGATATGTAGGATTCCAGTTCAAGGCTCGATCCCTATATAAACATCCTTTTTTCATGATGCTAATCATGATGGTATTCCTGACATATGACTACAAACAATTCCAAACATACAAAGTTAGTTTTTATTCTGGTTAGCACAAGAAATGTAGGGTGAATCATAGAGGCTCAATCCAATATCTGAGACACAAACCACCTCCCTAGATGGAATCAAAATCTACAGCAAATGAATATGGATAAAAACTAAATGATCATAAACATATAATATAATTGTAGATAACCTATGGCAAACATAGTTTTTCACTTCAGCACATGGTCTTGGTTAACGAATTGGAACAGAGGTAACCAATAGCAAACTGAATCCTCGTGTGAATTACATAACCAGATCATAAATATATAATAAAGTCTTGGAATATGAAATAATTCCCCCAAAATGGGGTTTTATGAGCTTAACCACCCATCATGTTGAATAATGTGAGTTTCTAATAACCCTTGGGTTTGAATCCCGAATTGACTGCCTAGTTTTGTAAAGAAGTTCTATATCAATTTATTAATATGGGATCCAATGGGAGATTCCATTAGAGACAAATATATTGAACCCGATGCAAAAAAAATCAACCACCATGACTCACTTAGAATCATGATTTGGTTGAAACTATTTTTGATTTGATCGGAACCAAAATAATGAACCCAACATGAAATCTTTTAACTATTTAGTTCCATTCATGGGTAATAAATGACATTTAAACCATTTCCTTTTAATCAATTTTTCCGAAAAAATTTTGTGAAACAATTTGGTTAACCCATTTCCATTTTAACTTCTCTTATCCTTTCATAAATGAAGGGACCACATATTTATCATTTAACTGTTAATGTAATTGATTGAACATGTACACTCATATATGATGCTTCACTAATATGGTTTCTTATTTCCTATTTAGGATTCTCAAATTATATATAATCCAAATAGAAATTTAAAATGCGACCACATATTTGGAGACCATTGGTCAAGCTGTTAATGGTCATAGAATACTTCAACCAGCTGTGAACTACGGAATGACTCACTAATAATGCGCATCTCCCAACATGGGTAATTTATACCCCATGGCCTAGATGTATGATATAAACAATATAACACATCCAGTTCTAGTTAGAGAATGTATTTTTTTGGGAGTACCAAATCAACGACTCCAACCAAACATTGTAATCAACTCATGAAATCCTCCAAATAATGAATTCCCACCGGTCGCCTTTCTCGTGATAGGTCACAAGTGGGGGAAATGGACCTTGTTTCAATATTCATCATCTTTTAGAGGTTATCCCTATAGAAAATAAATGTATACCTTCCCTAACTCATACAAGTGGATGAGGATGATCAACATGTCAATTCAACCACATAAGAGCAGTCTAGGATGACTTCCATCCATTTTGGTCATCATCGTCAACATATGACCATGATTCCATAATAATATGTAGAGGAAGTTGTAACCACCATAACAATCAAAATATGGGAATATAATTGGAGAAATATCAAGGGTTATCCAAATAATGAAACTCCAAAGAAGGATTGTATCCATGTTATTGCTGATATGTATAAGTCTTATCGATTTGTCATGATAGTGATCCAGAATCGATTGCAGATCATCACAATCTTGGAGGCACTAACTTAATCATAGATAGAATTGGTGATTATGTAATCCCTACAAGTACCCAAACCCAAAGGGTTGGGGGAATTTTTCTCATATTTCACTATGTGATCATCTTCAATTTGAGTGTTAACCTATCAAGTAGTACATTGGGCTCTAGCCCATCAAATGGTATAGAAAGCATCATCCCACCAAATGGCATATCTTGAATTTCTTCATCAAATGATATACACTGTTGAATAGGAGTACCAACCCACTTATCACTCCATCAATATGATATCAACTAAATTAAGGACTAATCATTAAATATGAATGAGCACACTCTAGAAATGTGAAATAATACCCTCATGTAGTCATCCCATCCACAATAAGTTTTCCTACCTTCTTCCTATGGAACGAGATAAGATGGGCTCAATAGTATCTTTCAAGCATCAATAGAAGGAATTATCAACCATTTCTTTATTTCAAGGTGAAATTTTGTTGGAGAATATGCCCATTAGAAACAACAGTTTTAGTCTCCATGGTCCATATTGATGCTCCCTTCATCATCTTCTCACCATACCACTGATAGGGAAATGGTGTTGTCATAGATCCTACAAGTCAGCCCCTTAAGAATGGTGAGACAATTCCTAATGCAGCATAAATAACACAAATACAATGAGAGGATGAGGATATTCTAGAAAGAATTGTGGGAATATTCTTGGGATCTCTTTTTCCAAATAACGTACCAATACCTACCTACATACGTCCTTTGTGCAGTGAAATCCAGATATTTTTCAAACCCTCATTGAGTCAAATCCATTAATTTTTACACGTCGCCTAAGATTACAGGTATGGGGCCATTTACCTATCATCAAGAACCCCATCATATATGGCTACGAGAATTTCCATATTATTCATCACTACATCATGGGTACCCCGGTATCCAAACTCAGCCATGTGCCCCTACCAACATTAGTACAGGTAGTGCGTGGGAGAAAAAGCACAGTCATTCATCTCCTGATAAAAGACATTGGTGGTATATTCAATCCAATAAAAAAACAACCCCATGTGAATTGATTATTCCATGGAGAATGGTTTAATATAACTCACAATAATAAGGATGTTGAGTGAGGTGTGGATGACAGGCCTTGACAAACACTACCCTAACCACTGGCGTCTTTGGCATATAATAGATAGTTTCTTTACCTTTATAGAATAGATTCTAAATTTGATGTATGAGGAGATGTTAGAACCACTAACACCTAAACCCACACTCAATTCCTATGAGAACATTTAACAGGGAACACATGTTATTAATCAAAACCATATCAATACATCCTCTAGTGATAGGAAACAACCATTCCATGAATGTTGGAACAAAGTCTATTCATTTGATTATAAAAATTTCCCTAGTTAAATTTACTATATAATGGAGAATAATTTAATAATAATCCCAAAAACACTAAATTTGAGTAAGGAGTGGTAGATAGTCTATGATAATTAGTTCCCCTACAACCGAAATCTTAGGAACACAGTATATAATTTGTTGAACATTAAATATTAGTTGTAGAAATAGGTAATTGTAGGCTTGATATAGTTATAGGATCCTAAAACTCATGATATGTGAATAAGATTAATCTATGCTCCAAAAGAAAATTTACTCTCTTGAAATGTTATAGTGCTACATCCTAGTCGCATGACATTAAACTACATGATACTTCATAGTTGCATGATTATTAAACTACGCAATATATAATATTCCCACGATGTTAAACTACAGAATACGTCTTGGTCATGTCATGTTGAACTACATGATATGTCTTTGTCACGTGACATTAAACTTCTTGGAAATTTCATTACCACACGATGTGAAACAATAAAAAACATGTCCTAGCCACAGGATGGTAAAAATATGGAATATATCAATCTCTATGAAATATAATTACCATCAGGTAAGAATTATAGTTTCTAGAAGTACCACTAATACAATACATTATCAATCCCCAAAATATCACAAAATTTCCAATACCCCTTAGTCACCTTCTAAGGGAGTTATTCAATAGGCCACCTCCCCAAAAACTCACATATAGAAATAATGGACACCTTGTCAACTATGTAAAGTTAAAAAACATATGGAGTTAGAACATATCCTTACAATCTTAAACAATGTTTTTTATAATATCCATGAAGCAGGAATAAGGAAGTCATAGATCTACACCCCCATACATAAATCCCACCAGAATATTTTTATGGAATGAGGAGAACATAATTGGGATTTAATCCCCACATCAAAAAAATACATTGAACCAAATATCCTAGAATATGAAAGTGTTTCATCATACATTCCTATAGATACCTTATTGAAGTGATAGTACTTTATGATAGAAATATAGGATATCTCCTGGTATATTTTGGAAATGATGTGGGGACAAGAACACATTCCAATCCCAATTGCTAGAGTAGCACACCAACATGATAAACATGAATAGGTTTCAACTCCAAAGTAAGCACACATTCCTTATCCATTCCAGGAAGATTATCATGATATTTTGGTAAAGGGTGCACCATAAGACTGGGCCAAAATTTTCATTCCAACCAATGATCAACAAGATGGTTTGTCACCTGACATGTGAAAGGTTCACATTATTATCAAAAATTTACTATGGCATACTCCCAAGGAATACGATCGGGCTCATGTCCCAATATAGATTAATGTTCACCAAGTGGGAGAGGTGTAGGACTTGGGATGGGCTTATTTATATGTTGAAAATGACTAGTGTCCTACTACACGGGAACTAGATCAATCACATATTCCCATTCTAATTGGGGATCACTAAGTAGGAGCAGTGCATTTAATGTGATGAGCTTATATTTCTATAAAAATAAATTTGTGGCATACCCTAAATGCATAGGATCATGAACATATCCTTGTTTTTACCATGGATATCCTAGTGGGATTGGATTATTTCCTCTTATAGTCTCATATTCTTGTTGAGAAAATCTAGTGGAACATTCCAAAGGAATAAGACCAGGATTATATCCATGCACCAAACTAGGTTCGTCAGTACCACATGAAAATAACCTCATAGGAGGATCATATCCAAAAAATAAATCTACTCATAATATTCCACTAGTTTACATTACTTGTCTTACATCCATATTCTCACCAGGAAAAGACTGGATCAGCATCCTTCTGAGGCTATAATGGAGGAAGGTCCTTTTCCTGTTCCTATTATAGAGGTCCATCAACATATTCTGATGGGGAATACATATTGGAACATATGTCATACCCCCACTTAATCCATTATTTACTTAGATATTCCATCAAAAATAATCATGCCTATTCATATTCCCACATATGACAAAAAATCCCACTAGTACACTCCAGAATCTTCTCAGCAGCGGGCTCATTTCCCTTATAGACCATATGGTTATTAACATGATCTATAATATTTCATGTAGTAGTCTCAAATTCCTTACCAACTACAGATGGAAGATGGAATATTCTATCTAAAATATAGTATGAGACTTGTATCTCTGATCTACTCATTACCAGTGTCCTTTAGGCTAATTTATGCGTATCTCTAGCCCCTCAGGGGCCCATCGAATATTCAAATGAACATGATGGTTATCACTACTTCAATATTCCTCCTCACAGTAGTGTAAAGATAGATCATAGAGACTCTACTCCTTTAATTTGCTTTGTTCAACCTCTATGTGGTGTTATCTCTCCCCTAGATAAAGAAATAACCCCATTTCAAAGACACCTTAATATTGGGAGGTTCTAAAAAACAGACACCTTTATGTAGAGAAGCGCTAAAAGAACTATGGTAAAACATATATATAGTACCCAAAACCATTAGTAACTCTTCTCCTTGGTCAGTATGAGACCTATAGAGGCCACCTATATGGTATTCTTAGGTAGAGACAAATATCCCTCATAAATAAGAGTTTGACTTGGATATAATAAGATAAGTTTCTATAAAAAACATCCCAAACATGTGTAGGTTTATTTCCAAATTCAATTATGAGATCCCAAATGGGTCAGAATGGGGTTTCAGGATTTAAATTCACCCGAGTATATAGAAATAATATCCTAGATTCAAGTATATACACCTCCCTTTTGATGGATAGAATAGTCACATACAAATCATAAATACACTCTATTGTGATCTAGAAAAAGAGATATATTTTATGAAATGAGACCCATGATTGGAATATAATAATGAATTACTATGAAATTCTTGTCTCTACATCATAAAAACTCTCTATATAATTAGAAAAGTTTCCTTAAATGATTGTATTTGAGGACATGAAAATTATAGAGAATTTATCTTTACCTTATTCCAAGGGAAACAAAGATCCCTGGATATAGAGAGAAATAATGGAAATGGATTATATGAACCATAAAGAAAAAAATACTCACCTCCACTCATTCCTTAAATATAAATTGGTATTGATTCTCATATACCCAATAACACTAGGAAATAATATATCAGTAAGAACACCTACTTGTGGATCACCCTTGTGAATCCCTGGAGTGTGATCGAAAGAAATTAGGAGCCACCCAAAAACCTAATTGAGTAATATGTCTTAATTCAAGATATTTGTGATCCTCCAATCCCCATTGATATCATAATAGAAAACAATCTTCTAGGGAATCTCTCTGCAAAAAATTTGGTAGTTCTTGATGACAACATCTATTCCAATGGCCTCTTTTACCTCAACAATAATAGAGATTCTATGAAATTAGAAACCACACAGGAAAATGACTCTATGGGCTCAAATATTGAATAATAAGTGGATGGTATTGGGAACCCCCTCCCATATTTGAGGATGGTGTCTCCACCACCATCGATGGGCATAAACAAGTGAATTTGGGAATAGATGAAGACCTACGACATATGTTGATGACTGTCTTCATTTCTCTAAAGAAGCACAAGGTGTATATTACATTTTTAAAGGAACATTAATATGTGTTATCTTCGAATTATAAATAAATATTCAGGCTGAAATCCGATGTGGCTATGCATTACCTAAGATTACCTGATCACCTCCAAGGGTTGAAGAAAACATATAAGAGAATTCACCCCTGTCAGGGTACAAATTCCTAGTATGAGGAATTAAAACTTTATAGTTTCCATGGTTCCAGTAGTATTACCTAAATATATACATAACTTATGGTCCAAGTCATATAACCTAAAATTACAAGAATCAAAGGGTCTTAGTTGTGTGACCTAAAACTACAAGATTTCACTTTTCCTTACTACATTATATTTAGCTGCATGAAAAATGTTACTTCATAGATGATTAATTATATGTGACCTAGGAATTTGAAGAAGTAAAATGAAGTGCACCATCCCTATGAATGATTCCAAAACAACGATATAATTTCCCCACTCATGAATTATGCATGGATTGATTCTCTCTATCCAAGAATACATAGTGACGCCTAGATCCCAAATCATGGGACCATCCACAATATATAGACACCATTAATACATACCACATGATGCTAAACTACAATGATAAGTCCTTATCATATTAACCTTAAAGGAATGACTCATATCATCCTAGTCACAATATATTAAACATTGAGACAACATCCCTAGAAAATAAAATTGAAATGTAGTATTACCCTATGTACCGTGAAATGGTTATCTTGAGAAACCAGCATAAGAATTCTCACATCAAAAACTAGGGATTCCTGTCATGAGATGATTTCTAGAACACATGGATAGTGCCTATAAGGATTCATTGCTTCTTTTTCATGTCGAATAAACTTTTTCCTTATAGGATGATGTTAAACTGCATGGTTTCCCAAAACTATATACAACTTGATTCTAATTATAATAATATATATATAGATACCATGATCCTACTTATTATCTAATCCACTTCCTGATAAAAATTACCTTATCAATCATTTTAATCATGTTAGTTTTGTGAATGAAACCTTTTCCATTCCTTTATTTTCATACCTATCATAGCTCATATGGGCTTGTGATTTTCAGAAATAGATTCCCCCCATGATCAAGAAATATTAGGTCATGATATGTTTATTTGGGTCTTGGATTCAATGGTTAAAATTTCACATAAAGGGTATTTATTCAATGTTGTTAACCTATATGGTTTACATCTCTTTTATGAAAAAAAATTGTGAATTACTACAGACCTCACCTAAGATGACCACCATCCTTAGTGTTGGTCTTCCACCACACCTCCATATGAGAACTATTTGTGGATTTATTCCTAACATCACTATATATGTAGTGACACTTGGATAACAAATCCAAGGTTTAGTTGTAATAATCAATGAAAAAACACCCCCTATGTGTATGGGGAAGAAAATGATAAAGAGTTATTTGTTCAAGAACTATGTGTTTCTTGATTCCTACCATAATTGAATATATAGTAGCACTTGGATATCCAATATTAGTTCCATGCACATCAATTAATGGACCCCCACCCCCCTCTGTGTAGGGTTTAGATCTTTATTGATATTTTCCTATTCAAGACGTTTTTTTTATTGATTCCTTCTATCCCATGATATTTAGTAACACCTAGATCTTCTATACTGTGTCTATTTACAGTAATAAATTGTAATAATACCCCTCTCAATATATGGTTCAGACCTACATGGAGTATTTCCCACTCGAGAACTACATGTTTCTCGATTCCTACCATTATAGGATATGTAGTGTAACCTAGATTTGTTATCCTGGCTCTAGTCACAATAATAAATGGAAAAAATACCCCCTATACATATAGGTCAGACCTACCATGATTTTTTCTCATTCAATAACTATGTGTGGCTATACTCCTTCCATCACATGATACGTAGTGACTCCCAAATATCCCATCTTAGGTCCTGTAATAAAAATTGGTGGTAAAAATTTCCCCTATATGTATGGGTTAGCCCGACATAGAGAGTTTCCCATTCAAGAACTACATGTTCCTTGATTCCTACCAGCACAATATACATAGTGACATCTATTTCTCCAATCCTAGTTCTATCCAAAATAATTGAAAAGAAAAATGTCCCCTATGTGTATAGGCTATACCAGTATAGAGGGTTTCCCATTCAAGTACTTTTTGCGATTAGATTCCTACCACTATTGAATATGTAGTGACAACTGAATATCTAATCCTAGGTCTAGATGCAATAATCAAATGAAAAAAATGCCCCCCTTCTCTGTGTATATGCAGAACTTATGTGGACAGTTTTCTATTAATGAACTACATGTGTCTTGATTCCTTCCATAAAAGGATTAATAGTGATGCACAAATCTATAATTCTTTGAATTTTCTGTGTTTTCAGTGGGTCTTCAAGGCATAAAATATTATTTTCCCTATATTTCTGATCTCCATAGGCAATCATATTTCTTCACTTTCATCAAAAAATAATTACTCCATATTTCAAATAGAATGATTTATTCCATCTATAGATTCCTCATAAGATCTTATTTCATATTTTGAGTATCCCTCATAGATTTTTGTTATGTTTTTGGTACTCATAAAATGTTCAACTTCAATTTGGATTCCATCTCATTATTCTACTTCTATATCAATAGAGAAGAAACATTTGATACGAAGAGTAGTAATGTTGGGAATCTCTAGGAATTTATAGACATTTGGTATATTGGGAACCTATATTCTTCCTCCTTGGAGGGAATATCATATAAAAATATTAGGTGTAGAACTCAAGGAATCTTGTGTTGATAATGATTTAATTAAAGAAAGATACATAAGTATTCCAAGGATTTTTTCCACATCCATCCTAAACTTATAAATGGGTAGGTATTGTGCACTAGGGTGAGAGTTTAACATCTTGTGGATATGAGCATAGGGTTAATGTATTTTGGGGACATGTTTTTTGAACGTTTATGCTATTTTAGGGATATAATGGGTATGTGTTTCCCTTGGAGGTATGATTTTACACTAGACTTTATCATGGATCGGAATACCCTATTGAGGCAGATCTGGACATCCATCGGTAAGAGGGGTGATGTAATACCAAATTTTACCAATGGATTAGAATTACATATTGAGGTAGATCTGAAGGTGCATCCCATAAACAAAAGATTTCAAAACTCAGTTTACTAATGGATCATAACTCCCTATTATTTTGGATCCATAGGCGAATACCTAAGATATAAGATTTCTCATGGGATATTACTAATGTTTCAAAAATCTTTATTTAAGAAAATCTAGGGGTGCATCCCTAGGAGGGGAGATGTCACACCTGAGTTTATCGATGGATTGGGACACCCTATTAATGAAGATCTATTCGTACCTCTATAATAGGGAAGTTTTCACACCTGAAATTACAAATTTATTAGAATTACCTATTGAGGTATATCCATAGGTTCATACCTAGGAGGATATATTTCACACCTGAAATTACTAATGTATCTAAACACCCTATTAAATAGGATATGGAGGTGTTTCCCTTGGTGGAATGAATCCACATTTGTTATTACCAATGGATAATAATTACCCCATTGAGGCGGACTTAGAGGTGTGTCCCTGGGGTAAAATATGTCATACATAAGTTTACCAATGTTGGGATTGAACAACATAGAGGTGTTCTATGTAAACTCATTTGGAGATAGTGATAAACCCCTCATGTAGTTTAATGAATTAATTTAATCTTGTGTTATAGGATCAATATATTCATTCTATCCTCATTTGGTAAGGATTATTAAGTCATAAAAAAAGCATCAACGGGTAATGGAGTGGGGCATACACATGGAAGATGATCATCGAATAAGTTCATCCTATAATGGGAAAAGAGGATTCAAGCCATGTAATTCATAAATTGGGTATCCACTATTTATTACAAAAGTTAAGAGCTTTGGGTTCATCCTTATAAATCATGCATGGGGAATCATTTTTTCATCACACAGGGTGTGTTGAGGATGTCGTCTTGTTTTTTAGCTTCATATTACTAGGAGGTTGAGATAAGTAGTCTTACATCATGAATATTGGATGTTGGAAAGATATACTCTTTAAGGGGGTCCATGTCAATGTGAGAGTAAGATCCAGCCTAAGGGTCCTTAACAAAGATAGGTGTATAGTGTCCCTCAAAGATCCCACCCCTATGGCTTATATGACTACTACTCATGTTCTATTGGGAGGGATATAGAATTTTTAGTACCATGGGGGAGTGGTTAATTAGAAGGTCAACTTTAGGGTTCATATTCATAGAAAAAATATATAATATGGTACCTATTATTATATGCAGTAGGTATGATAGAGGTTCATGTTGTACATCAAGTGAAGTGGGAGGACAAAAGAGTGGGTGGCACTGGCCATAATGGGACTCTATGAGTAAGACAACCAGTCCTTGATTTGTATGGGGGTCATGTGAACTCAGCCATGATGAAAGGGTTTAATTTTATGGGAGGAAACTTAGAGATTCCTAGAAGAGGGGTTTCATAAATCATGGGTCCTTTAGGACACAATTCATTCAAATATCAAGATCCTCATAGAGTTTAGGGGATTCATGAAGGGGGAGGATTCACTAATGGTGCAACTCTACCTCATAGTAAAGTTATTGTTCCCATGATGTGGGATTTGTGAATGGTATATACCTCATGAATCACAAAGTTCCTTAGTGGGATTTTTTTCATCATGGGGTATTATTATTCCTTGAAAGTCATAGTCCATTGTGAAAGGCATTATCACTTTGGGTGGAGGATCTCAATAAAACAACAGTGGAGGTTTCATGAAGCATGGATACCTTGTGGGTAAATTTTCTCTTTCAATCATGAAGCTCAAATTGTACATGAACATGCAGTAATTTTAGGATGTCAAAAGTTCATTCATCCTCTAAAAATATAGATTTAATGGGGTATCTATATAAATGAGAGTTTCTTGATGATTAGAGGCCTCTAAGAATATGTATAAGCTTCATGATTATATAAATCATTGTGTGTCTAAATGATGTTGTGTGGAGGTTTCATTTAGGCATGTTCATAGTCACGAAGAGATACCCATTTCTCAATTTATTATTTTCATACGTTAACATTAATAATTCACATGGCCAAGACATTCACAATTATCATTCATTCTTAAAGGTGATGATATTCATTAAATATATACTTTGACGGTTTTTATTACATTTTGGATTGGATTTACTTTTATCTGATCATGGAATCCTCACCATTCCCCTGACATGAGTATTTAGACATCAATAAGATTAACCCCTCATAATTGGAGCTTTTGGGGAGAATGACTATCATATTCTAAGGGAGAATCGTCAAAAATTGGAAATCAAATCCCATTCACAACAATAATTTATGGAGCCATTTTGTGATACCCTATTCATGAATCCCCTCATAAACCAAATGCATCTATATACCTATAAATATTGTAGGGGGGATTAAAGATACTAATGAACTTTGGTGAAGAGAAAATATTTTGTTCACTTTTCATGAAGCTCACACCCTTTTATGAGGGGGATCTCCATACCATTGGCTTGTTAGCCCAAGGACTCGTAGGGTGAACTCTCGAAACCGTCATTCACTATCATGGAAATTCATCATCAAGGGGGAACATGATGAATTGAATATGTTTAACATCACCAAGAAGTGGAAAACATACAAAGTATTTAGGTAGATATATAGGAGATTGCTCATTGAGAAGGTATATCATTGGAAAATGCAACCACTAATGCTACTAATCCTAAGACAATAAATAATATGTAGTCCCAATTGATAGTAGTTGAGACTAAGGAGGTGGTAGTGAAATCCTGAGTAGTTGAATGTCAAGATAAGAAAAATAGGTGTTGAACTTTTCTGAAAAAAATCTATACAACATATAATGAAGATATTGATGACCTTGCATAGCGACAATGAACCATAGAGGCCACTCATCAATGGGTTCCAAGATTGATTGTTTTTTCATTGGGGTAAATCATTAAGGATATCTCACAAAGGAGAGTCTCTAATGTGAGTTTGACCCTATAAACATGAGTTTGTTTTATTTAAACGCCATTATTCTAAAACATGTTTCTTTTTTCACATTTTTTATCACACTTCAACCATACTCATGAGATAACCAATGATAAATCCCTAAGCTGACATGGGTCATGCTTGATGTGATAAACATGTGATGACCTTGTGATTTCTCATTTATATGTGAGTGTTGGAACATCATTAAACACTAGGGGAAAAAATTTATTAACTGATCCCCAGGAGTGTCTGGGTCAAGCTATGCTCTGACTGTAGAATGGGAAATTCAAAACAAACAACATTATTTTCAAACATAATATAGTGCATGAATTGCGTAACTCCAAGTGAATTTAAGTCTACCAAAACAAAGGGTAATGAAGTGTGTTAATCGGGATTCCTACTATCTAGAACATAGAGGGATGGGATGATGATGGATGATATCTCCATATCGTGGTCCAAAAAAATCATCCACTTTCATTTTTGATGAGGATGGGGAAAAACAAATTAAGGGTCATCCACTGACCATGTTCCAAATATGGGACCTATCTAAAAATTTCACCCAATGAATTCTTTGTTGTATACCAAGACCATTAGGTGATGCATTATGTCTATGAGCCATTATCGTTAGGGGGTCTATTCTGACATAGAGAAGGATAGATATCCAAATAAAGGGACATGTGAATTGTGGAGATGATGTGATGGAATGTTCAAATGGATTCCAACTCTCTTATAATTACACCTCAATGGTTTTTAGAATATTGTTGTTGGTGTATTGATCTGAAAAAAGTTCAAACTCTTATTCTAGGGTAAGAATCATCTTGGATGAGGAGTGACTGTTAGAGAACATGTGTAATGCAGTAGGTGACCAGAATTGGAGGAAAGGGATTATTAGGGAAGGGATTAAGATGACACAAAATTTAACTTCATAAAATCAAAACATTAGGCATGAAAATTAAATTTATATGATGAGGATTATGGACATGCATTTTGACATCATATCATGAGGATGATAGAGACATATTTTAATTTTATATGGTGAGAGTGATGTATCTCACAGTTTATCATCATGTGATTGGGATGTGTTGTATAAGGATTATGCACTAATATTCCCATAATTTCTTCCTCATTTTAGGTCAAGAGAGATCCAATGACTATTTCATGGGGTAGGGTAATATTTTAAAGTCCTATAAATGTTTTTTTGTTGATTGATGTGAATGATACCTTCCCATATATAGTTTAGGAGGGCGTAAGAGGGTAGAACAATGGGGAAATTCCCTAGAGGGTCCTATAAAAAATTATAACATTGAGGAATACACACTATGAATAGGGATATAGGGTGTGTCACACATATTTTAAAGTAGTAATTATTGGATTATTGGGCTGGCATCTCAAAAGTGACATGTGTAGATTAACAAAGTGATAGATTAGCATTAATAAAGGGCCCTTATCCCTCAAAACACATTCCCAAAGAGGCCTCCATATAGTTTAATGTCATAATTCTTGTACTTGGGATCCTTGTTTAAGGTCCCATATCTTGGACCATGGGCTATTAGATCTTATTTTATGATCATATATTTCAGATGAATATGTACCCGAATGTGTTTTGTGTGGAATGAAAGAGGTAAAACCCAATGTAATTAGAAGATGAAGAAGACGTGTTCCACATGAAACATATGGAGTGTATTTTAAATAAATTAATGTCATGATGATGGGACGTGGGGACTCAATTTAATTCCATATATTTTGTACTATGGGTTTGTATTGAGGTAATATTTGATATTGAAAAATGTTACTTGGGAAGAATGAAGAGTCTATGAGGTGTCATGATGCCATGAAAAAATGTCTTCAAGACAATTTATACATAGTCTAATGTCATGATTCTTGGACAATCAATTCATGTTTAAGGTCATAAATCTTGGATGAATGGCCTAGACTACCCTGAAAGGACATGTGTATAATGGTACAGTGATTACTCGATAGGAATGAGGATCTTAAGAGACCCTTAATCCTTGCAACACATTCTTGGTGTAACCCGCACACTGTTTAAAGTCATTATTCTTGTACTAAAACTCTTTTTTAAGGTCATATATTATTGGCCCATGGGGTGACTCATACATATAAACCATTCATGTAGAAAAACACCTCCCAACATCTAATCTTATGTGATCCCTGCTTCTTGTAAGAAACAAGGATTATTATGGAGTTCATGTTACGTACAAGATAAAACATAGTGATGGCTGAAAGTGACCAAAAACATAAAATGGGAGATTGTGACATTCAAGACATTGATATTAAGGAAGGGCACCAACTGAGGGATGGGGAATAATTATTGGCTATGTTCAAAAAATTGGCTCAGTACCCACATCGATCAAAGATGGGGAGAACCAATGTAGAAAATATTGTTGGCCACATTCAAAACACAGGATCCATTTTTTCTACAAAGTATCCTTCAAGGAATGAGCTTAGGATTGTAGGTGATATAGTGTAGAATTATACCATTCCATTTTGGATGCCATTCAGGTTAGAAGGATAAAAATTATCCCAATCCTAGAAATCATGAAGTGAAATGTGTAAATGGTTCGTCTTCTAGAAATAATTCAATGGTAGAGTGTAACACCCCTAGCTTCCATGGTACATTTCACTTTGAATAATGTACTAGCTTGTGTTGTTTGTAACTTGGAGTTTTAACACACCACGACTAACGAAACTAGCCATTATAAATAGTAATACCCACTTTTTGAAATTTTATATATTTTAATTTTCAAAATGGACATAATTTTTGGATTTGGAATATCAAAATTTTATTATGGTGAATTTTTGGTATTTTTTTGAGAACATTCAATTTGTTATGAATAGTGAAAAAAATTGTGTTATTGTTTAGAACAGACATTTTATTTAAATTATTAGTTGTTTTATTTTAATTTATTTTAGTTCAAAATAGATACATAATACCTATATATGTTCAATGAAATTCATTGGATTTATTTTATAATATGTTTAGATATTAAAAAAAATTAAACTTTTTACCGTCTTTTACCCACCTTTAGGTGCGTTTACAAATTTGCATAAAACATAATTTTACCAATTATGTGCATTGAATTTAAAAAATATGAGATACATTGTTGAGATTAGTAAATAAAATGTGGTACAATAAGATGAAAATAGTTTTTGGTGAATAGTGACTGTTGACTTTAATTTACCACGGTTAAAAGTAAATAGGTTAATTTATGGTAAAAATGATATAAAAATTACCCTAACATGTGTCCTAATTCTTTTGTATAAGTGTAATTTGACCAAAAACACCCTTAGGATTAAAATATGATCCCTTTTGGTCCACTTGTATTAGATTAGAACATTTATTATTATTTTATTTAATGATGAGTTAAAAGAGTTAAATTCAATGTTTATTAACTGAACCAATTTTAATATAGGGATAGACACAATTTGAATTAGACTATAAATATTAATTACAAATAAAAAAAATTTTCCTACATAATAATATTTTATTTATAATTTTTATACATTAAATAATTTAATTTATTTACGACACAATGATGATGCAGTAATTACCTTCTTAATGAAATATTAAAATAATTTATATTATAAATATCCAAATAAAATAAATTTGAGACTTTTGATGAATTAAACTAATTTTCTAGGTCAATATGACATGTTAGGGATGATTAAATGTTTTTTTCAAAGTAATCAGGATGGTAGGTTTTTTACAAAAACCTAATACTAAATAGTGTCAAAATTGATGTAATTGAGTTTTTAAAACAAATACTATATTATTTATTTTTATAATATTCTTAAAAATATATGTTTCTACCAAAGGACTTATATAAGATTATATATATTAATAATCAACCAATTGGGGTTCTTTTGTCTTGTTATAGTATGTTTATTAACCATATAATATAAAAATACAAAGAGATATGGTAAATGTCAAACTACTTAACAAACTGTTAAATCTAAAAGATAATATTAATATGGTAACATAAACCTATCTAAAACCTATTGGTTGAACGGTCTTTGTCCCATCCCCACCTTAGCCCTGAAATAAATCATTTTGTAGCCATTATAAATAGAAAATGATTTTACTATAAAATAATATTACAAGATTTTCCTAAAGTGACTGTCATCTCTCTTATAAAAAGGTACTTCTCCTTCTCTTAATTGCACACCACCGAAACCATTTTGCATGGACAACCCCTACCCAAATATCCTCCCAACATCCCTCCCTTCATCCTAGAGTCATTAATTTGGTCAGAAATCCATCCTAAGGATCCCTTTTGATCAAATCAAAAGGAAGAACCTGAATAATTGGAGGTTAACATACCATCAACTAAGGAAAAGTACAAGGTAAGAGTTTATTTCACAATATCTTTATTATCCAAGTTTGTTTTTACATATGTATCTATAGGTACCTTTTCATCATCCATATCCATGATTCTTAAAAATGTATTTCAAAACATTTTTACTATTTACTAAACTATGGGTTACAATCATTTATACCCTTGTTTGAATTTTTATAAAATAGTTTGAAAAGAATCTTTTCGTCGTTCTCCAATCAAGGTACTTAATGACCTTTTCGAAAAAATTAAGGTAAGAATGTTTTTTAACTTATATGGTGGGTGTAGATATTTTCCTCCATTATATCATCGTTGAAGATTCCCATACAATATTATATGAATATATTCAAAATCAATTTTTTCTTTTATAATTACGTAACTTTTAAATGATTTCAAAATAGGAAGACCTATTTATTTCAAATAGTTTTTATTTCATCTATGTCAACATCCTTTGATGGATTTTAAACATTATTTAAGTTTATTTATTATCATTCAAATATTCCATATTGTATTAAAGGTTTTTTGACATGTTTGATTGTGGATGGGTTATTTTTACCATTAATGGTTTATGGATAATTTATTAAAATTTCGTATGCTAGTATTAATATGAATTTTTATGTTATGTTTAAACCTTTTCATATGAGGAATGCATTGGACATAGTAAGTGATGGGTGGAGACCCCTATAGCTCCTCGATGCATCAGTAGGTCTCATGAGACAAACTAGTGTCTTGGTACAAGGCCTTGACAAAATCTTATTTTTAGTCTTGTAACAAGGCATTGACTATGTGATTATGAAGTCTGAGATTAAGAATTCCATCATTATAAAAGTGGCTATTGATATTTCATGTGATTATTCGACTATGAGAATATCCATGTGAATAAGTAAGTGGAATTATTTTATTTTATCTTTTCCATATTATGATGATGTTTAAGATTAAAAGTCTTTTGTTTTAGTCCTACACATTGACTTAAATATTTATTCTTATTTATAAAATTTTCCGCTATATTGTTATCCTTACAGATCATCTGAGCTCTCCTCTTTCAATGTTTTATTTTTCCCATGATGTGAATAAGTATTTTACGGTTGACTTGGAGGGATATGCTAAGGATATAAGTGTTTTCAAAAGGAGACAATTTTTTTTGATGTTTTTATTTCTTTTTGTAATGGGAGACTTAGGAATCTATCTAGTACATCCAAGGATAATAAACTAATCGGTCTTATGTGACATGATTCCTTATATAATGCCAATGTTATGTAATAATTAAACGACTCTATGTAACTGGGATCGGGGTGTTACAGTTGGTATCAGAAAAATATTAGTACAAACCTTGGAAGCTAGATTTAGAAAAACTCTGATTAGAGAACACTACCCTAAGATAGAATTTGAGGATTTCTATAAAAGAACTTCCTAAAAATTTTTAACATTGATACTTTGTGAGTTTTACAATAAATACATACATGTTTTGATGAGAGTAGGTAGAGGCGGCTCTGGAACAGATGTACCTAGGGGTAAAACCCAAAAACACCGCTTTGAGATATACTCGAACGGGAACTGGTGCACGACAATGGGCCTTGCTTCACACTTGGTTACAACAATCTTGGGGGATAAGATTAGGATAATTATAATATTATTTAAAAAAAATTATGAAGTTTTATGAGTATATAATTCTTCAAAGAATACTTTTTTATGATTATGGATTATATCCATAAACTGTTCAATTTTTTTTAACTGTTTTACGAGATTGAAATTATGTATTGTGATTCATAAACTAATCTATTGTATGTCATTTTTTAGAAATGGAGCCTAGTTGAATGAATGGAAACCATATCAATGCATGTAATCCATGTATTAATTTCCCTCCTAATCAAGAAAATTATAGTGTAGTTGGTGAAGCAACTAGTTCTGATCAAATTATCACCATAATAGAACAACTCACACTGTTTATGAATAATAACCTTACCCGTATGGAGAAACCTGATCCAAAACGTGGAGGGTCAATGTTAGACTGCTTCATAAGGAAATAACCACCAATATTTAATGGGAGTAAAAATCCATTACTATTTGAGTAGTGGATAAATTCCTTATAAAATATATATCATGTTTGGGGAGTAGCAAAAGGGAAAAAGTTGTCATAGTAGTTTATCACCTCATGGGAGATTCAGATCAATTGTGGTCATTAATCCAAAACACAAAGAAAGATTATTAAGTATCGAACATGGAAAAGAGGAAGTTTGAAGAGATTTTATTAGAAAAATACTTTCCTCGTGACCATCGAGCAGATATGGAAAGGCAATTTCTCAGTCTATGGAAAAAGGAGGATGAGAATGTCATGAATTATGAGGATAACTTTACAAGGTTGCAAAGGCATGAAACATATTATATATTTAACCCATGGGGTAATATTTATTGATTCTTTGATGGGTTAAATCCATTTCTCCATTGATCATTAGTCTCGCAATCCTTCTCATCGTATGAAGATATAGTCTCATGCACTATTAAGACAAAAAAAAATTCTCTATGTCATACATCATTAAAGAAAATCCGGAGAAAAAGAGATCTTCTGAACACTCTTGAAATGGAAATAAAGGAAAAAAGGGAAAAATTTAATATCCATCCTATGGTAAATGTGGGAAGAAATAACCTGGTAAATTCTTGAAGGTAATGGGATTCTATTACAAGTGTGTAGAAAATGGCCACCAACATTATGATTACAAGGGAAAGAAAGATTCTATCAATGTTAAATGATAAAATTGTATAGAAAATGGTAATTATGCAAATTAATTTCCTTATAACCAAGGGAAATTACCACAAAAAGAAATCCAAGGTAGAAAGGAACAACTTATGTGATCACTACTGCAAAGGTTGAAGCTTTGAAAGAAGTGGTGGCAGGTAATTTAATGGTTTCCTCAAGTTTATCCAATGCTTTATTTGTTTCTGGATCATCGCATTGTTTCATATCTTCCTAGTTTTTAGAGATAATTAGATATTTCCAATTTGATTTAACTGAGGATTTTCCATTCAAAACACCTAAGTTTAATATCATCGCAACAAAGTCTTGTGAATCAGTTCCCGTTAGGGCATATAAATATACTTTATCTATTGATCTCAACCTCATACCCATGATGGAATTAGATATAATCCTCAGAATGGATTCGATTTCAGATCATGATGTGAAAATTTATTGTAAGAAGATGAAGGTTACAATGTTAGATGATGATAATGAGTACCTTATCATTAGAGAAAAAATTTCACCTCCTAATTTTTATCTAGATCTGCCCCAGTGGCTTTACTAAATTCAATTATTGAGGAATAAGATAATGAAATAACTATGGGTGAGGAAAATAATGTTTGAATATAGGGTGTACCTATTGTTCCAGAATATTTTGATGTGTTTCTAGAGGATTTATCTAGACATCCACTAGAACAACAAATATGAATTTATGAACTCCACCTCTCAAATCATTATGGATATTGTTCAGGAAATCGTTACCTAAGCCCCTGCACAGGTTGTTGGCCTTGTTTCTCTTTGATCCCACCATTTTCAAAAATAGAAAAGGTTTGGAAAAAACATAATTCAACATGTCACGAATAAATAAATTTTTCATTTGTAGAATTTATACTAAAAGAATAACAGACATGATCCCTATGTAAATCTTCTGGTATACATATTTGTACTTAGTGTCATACTAGAGGTTTTCTCTAGGGTTCACTTATCCAAATTCTGAAATTAACTAAACCTTTCCTCTGATACAAACAATAGCGACCCAACCTTTTCTTATTTTACTATTACATCATTTAAATTATAAAAAACAAAATAGTATAACAATTAGAGAATCCAATGGTTTAGTGTCTTTGGAAAACAAGGACCAAACATAATAATTACAATGTCAATCATAAACATTTATTTAATTATTTATTCCCTAGCTTCATATTGTAACATGACCTTTGTTTAGTACATGTATCCACCTAAGGATATACATAAAAATAGCTTCTTATTGTAACATGACCTTTTTTTAGTACACGTAGCCACCTAAGGATATACATAAAAAGGGGTGATATAAATTCCCTGTAATACGATAGATAAGAAAAATATAGCATGGGGTGAGCATATTCATAAAATAGGTAAAGAATCATGAACATGATAGGAAGCATATATAAAAGAATTAAAATGTGGCAATTCATAAAAATGAAACATCATATCTTAGTGGTTAACTACCACAAATACATGAGAACAAATCTAGAATATTGTTCACACATAATTTCTCATTTACTCATGAGATTAATCACATTACCAAATTCATTGGAGTGCTATATAATTCTGGGTGCACCCATCACATTTACACACTCATATTGCGCTATATAATTCTTAATGAACTCGTCACATCATAACATTATCATTTATCATGAATGCCATAATGAAAATATAAATAAAATGAACAATACTAACCCATAAAAAGGAATGGGTTTCATCTCATAAGAACATATTCATAAACATTGGTTCCCAAAAGAAAGAGGGAATAACATACATGTTATAAGAACAGTCAATCAAGAATGGGAAGTAAAAGTGGTGTTCTTAAGAGAAGAGTTCTATTGGTAAAAATTTAGTTTGACATAAATACTAGTGAAAAAAATGTATATCCCAGAAAAGGAAACACAAATATGAAAAAATATATTTTTAAAGATTAACCATATCAAAAGGAGTCAAAGAGGGTGAACCCAAAGGATTAATGTTGTGTTCGAGAATTCCCCCTTACCTTATTTCTGAACGCTTTCATCACTTTAATATCCTTTATAACCACATTAGATTCATTAATAAAAAATTAAAGAACCTTTTTTACATTAATATATTTCATTATGGTTTCATTAAGATATTTTATGACCCTTTGGATGAGTTATAGAGTTTAAAAACATTGTTTGGGAATGTTTGTTTTTATGGTTTTTCTTGAGCGGTTAACTTGTATTCATGAATTGAAGTTTGGGTAGAACATTGGTAAACATCCAGAACTGATATTACATATTATTAATTATATTCCAGGAGTTTAAATGATCTTATCATTTATTATATTATATACAATAGGGATAAATCATTAGATAATAATTAAATGATGACTATTTGGCTTAATTTATTGGTTTTTATGACAATGAACTTGTTTTGTTTACTCATTTATTAATATGTACTTAAGTTAGTTCCAGAAAATAAAATACGACCTAATAAAAATTTATTATTCTGTTTCAACCATAAAAATTGTTTCATGACCAGATATGAAGGTTGAAATGGAAAAAAACATGTTGTTCTTGAAGGTGGTAGATTAACACCACCTGAACAACATTTTTTATAAAATAAAAGGAACATGGGAAGGGTGTTAGATGGTATAATATACCATTAGTATCATATAATTCGGGTATATGTATGATACTATAGTTACCATAACATTAATAAAAAGATAGGTGGGGATATAATATGAAAACAACTTGAAATTGAAAGGAATTTAAAGGAAAAGTAGGAGTGAAACTGCCTCTTGATTCCTCCTCTTGAGATCCTTCTTAAGGGGCCTAAGCATGGTCTTTTGATGAGAACAAAAGATTTTGGACATAGGGGAGGGGCTAGGAAATTTTCTTGGGTAGAGTTTAAACAAGGCTTGAAGATTTATAGGTGTGAGGAAATGAGGGTATGAAGGGTGGTTTTTATAGAGGAGGGGAGAGGGGTTTTCTTAATATAAAATTCATTAATTTATTATTTATCCACAAGACAAGTAATAGCGAGTCTTTCATTACCAATAATCGTAGTTTTATCTTGTGACCCCAAACCAAGTGGGCTTACATCAGCAAAACTTCATACATGACTCTATAATTATCTTATGTACCTTATTTATGTAAATTATAGTATTTCACTATTCATAAAAATTTCAAGTATTTCCAAAAAATCCTAAAATTTCACCCCAATAATTTATCGACATTTAGAATCAAAAATTGATGTCCATTTTTCAAAAATAATTTTCCAAGTAGGACTAATTTAATATTTAATTAAAATAATAGTTTATTACTAAAAACCATATTTTAAAACAATCATTTACTTATTCTAAAATATAGGTACATCATAATTTCACTTGAATATTATTTTTATGCTATCATTATAAAAATTATTATTCATCAGGGTATTTAACTATTCATAAGGGTATGTTAATATTCATAAGGGGAGGTCAGTATTCCCCAAAAATAATGTTTGTTCTATTAGAGTCCAAAAATCATATTGAACACAATCGTGTATGTCGTATTTTCGAAATTCCAAACATAGAAGTGAAAAACTGATTTTTAAAAGTCACTTAACACTTAGTAGTTCATTATGTTGTGTTATCATGGGATTGTATGGAATATTTGTGATAAATGATTTTCCATTGAAAAACATTGTGTCATTACACATCATGGGCAGTCCTAAGAGAGGGGCCTCATGAATCTTAGGGCCTCATATAGGGTACTTCACAAAGGTCATGGGATTCGAGAAGATGGAGGATTCACAAAATAGAGTGAACCTTACTCCGGATAGTGTCCTGGTTCAGAAAAAGATTTCTTCATGATGGTTAAATTCTACAGAAAGATTATAGTGCCACAAAGTCCATTTTTCATTTACAATGGGAATTATACTTCATGAAATAAATATATATCTTGGATAAAAGATTTCAATAAAAAAAGGGGTTTTAATGAAACACAAGTACCTTGTATGATCCATTTAGAATGGGTTTTCCAAGCTCAGGAGGTTCACAAATTATGAGAAATCTAGAAGTTGAATGTTTTTATAACCATCCTCTTAAGTCTTGAATGAGGGGAGTGATTATAAGAAATGTTTTTCATAAAAATGGGAAGTGGTTCACAAAGATGTTGAGGGATTATTCAATAATTGTGGCTTCTTATGACTCATAAAGCACACCATCAATATTTTTCATGGTCGTGAAGCACCATTAGACTCATGTAGGATAGCATCAGCTAATCACGTAGTTGGGATGCACTTTTGGACTCTCAAATGGAACCATCAAGGATTCATGTTTCCATAAAGGTGACTTCTCATCCAAGGTGATATGAAAATTTGGATATTCATGATGAATCATGGTTTCATGAAGCAAACTCCTTTATAATGTTTCTATCCTTTTTTACCTGGATTTTATCTTATCCCGTTATGTCTTCCTCAACTATTCCCATGGAACTTAGTTTGTCCCCAAAAATTTAAAAATAAAAAATTTTTAGTTAATATCATACATATAGAGGATCTTTTTTAAGTTTATAGATTTAGTGAATAAGGATAAAACATAAACTAATAAATCCCATGTTCATTATTTCAACAGAAAAATCTCCCTATTATATATAAAACTATATAATTCATGACAAGTCATTAAAATATCTAAAAAAATCACATATGTTGTTCTTATAAACATATAACATGTAATAAATTTTTCCCTAATTAGGATAAATAAAATAAAGAATATGATATCTCGAATTCTAAATAATTGAAACATATTACCGAAGAAATTGTGAATTAAACATTACATAAATATTATAAATAAAATTGGAAATCAAAATGAAACCATAATCATATTAAAACTAGGAGAATTATATATCCCTGAATATAAATTAAATAATGGATATCAAAAATTATATTATCATATTCATGGAATGTATAATCCCATACATTAAAATTCTGCTATCAATCCATTGTTTGAAGACACATTACTTGTCTGCGGGACTACATTCAAGACATCTTAAAAAATTGGGTAGGCATACACAAAAATCCCAAGATTTTTTTGTCTCCGGATACCCATAAATTCATCAAGGGTATAAATAATAATGGGCCCAACCCATCACCTGATTATGTCCAACTCATTAGCCAAAAGATTCATCAATACCTTTCATATCATTCCTTGCAGAACATCTTACTTAATAAAACATGGTTATCTATATAGTGAGAAATAATAAAATAAAATACCAAATGAACTTGAATTTTCTTTCAATAATCATTATGACTACCAGTAATTTTCCCTCTCATAATAAAATGGATGAAATGATCATAACCCATCTTGGGAAAGAAGGTGGATGGTCAACTTATATATAAAAAACCTTCATATGGCCATCTGCTTTGGAATAAAAATATACAGAATTCAAATAATTTTCCCAATGTTAATAATAGAGATAATATTCACCACCCATAAAAAGAAATAAGGCAGATATTCAAAAAATACATATTCAATGTTCTAATAATAATATTGATAGTAAAAATAATATATGGAATTCTAATACTAGTACCTATATTTAAAGAATAACTTACTTTCAACATGGACATCTTCAAGTCTAAATTATGTAAAATTTGATGTTCAAATTATATGTAAAAATGAGTATATAGAAAATTCAATACTAGAATAGATATATTATATGAAATAAAGAGAAATAAGGTGGATGGTTTGAAAATAATATAACCCCAGTGTAAGAAAGGATCCATAGGATAATTTTTACAAATATAAAAAATATTCTTACAAAAAAATGAATTAATGACACCAACCAAGAAGGTAACATGAATGGTATTGTTTGATATTGAGATTTCATTTCCAAAAAATGATAACATATAAAAATTAGAGGACAAATCAAGATACATAATCCTTATTGGGGAAAGCCTTTTAGAAATTTAATTGGAAATATAAGATAAGATATAATATATATCTTAGAAAACGTTTTTAACATTGACCTAAAGGAGGAAGTTATGATTAACTTAGAAAAACCATTATAAAAATTTTATGTGAAATATATTTTAAATATTTCACTTTTAAAATAATCTCCAATATTAAATCCTTGAGTATGGAATAAATTTTTCATTAGGAAATGTTAATCCAAAACATTTTATTATGAGTAATTCATTTTTAATAAATGAAAATACAATCGTTTTAAAACGACATTTTAAATTAGTAATAAAACATTATTTGTATTAAACAAAATTTCCAAAATATTATCATAAAATAGCACAAAATAATAGTGTGGGATAACCAAACATGAAGAAACAATATTCAAGATAAAAAATATTAACTCAAATAATGGGATTTGAGTTTCCAAAAAATCCTTACTAGTATAGAAACCACTATATCAATGTCCAAATGAATAAGGTTACATGTTTTGGATTGTAAATACCATGAAATACAAAGATTATGATAGAAATATATCCATATGTTTTGAATACACCATAAAAATCAAACATGGTGCTTAACATGTAACAGGTCTCAAATAATCATATTTGAGAACAAGAAATATATTTGGGATTGAATTAAACTTTTTCAAAAAACACATTTAAAGTGAAAGATTGTTATTTACCATTAAATAACCTGATTAAAATATAATTCCTAATAATTTATCTAAAATATGTAGTATATATACCACATAAATAAAATTATAAGATCACACTCCAACCACTTGTAAGGAAAAAATATCTAAATTAATATTCCATTTTAATAACCTTACTCATTAATATTACCTTTTTTATAATACTTATTATAACTTCTTATCATGAGTTCATTAATAAGTTATAGTATATTAAGACCATTAGGATTGAATAAACCTAGTTTTTTTGCATTGGATTAAAAAATTTGATATCATTACCCATCCTTTTATACCAAAACAATTAATGATATATCATTTAATATTATATAACTAATAACTTATATTTATTTCAAATGTTCTACTTTTATTTCATCTGTGTTTTAATTATGTTATCTTAAAATTGAATTGATATGAGCTTAATTCAATAATTTCATATATGTATGGTGATTTATGAATCATAAATTATATACCACATATAAATTTTCAAGAAAACATATTATAATCCTTATTTACATATTAATATATAAAAATATAAGTATTCAGTTTCTCATTTTCATCCATGATTGGATTTTAAAACATTTTTCACACAAGTTTTTCTACCGACACAAACATCAACATGCATTAATATGATCGGTGAGTATGGTTAAGGTGGTGTTTCCTATGATATAATATCATTATAAAAAACAATAATGAAATTTTATTATTTTTTAAGGTAAAATATATATTAATACTTTTTAATAAATAAATAAAAACTAGAATAGAACAAAAACATGATTTATCATCAAGGCAGCAGTCTCCACATACAAATGACAGTGATTCCTTTTTTTCATAAGAGGATAGAAAAGAGTAAATATGGGTTGAAAATTTAATATAAAAATATTTAAGTATAATAATGATAATAAATTCATCATATCATTTTGGTGATAATATATTTGTAAGATAAAGATTAAGAAGAAAACATAATAAGGAGATAACAATTATATTGGAGTCTATATCATTCCTTATATGTATTCTTAAAATTTAATGAATTAGGATAACTATGAGTGAGTATGGGAATATTTCAATGGGATAGGGTTCTAGGGAGACTAAAATGGTAGAGTTAAAGGGATGAATTCTAATGTGATATGTATCACTTAAGGGTGAAATTGGTATGTTTCAATAATTGAATGTAATGACAATTTTTCGAAACCATTACATTTTTTTAATAATTCATTACCTTTTTCAACGTCCTAAGGCTTAAAATGGGAAACGTTATAGGTTAAACATGTATAGCAAGATTAAAATATCAAAAACTATATTTATAGAACGTTTTTCAATGATCTAGTACATTTATACATGGTTAAACTTAGTTTAACCCTTTTACTTTTAACTTGATAATTAGTTTCTAACTATAGTAATAAATTTTAAACAAAAAATGTTAAATTTGACTGGTTTACCAAATTTGAGTCTTACTATTTCAATTCAAAAACCTATTTTATCAAATAAATTTCCTATATGTATGAAATTTTATTTAAAAAAACACTTAAATTTGAAAAATTGTTCATTTTAAAGTTAATATTTTTAAGATTTTAAATATCTATATATATATATATATAAATCTAATAAAATTAGCATGTTTACTGATTTAATATCTATAAATTGATTTATTATTAATTTAATTAAATTTATGATGCTTCCATGGAAATAAAAAATTTAACCTCGTATTGAAAATACATGATTTAAATAGATGAAAAAAAATATTTTTATACCAAAGAAACGTTTTTAATTTGGGTTTAAAAATGTTTGGAAATAGTTTTATTTTTATAGATAATATTTAAAACATAATAATATTATTCCTTAAGTTAATATTTGATTACTTTAATGGTTTTGGAAACTTCTTGTTTATTCATACAATGTTATAAAATCATCAAAATTATAATTTTTTTAAATCCTGAATTTTTCAACTAAAAAGGAAACCAATCTATAAAATACTAAAAAATTAATATTAAGAATCTTTTTATATGATAAATAAAAAATTGGGTATTTTTTAACTAATTAAGATACTAAAATTTAATAATTTTTCTTTTAAATGAAAATTTATAACATAAATAAAACATCTTTTATTTAAAATTAACTCATATAAACTATTTCTCTTTTATAGGTAATGAATTTTACCTGGTTAATATTTTAGGTTAATGACTAAAATCATTATAATATGTTGTGGAATTTTTAAATCATGGGTAGTTTTAATGGTATGTTATCAAACATATTGACTTATTTAAGGTAATTATAATTTTTGAGTGTTACGTCCCCCCAAATTAAATTTCATCATCATAATTTGACTCATTAAATCTATGTATTTTTTATAAGGAGAATACAATTAACCATAACCCACTAGATGATCATTGATTTATTTAGGATGTGTAATTACATTTATCTATATTAAAAAAAATATGTTCATTTAAATTTTTTCTAACCCATTCTTAATTTTATATAGAATTATTCACTGCGATGTAAATCAATATCTATAATACATTACTTCTGATAAACTGTGAAAATTATTTTTAATATAATTATAAAACTTGAGGACGTATTTATAATTCAGTATCTTCTAGTTGGGTAGAACATACATGAAATAAGAAACTATAAAATATATTGTGAATACTTACTATCATATTCATTATTAATAATTTCATAGTCTTTTCCTAGTTTATATGGTTATTGGTTACAATCTCCCTTTTTGGCCCTTAGAATGGGTAATTAAGCTTAATAATTCTCAATTATCTTATAATTAATGAAATAGATTGTTTAGCTTCCCTTTTTTCCATTACACATATGAGACAGATTTTCTTTATCACCTTTATAACTTGATTATTTAAGATAGTCCATATTTCTCTTATTAGGTGTTCATGGGACTTTTACTATGTTTAAAATGTTTATCATATTTAATGATTTCTTATTTGGAATAATTATAAGGTTTCTCACTCAACCATTGTCAGATTTCTTTTTTCTTTGAGGTACTCTATAGATTTTCTGTCACACCCACGGTTACTTCTAGTTTCATCCATTAATAAAACCAAATGGTTGACATTATTGGTGAAATTTTATTAATAAAGTGGAACTATCATAATCAATAAGATAAAAAGGATTCACTCTTTAAACTATTTACCCTTATCATCAAGTTAGCCTTTAATTCCTTCATTTCAACCTATAATAGTCTTATAATAACCTATACCATTATTATTTCATCCTAGGTTTCTTCATGTAGTGGTTTATAATATTTCTTAACCTAATCATTAAAATTGAGATCCCAAATTACTGTGAAATTTCATAAAATATACTAATCCCAAAAAAAATTTGAAATATGGTTTTAGAATCCATATTATACTTCCTCAAAAAACATTTATCATTCTTAAAATCATACACCCATGTATTTATATTCCATAATAATATACTTCAAACTTTAAACCATTGTAGAAAAATATTTGAATATATAAGAAATTTAACCACAAATACATTATATATTCCTCTAAAAACAAACTATATCATTAACCATAAAATGTTATTGAGCTCTTTTTTTAAGGTAACATACTCTTCACTATATATCATGACACCCAAAATATGATGAACTTCTCAAAAATGACACGAATCAATTATCAATCAGAAGCTTACAAATTACTATCTAACTTACTTATTTGAAATCATAATACCCTTTATTGTCTCATATTCATGTGTTAATTAAACTAAATTGTTATCCATACCTCAACCATATATTGTCAATAGGTATCAAAAAAATATAACACTATCATAAAATCAGTTTTATAATTTATTAAGACTATTTTATAAGTTATTTTAATCCAATAATGTTAAACTACTAAAGAATGATCCTAATATGTTCCACATAATCCTCAATATATTTTTAAATATACCAAAATTTCATTGTTAATTATTTCTCACTAATTAGAATAATTTAGAGTTTCAATATTTAATTTTTATTAAAATATTAATTTCATAACTTTAAGTACGACTAGGAAACTCACCTTTTCTATCATGAAATACAAATAATATTATTCTTGAAAATTTAGGTATGCTCTCTTATTGGGTTATAAGACAAATTGGTTTTTAGGTGCATACATTTCTCCATTTCATTTCTAATACTAGTTTCAACCAAAATTCATGTGATAATATCCAAGATATTAATATGAAAACATCAATATGGATATGTCTTTGTTTATAACAAATTTTTATCATATGATTCTTTTGATTAACTGTAACGACCCAAATTTTCATTAACAGAAATCCCTCTTGATCTAATTAAATGTCTCTTTATGTTTATATAAAGTGTCAACTTCATTGGTTTTATGTTAATAATTTTGACCATTGCTAATATAGCCATTGAATAGTGATCACATGATTAGTATAAATATAGGACTTTAACAAATCCATTTTAGTCAGACAAAGGAAGTGATGGCCTCATCTAGTAGAATTCCCTATACGAAGCCCTTTTGTCGGAGCTCGGAAAAGAGGTGGCATCTTTGGGCTTCGCCATTGACCAAGCACAAGCTGAGCTTCATCATGTCAAGCTCAAACATGACCGTCTACAAGAAAAATGGAAGTTGATTGAAATTACCACTCGAGCGATGTTCTCCGAACCACACCAAGAGTATGTCACCATCGCACACCTTACCCTTAGGTCTTATGTGGCTGTTTTAAGGGGTTATGTAACAAATAATTAATACTATGTTCATGTACATTATTTTTGTATATAATAATGAATATAATTTCTAGTTATTTTTGATACATTGTAAATAGTTTTTAAAGTACAAACGGTGTTTTTAGTTATTATTTACTTAAGAAATATATTTTATTAAATTAAGGGATTTTTGAATTAAATAATATTATAATAAAATAATAATATTATTATTAAGTTATTTTTTATTAAATATAAATGATCTTATAATTTTATGAATGCAATTAAATTTTTTTATTAAGGTTTAAAAGCCATTTCTGTCAAAACTTGTGAATTTTCAATAAATGTCGGTTTTTATTTTAAAAGTGAAAATTCACATATTTAGAAAAAATAAATGTTAATTTAGGAATCAGGACGTCGAAATTATCCAACGGTGAATTTTTCATAATTTTCTGAGACTGTCAAATTTTTGGGTAAAAATTAAATACCGTTTAAATATATAATGTGTTTTATGATATCATAATGTAACAATAGTGATATAATAAAATACTATAATCTTTATGTTCGGCCAATATATGTTTTAACATTAAAATACTGTGATTTTGGGTTTGTTTGACTTACTTTTCAAAGCATTGATGGACCCCTCAAGACTTATTCAACACTTTGCCTTTTTAAATTAATTTCCATGGGAGTGTGACTCACCTCCACATAAGAAAACTTATAATTTTAAGAAGTTAGGACTTTTCCCTTAGAAAATATTTTTTTTCCTATTCCATTTTCCAAAAACCATGGGAAAAAACCATGGGATGGTTTGTGGTTTGGATTAATTTAATATAAGGGGTCCCAAACCTAAATAATAAATAATTCCCTAACCTTTCCTATATAAACCCACCCAAACTCCCACTTCCTCCTCACTCAAAGCCCTTGGAGTTCTTCCAACCTCTGCCCTACTCTCTCTATAATCCTCCCACGGTGCCCCAAGCTCCCAATAATCCTCTCAAAAGCCTCTCTATAGCCTTTGGAAGCACACTTCCAAGTAAGGGATTTTTCTTCCTAGCTCATTTTGTCCAATTTTCTTTAAGTTGTTTTGCCCTTTTAATTTCAATTATAAATGTTGGGGTTTGGTTTTTCACCTCCCCTAAACTTCCCTCTTATTGTTTTAATGATGGGATACCCCTTTCTCTCTCATTTAATGGCTCACATGTACACCCGTTACAATGCTGAAATTCTGAAAGGAACTTCTCTCTCTTCTTTTACATTCAAGAAATAATTTTGTATCATGAATCTAAATTCCATTTAAATTGTTGGGACATGTATCTAAATGACCTCATTAATGTCCATTACATTTAAATATGATTAGGAACCCCTTTCTCTCTCATCAACCATTTTTATGAATTCTTATGTCACGTCGTTACGCTGTCGAAATCACACCGATTTTCTAAGCCAATGTTATTGTGTAGTGAATACCATGCCCATTTCCACATCAAGGGTATTCACCATTATGCACATTTAATTATTGATTGTAGAGTTTCATGTATGAGTTCCACATTCCTTTATCATGGAATAAATGGTTATGTTTAATGAATCCATGTTTTATGATCCATGTGGCACACTTATGCATGAAATGAAATGTTTAAGAAGGGTGCGCACTTATAAAACTCCAATGCATTGGGTAAAGTATAGTATCATGATACGTCATGTGCAATGAGTGTTGACTCATACTAATTCAAGTGCAATGATGGTTTACAAGTGCTTTATGTGCAATGAGGATTTACTCATGCTCCATGTGCAATGAGCCTTGGCTCATGCTCATTCCATGTTAAGTGTTGTTGCCACATTTCCATGTTTTGATTATCATGCTTAATCATGCCTTTATGTTCATGATTCATTTATGATCTATTGATATACCTATTGACTAACATGTATTGTACTCCTCATGTTATTCCATTGGTACTCCGTTACTAGGCTTTATAACTCACCCTTTTCTTATGCATGTCTATCAGGTTATCCCATGCATTGCTATGTACGAGGGAATGTAGTGGTCATGTAAAGGAAGTTTTCAATATAGATGTTGTATTTCAAGTTTATGTTTTTATGTAATGATCCTAAGCCCCAAATACACTAAAACTCTCGATCTTCTTGTTGTATCAAGTGATATTTTATGTAATAAATCATGTTTATGTTTGTAATAAAAGCAGGGTTGACATAGTTGGTATCAGAGGATAGGTTTAGTTATTTTTGGGATTAGGATTAGGAAACCCTAGTAAAGCCCTAGAGACAAGGCTAATTATAATTAAAATATCCTTAAGTTTTGGTAAGCACTGAGTAAGTGGTTTATCAGACAAATACATCCCTATCTGGATATGAGCAGGTAGAGGCGGCTCTAGCGCAGAGGTATCCTAGGGGTAAAATCCAAAAACATCGCTTTGAGCTAGACTCAAACAGGAACTGGTGAACAAAAATAGGCATTTCTCCACTCTTGGTTACGACACTCCTGGGGGATATGTTTTTATAAATTCACAAGCTTAGTATTAACCCTTATTAATGGAAATAAAAAAACACCCCTAAGAATATATGTTAGAAAGTAGATCATGAAAATCATAGATTGAAGCCTATAGACTCATGAGTTAATGAAATGAATGTTTATTTATAAGTCATCAACTTTTGCCTTTGCATTACCCTTTATGTGTTACCCCAAACTTTCCTTTTATTCCAGCCAATGGTCGGTAATAGGAGGACTCGGGCTAATAACCATTGTGAAGATTAGTGTGATGACTGTACTTATGAGATGCCCAATCCAATGGGAGCGGGAATCACAAACTTTGTCAAACTTGTTTCTCAGATAAATCAAGTTTTGAATAGAAACATGGTTCAAAAGGAACATTCAACCCCCCCCCCCAAGAAAGGGAGAGTCTCTATCGAGAGCTTCATGAGACAAAGCCCTCATACTTTTAGTGGATCATCCGATCCCACGATCGTTGAACAATGGATCAAATCCATTGAAAAGATATTCTCCATCATCTAATGTTCTGAACAAGAGAAGGTTTTCCTAGCAGCTTATCATATGGAGGGTGAAGCTGATCAATGGTGGAAGTTGATCAAAAATATGATGCCTGAGGAGGAGATTGGGGCATTAGAATGGAAGGATTTCCGGAAGATGTTTTTTGATAAATATTTTCCGCGCACCCACCGGCTTAAGATGGAAAGGGACTTCATTTCCCTCAAGAAAAAATATGAAGAATCTATTGGAGCATACGAGGAAAACATCACAAGACTTGCATGATACACTTCCAGCATCGTTGTTACCCCCAAATGCAAGGTTGACCGCTTCTTTGGTGGGCTGAAGCATCGCTTGCGGAAAGCATTAGCAATCCGTGACTTCGATAGCTATGAGTAAATTGTATGATTTGCCCTCAAGGTCGAAATGGAGATCGGGGAATCACAGGGGTATCATAGGGACAAGAAGCGTAAGGTGGACTTCAATGCTAGTGGTCCGACGGATAAATTCAACAGTGCTAAGAAGATCCAACACCCCACTTGCCAAAAGTGTGGAAAGAAGCACCCTGGAAATTGCCTTAAGGGGATGACAAAATGCTTCAGGTGTGGAAGAGAAGGGCACCAAGCTGTTAACTGTCGGCAGAAAGGACCCACGGCTACGACAGAAGAGAGGAATGCTCCATTCGAACCTCAACGTGTTGTTCAATGCTACAAATTCAAAGAACCGGGTCATTTTCCAAATTAGTGCCCTAATCCAAGGGTTTTCGGAGGCAACCAACAACCACCAAGATAGCATGAAAGATCTTTTTCCATAACTTTTGCCAAAGCGAACCCCAACAACGAACTGGTGATAGGTACTCTAGTTATTCATTCAAAAATAGTGAACATACTTTTTGATTCAGGTTCTACGCATTCTTTTATATCTCGAAAGTTTAGTAGAACAATCCCAGCACCACCACAAATCATGTAAGTAAAGATATCGGTGAGTACGGTAAATGGGGAAATCATTGTATCCCATTAATATAAGTCCTCCCCTGTTATAGTCTGTGGATTGAATTTCTTGGCGAGCCTCATCATACTCCCTCTGGTGGAATTTGATACAATTCTTGGCATGGATTGTCTTTCCTTATATAGGGCCAACATAAATTTTTGGGAGAGGGAAATAACACTCTATATGGAGAATCGACCCCCGATTCATTACAAGTGTCAGGAGGAAGATGAATCTCCTTTATCTCCATCATCTCATGAATGGATATTACTGCCCTATGAGCACGCGTATCTAGCTCAGATGATTGAGTCCAAAGAAGAAACCATCCTTGAAGAAATTCCTATTGTGAAGGAATTCGCTGAATTGTTTCCCGGAGAACTTCATAGTCTTCCTCCTAGAAGAGATGTTGAGTTCTCAATTTAACATATACCTGGCGTGCTACCAATATCCAAGACTCCATATAGAATGGTTGTTGTGAGCTTGATGATCTGATGAAACAACTACAGGAGAATCTAGATAACGGGTTTATAGGCCCAAGTTCTTTACAATGGGGTGCACCAGTCCTCCTCATTAAGAAGAAGGATGGGTCAATGCGGCTTTTCATCGATTATCGTGAACTTAACAAAATCACAATAAAGAACAAGTATCCTCTCCCAAGAATCGATGACTTTTTTGATCAGCTGCATGGAGCACAATACTTCTCCAAGTTGGATTTGCGGTCAGGATATTATCAAGTAAAGGTGAAGAAGGAAGATTTCCCCAAGACTGCTTTTCTTACAAGATACGGGCACTCTGAATTCATAGTAATGCCTTCTGGACTGACCAATGCTCCAGAAATATTCATGGACTTGATGAATAGAGTCTTTAGAGATTACCTTGACAAATTTTTCTTAGTCTTTATAGATGAGATTATAATATACTCTAAAACCAATGGAAGATGATCATTATTATGTGGAGCAACCAGTGAAGGTCTTACACCATAGAGAAAAAGTTCTACAAAATAAGACAATGCCCCTTTTCAAGGTGTTGTGGAGAAACCACAAGTTTGAAGAAGCGACTTTGGAATCAAAGGATATGATGAAGCTGAGTTACACACAATTGTTTTAGTCTGTGAAAAGGAAAATTTCGAGGGTGAAATTTTTGAAGGGGGAATATTGTAATGACCCAATGTTTCATTAACAGAAATCCCTCTTGATCTAATTAAATGTCTCTTTATGTTTATATAAAGTGTCAACTTCATTGGTTTTCTGTTAAGAATTTTGACCATTTCTAATATAGCTGTTGAACAGTGATCACATGATTAGTATAAATATAGGACTTTAACAAATCCATTTTACTTAGACAAAGGAAGCGATGGACTCATCCAGTATAATTTCCCCATACGAAGCCCATTTGTCGGAGCTCGGAAAAGAGGTGTTGTCTTTGGGCGTCGCCCTTGACCAAGCCCAAGTTGATCTTCATCATGTCAAACTCAAACGTGACTGTCTACGGGAAAAGTGGATGTTGATAGAAATTACCACTCAAAAGATGCTCTCTGAACCACCCCAAGAGTATCTCACCATCGCATACCTTACCCTTAGGTCTTATGTGGTTGTTTTAAGGGGTTATGTAACAAATAATTAGTACTATGTTCATGTAAATTATTTTTTTATATAATAATGAATATAATTTCTTGTCATTTTTTATACATTGTAAATAGTTTTTAAAGTACAAATGGTGTTGTTAGTTATTATTTAATTAATAAATATATTTTATTAAATTAAGGGATTTTTTAATTAAATAATATTTTAATAAAATTATAATATTATTATTAAATATAAATGATCTTATAATTTTATGAATTTAATTAAAAGTTTTTATTAAGGTTTGAAAGCCATTACTCTCAAAACCTGTGAATTTTCAATATATGTCGGTTTTTATTTTAAAAGTGAAAATTCACATATTTAGAAAATTATTTAGATAAAATAAATGTAATTTTGGGAATCAGGACATCGAAATTATCCAACAGTGAATTTTTCATAATTTTCGAAGACAGTCAAATTTTTGGGTAAAAATTAAATATTGTTTGAATATATAATGTGTTTTATGACATTATAATGACCCAATAGTGTTGTAATAAAATACTATAGTCTTTATGTTCGTCCAATATATGATTTAACATTAATATAATGTGATTTTGGGTTTTTTTGACTTACTTTTCAAGGCATTAATGGACCCCTCAAGACTTATTCAACACTTTTCCTTTTTAAATTAATTTTCATGGGAGTGTGACTCACCTCCACATGAGCAGCCTTATTATTTTAAGAAGTTTGGACTTTGAACTTATAAAATATTATTTTCCTCTTACCTTTTCCATAAACCATGGTCAAAAACCATGGGATGGTTTGTGGTTTGGATTAATTTAATATAAGGCGTCCCAAACCTAAATAATAAAGAATTCCCTCACCTTTCCTATAAAAACCCACCCAATCCCCCACTTCCTCCTCACTAAAAGCCCTTGGAGTTCGTCCAACCTCTCCCCTACTCTCTCAAGAATCCTCCCAAGGTTCCCCAAGCCCCCAAGAAGCCTCTCACAAGGCTCTCTCTAGCCTTTTGAAGCACACTTCCAAGTAAGGGTTTTTTCTTCATTTCTCATTTTGTCCAAATTTCTTTAAGTTGTTTTTCCCTTTTAATTTAAATTATAAATGTTGGGGTATGGTTTTTAAACTCCCCCATACTTCCCTGTTACTTTTTTAATGATGTTATACCCATTTCTCTCAAATTAAATGCCTCTCATGTACACTCGTTACTTTGCCGAAATTCCGAAAGGAACTTCTCTCTCTCTTTTTACATTCAGGAAATAATTTTTTATCATGAATCTAAATTCCATTTCAATTGTTGGGACATGTATCTATATGACCTACTTATTCTCCATTTCATGTAAATATGATGAGGAACCCCTTTCTCTCTCATTAACCATTTTTATGAATTCTTATGTCACGCCGTTAGACTGCCGAAATCGCACCGATTTTCTAAGCCAATGTTATTGTGTAGTGAATACCATGCCCATTTCTACATCAAGGGTATTAACCATTATGCACTTTTACAAATTTATTTTAAACTTCCATGTATTAATTACCCATTCCTTTATCATGGAATAAATGGTTATGTTTTATGAATCAATGTTTTATGATCCATGTGGCACACTTATGCATGAAATGAAATGTTTAAGAAGGGTGTTCCCTTATAGTGCTCCAATGCATTGGGTAAAGTATAGTATCATGATACGTCATGTTCAATGAGTGTTGAATAATTCTAATTCAATTGCAACAAGGTTTTACTCGTTCTTTATGTTCAGTGAGGATTTACTCATGCTCCATGTGCAATGAGCCTTGGCTCATGCTAATTTAATGTTAAGTGTTGTTGCCACATTTCTGTTTTATGATTATCATTCTTTATCATGCCTTTATGTTCAGGCATATTTTATGCTCTATTGATATGCCTATTGACTAACATGTATTTTACTCCTCATGTTAATCCATGTGCACCCCCTTACTAGGCTTTATAGCTCACTCTTTTCTTATGCATGTCTATCATGTTATCCCATGCAATGTTATGTACGAGGGAATGTAGTGGTCATGTAAAGGATGTTTTCAATAAAGATGTTGTATTTAATGTTTTTGTTTTTATGAAATGATCCTAAGCCCCAAAGACACTAAACCACTCGATATTCTTGTTGTAACAGGTCATTTTTTTGTAATTAATCATGTTTAAGTTTGTAATAAAAGCAGGGTTGTCATATTAACCTTTTTCTCTCCTTATTTAATCATTGGTTATCCATAGTCATTTTTATTTCAGGTTATGTAACCTAATTAGGTAAGATCATTATTAAATCCTTTATTATTGTTGTTTTAAGAAAATATAATTACCTAAAGGATATCTATCTTGAGTGTCTAGAAATTTTTGCGTTCTTAGTCCAATTAACTGTGAATTTGAGTGAAAATTGAGACAATTCTCACCCAACATTTTCTGGGTGATTACCCTGAGGTGAATCTAGGAAACAACAATATCTTCTAGAAAGTATCCCTATAGTAATTTATTTCTATGAAAAACTCAAAATCACTATTTAATCAAAACATTTTGATGTTATATGATATATAGACTTATTCATGGTTTTTCACTGATTTTTTCTTATCCTAATCCACAAATAAAATGTCAATTATTACCTTACAATCAAATAATATTAAAACCCCAAAAGGTTATGTATAAAATGGAATGTATGATTAATCCTAAATAGTAAACCATTAAATTATTCAAAAAAACATCTTAATCTCCAATGTTATTTAAAATTTTCCTTCGATACTAACTATGACACTCGAGACCCATACTTCAAAATATAGTTATATAAAGATACACCTCATGTATATAATTTGATTACATTTGTAAAATTATGGATATAATCATCCATAATTACAATATCAACAATTATTATTTAATTTCTATCATTGAAATGATCTTTTTATATTTACAGGTTCAGATAATTAGGTCACAACACAAAAAAAACAAACCCCATGTTCTTCGAGTAAAAAAGTATGGTTTTACCTTTATCTAGATAAATACATAACTCATGAGAATCCTTCATCATTTCTGAAAAATTATATAACACATTTAATCCTTATAAACATTCCAGTGGTACAATTTATTTCCATTATCTATGGAAGTGGAAATAGAAGTAGGTTTGAGCTCAAATTTACTATAATTGAAACATGTAATATAAGTATCCATGGAATAAACATAGCATAATTATTTTTTTAGGAATAGGTAAATAGTAATAATTCATAATCCAATTGAACATGGAGAATTATATATACATGAAAATAAATGAAAATATGGATATATATAATACTAATCTCATATTGTTGGAATTTATAATATCCAACATTAAACACTTAGTATCAAGTCCTAGTTTCAAGACACTTTTCTTGTTATCAATACCCATGTAAAGTCATATTTCTAAATTAAGAATGTGTGCTCAAAATATCTTAACACGATTTAATTTATAGTACCTATTGAAACATAGAGGTGCTATATAATTCTATGCCCCACCCATCTCCATATTTTATCTAATTCATTCACTATAAATTTCATTGATACATTTCATAACATTACAACATAAACCTATGATATAATAAAACATGGTTTTCCATAAAAAAAGAAATATGAATATCAATCCCTAATCAACCTATTTTAGTTGTCAAAAGTCTCCAAGAATTAAAATACATTACCCAAGGTCAATAAAAAGGATAACATAATCACAACTCATTATGATAAAGAAGGATTATATTAAATCAAAACATAGTCAACATTCCAATAACTATCCATATTTGAATAACAATATATAGAACCCCAATACTTTTATCCATGTCAACAAAAGGGAAAACATATTCTTTTCCCAACCAAAGAAATAATTTTTATGGTTATAGAATACATATTCATATTTCAAATAATCATATATATTATAATAAAAATATATGTAATTCCAATACATTTATCCATTACAATAGTGTACCATACATTATAACTGATCATCATCCAATCTAGATTATATAGAATGTGAAGTTTATATCGTCCAGAGAAATGAGTATACGACCAAGTCAGTACTAAAATAATGTGATCATAATACATCCAGAGAAAAAAAAAGGATTGTTTCAATACAACATTAACCTAGTTTAACAATGGAAACATAAAAGGGTGTTATATATGAAAAACATCCTCTAAAAGGAATACTTGAATGATACCACCAAAGAATGGATATGGAATTGGCCTATATTTTTCAATGAGTTTATTACACACAATTATAATGATCACACCCTCTTGTTCCACCACAACCACATGCCAACAAAATCTATGCACCTTTCATGGGTATTACACATCGATATTAACCAAACACCATATGTGTACATTCCCTTTTAACTCAGCCACACAACCTGAATCACACGTTCGAAATTCAAATTCCATCAAGTCTATTACTCAGTCCAACATTATACACTTCACCTTTACTATTATATTTGGTCTTATTTAATTATAATTGGAAACTCCATTTCCAATTACCTATGGTTGTGAAATTCCATTTCACTATCACCATTTAAACCAATATTCCCCCTTTATCCAAATAGTAAATAATTAGACGTTTACCATAATCATGAATTTAATATGAATGGGATCAATCATGGTGAAACTATATTGACCAAACCATTCACACACTCAAAAATTATAAAATGTATATGGGTTAAATTTAAAGGACCTCTTACCATTTTTAGAATATTTCCGATTAAATTTGTAAAGATATGAAAACACTTCCTTGGACTATCCAATATTAATCGGTCACCACTAATTCACTAGAGGCCCTAACAGAAGTCAGATGGCCACACTTGATTCATTAAAATAATATTAAAATTAAGAAATCATACGCATTCAATTTTTTAGTCTAAATCAAAATGTAATAAATGATAAGAACTCATCAAAACATAGTCATCTATCAAACCATAATCAACTGTGAGTTGAACATCCCCAACACACACTAACCCATGAAAATCCCATACCCTAAACATGGAGACCAAAATCATTATGAATTAAATTTTAAGTAGAACAAAAAAACATAGAAAACCTATAATGATGACATAATTTGTCGAATAGCTTAGAAAACACAAACACATGAAGTCTCAGGACATCCAATTACCAGGTTACATGAATATCCCATGATAATTGAGAGATTCACCCATTCCCCATTGAAATCAACAATGAAATCCTGTATAATTGAATAGAGAAATTATAACAAAACAAACTGAATAATAACTGATGGAAAAAATGTGTAAGGAATACCTCAAATCAATGATAAAACACATTTGTAAAACTCTATTGATGGTATTTATATTGATAGGAAGGTTGAAAAATCCTCTATCCATATGAGGGAGAAACAAGGGTGAGAGGAGTACTGCCCCATCTTAAACAATAGGGGGGATTTTGTTTTTCCCCATTTTAATAGGATGCATATTTTTACCAAATTATTGGCTAAACTATGCACAAATCGTGTTATTGGTTCTATCGTCAGCCATTCCCCTCACATAGATTGGTCATATACTTTTCAAAATGGTGATAAAATAATTATTATGAAACTATCTAAATCCCTCTACCTCACATATATTTATTTCATGGTTTAGTATCCATGTTCTAAGCATGGGGGTCGCTTTGTAGCCCCTGCAAATTTCACACATTTCCTCTACAGTTTCACATGGTTTGTTCTTTAACAGTTCCCTACTATGCATATAATCCATTCTTATAACAAATGTAACTGAAACACAACATAAATAAGGGTACCCATACTCTTTGATCTAATCCTTTTAACCTAAACCTTTCAACCTAGTCAAAGTTCCCCAAAACTCCCAATAAATAACCTGAAACCTCTGAGACTTTCCCGAGTATATAAGATATAATTTGATCCATTTTAAATACTAAAAAATAAATTTATGATAATCCAATTCCTATAATTTACATTTTTAATACCATATCTATTTATCCCATCCACCAAACTAAAAAAATAAAACTTCCAACCAGACCTCAACACCCATAAAGACATCGTGTTTTTCAAACGATGTTCAGAAAGTTTAATAGAAACATGAGTAACTTTATGATCAACAAAATACAAAAAACATGTTTTAAAATATCATAAAAATTATGGAACAGAAACTATCCAAAATCAAAAAGTTATGAATTCAACATTTTTGGAACAACTAAATTAATATAAATAATACATATATTCTAAGAACACTAACATGAAGTCAAAACCCTCTTCAACTAGTGAATCCTAAAGTAATGATAAGAATACTATGTTTATGAAGAAGTTTTTGGTAGTACAAAATAATTTTTTTCACAAAATAAATAATTATTTTTGATTCTGTTAAGGAAGTATGGGATGTGTAAACATTTATATAATATGTAATTTTCATAGAAAAGAATATAGTCTCACGTGTCTGTTGAAACCGAAATGGATTATTTAATTTTAAAGAACGTATTGGTTTAATTTTCAATATTTTTATGATCCTAGGATGTTTGTGAAGAAAAATACGTGGAGGAGTAATCCCATCTTAAAAAGGAAAGACTAAAATTGATTTGAAAACTTGGACAAATATTAGCAAAGAGGATTCAATTTCATAAAAATGTCTATGAAAGATGTGGCTAGTAGGGTCATCATGAAAATAAATTTCTCATCCTTATAAAATCTTAATAGTTTATGTAACACCCCAAGCTTCCACGGTACACTTCTCTTTAAATAATAAAGTAGTGTGTGTTGTACGCAACTTCGAGTTCTAACACACGCCAAAACCAATCAAAGTAGCCGTTATGAATAGTAATACCTAATTTTTGAAATTTTATAAATTTTACATTGCCAAATGGACTTCGTTTTTTGGATTCATAATATCGAGATTAGCCTATGTTGAAGTTTTGGTATTTTTCTGAGAACTTCCAATTTTTTTTGAATAGTGAAAAAATACTTAAAAACAACTTTTTTAATAAAACTAATTTATAGTGATAAATTATACTATTGAGTGGTTTTAAAGTTTAATTATAATATATTTTTACCATTTTATCCAATGGTGGTCATTAGAATTAATTTCACTTTGAAATTGGTCATAAACAATTGTCAATCATTTGATGTATATTGTTTCTTAAAAACACGCTATTTGTTGTGACAGCGGGAATTAATTATTAAATTAATTAATGCAACTTATATGTTTGGAATTTTGTAAAATAGACATCATTTTTTAATTCAGAATATTAGTTATAGCTTAGGGTGATATTTTGACATTGTTCTAAAAAACTTCAATTTTTGATAAATAGTGATACCACTAAGTGGTAGTTAAAAAACTGTTTTTTCGTTTAAATGAAACATATCCACTTCTGTGATTTGATTTTCAAAAATCCGACATACATGGTAGTCATTATGAAGTAAAATTTGGTTCAATGGGATTAAAATAATTTTTGGTGAATAGTAACTTTTCAGTTTAATTAATCACGATTATAGTTAATTAGTGAAATTTAAGGTAAATATAATGTTATAATAATAGGAAATGACCTTGAAACATGTCCTAACACTATTGGATGTGTCATGGCCGACCACGACAATCCATGGGTCAACTTGGGGACCCCATGGAGCCACTTTGGTAGGAAAATGACATAAATAACTTTTTATTTAATGTTAAAATAAAAATGTCACAAACAAGCGTTGTTTTACTAAAACAATTTTTAAGTGGGGTTATACAAGTCATAATTTTATGTATAAATATTCATTAGAAAGATTAAAATATTTCCTACATCATGATATTTTTTTTATAAATTTTAGACATTAAATATATTAAATTATTTATGACACAATGATGATGCAGCGATTACCTCATTAATTAACAATTTAAATAAAATGAAAAGATAATGTAAACTCTAAGACTTAAACTTGTCAAAAACCTATTTGATGAGTATATTTCAAACCCTTATCACCTTATCCTCAAAATATATAATTGTGGGACCTTTATAATCCAAAAAAGCATTTCATAATAATGTATCATTTCAATCTTTCCAAGAGTGCCCCTTCTCTCCTCTTATAAAAGGCCCCCGCCACTACCACCTTACTAACACTTTCAATGCCTTTTGGCTCGGCCAAACTCTACCCAAATACTCTCTAAACATTCCTCCCTTACTCGTAGAAGCCTCACTTTGGGTAGAAGTTTTACAAAGGAAGCCTTTGGCTCAAATCAAAAAGAGTTACCTGATTTTAAGGTAATGTCTTCTCTAATGTTGTTTTGTTTTATTTTGCTTCTCTAACCCCTTAAACTATTTTTATTCATTTATTTTGTAAAAAAACCAGTATATAAAATATACTAGGATGTTTTTATGATTTTTATTTGGTTTACAATTACACACACCTTCATCTAATGGTTAAAGATCATACTGTTTCTGTGGGTGGCGAAATACTGCCTCACGGAAACATGATTGTTCAATATTCTTTTAACACCTCTAATGGTGGCCATTTTGATGAAACTATTTTCATATATGATATATATATTATGTTTATGTTTTCCTTATGCTTATCTATTTCTCATTTATGGCATTCCTTATGATTTCCATTATGTGTAAATGCGATAATTTCATTTTAGGAAGTGCGGACTACCGCCCCCTCAAAGTGATTTGAATCGTTAATGCCATATGTGGGATGTATAAAGGATGGAGTAAATGGTATTATAAATTATATTATACTTTAATTATATTATACCATTATATAATTATAACTTCATTCCATTAAGTATTAAATAGAAATGAAAGTAGCGTTCATGCGTACGTACGGCTTACCATCTCCATAAACGGTGCATTTCATTTCTTACCTTTAAATGTTATGTAATATTATAAATGAATTTATATACTGGATATATATGATTTATATGATATAAAATCATGAATAAAATTATGGACATAATGGATATTTTACAACATGAAAAAAGTGTAATTATAAGAAGTTTATTTTTGACTCAAGTACCTAAGATCAACAAAATGACCTTTATTAACTTAAATAATTACATAATGTTCATGACATGGTAATAAGTGATATAAAAGGAATTATGAACTTGAAAAAGGTTCTTAAGAAGGTAGATATTAACTCTAGTTTATTATTCAGGAGGTTAAAGAGCGGTCGAGTCAAGTCGGGCACGAGATAAGGGAATTTCTTAACCCAATTTCCATTTTTGGGTTAATCTCCTACTTTCAAATTATGTCATGATATTATTATGTACTATCTTGTATTTGTAATTTCTTTATGTATAATTATAGTGAATACACATAATATATCTATTTTATTTAAAAATGATCTTTGTAAGGGACTTCGTCTCAATCTATATTCATTGAGGCATATTTTGTTTTATACACAAATTTCTTTTATACAATGTATAAACCTCTTTGACTTTTATGTTTATTCAAAAGGAATATTTTTATACGAAGTGTTTTACTAAACGAAAAAAATTAATGTATTTCTTATGTATGCGGTGATAATGACTTCTCCTCCGTCGTGACTATTATTTGAGTTTCGGCTTCCTCTACAAGCCATATCTTATTTTTAAATGAAAAATAAATACCATGTTTTAATTCTATTTTATTTTGGTATTAAAAATGGTTTTGAAAATGTTTTTATTATATCAATGTTTTTTATTGATATCTTGTGATTTAAATGTGGAAATTTAATGTTTCCTTTATGCATGTTTTATGTGATACGATTATGTTATGGTTTATGATATGTTTAAACCTATTCATATGAGGAATGCATTGGACTTAATAAGTGACGGGTGGAGCCCGATATAGCTCCTTGATGCATCGGTAGGTCTCATGAGACAAACTAGTGTCTTGGCACAAGGCCTTGACAAAATATTATTTGTGTTCATGGCACGAGGCCTTGGCTACGTGGTTATGATAGTCTGTCATTATGCTTTCCATCATTATTAAAGCTGTTATTGATATTTCATTTGATTATTCAACTAGTGGAATATCCATGTGATTAAGTAAATGGAATTATTTAATTTTATTTTTGCCATATTATGTATAATTTCATGTTTAAAAAGGCTTTTGTTTTAGTTATACATTTCCTTAAATGTTAATGTTTATTTATGAAAGCTTCTGCAATATTGTTATCCATACTGAGCATCTGAGCTCACCCCTTTCTATGTTTTAATATTTTCCAGGATGTGAAGAAGTATTTTATGAATGACCTGCAGGGATAGTTAGAAGAGGATATGAGTGTGGACTATGGAGACTTTGTTATTTTATTTTTTCACTTTATGATGTAATGTAACATTTATGAATGTATCTAGTGTTTCTAAGACTACTAAACTAATCAGTCTTTAGAGACTTGACCTTTTGTGATCATGCCAATGTTACGCAATATTGCACTGACTCTAGGTAACTGGGGTCGGGGCATTACAGTTGGTATCAGAGGCAGTTTAGTACTAACCTTGGAATCTAGATTTAGATAAACTCTGATTAGAGAACATAGCCCAAAGATAGACTTTGAGGATTAGTATAGATGAACTTCCAAGAATTTTGGTATTATGGAGATTTTGTGAGTTTTCCGAGCAATACATCCCTGTCTGGATACGAGCAGGTAGAGGTGGCTCTGGCACAGATGTACCTAGGGGTAAAACCCAAAAACACCGCTTTGAGCAAGACTCGAACGGGAAATGGTGCACGACAACGGGCCTTCCTGCACTCTTGGTTACGACACTCCCGGGGGATATGCTTAGGATAATTCTCATTTTTTTACAAACCAATATGAAGGGTTATTAGTATATGCTTCCTCAAAGAAATTTTTTTTATGATTATGGATTATATCCATAAATAGTTCAATTTATTTTAAGTATTTTACAAGTGTGGAATTATGTATTTTAATTCATAAACTAATCTAGTTTATTCCATTGTTTAGAAATGGCGCCTAGTGGAAGGAATGGAAACTATATCAATGCATGCACTCTGTGTAGGGATTGCCCTGCTGCTCAAGATAATTATTATGGATCTGGAGATACAACTGGTGCTGATCAACTTATTACCATACTGGGACAACTCACTCAGGTTATGAATAATATCCTTACTCGTATGGAGCACCCTGATCCGCAACGTGGAGGATCAATGCTAGACCGCTTCATGAGGAAATAGCCGCCAACATTTAATGGGGGTACAAATCCATTAGTAGCTGAGCAATAGATAAACTCCTTAGAAAAAATATCCATGCCTTGGGGAGTACCGAAAGGGAAAAGGTTTTCAGGGCATTCTACCGCCTCACTGGAGATGCCGATCAATGGTGGTCGCTGATTCAAAACACTAAGGAAGATGAAGAAGTATCAAGTATGGAATGAAGGGAGTTTTAGGAAATTTCCTTAGAAAAATACTTTTCACATGACCATCGAGCAGATATGGAAAGGTAATTTCTGAGTCTGAGGTAGAAGGAGGATGAGAATGTCGCAAAGTATGAGGCTAACTTTACAAGGTTAGCAAGGAATGTTGCAGATTATATACGTAACCCAAGAAGTAATATTGATCGTTTCTTTGATGGGTTAAAACCATTTCTCCATCGAGCATTAGTCTCACAAACCTTCTCGTCAGACGAAGATACTGTCTCGTGTGCTATCAAGACAGAAAAGGAATTCTCTAAGTCATATGACTTTAAAGCAAAGCAAGAAAAGAAGAGATCTTCTGATCAATCTGGAAATGGAAATAATGGGAAGAAGGGAAGAGTTGAATATCAGTCCTGCAGTAAATGTGGAAAGAAACACCCCAGTACTTGCTTGAAGGGAATTGGAGTCTGTTACAAGTGTGGTGAAAAAGGCCACCAGGCTCATGATTGCAAGGGAAAGAAAGTTGTTGTCAATGTGGAATGCTATAATTATAGAGATATGGGACATTATTCAGATAAATGTCCTAAGAGTCAGGGGAACTTACCTTAGAAAAGGCCAAGTGATCAAGGCCAAGCTTATGCTATCACTACTGCTGAGGTTGAAGCTCCGAAAGATGTGGTGGCAGGTAATTTAATGGTTTCCTCAAGTTTAGAAAATGCATTATTTGATTCTGGATCATCACATTGTTTCATATCTTCCCAGTTTGCTAAGAAAATTAGATATTTCCAATTTGATTTAACAAGATAATTGTCAGTCAAAACTCTTAAAGGAAGTATTACTGCAACAATTTTATGTGAATCAGTCCCCATTAGAGCACATAACTGTTCTTTATCTGCTGATCTCATTGTCATACCTATGATTGAGTTTTATATAATTCTCGGTATGGATTGTCTTTCGGACTATGATGCAAAGATTTATTGTAAGAAGAAGGAGGTTATGATTTTTGATGATGATTATAAGGAACACCTTATTTTTAGAGCAGAATCTTCACCACCTAATTATTATTCAGATCCACCCCCATTAGCTCAACTAAATTCAATTATTGGGGAGGAAGAGAATGAAATTACCAAGGGCGAGGAAAGTAATGTTCAAATTGAGGATGTACCTATAGTGAAAGAATATGAAGATGTGTTTCCAGAAGATTTACCTGGACATCCTCCAGAACGAGATGTTGAGTTTTCCATTGATTTAATTCCTGGATCAATGCCTATATCAAAGACCCCTTATAGGATGGCCACCATGGAATTAGTTGAACTAAAGAAACAACTATAGGAATTGAGTAATAAGGTATTTATTTGCCCAAGTGTTTTTCCATGGGGAGCCCATGTCCTTTTTGTTAAGAAGAAAGATGGATCTATGAGGTTGTGCGTTGACTATAGGGAGATCAATGCAATAACAATAAAAAACAAGTATCCTCTACCTCGCATTAATGATTTATTTGACCAATTGCATGGAGCTCAATACTTTTCAAAGATTTACCTTCGATCTAGATACCATCAGTTGTGTGTGAAGAAGGAAGACATTCCGAAGACAGCATTTCGAACAAGGTATGGGCATTACGAGTTTACAGTAATGCCTTTTGGATTGAATAATGCACCATCAATATTCATGGATCTAATGAATAGAGTTTTCAAGGAATATCTAGATTATTTTGTGGTGGTATTTATTGATGATATGTTGGTGTACTCCAAAAGCTACAAAGACCATGAAAATCACTTCCACATTATATTGAAGACTCTTAGAAGGCATGAATTATATGGGAAGTTTAGCAAGTGTGAATTATGGATTCAGGAGATTTCTTTTCTTGGCCATATTGTGTCTAAGGATAGAATTTCTATTGATCCTTCTAAGACCAAGGCAATCCAAGAATGGCCAGAACCGACGACTATAACTGAGATACGCAGCTTTATTGGTTTGGCAGGTTATTATTGACGTTTTGTCCAGAATTTTGCATGATTGGCTAACCCATTAATGAAGCTCACACGTAAAGGGGTTAAATTTTTATGGACAAAAGAGTGTGAAGAATATTTTGAAGAATGGAAGAGATGATTAGTCAACTCTCCTATATTGACTCTACCATCAGGGAATGATGGGTTCATTATTTATAGTGATGCATCAATGAAAGGACTTGGTTGTGTCCTTATGCAGAATGATAGGGTTATTGCCTATGCATCACGACAGCTAAAAATTCATGAGCAGAACTATCCTACTCATGATCTCGAGTTAGATATTGTAATCTTTGCCTTGATGATATGGAGACATTATCTCTATGGTGAAAAATGTGAGATATATACCGATCACAAGAGTTTGAAATATATTTTCTCAGAAAAAGAACTCAACATGAGGCAATGGCGATTGCTTGAACTACTCAAGGATTATGATTGCTCGATACACTACCACCTAGGGAAGGAAAATAAGGTTTCAGATGCTTTGAGTAGAAAAGATCATGGATTTTTGAACATGATGAGAGTGGAAAGGGATCCTATGTTCATGGATCTAGTAAAGATGGATATGGGAATCACCATGGAGGGTGAAACATCAAAAAAAAATTCAAATGGTTTCCAAACCATCTTTACTAGAAAGGATAAAGTGTTCTTAGGCCAATTATTAAGAGTTTAAAAAGAAGATTAAAGCTACGAATGATGGGAAATTGAGTGACTTTGTGTATGAAGATGGAATTTTGAAATTTGGGAGGAGACTTTTTGTTCCCGATATACCTGAGTTAAAGAGGAAATTGTTGGATGATTCTCATAGTTCCAATTTCTCTATACACCCTGGAAGCACCAAAATGTATAGAGATTTAAAGGGACATTTTTGGTGGGACAACATGAAGAGGGAGATTGCTGACTTTGTGTCAAGATATATGGTTTGTCAACAAGTGAAAGCTTGAAGGCAACTGCCTGGTGGAGTATTGCAACCTCTTCCCATACCGGAGTGGAAATGGGATAATATTATGATGGATTTTGTCATGGGACTACCAAAGACTCCTAGAAAAAATGACGCAATATGGGTCATTGTTGATCGTCTCACGAAGTCAGCACATTTTCTTGCTATAAGGGAAGATCTACCACTTGAACGTCTAGAAAGACTGTATATTAATGAAGTTGTGAGACTTCATAGAGTACCCCTGTCGATTGCCTTGGATCATGATCCTCGTTTTACCTCAAGATTCTGGAAAATTCTTTAGAAGGCCTGGGATACTGAACTTCTTTTGAGCACTACATACCACCCTCAAATAGATGGACAATCAGAATGAACTATTCAAACCTTAGAAGACATGTTGAGATCATGCTCACTTGACTTTCAAGTAATGTGGGATCAATATTTACCTCTGGTAGAATTTTCATATAACAATAGCTTCCATTCAAGTATTCAGATGGCACCATATGAAGCGTTATACAGAAAGAGATGTCGCACACAAACCTGTTGGGATGAAGTTGGTGAAAGAAAACATGTAGGCCCAGAACTGGTGGAGGAAACAATGGAAAAGGTGAATGTAATCCAAAACCACATCATAGCAGCTCAAAGTAGGCATAAGAGCTATGTTGACAACCGAAGGAAGGATTTGGAATTTCAGGTAGGAGATCATGTTTTCTTGAAGGTATCTCCATGGAAGGGAGTTATACATTTCAGTAAGAAGGGTAAATTGAGTCCCAGGTACATCGGACCCTTTGAAATTCTAGAACGAATTGGGGCTGTAGCTTACCGTTTGGAAATGCCGCCAAGTCTCTCCAATGTTCATGATGTATTCCATGTATCACTATTGAGAAAATACATGTCTGACCCAATGCATGTACTCACCTATGAGGAATTAGAACAGGAACCCGATCTTTCTTATTATGAAGAGCCCGTTAGGATTCTTGATACAAGAGAACAAGTGCTGAGAAACCAGACAACTCGTCTGGTAAAAGTTCTATGGAGAAACCATAAGATGGAGAAAGCAACGTGGGAACCTGAGGAACTTATGATGAAGAATCGCCCGATTTTTTTTATACAGTGATATTATATGAAATTTTGAGGATTAAATTATTTGAAGATGGGGAGAATGTAACACCCTAAGCTTCCACGGTACACTTCTCTTTGAATAATAAAGTAGCGTGTGTTTTACGCAACTTCGAGTTCTAACACACGCCACAACCAATCAAAGTAGCCGTTATGAATAGAAATAACTATTTTTTGAAATTTCATAAATTTTACCTTTCCAAATGGACTTCGTTTTTGGATTCGGAATATTGAAATTATCCTATGTTGAATTTTTGGTATTTTTCTGAGAACTTCCATTTTTTTAATAGTGACAAATACTTAAAAACTACTTTTTTAATCAAAATAATTTATAGTCATAAATTATACTATTGAGTGGTTTTAAAGTATAATTAGAATATATTTTTACCATTTTATCCAATGGTGGTCATTATAATTAATTTCACTTTGAAATTGGACATAAACAATTGTCAATCTTTGGATATATATTGTTTCTTAAAAACACGCTATTTGTTGTGAAAGCGGGAATTAATTATAAAATTAATTAATGCAGCTTATATGTTTGTTATTTTTTAAAATAGAAATCATTTTTTAATTCACAATATCAATTATAGCTTAGGGTGAAATTTTGGCATTGTTCTGAAAAACTTCAATTTTTGATGAATAGTGAAACCACTAAGTGGTAGTTAAAAACTTTTTTTTAATTTAAATGAAACATTACCACTTATGTGGTTTGATTTTCAAAAATCCAATATACATGGTTTTCATTAGAAAGTAAAATGTGGTTCAATGGGATTAAAATAATTTTTTGGTGAATAGTAACTTTTAAGTTTAATTAATCACGATTAAAGTTAATTAGTGAAATTTAAGGTAAATATAATGTTATAATAACAGGAAATGACCTTGACACTTGTCCTACCACTATTGTATGTGTCATGGCCGACCAAGACAATTCATGGGTCAACTTAGGGACCCCATGGAGCCACTTTGGTAGTAAAATGACATAAATAACTTTTTATTTAATGTTAAAATAAAAATGTCAAAAAAAAGAGTTGTTTTACTAAAACATTTTTTAAGTGGGGTTATACAAGTCATATTTTTGACTATAAAAATTCATTATAAATCTAAAAAGATCACCTACATCATGATAATTTTTTTATAAATTTTAGACATTAAATAAATTAAATTATTTATGACACCATGATGATGCAGTGATTACCTCATTAATTAACGATTTAAATAAAATGAAAAGATAATGTAAAATATAAGACTTAAACATGTCAAACACCTATTGGATGAGTATATTTCGAACCCTTATCACCTTATCCTTGCAATATATAAGTGTGGGACCTTTAGAATCCGAAAAATAATTTCATAATAATGTAACATTTCAATATTTCCAAGAGTTCCCCTTCTCTCCTCTTATAAAAGGCCCCCACCACTACCACCTTACTCACACTTTCAAAGCATTTTGGCTCTGCCAACCTCTACCCAAATACTCTCTCAACTTTCTTCCCTTACTCATAGAAGCCTCACTTTGGCAGAAGTCTTTCCAAGGAAGCCTTTGGCTCAAATCCAAAAGAGTTACCTGATTTTAAGGTAATGTCTTCTCTAATGTTGTTTTGTTTTATTTTGCTTCTCCAACCCCTTAAACTCATTTTATTCCATTCTTTTGTAAAAAAAACAGTATCTAAAATATACTAGGATGTTTTTATGATAATTATTTGGTTTACACATACACAAACCTTCGCCTAATGGTTAAAGAACATACTGTTTCTATGGGTGGTGAAATACTGCCTCACGAAACGATGATTGTTCAATATTCTTTTAACAACTCTAATGGTGGCCATTTTGATGACACTATTTTCATATATGATATATATATTATGTTTATGTTTTACTTATGCTTATTTATTTATCATTTGTGGCATACTTTATGATTTCCATTATGTGTAAATGCTATAATTTCATTTTAGGAAGTGCAGACTACCGCCCCCTCATAGTGATTTGAATCGTTAATGCCATATGTGGGATGTATAAAGGATAGAGTAAATGGTATTATACATTATATTATACTGGACTTATATTATAACTTTATATAATTATAACTTAATTCCATTAAGTACTAAATAGAAATGAATGTAGCGTTCAAGCGTACGTACGGCTTACCGTCTCCATGAATGGTGCATTTCATTTCTTACCATTAAATGTTATGTAATATTATAAATGAATGTTTATACTGGATATATATTATATATATGATATCAACATCATGAATAAAATTATGGACATAACGGATATTTTACCACATGAACAAATTGTAATTATAAGATGTTTATTTTTTACTCAAGTACCTAAGATCGACAAAACGACAGTTATTAACTTAAATAATTACATAATGTTCATGACATGGTAATAAGTGATATAAAAGGAATAATGAACTTGAAAAAGGTTCTTAATAAGGTAGATATTAACTCTAGTTTATTATTCAGGAGGTTAAAGAGCGGTCGAGTCAAGTTAGACACGAGGTAAGAAAATTTCTTAACCCAATTTTCATTCTTTGGGTTAATCTCCTACTTTCAAATTATGTCATGATATTATTACGTACTATCTTGTATTTGTACTTTCTTTATGTATACTTATAGGGAATACACATAATATATCTATTTTATTTAAAAATGATCTTTGTAAGGGACTTCGTCTCAATCTCCATTCATTGAGGCATATTTTGTTTTATACACAAATTTCTTTTATACAGTGTATAAACCCCTTTGACTTTTATATTTCTTCAAAAGGAATATTTTTATACGAAGAATTTTACTAAATGACAAAAAGGAATGTTTTTCATATGTATGCGGCGACAATGACTTCTCCGTCGCCTTGACTATTATTTGAGTTTCGGCTTCCTCTACAAGCCATATCTTATTTTTAAATGAAAAATAAATACCAAGTTTTAATTCTCTTTTATTTTGGTATTCAAAATGGTTTTGCAAATGTTTTTATTATATAAATTTTTTTATTGATATCTTGTGATTTAAATATGGAAATTTAATGTTTCCTTTATGCATGTTTTATGTGATATGATTATGTTATGGTTTATGATATATTAAAACATGTTCATATGAGGAATGCATTGGACTTAATAAGTGATGGGTGGAAACCGCTATAGCTCCTCGATGAATTGTTATGTCTCGTGAGACATACTAGTGTCTTGGCAAGAGGCCTTGACAAAATCTTATTTGTGGTCTTGGCACGAGGCCTTGGCTACGGGGTTATGATAGTCTGGCATTATGCATTCCATCATTATGAAAGTTGTTATTGATATTTCATGTGATTATTCAACTAGTAGAATATCCATGTGAGTAAGTAAATGGCATTATTTAATTTTATTTTTTCCATATTATGCTGAAGATCAAGTTTAAAAAGGCTTTTGTTTTAGTTATACATTGCCTTAAATGTTGATGTTTATTTATGAACGCTTCTGCAATATTGTTATCCTTACTAAGAATCTGAGCACACCCCTTTCTATGTTTAAATATTTTCCAGGATGTGAAGAAGTATTTTATGAATGACCTGCAGGGATAGTCAGAAAAGGATATGAGTGTGGACTATGGAGACTTTGTTATTGTAGTTTTTCACTTTATGATGTAATGTAACATTTATGAATGTATCTAGTGTTTCCAAGGCTACTAAACTAATCGGTCTTTCGAGACTTGATCTTTTGTGATCATGCCAATGTTACGCAATATTGCACCGACTCTGGGTAACTGGGGTCGGGGCGTTACTGTTTAATTGTTACACTACTTGAAATCCATATATGGTTAATTGTAATGGTAAGAAGAAATTTTTGGCTACGTAATTTAAACATAAATCATCAAAAGGGAATAATATATTTATTTTTGGAAAAGGGTGTTCCTCTAACATAATGGTATTTTAAATCTCATAAATAATTTTGAAATATTCAAGGGAGGATTAGTGACATTTGGGAATGATGAGTCACTAAAATTGAATGAAGATTGATCATATATGAATCAAAAAGATCAATTTAAATCCAATGAAAATATATTTATTAATGGAATCAAAAAAATATTCTTATCTTGTATCAATTTTGTTACTGAGGAAAGAAATTGATCCTTTGAACATATTTATTGTCAATGAAAATCTTTCAATATGAGTAAATTTTTATAAGAGCTTAGTGAATATGGGGAAAGCTGATTTAAGTTGACGATGTCTAAAATTCATGATACATGAAAGAATTAAATAAACTATAGAATGAAATACTTTTTTAACATGGCCAAAAGATCTTAATAAAGTGTACTGAATGATATAAAATCGTGATGTGACAATATAAAAAAATATAGTTTAATTGGATGTTATCATCATGCCAAAATGAGAAATATTTTATATTCTCTAAACAAGTGAGTCTACATTTAGTCAACTTATACATTATTGTTTATTTATTTAGACATTTTTGGGAATTCGAGTAAGAAATAAACAAATAAAGACTAATATTTTAATAGAATAATTTAAGAATTTACTCAAATTAAATTTATTAGGATTAAGAAACATAAATAAGAGGCAATAAACATGTTTAAAACATTCAGAAGAAGTGTATAAGAGGATTATAGTTTCCCTTTAATGATTATACAGACATATAACGGTTATGAATATATAATTGTAATATTTGATTCATTTCCTGAGAATAATTTTACTGACCATATACTCAGTGCACCATATGCATGACAACAAAATGAAATTACTGAATAGAACAATAGATATTGAGTGGAGACGAATCAGTTTCTGTTAATAGAGAATGATGGGTATTGGTATTTTTATGGATTTTCCATTATATTAGGGATTAATATTCAAAATCAACTCTTATAAATTCAAAATTCAAATATGTCTTCATATGATATTTATTTTAAAAAATTAATAGTTTTAATTATATTAGACTATTTTTTACCCTTGCATTATCAATGTTAATGGTGAACATCTGGGAATGTTTGGGAAAAAATTTGATGAAGGAATCTTTTTTAGTTATCCTCAAAATGGATGAGGATATCGTTCTCACACCAGTGTGATTTGGAAATTTTTTATCTTGATTATTTTAAGGCAAAGTCACTTCCAATGAAGGAATACACAAGTGAATAATAATGTTCTATAAGATATGCTGATGACACATTTTTTATTTAAAAACATGGAAATGTTTTAAAAAATTGATTGAAATTACAAAGTATTTGAAATTAAATTTGATCATTCATCTAATTTATTTATTATAATAAACCCCACAAATCCCATCAACGTTTAATTATACTATTGGATGTCAAAAATAATATTTAATATGAAGAAAAATAATTTCAAACTATGAGAACTTTGAGCACAACATCACACACATAACTGTTTACGTTGGTTGAACCAAGAGATGTTGAGTAATAATTGGAAGCTAAATGGTCAGTTGATGTTATGACTAAATAAATATACCAAATAAAGAATAATTAAATGTTTTAATTGGTTACAAATATGGAAAAAAGTTCATTAAACTAAATGGTTATTCTGAAGAATCATGAATGAAAAGGAAGAAGTTGTGAGATGAAAAGAAAGGATTATGTGTAAGTGTATTCTAATGTAGAACAAATATATTTCTATAAGATCATTCCACTAGTGGAAATATTAGAAAACATTATAATTTTTAATTAATTGTATTTCAAAGGAATTAAAAACTCTTTCCAATAGATTCCAAGTATGCTTTCCTAAATAGATAATTGTATGAATTTTTCTATTTTGAAAACCCGTATGAATTATTGATTGGTAAAAAACATAATTATATATGAAGCTTAAAAATGATTTATATGGTTTTAAATATGCCCTGTGAGTTTATTAATACAATATATATTCCTTCTTTAATATTTTTATTTTTATAATGTAATAGTGGATATCAATATCTACATCTAATAGGACAATGTTGTATCTCTCATTATTATGTTATAAATGATTTATATTATATTTTAGGAAAAATAATATATTATTTTTGAATAATTTTAATTAAATATGATAAATTTATCTTGAAATGACCATTCTTAGTGATATGAGATATTATTTGGGTTTATAAATTTCTCCAGAGGAAGATCATATCTATATTTCTTCATAGAATTATGTTTGTGTTCATATAAATAAGATTGAAATATATTATTAAAATTGATTTTGCACCAAAATTTTATATGGAAACTATGTTTTCTAAATATATGGAAGGAAAAGAAGTAGATATCAAAGAATTATGGAAGCTTATTGGATGTTTTTTATATTTTACAGCTTTGAGGAAACATATTATTTAAACTTATACACTTTTATCCAAGTACTAAAGTACACAAAAATAATATCATTTCATTATTTTATAGTGGATTCCCCATTATATTAAAGGAACAATAGATTTTTGGATTAAATATGGTAGCAAATGATAACTTTATATTTTTTATTATAAAAATGTAGATTGAAATGGAAATGTTTATTATTTAACATCTAAATCGGATGAAGTTTTATTTACTGGAGATAAGTACATATGTTGGCACAAAAAGAATAAAATTTATGTTTCCTTAATAACTTATAAATTATAGTATGTGTCTATAACTCAAACTCCAACCCAATTGATGGGGATAAAAACATGGTTGGAAGACCTCAAGGTAAAATAGAAGTTTCCTCTACTTCTTTTCTGTGATAATAGATGTGGTATCAATAGTTCAACAGATCTTTTTTTAAATTAATAATCAAAGAAAACTGGTATTAGATTTCATTTCCTAAAATATATTTTTAAAATGAAAATGTTGAAGCAAGAATTTGATACTACAATTTATCAAGTGGATGAATTTTTTCATTAAACCGTTGAAAAATAATATTTTTTTTGGTGTTGATGATGTAATTTAAATCTAATTTTTCTCTAGGATAAGTTATAGGGAATCATTCCACAATATCAATTTTTTTATATTTCTATTATAAGGAGTAATGACAAGAAATGTCCAAATAAATCTATTTTGAATTCATTATGTATTTACAAATAGTTTTATAATGGGAGACTGGATTATTTTTTATATAATCCATTGGTACATGTTTTCCAAATGGGGTATGAATATATTATTTAGATTAAGTATATATCATGAGAGAGTTTTTAGAATGAAAAATTTATGAGTGAAAATAGGTGTTATGTGATTCCTTATGAACTATTTTTAAAACTTTTGTTCATAATATGTTCCAGAATATACTAGAATCTACCTTGGATCTGACCCATTGAGTCTAAATCAATATTATTTGGTGTATATTGTAATAGATATTATCATGATTTATAGATATACGTAATTTGGGTGTTTGATCACAGTTTGTAGACATATAATTGTTACTTTTCTATATGATATTATTTTAATTACTATTATATCTATTAAATGTAGCACACTACATCATTTTTTATACAATGACAGGACATGTTATTGACACCGTTGTTGGTGGACTACTAATTGTTATCTCACACCCTATTGTGTCGATCATTGGGTACCCAAGTAGCCTTCATAGATAGAGGTAGGGATTGGGGCAAGTGCCCACATTAAAATGGTTTATTTGTTCTGTATAGTAGTAGGGGAGTACATGACCATTATAAGATCATGATGCTATATATATAGTCATGTTTTTATTTTTTTACATTTGAAACATGTATTTTACTATAGGACTATTTCCATGGACTTCCTACCATTTTAATAGAGACATGACATGCTCATCACATTATATATAACACTGCTTTTGGTTTTAATATTTATTTTATTCTTTGGATGTTATTATTCTTTTACTTAGTTAGTCATATTATTCTACTATTGATTGATATTATTACCCAACTATTCTACACTCTAATCATGAGGGTATAGTCTCCCCACTATACCACCTTATACCCCCACTGATTTTTGGTAGCCTCTAGTGTATGGGGAATCATGATTGAGGCCATGTGACCCACCATCTTGGGACACCGTTTAGTGGCATCTGGGTTGGGGTGTTACAAAAATAGTTATATATTCCTAAATCACTTATCACCAAAACTTCTAGATCCATGAAAATATGGGTACCAAAATCATTTTTGGATTGAATGCCTTTTATTGGAAAACATATTGAAAATTTCCAATAAGAAATTATGGTATCTGGATAGTGGATGTTACAAATATATGATTGAAGGATACTAAAGCATTAAAATCCTAATAAAAATGAGGATAGACATGTCACTTTTAGTGATAATACCAAAGGAAACATAATTAGACTCAAAAAAATTTGAAACTCTAGTACTATTCTAATTTATCAATTAGTAGTTATAAATGGATTATAATATAAAATTTTATTATTTCATAGTTATGTGTTTATAGTTACCATGTTATGTTATAAAACAATTCTAGTATTGTTTTTTATTCTAAAAAATATTTAGTTTTTACTACTATGAAGAATTATAATGTTTATACGGTAGATTTAAATTCATTATTTTCTCATAATGTTTCATTTTTGAGTTCCTTTGAAAACTAAACATGGATATGGATTAGAATACTAATCCATTACAATATAAACTCACTAAGAAATATAACTAAGAAGTGTTTAGTAAATAATCTACTTAAACTAGAAATACCAACAATAAAAGTATTCAATCATTGTCAAAAAGGAAAGTATCACACAATCTCTTTCAAACCAATGAATTAATCCTTAATGTATCAACCTTTAGAGTTGGTTCTCATATATTTTTTAGACCTTAAAGATTGTTTAGTTTATTAGGAATATATAATTCCTTTGTTAAAGTAAATTATTATTCACTATATACTTAGGTTCTTTTTCCATACTCATAAATGTGAAGATCTTTCCTATATTTCTAAATATGCTAAATCTATTGAAAATTTTAGTGGAATTAGAATTAAAACCATAATAAGTGATTATGTCCATGTGTTTGAAAATTAAAAGTTTGAATCATTTTTCTCACATGTGGCTATAATCATAAATTTTCTTCTCATAGGACCGTATAGTAGAATGGTGTAGTAAAAAGAAGAAATAGACCATGTCAATAAATTACATGGTACATACTAAATGATTTTAAATTACCTATTTATTTTTTGGAAGAATCTATGAACACATACACATTGGTAATTAATATAATTACAATTATACCACTTTCAAATAATACCCCTTATGAATTATGGAATGGTAGGAATAAAAAATTTATCCAGTTTAGATTTTTTTAGTTGTAAATTATTTATACTCAGTACTAAGGAGACTTTAGACATGTTTTCATCCAAGAGTGATAATTGAATTTTTCATAGATCTACTACAACTTATAAATCATATTGTGTATTTTATAAATTGACTAGAATTTTGGAATAACCTATACAAGTAATTTTTTATGACGAAAATCCTCATGATCTTAAGAAATATTTCAAAAATATAAAATATAATATTTCCAAATTGAAATTAAATGTTAAAACTATTGACAATTATATTAGACCACCTATAGAAAAATCACTCTATTATGAATAACAACTTGAATTCAAACAAGTAGATGAATGTGAATTCCAAACACTTCTCTATCTATATATTTTAAGACTAAAATATATCTTCCCTTAGATGTTATTATAAGTTACCTATAAAAAGTAACTCAAATCATATTTTTTATTAGAATCCATGTGGAACATCAAGCCTTCTTATCATATCTTGAAACTGAAAACCACAATGATGCAATTAATGATGAATTTTTGGGTGATGGAAATGAAAGAAGACTTAAATAAGATAAAAATAAATTGTGTATGGGAACTTATTGAAGGACCCATGTATTAATTAACCATTGGAACTAAATGGTTCTTTAGAAACATGGATGATAAGGTGTGAAAAATAGTAAGAAATAAATAAATATTGGTTGTGTCATGATATAGTTAAGAAGAAGGTATAGATTCAAAAAAAACCTATTCTCTAGTAGGAGAACATGAACTCTCCAAAATGTTGCTTTCCTATGAAAAAAATTTTAATTTCAAATTATATTAAATGGGTTTAAAGAGTGCATTAATAAATGTTAATATAGTTGTGGACTTTATTATTGAACAACCCCTGGACATTAAAACCCTCACATTCAAAATCATGTTTTTAAATTAACTGAAACATTATATGGTTTTAGAGAAGTTGTTGAATATTATTATGTTTTAATTAGATCCTTTTTTGTTTAAAAATGTATTAATAAAGGAATATATGACCCTAGTATACTATTTTAAATAATTAAAAAATATTTTTTAGTTGAACACATATATGTGTATGATATTATTTTTGCATCTTCATGAAATGTTTTGTGTACTGAATTATCCAAAATTATGCATAGTGAATTTGTAATGTGTTTAATCGGTGAATGTAAATTATTTCTAGTTTTTTCAATTTTTAAAATAAATAGGGAATTATTTTAATTAAATTAAAGTGCACTTCTGATCAATTATAACATTTTATTATGGATAATAAAAATGTAGTGATACTCCTATGTGTGCAAGATGTCAATTAGATCTTGATGAACCTAGGAAACTAATTGGTCAAACTACATGTTAGCCTGATTTAATTTTTAGTCTATGCACGTGATCACATTTTTAAGAAAATCCAGAAGAGAAAAATTTACTTACTATCAATAGAAACATCAAATACCACAAAGGTACAACCAATTTAGAATTTTTTATCAATATTATAATAACTTGACAAAGTGATTTATCCAAATTTTGAATTTAGTGTCTTTAGTTTGTATTTAAAAATCCCTTGTGTTTGTTGATGAAGTGGGATTCCATGGCCAGTTGTGGAGTTCCAGAGATATTGTTGGAAATCTATTTTGACATGTATTCATGATAAAAGAAATATTGCAAAGTCATGTAGTGAATGTAATATTTCGAATCTATGTGAAATATGAGTTCATTAGAAAGGGACTTACAAGCCAAAGGATATGTAAAATGCGGGTTTGTATGCTTAGAAAACATCTTCCATGAAAAAAGTAGGTCATGTCATGATCTTGCATATAGGGTTAACCATGTCTATAAATAGGCAGTTACCCACCTCATTTTGGTATCACAACACTTAGATATAATCTAGGATCTTAATAACATAAGAAATGGAGGTGCGTGAAATAAATGGAGTTGTGGGTAGGAAATGAGTTTCACGTAAGAATGAAGTTTCACACAAGATGTTTTTGAGGACAAAACATAAATGTTTTCTTCCAAGGAATTAATGTTTTGTGCAAGATTTATAATTGGTTGCGTGAAATATTTTTTTTCCAAATTTTTTTTAGTAAATGTGTATTCATAAATTGGATAAAAGTGGAACATAATGATACACTTAATGAGGTGTAAATAATATTGATTCAAGAAATGAAATTAGATTCTTTTGAAGAAGTAGGGAGCTTACGTTAGTTTAGAGAGTAGTGGGCTTTCGAATTGTGATTGATTGTAAAGCAGGAGGGACAGTGAGTCCAATGTGATCATTGTAATTAATAGTGTGCGTTTAGTTTATTTTTTAAATATAAACATTTCCATTGTATGTTCCTTGGACGTATCCCATTTAGGGTGAACCAACTAAAATTATTGTTTCTTGTGCATGATTTAATTTCTGGTTATATATTAATATTGGAAAGTGAAAGAATAGTGTTTTGTTTACCTAATAAATAAGATCTAAAGGGGTAGTTGTTTTAATTTTCCATACCATGATTCACCCCCCCCCCACCCTTAGGGTATTCATTTTATCTAGGACTAACAATTGGTATAAGAGAAAACATTTATTTCTGTGTTTCTTTCTCAAATGAAGTCATCAATCACAAAGGGATTCTGATCTTTGATAGGAGTAATTTTATTTTATTGATGAATTGGATGAAACACTACATATGATATTTAAGAGTTGATATATTTAAAATAGGTTTACATGGAATTATGGCTATTATTGACAGTGATGCCTTATCTAAAGTTGAACGGTGATAATTGCATGTCGACGCAAAAGTATTCAATTATTTAGGGGGAGCCCTATCCAAGGAAATTTATACAGAGGTGATGTCATATAAAACATCCCATGTATGTCGGAAATGATTTTGAATATCTATGAAGGTGATTCAAAGTTCAGAGAGAAAAAACTGCATGTTGTGTAGAAAAAGTATGAAGATCTGAGAAAGATCCCAAATAAGTCTTTTTTGTGGAAAACATGTGCCGTCAGGGAGAAATTATTGAAGTTGTAAAATTCTTCAAGAAAATCTTAATAATACATCCACAATGGTTCAACCAAAAAGTATCTATATTGGAGAAATATTTTCCAAATGAGCTGACACTGGATAGTTTACATAGTACTCTTATCACATATGATATGAGAAATAAGGACATTGAGTCTCTGAATAAAGGGAATTCCATATAGTTGGAATTCAATGCAATGAAGAATATTACCATTGAAGATATTTTGAAATAATAAGATATATATGAAGTGATATCATTCCTTTAATTGAATCTTGAAATAGGGAAAGGAAATTTCCGTGGGAAACATCCACTACCATGATTTCGATGTAGAAAGGTTGTCCATCTTATAATAAGGTCCCCCAACAAATTCCCAAAATATTTTGAGGATGAGGTTGAAATTACAATGAATAATTCTTCATCCTATATGAATGGTAAGAAATAGTGTGAAAGAAATTTTGTTAAGAAGAATAAACATATTTCATATGAATGTGATAGTTCAGATGAATTTGAGGCTGATGAGATGGAGAATTTTAGAGATTGTGGAGAAACTCTACGGTTGAAGTCTTTGGTATTTCAGATATAAAATAAGAAAGTAGAATTTATGAATAAGATTTTTAGTGGTGAATTGATTTTCATGCTGAATTATTAGCCTCTCTTGAAGAGAAAAATGTTTGGAGAGATAAACGAAGAAATCCAACAAAGTGGATCGTGAAACCAAACTCTATATGTTGCGAAGGATGAAGAGAAGTCTGAGTGATTGGAAGAAATTGTGAATCTCAATTCTTAATTTCCAGACGACTCAAAAAATAGTTAGTGCAGAAAAATCATGGTTTTAGAAAAGAAAAGCGAGATTGATGGTTTTAATAACACGAAAATAGAACAATTATAACCCATTGAATAAATAGAAGGGTTATTCATGAGACATCAGACAAAAGTTAAGGATCTAGAAAAAATATTCACTCATAGTGTGACATCGAGAAATTCTATCATTCAGATGACATAAAATTTTGATGTGGAGAATAGATATAGAGTATAACAAAATCAATAGTCATATTTAAATGAGAAGTTTGATATAGGGGTTGATAAAAAATAGAAACCAGTCATGTCTGAAGTAATATCACAAGCCCCCACTCCATGATTGATGATTGATTTGGGGGTAAAGAAAAATCCAAAGATTCAATGAACCTAAGGGTCAACCAGTGGTTTATAAGTGACATGTAAGAATATTCATTGCAATAGGTGTTATTATTGTGGAAATATGGAACATTCGAAAAATGTGTGTCCCGTATCCTAGAGATATTGAATGTTACAAGAACAATACTGACATCCAAATATAGATCAAAACTCTAAAATATATTTTTATGGAAATTGTTTTTGTTGTGAAGGATTTGTTCACATGGCTGGTTATTGTACATAAACCATGAAGATAAATGTACAAAAACATAACCAAAGTGTCTTCAAGAACCAAATCTAAGAATAAATAGGTGATTTTAAAATGAATAATTGATTTTGATCTCTACAAGATGATTCTAGTCTATCATAATCTCGAGGAATATCATGACTTTCAATATATACCGAATACAAAGTTGAAATCATGGATAAAAAAGAAAATATATCACAAGGCAGTAGTTGCAGAAATTTCCCTTCATGCACTAGATCACACTAGAGTTTGGATCCTTAATAGTGGATCCACATACCATATAATAAGAAATAAGGATATTTTTACAAGAATAAAATATTTCAAATGATTTTTCAAATTTGGAAATGATTAAGTCCTAAACATTATTGGATTAGGAATAGAAAGGTTTTAAGAAATGAAATGAGACATGCTAATATCGTAGTAGTAGAAGGTCTCAGCCATAACATGCTCAGTGTTAGTAAAATATGTGACTAAGGGGATTCTATAATATTTAAAAATAATATCTGTATCTTAAAAGGAATATATGGTGTAGTTGTTATATTTGGAAAAAGAATAAAGAAAAATATCTACCTTGTAAGTGGAGAAGAAGATATGTGTGTTTTTATCTAGAGATGAAGAAAATAAGTTGTGTTATAAATGACTTCGTCATCTATGTCAAAAATACCTAGAAGATATTGTAAAATTTGATGCATCTAAAGACCTCCCTAATCTATAATGTGATCATACTCACAAGTGTGATGCTAGTCAATAAGGGAAGATCATTAGAAATACGTACAAAGAAATATAACTGAAATTGACCAGAGTGCATGAATTGGTGAATGATATTGTATGTTGACCTATCTCACCATGATCCATTTATAGTAAGAGATATTAAATTAATTTCATTAATTATTATGGTTGAATTTCAGGGGTATTTTTTATTTCCCACAAGTATAATGTGTTTAGTTTCATAAAACATTACCGTAGGGAATATGAAAGGAAGACTAGACATAAAATTTTGATGTTTAGAACTGATAATGGTACGCAATTCACAAATAGTCAAGTGGAATACTATCTTGAGAAACATGGGATAAGGCATGAAGTATATTCATTGATAACTTCTTAATAGAATAGAATGGTTAGAAGGATGAATCATATCATCAGAAACATGGCAAGAATGATTCTAATTGAAAGTTACCTACTAGAGAAATTCTAGAAAGAAGTAGTCTTCACATAAATAGACATTTCTAATAGTGTTCCCTTGTTTTTAGAGGAAGGAAAAACTTTGTATGACATGTGGTATGCCAATAATTAAACCTCAAAATACATTCAAAACATTCTAAGAATGTACTTTATTATCAAAAAATAAACACATAGGAAATTTGAGTCATGTGGATATGAGGGGATATTCCATGTCTACTTAGAAAAAAAGCATATAAATTCTTCAATAAGAGGATAGTAAAAGTAGTAGAAAGTAATGATGTCACTGTTATAGAAGAGTAACAAAATATTCAACGATATAGAAAATAGTTTCTTATTGAATGTGATGAGTATGAATGAAATAAAGTTGGATCATAAGTGACCGATACTGATTCAGAAGAAGAAATTGATGATGAGTAGTTGGATGTGAAGTTTGTATCTATGTAATTTCCAAAAACACAATATAAAATTGTTTGGAAAAACATCACTTGTGATCAGACATCTCCATTTTAGACATGAAAAATGAATTCATTAAAGTAGACATATTTCTTATCTAAGGTGAATCCTATATGTTTTGATGAAGAAGCTAGAGATGAGCACTGGGTTGTTGACATAAATGATGATCTTGATCAAATTTAGAAGAATCAAATATGAGATATTGTTTCGAGTCCTAAAAAAATTCATCGGAAAAAAATGGGTATTTCCTAACATGAATAATGAATATGGTATAGTGATCCAAAAGAGAGAACTACTTCTTCTAAAAGGGTTCTCCCCGATAGAGGGTATTGATGTTGATGATACATTTTTACCTATTGTAAGGCAAGATGCAATTAGATTATACATTTTCATTGTAGTTCAAATAATGTTCAATGTTTTCCATAGTGACGCCAACTCATCATTTATAAATCGTGTTCTTGAAGAAGAATACTATATTGAGAAAATAGATGGTTTTCACATTCATGAATAGGAGAACTGAGTTTTTTGGTTGAAGAAGGCACTTTATGGGTTGAAGTAAGCACTAGGATGATGGTATTCAAGAGTAGATCTGTTTTTGAAAAATCATGGTTTTTAGTGGGGTAGAGTTGATTTAAATCACTATTTTTAAAATGAAAATAGTAAAAGAATGATGGTTCAGTTATATATCGATGACATAATGTATGGTGGATCAGATGAAGCATAGTGCAGAATGTTTTCCAAATTCATTAAAATTGAGTTTGAAAGGTAAATGATTTGTGGTATGACATTTTTCTATGATTTACATGTCTGATAAAGAATGAATGACACATTAATTAATGAATATAAATATTACAAGAAGGTCCTGAAAATATTTTGAATGGATAATTCCAAGGAGTTTAATACATCAGAAGTTACCCATATAAAATTATCTAGTGATGATGATGGAAAAGCATCCAATGTCATAGAATACAGACAGATCATTGGAATCTTGTTCTACATAACAGTTAAAAGACTAGATATTTTTTCCCACTTGTTATGAAAAACTCTACTAAGGCAATACCAACGAAATCCACATGCGTACAGTGAAAGGAATTATTCAGTACATCTAGTGTACTATGGATTTCAAATTGATGTATAATGGTAAAACTTATCTAGAGTTATTAGGATATATAGATATAGATTGGGCTAGATCATCATATAACAGAAATTCAATGTCAAGTGATGTATTCTATCTTGTTGGACTACATATTTCTTAGCTAAGAATGAAACAATATTCCATTTCACTGAGCACCATATAAGCAGAATATGTTGCAGCAACTCAGCTATGCACGCAGTTCTTATGGATGAAGCAGAAGCTTTATGTTTTTTGGATTTGATGTGATTCCTCCAATCATAATCCATTATTATAATTCATGTAAAATAAATCTTATCCAAAATCTAATTATTTAATAAAACAATAATAACATTGAAATTAAATTTCATTTTATCACTTAAAATGTGAAGAAAGGTCCTGTGATGTTGGATTATGTTCAAATAAAACTACAGGTTGAATACATTTTGAAAAAAAATTACCCAGAGAAGCATTTGAGAGGAATCGACTAGCTCTCGTTGTTCAGTCAAATCCCACACATGAAAATGTGTGGATGTGGGATCCCACTCTCCCTGTGGTATGGTGTGTTTTTCACTAATGTTTTTATCTATGTTTTTTACCTTATTGTAGACAAAAAATGAGTGTCAATTGGGTTCATTTAAAATGGGGGAGAAATTGTATAAGGGATCAAATGTCTTTTTTAGGACATAGGGAGTTACTAATAGGTGGATATGCAATATAAGGGGAGTTAATCAAGATATGAGGATATGATGATAGAGGGTGTATTAAATCTAATGATACTAAGGGGATCGATCAAATATTATATATCACGACAAGTGAGGTCCATGATAAAAGCACCAAACAGCTGTGGAATGAAGTTATTCATTTATAAACATTATATATTACTTCTGTTCCTCATGAAGAGCATGGATCATGTGGGTTTACAGTGTCTGGAAAAAAAATCATCGATAACTATATGAATTTAAAGAATAAAAACATGATATAATATTGTAGAACCTTTCATGAGGTTTCAAAATGTTATGAGTTGTTAGCAAACCCAAAGGGGGACATTTGTGGGGAAAATAACCTTCAAGGTAACATTGATGCATTTTTTGGTTTCTTGTGTTTATTGAAAAAGATGGTTTCCATTGTCAGTTTTGGATTTCCATAGATATTGTTGAAAAAAATTGTGGACATTTATCCTTGAAAAAAAGAAAGGTGTGCACCAGATTGAAGATGGTTTGGAATTGTTTGTGCAATTCATGTTTTGGGATAACAACATAAAAATTTACAAATTCATGGAGCGAATGTAATATTTGGAATCTGCACAAAATATGAGTTCTTGTGAAAGGTACTTACGCACCAAAGGAAAATTAAAATGTGGTTTTTCAAGTTGAATTAGATCTTATGTAAGTAGAATAAGATGAATCAGGATCATACATATTGGGTCGGTCAGGTCTACAAATAGGTAGATACCCCTCATTTTCTTATCTCAACACTTAGAGATAATTTGGGCTCTAAAGCGCATAAATAATGGAGTTGTGTTCAAGATAGGGAGTTGAGAATAAGAAAGAAGTTTCACGCAAGTGGGTTTACATGAAAAACATAAAATTTTTGTGAAAGGCATTAATGTTGCATGAAATATACCGAAAACGTTTCATGAAATATTTCAATTGCCCAGTAGGTCTATGGTAAATTTTATTCATCAACTGGATGAAAGTGTAAATTAATGTTATACTAAATGAGGTGTAAAACATATTATTTCATGAAATAAATGGAGAATGTTTTGAATAAGAAGTGATAACACAAAAGATGAGAGAATAATGAGCTTTCAAATTGGGATTGGTTGTAAAATAAGAGTGATATTGAGTCTTCTCTAAACATTGTAAACATCAATGTTCTTTTATTGGATTGTTACATCAGCACATTTCCATTGTATTCTCCTTGGGAATAGCCTAATTGTGGTGAAAGAAGAAATTTTTGTGTGTCCTATGCATGATTTAATTTTTGTTCATATATTTCCATGGGAAATATAGAGAAGTGTGATTTGTTAAATGAAAAAAGTAGATATTAATGGGAAGTTATTTTAATCTGTCTTACCCTGATTCACCCCCTACTCATGGTATTTAACCTAGTCGGGAATAACAGGTATCTACCGTGACTATTCAAACTTTTGAATCATCCATTTGTTATGTAACCATGGTGATCGACCATTGAATACTAATATATCTATGATTCCATTAGGATACAACTACAACACAATACAATTAAATGATACCATGTCTTAGTACCGTAATGTGCTACCATTTAGATGCGACTGTGAAACACTTCAATTGAAAACTACCATGAGACCTACCATTCATATTTATTCTATTACTATTATGGATAATTAATTTTTTATCAGGTATATTTATTTATTTTTGTTATTTTTATTATACTTATTTGATATTTTAAATCCCAAAATGATAACTTTTACGTAATGTTAGATTATGAAAACTCTCTCTCTCTTGTGTCTTCTTTGATTTTCTTTCTCCTTTATCTCTCGACCTGTAAACCTCAATATATTTTATTTATTCCTTAATCTAGTGGATAAATAATTAGTGTAAATTCTTAGTTGTGTCACTTAATGATTCGTGCACCACAAAGAAATTTAGTGATGAATCAATTCATTCTTTTATCAAATTGAAGAATCCTAATGATGCATCATAAACTATCATCATAGAGACATAAATAGGTGTTTTATCATTGTCTTTGAGAAATTTTCTTTTTTTTTTTGATGTGATCCATGACCATGTATGGGTCGAGTGATTCTTAGGGAATGATGGTCCATTCTAACCTAGGTTGTTCCATGATTTTTATTGGTTTTTACAGTATGAGTTTGAAGAATATAAGGATATTATTAAGACTATCATAGATGTAAAAAACTCTTCTTTTCATTAAATTAGTGGGAATGATGTTGAATTATTCCTTGAAAAATAATTTATGAGTACTATCATATTTATTTCTCGATTAGCCATGAAATTTTGTTGTTTGAAGCTTCTTTGTTTGAGTAAACTAATAATTTGACTATGTGAAGGATTATGACATCAGAGCTTGATAAATAATTCATTTTTTGGTTCATGTTCAAAAAGTACATTTAATGTTCTAGGAAGGAGTATTTTAGCATAATGAGGTAACATGATATCTTTTTCTTATTTAATACTAAAAGAGGATATAAGATAAATTAGTGTAGATATTTGAAGGTCTATATGATGGAGTTGAGCAAGAATTCTTCATGGTTAAACTATTAGGAATACAATATATTAATATGGGTATTATTGGAATCTAATGGTATTTTTCTTGAAGAAGATAAAAACATAACTAAGAGTGATATTTTTTGGATTTGTTAGGTAACTTGCAAGAGAATGAGGGTAAAGTCTAACCCTTTGATAAAGAAGTTGGTATTTGAGAATGATAAACTCTATGAGAAGTTTAACCCCATATAGAATCCTACTAGAACTATAGATATAGTTGACCCCGGCTTGGAGCCAGATGAGGATGTAGTGTATTTCCTTAATGAGGAAGTTGAGACGGTGTTTGAAGTGGATGTTTATGTATCTATAGAAGAAGAATAAGAAGAAGCAGAATGATTTATTGTTTATATAGAAGTTGGTAGTGATATAGATTTTTCTAATTAACATATTCTATTTCATGGATCTACTCTTATACATTATATTACCACTAGAGATAGTTTTCTGAGATAAAATGATGAATATAAAATGAATGAAGTCTCTAATAGTGACTATCATGATTGAACTTCTTCTAAGAAAACTGGGGAAGTTACTATTATTTCAGATGGGTAAGTATTTTATGTTTAAGTAGGTTATTAGGATTATTTGTATCAAACTTATTAAAGTATTACTGAATCCATAAAATCTACCAATAGTCAGTGTCAGGGTGAATATCCATCTCTTTCAGTTATCCATGACTCTAGTGAAAGAGTTGATACAGTTACTCCTATAGGTCGAGATTTTAGAAGCCATAATGAGACAATTCCCTCTGATAGAGATGAGGACGGAGAACCATATAAGGGGGAGAAATACATAGTATCTAATAATCATGGATTGGAGTATTCTTTGTCTGATGTTGAAGATGATGATGATGAGCAAGTTAGTCCACCAAATCCTGGTGGACCTCCCATTTTCTTTGAGAATAAATATCTTAATGGATCTTGGTTAGGAAGTATCGATGTAAAAGGGAATTTGGAAACATTTTTACGCTAAATTTTATTTTATAGAACATGAAATATCGATTCTATTTTACCTATTTAGGAGAGGCCTCCTCATCCTCCTTTGTCTCCTATTTATTACGGGTATGTGTCTAAGGATGATCTAGATTCATTTACTAAGATTTATGTCCTTGGCGTGATTTTAACGCCTTCTTCAGATTAGTATGCTAAGACTAGTAAAGAGGATATAGGGATAATGGTCACTTAATTCGTTTCTCTTATACTGGCTAAAATGTTCTTAAATATAAATATTCTTGAGATTAAGATTAATACTTTGGTGGAATAGATGGAAGCTATCCCTATAATTATAGAGGACATGCATACTAGTTTTAGTCAGAGGATATATCTCTTTTTGGATATTTTGGAGTCTTTTTATACTCCTATAGATTCATATTATAGAGTAACCCCTCCTTTTTCTCCTACTTCAGTGGATGTTGATCTAATCCAATCTATAGTCAGAGAGGGGCTGTATGAACTCATGGGTGATCTCTCTTCTTCTCATTAGGATGATCTTTTTTGGATCAAATCACATGTTGATAATGTTTATAAATTAGATAGAGAATTATTAAATGGTGCTAGGAGTAATGAAGAGACTATAACTAAATTCATTATGTATTATCTATCAAGTATTTATTCTATTCATGAGATTAATTACCATTTTAAGATCTTTATTACAAATTTCAGAATTCCTCCTATTACCGAGTTCTTCAATCAGAAAGTGTCATAGATAAAGACATTCAAATCCCAACCCAATATATTCATTGAAGATAAGGATATTTCTTCATGAGAATAGAGCATGGTGGTCAAGTGATCATTCAATTTTGGTATTTTATGGAACCCTTTTGAATACCACCTAGATTCCTATAATATCACCCTTGGTGATACCGTTGAATGGATCATAGCCTAAACCCATATCTTCCCCATTAAAGGCTACCCCAATTATTTTTTGTCCATGTCAACTTACCCCGATCAAATTCATGAGGTAGTTCAAGACCATAGAATCTACTATAGTGTTTCTACCACCTAAACCCCATGCTCCTCCTTAAACCCCTATTGTTGGAAAAGGAAGGTATCCAATTGATCGTGTATCTAGTCAGGCTTCAGATGGCTCTTCAAACACCGATTATGATTATAATAGGAATTTTTATATCTTTTTATTATAATTCATTTTGTTAAATAATATTTTTACATTGATATATATATATTGAAAATCCTATTTTTATTTTCTTGTGTGTAATTTATTTACATTACTACTCTTTTCCATTTTTAATAATCCCTTAAGGGGGAGTATGTGAATGGAATATTATTTGAGTATTGAATTTGATAAATTTATTGGTTGTATAACTATGTGCATCACATATGGGCTTGTAATTTTATAAAAAATGTGTTACCATGTTCATATGTTAATGTTTTCTTATTTTTTTATAAATGCCATGATTTTTTATCATTAAAATGGGGGATATTGTTAGATTAGTTCGAACACCTTCTTATTTAAATGATCACAAAACATTTTCCTTATGTTTCTAATGAATTAAAAAATTTATGGTAGTAAAATATATTCTTTAAAAATTGAAAAAATTTGGCAAATTCTTCATATACCAATCAATCTCAAAATAGTTTAATTCATCTATCTCTCCATGATACTATTAGTTTATGAATCTATGATGAGTTAAACTATGAGACCATTAAGATTTGAAACTATCAATTCGATATGATATAACTCCTAGGAAGATTTATTATGAGTAGCTATGATTATAAAATGGTTCTTTGTAAAGAAAAATATACCATTAGATAGATCAAATTCCAGTTCAATGTTGTTACCTTAAGATGAAGAAACTGCTCTATAGAGCTACCACCAAGGCAAAGATATTGCTACCATTAGAGTGATCTAACACCATGAAAAACTACCATATCGAATAACTACCATTCAAAAAAGTTACCATTAATAAGTAATACCATTATTAAGATCTATCCTTATTGAAATGTACAATTTTAAAGATCTATCACCAGTGAAGAAACTATTGGTGAAGCTACCACCCAAGAGCTACCATAGCTATTTAGAATAAATTTAAAATTTATTTATCCAACAACAAGTTTATACATTTAATGTTTAATGAAAGAATGTGGATTTGAGAATAATTATTCTTAAAAAATCAATAGTTTTAATAAATAAAAATTCATACTTTTATATATTTTTTTCTCAGTATGAGGTTCCTTATTTTTCTATTAATATCCTACAATGGATAATTGGACCAGGAGTACTATAAATTTAGAAGAATCTTCCTTGTGCATGTGTTGAAAATTATAGTGACATGCATGGAAACAATAACATAGATAATAATAACCTATACCAAAGACAAATACTAGTGATTTATTTGTGTGTAAGAACCTAGAAAGCTATAAATTAAAAAATAGAAGCTTTTTATAGGCTTCCACATCCCCCTATTTTCATATAAGTTTTGTTCAACTGGCATGAGCTCCTTTCAGTGATAAATTCAAGGCATCTAAAAAAACTGAATCTATTTATCTTAATAAATGCTATATTTTCTCACCAATAGAAACCTGCACTTTCTATTTATCCTTTAAATTTAATCTTTGGTTTTATTTTACCATTTTCTCCATAAAACACTATATTCTGCACTAAACTTTAGAGTAATTGACACACAATCTCATTTATTTTCATTTTTATTCCCCCAAAAAAATATAGACGAGGTATTATGTGACATATGATTGTTTTATCCCCCTAGAAAAATGAACTTGGATTTTTTTCCTAGACATCCATGTGGGTTTTTGTTTTTAAAACCAAATCCATGTTGTGGATTAGTTTATTTTATAATAAATTGCATGCATACAATAAATTTTTATATGGAGGAATATAAGAATCAGTTTAATAAAAAACACCAGGTAAAATTAAATTATGCTTTATATTTTCTATATTATTTACTTTTTTCATCAATTTAAATTATACCAGTTTCAATTATCTAATTTATTAAATGAAACTTTACTCTAATAGTTAACTCAAATTAATGTTTTTAGTACAATGTTTTTTATGAGGGAACTTGTTTAAAAATTCATATTATTTTCCAATGTATTATAAATGAGATATAATTGATATTTTTAGAAACTTTTCAAAAGATAAATTTATATATTTTTACTATTTTTTTAACTTTTCTTTTTAATCAAATTGTGTGATTTATGCTTTAAGAAAAATTTAAATAAAAAATTATTAGAAGCTCAATTCATCAAATATTATGTTTTCTACTCAGACTAAGACCGTTGAATAAGTACTATTTTTATAATATGTTTTATTCATTATTAATCATAACTATTTTCAAGAATATTTTAGATGTTGTTATAAAGTATTTATAAGAAACATTTTATATACATCATGATATCTTGTTCTGTTTTATAAAAAGATAGCTATGATTTTAAGTGTCTATTGTTTTATTATTTGACTATTTCATATATTGTTTTAATAAAAATTTATATTTTAGTGGTTTAATTTTTTCTATGTATTCATTAATTTAAGGGGAAATATGTTTTATATTTCTTATAATTCATTTCACTTTTTTTATAAAATATTTTGTGTTTAATGTTTTATTCACTTACATTAAAAATGAAAAGTTTTTATCTCAAAAATTTATTTAGGAAAAGGGGAAGTTTTATTTATTTTTTTAATATCCTCATATTTAAAAAAGGGGAATATTTTTCAGATTTAAAAATATTTCATGAAAACCGCTGATATTTTAAAAGTACACAATGTTCGATAGTATATACAACACACAACACCAAGCATAAACGAACCCCAAAATATTATTATGGAAATTATAACATAACAATTAAATTGGTAAGTAAGAATAGTAATAAACAAATTGTAACATATATATATATATATTATAATAAATAACACATTATTTATAAATTCTTAGGAAATACACTCTCAAGTGTAGGTAAATTAATTTTATTCCCTAAAATAAGTTTTCTTAAAAAATTGTTTTATTAAAAAATAATAATAAATTTTTAGAAATTTTAGATATTTAATTTGAGAAAAATTATATTTTTTTTGAACATTAAAAATGAAACTTATATTTAGGTAAAATTTTGGGATTTTTTTAAAAGGATGATTTTTTTGTGTATAGTGAAAAATAATGATTTATATTGAAAAATATACTTTTTTCAAGAATCTAAAAAGTTTATTTAAAAAAAGAAAAATTATAAATACTTATTTTATATTATTAATAATCCATAAAAGTTCATCATAATCAGTTTTATGGCAGAATTTGGTATAAAATCTTTGTTATACATGAAAACACATTTTTATAAAAAATAGTTTTTCATTACATTTTGTGTATTAATATTTTATTATTTTTTGAAATTTAATCTTGAAAATATGATTCCATATTTTGAATTAATAATTCCAAATTTTTAAAATAGATCCCTTTTATTTTTAGACAATATGAATAGTAATGATCGTAATTTTATTACCATAGTAAAAGTAATATGATATAAGTAGAGAAAAACTTTTACAATTAGGCTCCATATTCATTAAAACACTCTCTATATTTTCCTAGTATGAGTTTATTTAATGAATAGTTATTAAAAAAAATTATCTTTTATTTAAAATTTTCTTTGATTTTTAGCATTATAATATTTAAGTAAAATATAATGTCAAAATTGTCACTTTATTAATGTTAATATCTATGAATATTTTTAAAAAAGTTTAAAATAACTTTTGTTTGGTTATAAAATTCTATTTGAAATATGAATGTTTTTTGTCAGTTTAGTTTATTTCAATTTTTTTGTAAATTTATATTTACACTAAATTCTTACGAAACATAGACATAGTAATTATTCAATTAATTAAAAAATAAAATAAATGATTAAAAAAATATTAAATATAATAAAATTGGGTTGAATTATTGTTTTTTAAAAATATTATAGATAAATATAACAACTTATGGAATTTTTTGTGGTTTATATTATAGTAAATTTTTTATCAGGTTTCCTATAATGTCAAATTAAATGAATAGTATCAAAAAATGACATTAATGATATTTTATGTTATATAATATATTATTAAATTATTTAAAAAGAGTAAAATTATTTAAATATGTAAATTAAGATTTTAAGTTGTTCAAAATAGTATCCCATAGCCTTTTATAATCCATTGGTTACAATAGAAGTAAGATTATATCCCTTTTTGAGTGAAAAAATCATTATCGTGGTTAAAGTTAAAATATTCCAATTGATGTGTTCAACCAAAAGAGAAGTTTTAATGTGCCACATAAAACGAACAAAATATTATTTTTTAATTTTATTTTTAAAAAAATATTATTTTATCTTCTAATATTCGGCCATTTGGATTCATTTTTCTTAGGAATTACATAATTTTATTTTGATGTTTTTTTATTCTGAGTATGTCCTATCCCCCCACTTATAAAAGGGAGATCCCTACTTTTGCATCCTTATACCACCTTCAGCCATATATCTTGACCAAAAAAACAATTATCATCTAAACATAATTATGCATGATTTAGATGTATGTTTATTCCAAAAATTTTGAAACTAAGGTTACTAATAGGATATCTAAAGATGTTCTTTCAAAGAAGTAATCACATTAACCAATATTTTTTTACTTCTACTTTAACCTCATATGAGTATATGGTTTTTAGAATTAAATAATAAATTAATTTTCATAAATATAATTAAAAGGTTATTATGAATATCAAACCACCAATATCCACCCACTGTTTGATCAAATGGGAGTTGAAAGTATTGTCTGTGCATACTTGTGCATTTCTACCTCCACATAGCGATACAGTTCATTTTCCATCACCATATTTTATAAATGGTTATCTTAATGGTTCTAATGTTTATATATGATATTTATGATATAATTATTTTTCAATAATTATAATACAACATATTCATTTTTTCCATCCAATCTTTCAGAATGCGATAACATTGCTCATGTGTACGTGTTGATTACCACCTCCACGAAGCAATGTTATTTTTTTCAATAGTTTATTACTTTAATGGAAAGAAATATATATTACTTAAATATTTATGAAATATATTATATAATAATGATTCTAAAAAGGTGATTTTTCTATTTCCCTTACTTTCATTACATTCCTTAGAAAGTGAAAATGGCATTCATTGGTAGATACAGACTACCGTATCCATGAACAATGTAATTCATTTTTCTATCACTATATTTTTGATGAATCTATATTTATATATATTATTAATATATATGATATTTAAATTTTTTTTAACGTTCTTTATATGATCAAAACATGATCAAATAATAAGGATGGGAACTATCGAACAAAAATTCCCATTTAAATTAAAACTATTAACACCCTGAAATGATTATTTTAATAAAAAGTTATTAAATAATAGGTGTGAAATGTTATTAGTGTATCATATATTATATTAAAATTATTTATATTGTTCTTTTATATAATTTAAATTAATTTAAATTTATTAAACAGGGGGATATAATTCCCTCATATTAATTCGAACTTGGGATTAGGATTTATCATCTCCAGTAGTCTTTTTTAGGACATATGCTATGAACATATTTTTTATGAGGTGTATATATAGCCCCTCTGACATGTCACATCATGAATATCATTATTTTAATGATATTTAATGTTTCATTTTATGTTATTCTTTCAAGGTATTATGATTCAAATGTTTTATAATTGATAATTGATTTATTCCTCAATACCATTTTATTCGGGATTATTTATGCTTGAATTCCCAATGAGGAAATTCTATGATATTTATCTGATAAATTCCATTAATTTTTAATTTTTATTTCTAGAGGATAAATTTTTTCCTTTCATTTACCTAACATAATGTACTCAAGATGCTGAAAGAATTTTTTTATGGATAATAAATAATGGTTTAATATTTTATTGGAAACAAAATTTCTTCCATGTCAATATTTTCATTAAAATTTATTCATGAAATTTTTTGTTTTTCTTTTATTAATTTTTAATGTCATTTTCACCCATGTTTTAATTTTTTTAAAAAAAATTCAAAGGAATCCAGTTATTTAGAAAAATATTCCATGTTATTGATTATAAAGGATCGTGGTTTTCCATGAAAAAACATCAATGTATGGATACTACAAGAGGATGCAGTTTTAACACAAATTCATATAGGGGTAATAAACCTAAAAAAAAATTCTAGTATATATCAACCATAATTATGGTCTATAGTGATTTTTCCCTTACAACTCACCATGTTTAATACTACTAGGGGATATTGTGATGAACCAAGCCAAAAAAAACAACTTATCCAATATCCGAGATGATTCACCATTAACATAAATAGAGGTTCTGGAAACCATGGGCCAGTGAAAGGAACCTATGTCTTAATAAATAACCATTATGAATGATTTATCTGTCAAAATATTACACTAATATAAGTAAACTATAAAATAATCTGATACATACATAAATATAATAAATACATGTACATTGAGATGATAAAAAACTATGAATAAAATAAAACTATCAAAAAGACATCTCTAGTTAGTCGGATATCACCCATCATGTCCCATGTCACCCACCCTTGGACACCATAACTCAAAACCAAAAATAAAAGGAATAGAATATAAACCTATTATAAAATTATAATAGATGCAAACCCAAAATAGTACTAGAAGGGTGTGAGATTAAGATTTCAGTTAGGTTACATCAAATATTATAAGAAATTACTTCATAAGTAAATTAAAATTTGTTAAAAGATGATTAAAAATAATATAATTTTAGGATTAGCTTAAAAATAGAGTATTAAACATTAAAAAATCATTATCAAACTAAAAATGATATATATTCTATTTCACCATTTAAAAACTAAATATTTATTTAAAATGATTTGAAAACCATTTCATAATAAAAAGTAATATAATTAAGAATATATCGAATTATGCACCATATATAGAAGGATGAAAAAGATTCAATACAATAAAGTCAAGGTGCATAATAATAATCAAGGAAAATTTGATGTGAAATAGTTACAATGAATGTTGTCATGTATTAAGATCATGTACAAGGATTTCATGTGTAAAATATATGTATAGTAGTTATTTCACCTCAGAATATCTAATGAATTTACAACAGGACAAATTATCGGGCTTATATCTAGTCTTACGGGTCTCAAGAAAACCAGTTCTATGCAAACCCACTTTCATGGCCACACTTTCATATCATGAACCTTTCATAGTCTATATGGATCCAATATAAGGGTTTGAGTCTACTAGTGAATCATATATCTTGTTCATGTAATATAACTACTGAGATTCCTTGGACTACTCAAAAATTGTAAGTCATATAATCATGTAATGAGTATCACATGATGATACATATCAATCTTGGGAATTTTCCCTAATTCAAATCTCACTCACACCCATAAACTCCCCCAAAGTAAATAATCCATTTTTTCAGAACCCAAAAATGATAAGTTAAATAATCAAGAAAGTTATATTAACGAATTATTACAGTAGTGTATCATCAAAAAGAGTCAACTAGTCATTAAAAATCATCAATACAAATGAAAAAATTTTATACAAGTAAACATTTTAAAAGTGTAATCATGCCCACATTAATTCAAAAATTATTCTAATTGTGCCCAATAGGCCTTTCAAACAATAATTTACTTTAATAAAATTATAAATCCTTCAAAGGAAGTATAACAATTTATAAATGTTTGAATACATTTCAAAATATGGGTTTATACACACTTTCCATGTAATTAAATCATTTTTTCTAATAACCCAAGAGAACCCATTTCAAATAAAAGGTAAAACCATTAAAGGGGATATCTTAGTCATTTCACATATTCAATCATTTTAAATAATTTTAAAAACATTAAATGGCTCAATTAATGTAATTCAACCCAAGGAATTCCATATTCTAAATTAAAACCCTCGGCGAATCCTTCTATTACACAAAAAAAACAATTTAATGTTATTCAAAAATATATCAAAACAAAAATGGAATTAAATAATTCAAAAAAATTATATATAAATAACTATATTATGTCAACTAAATTCATTTAATGATAAATTTGATAGAATATTGTTCCAAGAATATTATATAAGGAATTTCAAGTAAAAATTTCATAGAATAAGTGTTAGAAATTAGGAAACTCACAACTATGATTTTTAAAGAAAAAATGAATTTAAAATTAAGGATATGAATAGAAACCCCTAACTGGAATTGTGGGAATCCAACCACACTAAATAGAAACACAATATAATCATCTTATTTCCATAAATAGATTTTCCTTCATCAACCTCAAATGAGGCATTTTAACATTCATGTTTTTTTTCTACAATTTAGATAATAAATCCATATTGAGAAACCCTAAATATTATATTAACCCAGCAACATACATGATGGTTAATAGGTTTAGGTGAAGTCCTTTATTAAACAAAATGGCTTTATTGATGTCATATCCAATAATCCCAGTTATGGATCATACCAAACATGATAATTTTTCGGCATACTCTGCAACTAACATCCCATCCTGACCAAAACCCTTGAACTCAGAAACATTATCCTACATCACTTCCTTTGGATATTATCACCGAGTGATGATTTGAACGAATAATTTCTTAGACATTAATTCATGATGACAAGAGGTAATCACAACTTCCCACCACTCTTGGCCAGGTCCCTCAAATAAGGAGTTGATAGACTTAACCTTCAAAGTATCAAGAGTATTGATAGAATCAAAAATCTCATCAACTTTATTGAGAAACTTTTCTACCTCAAGGGAACCATATTTTCCTTTCTAATAAGGTGGATGAAAATCTTGGAATTCAAGGATGGGGTTCAAATGATATAATTTCTTTGACTCCACCACTAGGTTTGGATTCATGTTAGAGTAAAAAAATATAGAAACAACCTCAGAAGAAAAAGAATAACATCCATAATGAACTGAATATTGGAAAAAAAATTCTATCTTTCATGAATGAAATTCTATGATACATTTAATAACATCAAAAAATAGGCATATATATATAGGAATAATATAAATTTAAAGAAAACAAGCCAACAACATTCATACAATCCATAAACCACTTTCTAAAATCATAATTGCTTTCAAAACACATAATATTTCACCATTTATAAAAATAATTCTATTCACTAATAAATTGATGAATATTGATATAAATTCATCTATGTTTCCAAAAAATGGTTTACTATCACTTGTAAATTATTCCATGGTTTTAAAAAAATTAACATTTTTTCCCAATTATCAACTAATTTTTATTGAAATATATTTCAAACCAAACATTATTATTAAAACATTGTTTTATCACATCACATAAGAGTCAATGGTAATTAGTTTTCCAAATAAATCAGTTCATAAAACTCACTCTATGGTAAATTTAAACAACATTCAAATAACTGAAAAAAATTAATTTTTTAAACCACAAATTTTTTTTTCACAATGGATTTTAAATCATAAAAAAAGATTAATGCAGAAGAAACCAAAAAGAGTATAAAAAACACATCTATAACGTTTCAAGCTAACTCGATATAAGTGAACTCTTCTAGTAAATAATGGAATAGGGTTCCAAGATCATGTTTGTCTAAAACTATCATGGTTTGGTTGTATGGGATGGTAATCCAAAAAAATACCACATAATAATTCATGGATTGAATCATATATTAGTGACACAAATACCTCATAGTTTTCAAGACCATTAACGTACAATGTGAATTTTTCATATTTTTATTCCAAAAACAAAATTCAAAATAGATTTCCCAAATCGAATATAGTCTCATTTGGAATCATAATCTCATATTCATCTGAAAAAAATAGCTCAAAATAATGACTCATGTCCCAACATCCTTGGTAAGTCAAGTGTTTTCATGAGAATGTGGTGATCAAACACCAACTCAAGAACTACCTCTCAATTCCCAATACATTATTAAATCCTTTTAACCCTGAATCACCAAAAATTACAAAAGTTATTTCATAGAGAATTTCACCCATTCAGGTAAAGACCTCATTTAATACCATTTATGACACTAAAACCTAGAATCCAATCTAAACCAATATCCATGCTGATTATCAACAAAAATTAAAAGATTTCTCAATATCTATAGGCCAGTGAAGAGAACCTTGGTATCAATGAGTATCCATTGGGAATTATTTTACCCTCAAAATATTACAATAATAAAAGTATACTATGATAACAACAACACATATATACATCAATACAATAATTACATGTACAGAGAGATTATACTAAATTGTGATGGAATTAAAACTTCCAAAAACTAATATATTAGTGGTCCAAAACCACCCACCATGTCCTATCTAACAAACCATTGGTGAACCTAACATGAAACCCCAAAGTAATGAATGATAAAAAACACATGCCATAAGATCATAAAGGTTGAAAACATCGAACGATACAAACATGGTGTGAACTAAATATCCCAGTAGGATTCCACCAAATATTATATGCAATTAATTTATAACACAATTAAAGTATTATGAAATAGTTTTAAAAATAATAAAGTGTGATGATTTGTTCGAAAATAGAATTTAAAAAATTTGAATATCATTTATTAAACTAAACCTGTAAAACATTCCATTTAACCATTTAAAACTAATCATTTTGATGAAAATATTTAAAAACAATTTCACAAGATAAAGTCAGATAATTATTAAAAAATGATAATATGAACTTGACATCGAAATATGAACAAGATTCAATATAATATATTCATAGAGCATAATAATAATAAATGTAAAATGCAAGGAAACTATGATTCCAAATAGTGAAAAACAATGTTGTTATGTATTGAGATCAAGTATAATGATGTAATGGGTATAACCTACGTATAATAGTGATTAATCCGTAGAATATCTAAACAAATTAAAATATAAACAATTTTTGTGATTGCATCTAGTCTCATGAATCTCTCTAAAATCAATCCCACACACACCAACTTTCCTATTTCTGTATCCATGGTCCGAACCTTTCATATTCTCTATGGATCCACTAGAAGGGTATGTGTCCTTTAGTAAATCTTATATCTAGGTTATCCATTCTAACTATCTAGGTTCCCATGGATAAAAAATATTTTATTGATATAATCATGTTATGGGGATCGTGTGGGGATATTTATCACTCATGGGAAATTGACCTAAATCACATATCACTCTCTCCCCTAAACACCCTAAAAGTAAATAATTCCTTTTTCAACAACCAATAATGGGAAGTACAAGAATTGATAAACTAACTTTAAGGGTATATTACAAAAGTGTATCCTTATAATGTTCCCACTAGTCCATCAAACATCATTAATTCAATTCAAATAGTTTTATATAGTTTAACATTTATAAACAGTGATAATCCAGTTTTCTTTCAAAAATCATCATAATAGTGCCAAATGGTCCTTTAAATCAATTATTTGTTTCATGGAATCCCAAAATCACTCAATAGATGTATTACAATTTTAAAATGGTTGAATAAATGTTAAAACATGGGTTTACACCCTCATTTCATGTAAATAAATAATTTATTTCAAATAACCAATGGTAATCAATATCAAAAGAGAGGTAAAATAATAAATAGGGGTTATATTCATTTCAAAAAATTAATAATTTTAAATAATATAAAAACATAAAATGGTTCAAATCATTTAGTTAAAATCAAGAAATTTAATTTTATAAATAAAAATACACTCTAAATCCATCAATTCCAATAAAACAACCTTTTAAGATCATGATTATATCAATTAAATTCATTCCATCCTCAATCCAAAGTAACATTCATCAAAAATCTTATACAAGATATTTCAAGGAAACATTTCATATGAATAAGTGCTATAAATTAAAAATCATAAATATATGAATTAATCTAGTAAAAATTTATGAAAAAAATAGAAAAATATTGAAACTCCAACAATGAATATTTGGAATCCAACCGTAATGAATCTGAAATGTGTCACCTCCCTAGGAGATCACCACATGTAAGAAGTGTTATCATGATAAGAGATAAAAGATCCTAGGGAAAAAAATTACACAACAATCAACCATGATTCAAAAGGCCATCATAACATCTTGGGAGAAGTAATTAAATGAACATGTGATATCCAAGATCAAGAAATACAGAACAAAACAAAAGAGGGTAAATACTTTGATTGGGACTTAGATCTGCCAAGAAATGATGTTTTGCGAGCCATTTTTTATACGGCTCCTAAAATCTAAAGAATCATATTTTTTCTAATTAGGATGATTTTTGTGTTAATTTGGGTGGTTTGGTGAATTTAATTAAAATTTTAGGGGAATTTAATTCTTATTTGCATGGTTTCCATTTTAGATTTTCTAAATAGTACTAATGATGCACATATCTATACACCAAAAAATAGGGACAATAAAAGGGTTCCATAGTTTGGATGCACACTTAGTTTAACCATGTGAAAACTAGGTGACCCCCTTCTTTGCAGGTTTCACACTTTTTCAAATTGTTCTCAAACCATGTGAAAACTATGAATAAACCTAGAGACCATAAAAAAAGAACAGAAAACCCCTGGAAACAACCAGAAGAGATATAATTATTGGATACTCAAATAAATTGTTCAAAACACATAAAAACAGATAATGGGATGTTACAAATATTCATAGATCAATTTATATTTTCTTTATGAACCATTATAGATGATTTGAATAGATTATTACTATGTATGGACAATGTTAAACCAAATTTTTCATAAAATTGAAAGAATGTTTCATGATTTAAATATTATATATATTATTTTTTGATGATATATCTCTATGATTATTATTTCTCACATTATTATTTATGGTTTTTTACAATGGATGGAACTCGATGGATTTATATTAACGGTGAATGTTAATTACAATGGAATGATTGAAGTCATAATAAAATAAATAAAATAGCAAATGGAAGAAAACATATTTTGATTATGCATAGACATTTATCATAATATGTGATTAAAAAGGTAAAATTTTGTGAGTTATATAATAATTAAAATATTACTAAGATGTACATTTATAAAATTTCATGTGGTAATTTCTTGAGAGAAAAGAATGTTAAATTTTATTTATTTCCGGAACATGGTAATGAGTACCAAATAGAATGTAAAAATATAATAAAAATATGTATTCTATATAGAAATTAAGTTCATAGAGTAATGATTTTTCATGGAAATTAATGTCTTATGTGTGGCAAACATGGGAATTACTTACTTCAATTCCCTTATCCTAAGGTTAACTCATAGACCCTAGAAATACCTTTGTTATACCATTTGTTAAATTGAATGTATTGTAGAGTGTATGTAATGGTATTCAATAATTATTTTTTAAAAGTATTGAATTATTCTTATTGTAGTTATAAATATCACGAAACATCTATGTATTATTCCATGATATGTTTTCTTTAATGAGAGGAAAAAATTTGTTGAAATAAATTGGTAACCAAGAAAATTAATTTAGTGGTATTGTGACAATGTTTGATTGAGATAAAGTTACTATTCATAATGATTAATAAAATTTTATAGTATTTATGACCTTGAATTGGTTATCCATTTGAAGAAAAATTTATTGAGGTCACATTTGATGAATTTTATTGTATTTTATATTTAAAGGAACTAGCATGTGATTCCAATTTTAAGAACAAGGATTGAGTTTATTTTTTGAATAATATATGTTTTCATGTGGGGGTTAACTTAAGATTTATGGAAACGATCAAGGGTTTATAATTTTTAGGGTTATCATAAATTCAAATTCATAGTTACCCCGTTTATATAATAAGTGATGATATATTTATTTGATTTTAAACATTTTCTATATTATTAGAAGAATACCATATGGGGGTTCAAATAACCCTTCAGACTAGAATATTATTATTTTTATGTTAATTATGGTCTATTGGTTATGGGGATATAGATAATATTGATTCTTTAAAAGTTATTCTTTGATAAGGTTATATTTTTAGATATATTTATAGTCAAGTTAATTATTACCTATCAATTTAATTCTAAAAATGATTCATAAATTATTTGTGAAGTTCACTACATTATAATATTATATTGTTACTAATCATGGTGATTAGTGATATTTTCAGCTGATCTTTCATTGGGTTGCAGTACATGTAACTCATAGGTTTAACATGTGGTTTAACATGAAAGATTATTTATGAAGAATGAAATTAATTTTTTTAGGATATAAGTTGAAAGGTATAAGATCACCATTGAATTTAAAAACGTCATTAATTTTTAGTTAATTGATATAATTTGGGATTTAGGATTATTTTCTTTTTGAATGATCTCAGTTGAGCTTTGGGTGTTATTTTGTAAATTTTTTAGTAAAATTTATTCCTTATTTATATAAAAGTTAATACAATTGTTATATTATTATACCTTATGGTAACCATTTTGGTTTTAATTAATATTTAAATATATGAGTAATAGCTTGTTATCCTTTTTCGTATTATATGATCTGATAAAAGATGATTTCAGTGATTGGAGAATGAATAATCATCATTAATAATCATCATTTAGAGAAAATATGAGATTGTAGTGGAAATATATTAAAGGATAAAATAATACTTATCAAGTAATTATGTTTCCTTATATTTTTTCAAGATATTAAATTAATTTCTTAACTCTAGTAAAAATATCTTGAAACAAAAAATTTATCCTATTACAGTCATTATATATGAATATATTATCTTTTTCATACCTCATTAATCTACAGTTGAGTAGTCCTTAACATTCAAATGATCATTCAATTTATAGTGATCACTTTTCTCTATCATTATTCATCCTTATTTGAAAATTTATTTTTCCTCCATTTCTATATTTTCACTTCCCACTAATTTTCTCATAATTACAAACATAGTTATGTGTTATTCCAAATTACCTTTTATATTTTCCTCTCCCTCTTTTGAAGATGAAGTTTTATTAACCCATTTTAATGGTGGTTTTGAAAAAAGGTATTTTTAAATATAAAACCCTTGATTATTGAGCTCAAGATAAAATTTTGAGGATTCAATTTATTAAATGAGGAAGAATATAACACTATAATATTTTAAAAGAACACTATGTTTGGTAGCATATACAACAAGCAACACTGAGCTTAAATGAAACATGAAATTATATTAATACCCATAACATCTTTTGATCTGTATAAAAATATATGTTTTATTATAAATGGTTATCTTAAATTATAAAAAAATTATCATGTAAATTTAGTTCTAATTTACAATAAATGATTAATCTCCTTAAAAAATTATGAAACCCCAAGAGAGTATTCAACAAATTAGTAGAAAAATAAAATAAATTATTTTTAAAATTTTAAAAGTAAAAATATTCGGGTTAATTATTATGTTCAATGAATTTTATAGATAAATATAACATATTAGGGAAGTGTAAAAGGTTTATATTTTCATTAGTTTTCAAAAATTTTGTCTTTAATGCCAGAATAAATGATGTCTCAAAAATTACAATAATGATATTTTATGATATATAACATTTTATTAAATTATTAAAAAATCATGCAATTATTGAAAGAGAAAAATTATGATGATAAATTTTTTTCAATATCATCACATGGAAATTTATAATCCAATATTTACCAAATAAGTAAAATTATAACCCTTTATGAGTGGAAAAGCCATTATTGTAGTTATGGTTAAAATTTGTTAACTAATGGGTTAAAGTAATCGATAAGGTTCAAAACACCACATAAACCTGTCCAAATTTTATTTTATTTTTTGGAATTAAAACCAAATGATACCTTATATAATAATATATGTATATTTTGAAACATTTTTATTAATAATAAATTAATTATATTTTAATCACTTTAGTAATTTCATCTGTGTCCTCTCCCCAAATTATAAAAGGAGACCCTTATCTTTTTCTGACAACATTGAGCCTTATAGATCAATAAAACCATTATATATTATCCTTTTAACATCTAGATAAATTAATTAGAGTTTTTGCTTCACAAATATTATTCCCTAAGGTCATTAAGATGAAATCTAAAGGATTTTTTTCAACGAAGAGGTAATTTCCATAACTGATCACATTATTTTTATATATTCTTTTACCTCATTTAAATTTGTTGTATTAATAATAAAATAATAAATTTTGTTTCCTAAATATAATAAAATTTTATTGGGATTATTTAACCACCCTTTATTTCAAAAAATGGGAAGTGAAATTATTGGTCATGCGTCTGTGTGGACTATCACCTCCACATAGTGATGCAATGAATGATATATCATTATATTTAATGAATGGTTATTATGATAGTTTTGATGATTATATGATATATTTATGAAATAACTCTTCTCATAAAGTTATAATAAAATATCTTTCTTTTTAAAATCCAATCTTTTGGAATGAAATAACATTTCTCGTACAATTGTGTAGTCTACCACCTCCATGAAGAGATGTTGTTTTTTTTCATTTCTGTTATACATGGATCATGAAAAAAATATATTTAATGAATATATATGATATATATGATATAATAATTATTATGATTAAATTAATTATTATTTACCTTCCCTTTTTCCATCCACATAAAAGTGTAAACTGCATTATTGCATACATACGGCCTACTATTAGCATGAACAATATAATTCATTTTTATGTCCCTATATTTTATGAAGGAATCTATTTATATATATATAATTTTATGTTTAATAGATATATATAATATGATGTTTAATATATATATATGTGATATTTATATCCTTATTAATATTTTGTAGATGATGGAACCATGATAAAAGAACAAGGACAATAGCTATTGTACAAAAATTCTCATGAAAAAAGAAATAGGTAACACCCATAATCAAGGATTTTAATAAATAATTTCGAATAATTAGGTGTTAAAATATTATTATTGGATCATATATAATATTAAAATTAATTTTATAGTTATTTTATACAAGTATAATAAATTTGAATTCATTATAAAAGAGTTTTGAGCACCATCAAAGCAATTCGAACATGAGGTAAGGGTTTATTGCCTCCATTTATCTTATTTGGGACATATGTTATGCACCTATTTTATAATGTGGTGTATATACAACCACATTTACATTTTATATAATGAATATAAATAATTTAATTATTATTAAAATTTCTTTTTAAGTTATTATTTCCTTGGTCTTATGATTTATATGTTACCAAAACGTGATGGGATTTACATCTCAATCCCATTATAATCATAATTTTAATGCTTAAATGTCAATTAAATAATTTTCAAGATCCTTATCTAAAAAATCCATTAAATATTTATTATCTTATGTTTCTTTCAATATAATACACGTTTTCCATCCATTTCCCTCACTTTAAGTACTCAAAAAGCTGAAGGAATTGTTTAAATAAAATTATTTATGTTTTACTATTTATTTGAGAATTTTTTCTTCTGTGTCCATGTTTTCTATGAAAAATTTTCAATATTGTTTTTACTAGTCTCATATGAATATTTAAAGTCATTTTTAACCATGTTTTAATTTTTATATATAAATTAAAGTTGATCTAATTGTCATTTCCCAAAAAATGCACTCTTAACTTTTTACCAAAAATGTGAAACGAAAATTTGTTTCAATATACTCTTCTTACACCTAATTTTCCACAAAAATGACCACATAGTATATTTAAGAATTATTTAAAAGATTCCATGGTTATTCTAAAATAAAAGTTTTTCCATAAAATTTGAGAATTTTTTTTAATGAATTGATTTCAAATTGAAAAGTGTATTTTCCTTAAAAATATTTTTGTGACATTTTAATGGAATTTTAGTCCATAATAACATCCATTGATGTTAATTATTCATTACTAGAGATATTAAACAATGATATAATCCTTATTATTTCCTTGTATTTTTATGATTATGATGGTGTGAATTTTAGGAAACCTTGTAGTTTTCCACTATTTATTCTATGATAAAATGATAAAATGTATATAGAAATAATTTTTTTCCTTGGGAAATGTTATGATGATATGATGAATGTTTTATGGAATACATATATAGAGTTATAATTATGTTATTAGTGGGAATATGATTATATAAAACTCGAATTAATTTTTTAGAGATATATATCTCATAAGGTAACTATGAGAAACAAGTCTATGTGCTTTATCCACTATCAGAAATAAGTTGATGTGTGTGATCCACTCTAGGAAACAAGTCGATGTGATTGATATAATATTGGAAAAAATTTGATTTTCATGATATTATATGGAAGAATGGTGGATGTTATTGATCTATTATAAGAAATAATTGATGATTCATGATCTATTATGAAATGGGAAATAGGTGTTGATGCCTAATATACTGGGATTTTATGGTTACGGTAGTTAACCTAAGATATTAAATTATTTCTATACCTATGATGGTGTCACAATTTATTTTATGTTTTTATGCTTATTATTTTAACTCATGGTTCATGGTTGATTAATGAGGGTCACTTACCCTAATGATTCATGTATTTTAAAATGATAATGTTTTATGTCATGACTCATGTTTAAGATCAATTTAAGATTAGGTATAAACATCTTATGTTATTTTAGTTGACACATACACTTATACTTCTCTTATAACATTATATGGTCATAAATTGATATCAACCATTTTTACCATTATGAAGCATATGATATCACTTTTTTTATATTTTTCTTCCCAGGTTATGGAGTATGTTTTTACAAATGATGTGCCTTATAGGTGTGCTAGTTTTAATGAACGAAGAGGGATATTGTGTGTATCTCTTATGAACAAGTTTTTTGTGTATTTATGTATCCATATATAAAATACCTATGTTATTATAGTGGATATAGTAATGTTATGTATTGAATATCAATCTAAAATATGTGATATTCAAGTATGAAGAGTATGGGTTACAGTTTTTTTTGTTTTATACTTGTTTTATTTTGATTTTAGAATTATGTTGAGTTTGATGAATTATCTTTGTTTTTTCATTATTATTTATTAAAAACGGACTTTCATTGTTTATTATCTTGATTTTATTTATTATTTATATATATATAACTTAAAATTCTTAAATAATAAATATATTATATTATGATTATGAAATTTTGGAAAACTATTTAACCATTATATGTTTCCATTTTAACCATATGAAGTATCCGTATAAAAATTATTAAATGATTTTTTTAAAAAGAACCAGACCATAATATAAAGACCGAAGATTATAAAAATTGTGTTCCTCTAATTAATTAAAATATATTTGATATCTTTACCCATGTTGGACTTGTATTGTCTCAATAATACTCTATAAATATTAATTGATTTTGATGATCACAAATACCCTTGTTTTTTTACTAATAATATTACATTATATGTATATAAAGAAATTATTATTAATTGTATTATTTATTATGAAATTATATTAATGTTTTTAATTTAGTATATGTAATTTCTATAGTGTTTGGAATGCTCTTAAGTGTATTCTAGAAAAACTGTTCATACCCTACGTTCATACCATAAAATATGGAATAAACCCTATGCTTGGGACAACACACACAGATTATGAACATTACGTTTTTGTTTAACAATAAATTAGAATAAGTTGTGTATGGAAAGTAAACCAAATGATTGATGTAATTTATAGATAAATATCCTTATGTTTGGATGGAACCATATGTGTGAGAATAGAAGAAATTATGCTTAAAGAACCCTGCGTTATTTAGGAACCAAACATTTGAAGAAAACAATGTATGGTTTATCAAACATAATTTTATGATCAACCTTATGTTTACAAACATTCATGTGAATAATGAATTCTTTATAGTTTAACCATAAGTTTTTTATTTTATCATATTGTGAAGGAATCCTAAGTTTGATTTTTCTTCATTGGAGATCTAATTTCAAGATTTTATCTAATATTATTGTGATGGTAATTACAGATTTACAGTCTATTTAAATGATTATTTTAGACCGATTCAATGCTCATTATGATAGATTCAAACAACCACATTCAACTGAGAATATTTCATATTCTCAAGGAAAGTTAGGAATTCTCTGGTCAATTCAAATTTGAATTTCCACGATCAATAAGGAAAAAAAAATTAGATCTAAAATTATGGAAAACAGGATATCTATTGTTTATAATATATAGCCTCATTATTTCTTAATATGGGATATAAAAGTCCCTATTTTTATATATGATTTCATTCATGTAAACATCTCTTACATTTCTCCTCCAACAAACAATCAGTTCTAAAATAAGTTACTCTTTAGAGACATATAGGTTCATTTTTTACCTACTATAAGAATACTACTACTGATTTGTTACTACTTTTATCTGAGGATATTTGGGAAACTGGGATCACTTCAGATATATTCATTCTTAAAGACATTCATTTATGAAAAATAATATCCATATACTATAATTTTTTTGTTTATATATTGATTTTCATCATGATCTATCTTTAAGTAAATCTCTTTGGATTTGTTTGTATTTTAACTGCTCGGACACAGTTTGGGTGGATTATCAGCTTCTTAATCTATGATGTGGGATATTGGTTCCTTGTTAAAGAACCATAAGGATCTATTTATCCTTATTTTTAATTTTTTCAACTACCTGTACTCATTTCTTGATTAATTACTTTATGATAAGTGGATATTGAAAGTGAAAATCACTAAGAACATAGAGAGTGTGATTAGTGGAGTGGACTTGGGGGTCTTTGTGCTCTGAGCAACTATAAAAATCTATGCCCATTATATCTATTTATCCACATCTTATACTCATTATAGAATTAAACACTAAATATCTATAAAGGGTCAAAAGACATAATTTTGGAGATTTTTTTAAAAGACATAATTCACCCCCCTCCCTCTTGTGTTACTTTTTATTATTTTGACGTAAAAATTAGTATAATAGGATACATATTGGGATAAATCTATAACAAGTTAAAAGTAAAATTTCTATAAAAATATGGAAATGGATGATCCATGATATGGAATGTCAATGGTATGTGTTCCATATTTTAATTTTGAAAATTATGGGTGCTTGTAGTCAAGGATTTTTATCTATCTAAAAAATATTAGATTCAATGTTTACTCAAAAATCATTACTTCTTATAGGAATTCGGGGAGTCTAGATACTTGGACTATAGAATCAGAATCTGAATATGATATTAATTCTAATTAAATGAATGGTACTATCTACGATCGTGGATCTTGGACATAATATTTTTAATCATGTATAACCATTTCTAACTACCTATAAGATGTGGAAATCTATTTTAGTTTCCTGTGAAGGAAAAAATAATTTCAGACATATGAAGTATGCTACAACAAAACTAATTTTTGACATATTTAGAATATTTGATTGTGAACGAATCACACAAATTAATGGAAGGCTTATGATAATTTTCAATAATGTTATTTCCCTAAGATAAACTGTCAAAAAATCTGATCAATATTTGAATGTTCTTAGAGTACTACCCCCAAAAAAGAATGGCATAACTGTTGTTATTTTCAAATCATCACTAGTCAATGATCTGATAATGAAAGACGTAATTGGGACTCTGGTGATGTTGAAGCTGAAACGATGGATGATGGTACAGATCAAAATATTATAGTGAAGAAGGAAAATACTTCTCTGAAGGTCACATCTTAGAATCATATCTAAAGATCAACGAAACAAATCAAAGAAGAGAAAAATTCATATTCCTATAGTTATGAATTGGAATTTTATCAACTAGCAAAAAAAATTAGCAAACTTTGTAAGAAGAAAAGATGCATCCAAAAGTCCTTCAGGATAAATGATAATGAACCAAGAGAAGTTCAATGCTATGAATTCAATAAATTGGGTCCTATTAGATCTGACTGACCTCAACTAAATTATTGATAGAAAATTCCAAAAAGAGATATCATAATAATTTTGACTATGATAGACAAGGTAAAAGAGAAATGAAAGCTACACGGAGTGTATCTAAAGACTCCCATAGCCCTACAAAAACTAATTTAGAATAAGAAAAATCAAATCTAAAATCCTATATGTGATTTATGTATGAAGAATAAGAATTAAAAACTTATTATTATTCTGATTATGATAATGGAAGTTTCTCAAATGAAAATTTAGCTTCTTATAATCATGTGTTAGAAGATAAATACGATTCTCCACTAAAAAGGAACAAGTCAATGAAAAATAATCATAATGTTATTTTAATTGAAATATACACTCTACTAAAACAACATAATGAACCATTTCATAAATTCAACTCATCTGCAACCAAGTGATTTGATATTGATAAAGGGTTTAATTAACTACAGGATGTTGTTGAATATTACAATAGTATTTCTCTTTTAATTTCAAACATGGAAAATATTTTTAATTAAATTATTCAAAATAATGTCATTAAAAAGAAATATTTTGAATATGATGCAAGGGTCATAAATCAAAATTATATAAAAATTATTTTGTGCACAGTTCAAAAAAATACTACCTATTATTATTGTGGAAGAAAGGGTAATTTCACTAATAATTTATGTTTGAAAATACAAAATTTAGTTGTACTAAAAGATATTTTATTTCTAAATTTTTTTCTAAAGTAAGTAATATGAATTAAAGAATATTAAATAAAATATATATTCCCAACTAATTTATAGCTAACATTGAATGACCTAAGAATATATGGGTTCCAAAAATACATTTTCTTAAATACTTTTGCAGGAAACAAAACATTGGAAAAAATGGTATATGGTATACGGATAGTGGATGTTCTTGGAACACGAGTGGATACTCAATAAATTTTCACATACTAACATAAATGAATGGAAGTTTAGTCACCTTTAATGAAAATGAAAAAAAGGAATAATTGTTGGAGTTGGATATTTTGGAGATCTGAATATTTTATAAATCAATGAAGTATTGTATATGAAAGGGATAAAATGAAATATGATATAAATCTCTCAACTTTGTGATGATGTTTTTTATAATAATTTTACTTAAAATTCGTGCTCGATTTTTAAAGATAAACTTCTTGTAATCAGATCACTTGGAACTGATAATGTCTTTACATTGAATTTAAAAATATATGTAAATATAATGGAAAATTTTTACCTTTTATTAACATTGTTTCATGGACCTAGAATAAGAGACCTGGTCTTTGTAATATCTATGCCTTACATAAATTATCTAATAATAAATTTGTTTCTTTTTTTCCTGGTCTTAAATTTGATAATGAGAGATTCTATGATGCATACCAAATTTACTATAAGGCCCCAGCCTTAAAACATACTTAATATTGAATTAAATGAATAATTCACATTGAGGATCTTTTCAGGTTTAGAGTTTTAGAGAATTAGGACATCACTATTTCATCTCAAAAGATTACAAAGTAGACACTTCTACTAAGTTTCCATAAAATAAAAACTCTTAAAAAAAACATGTCTAGTTCCATGTTTTAGATAGCATGACTTTCTCTTGATCCCATCCTTGACCCAATTCCACATTAAGTCCTGTGAAAAACATTTCAAAAAAAACTTGGGGTGAGCATAAAAATCTCAGTAAGGGATACATAAAGAAAGAAAACTGTTAGTTTTTCAAACATCATGGAAACCATGTATACTTTATCAAGGTAATACCTTCACCTTTATGAAGTAGTAAAAACTCTTCACTGAATAAAATATCATTACATACCCTTTTGTTACCAAAAGATTAAAATAAAACCCATATAAAGAACACATAATATATAAAGGTAACTTGGGACATAAACATACTTAAGTGGAATAACCATACGGTCGACTTCCAAACATATCACTTAATTGAATAGCCATTCAGCCAACATCCATTCATACTTAATGGAATAGCCATACGGCCGACTTCCATACCCAATGCATTTGAGGTTATAACATAACCACCCATCCTGGTATTCACGGAACCACCCGTCATATGGTTTATCACGTAACCACCCGTCAAATGTTCAAGTACCATTATAAAATCATAAGACATAAAACAAATATAATGGAAAGAAAACATTTCCACACTTTGATCACAATATATCACTTATATATATTGACATAACAAATCCATTATAAAAACCATTTTCAATACCAAAATAAAAGAAAATAAAAACATGGAATTAATTTATCATTAAAAAGTAATGGCTTGTAGAGGAAGTCGAATCTCAAATAATGGTCATGGCGGCAGAGAAGTTGTTGTCGCCGCATACGTACGACAAAAACATTCCCTTTTGACGTTTAGTAAAATGCTTCATATAAAAACATTCCTTTTGAATAAATGTAAAATTCAAATGGTTTTATACACCATATAAAAGAAAGTGGTCTACAAAACAAAATATGCCTCAATGAAAGGAGATTGAGACGAAGTCCCATACCTTGGGTCCGACTTGACTCGATCGTTCTTTAACCTCCTGAATAATAAACATGAGTTAATTTATACTTGCTTAAGAACCTTTTTCAAGTTAATTATTACTTTTATATCCCTTATTACCCTGTTATAAATATTATGTAATCATTTAAGTTAATAATTTTTTTGTCGATATTTGGTTCTTAAGTCGAAAGTAGACTTCTTACAATTTCATGATGTACGTGTGATCAAAGGTTCATTATATCCAGAATGATATTAATGATTTGTATATCATATATATCATATATATCCAGAATATACATGTTTTTATAATATTACATAATCATTTATAGGTAAGAAATGAAATGCAACGTTCATGGAGACGGTAAGCCATACGTACACATGAACGCTACTTTCTTTTCTATTTAATATTTTTATGGAATGGAATCATAATGATATAAAGGTGTATTATAATTATAGTATAATATCATATATAATATCATTAATTAAATCCTTTATACATCCCACATATGGAATTAACGAAATCAAATCACTTTGAGGGGGCGGTAGTCCACACTTCCTTAAAATGAAGATATCACGTTTACCCATAATGGAAACCATAAAGGTATTCCCAAAATGAAAAATTCATAAGCTTAAGGAAAACATAAACATATTATATATCATATATAAATACAGTTTCATATTAATGGACACCTTTGAATGTGTTAAAAGAATGTTGAACAATCATCGTTTCGGGAGGCAGAAATTCTTCATCCACAGAAATAGTATGTTCTTTAACCATTAGATGTAGGTGTGTGTAAGTGTATCTCGAATCCTTCTTATAAAAACATACTAGTATATTTATGATACTATATTAGTTACAAAATAAATGAATAAAAAGATTTTAGGGGGTTGGAGAAGCAAAATAAAACAAAAGGACTCAAGTGAAGACATTACCTTAAAATCGGGTAACTCCCTTTGGTTTGAGCTCAAAGGCTTCCTTGGGAAGACTTCTGCCCAAAGTGGTGCTTCAAGGACTAAGAGAGGGATGTGGAGAGACAAAATGGTCAGGGGTTGGCTGAGCCAAAGTCTTGAGAAGTGTGGCTAAGGAGGTAGAGGTGGGGGCCTTTTATAAGGGGAGAGGAGGGGCACTCTTGGAAAGTAAGGAAATGATACTTTATTTTAGAATGAGTTTCGGATTTTAATTGTCCCACATTGATGTGTTTCGAGGATAAGGTGATAAGGGTTCGAAATCCACCCATCAAATAGGTTTTCGACATCTGTAGGTCTTAGATTTTACATTATATTTCCATTTTATTTAAATCCTTAAATAATGAGGTCATCGCTGCTTCATCATGATGTCATAAATAATTTAATTTATTTATTGTCTAAAAATTATATAAAAAAATACTATGACGTAGGAAATATTTTTAGATTTCCAATGACTATTTATAGTCAAAAATCTGACCTATATAACCCCATTTAAAATTTTTTTTAGTAAAACAACTCATGTTTGTATCATTTTAATTTTAACTTTAAATAAAAAGTTATTTATGTCATTTTCCTACCAAAGTGGCTTCATGGGGTCCCCAAGTTGACCCATGGCTTGTCTGGGTTGGCCATGACACATCCAATAAGGGTAGTACATGTGTCTAGGTATTTTCAATTTATTATAATATCATTTTTTCCTTAAATTGCACTAATTACCTCTAATCGCGATTAAAAACTTAATAAGTTACTATTCACCAAAAAATTATTTTAATCCCATTGAACCACATTTTACTTCTTAATGACAACCATGTATGTCGGATTTTTTAAATTCAAAACACAAAGGTGGTACAATTTCATTTAAACAGAAAATCAGTTTTTGTAAGTACCACTTAGTGGTTTCACTATTCATCAAAAATTGATGTTTTTTAGAAAAATACCAAAAATTCACCCTAAGCTATATTTGATATTCTGAATTCAAAAATGATTTCTATTTTACATAATTCAAAACATATAAGTTTAATTAATAAATTTAATAATTAATTCTCACTGTCAGAGCAAATAGCGTGTTTTTATGAAACAATAAGTATCAAAAGATTAACACTAGTTTAAGTCCAATTTCAAAGTGAAATTAATTCCAACAACCCCTATTTAATTAAATTGTAAAAATATATTCTAATTTCACTTTAAAACCACTTCAAAAGATAATCTAATCATATTAAAAAAATATATTAAAAAGTGGTTTTGAATTAAAATACAACATTTGTCACTATTCATTAAAAAATGATCTTTATCGGAAAAATACAAGAAATTTTCTCAAAGTAAATTTTGATGTCTCGATTCTAAAGAATAATTTTATTTGGTCCAATAGAATGTATAAGAGTGACCAAAAATATATTTAATGATGGTTCTCCTTCAAAAGTTGATAAGTGGACCTTTAGTGAAACTTAGAGTATATATTCCTAAAATTGAATTATTTTCGTATTTTATGCCTTTATCCTTTATTGGATAAGTATAAAAACATTTATCAAACATATATAATAACATTTTAGTTATTTCTGTTCAATCCTGCCAATACAACGGCTACGTGTTAACTAACATTTAAAATAATATTATTTTATTAATAGTGTGCAACGTAAGATTTCAAAGAAACTCTTTGTTGCGTATCGGGTATGCTATCAAACATAGCAACCCCTTTAAAGTAAAATTAATATTTAATTCACAAATATTAATAAATATGAAGATGTATTATTTTTTATTTACCTGTGATGTTACATCCTTCCCCCCTTTTGGGAATTGCATCCTCGTAATTTTATTCACTTATCAAAATAAGTGGGGGTATTTATCCCTCATAACATATTCAGATTCCCACGTTGCCTCTTCAACCATATGGTTTTTCCAAAAAACCTTTACCTGGTGAATTACCTTATTTCGCCACACTTGCTCTCTTTGGTCAAGAATCTGGACTGGTTGTTCTTTATAAGAGAGATTCTCTTCCAACTGAACTACCTCTCGGCTCAAAACATGATATGGATCTGGCATATACTTTCTCAATATCAAAACATGAAAAACATTGTGTACCTGAGATAAACATGGAGGTAAAGCGACTCGGTAAACAAATGATCCAACTTTCTCCAGAATTTCATATGGTCCAATGAACCTTGGTCTCAGCTTTCCTTTCTTACCAAATCGCATCACACTCTTCCATGGTGAAACTTTGAGAAAAACATGATCACCTACCTCAAAAGATAGATCCTTCCTCCGGTTATCTGCATAACCTTTCTATCTGCTCTGAACTGTTTTCATGTGTTTCTAAATCAGCTGAACTTTTTCTGTCATCTCTTCTACCAATTTTGGTCCCATTAGCTTCCTTTCAGCCACTTCATCCCATGAAGCTGGAGTTCGACACTGTTTACCATATAATGTTTCAAATAGAGCCATCAGTGTACTGGAATGAAAACTGTTATTATATGAAAACTCAACCAAAGAAATATGTTGGTCCCAACTTCCCTGATAATCCATCGAACAAGCCCGTAGCATATCTTCGAAAGTCGGAATTGTTCGTTCTAACTGCCCATCTTATTGAGGATCAAAAGCTGTACTAAAATTTAATTAAGTACCCAATGACTTTTGAAGGCCTTTCCAAAAGATAGAAGTAAACCTGGGATCATGATGAGATACAATGGACAGAGGAACTCCATGCAACTTGACTATCTCTTTAAGATATAAATGAGAAAGTTGATCTAGGGAGAAAGTATCTCGAATAGGAAGGAAATGAGCATATTTAGTCAATCGATCAACAATAACCTAGATTTCATTATTACCTCTAGACGTCATCGGTAATCCCACAACAAAGTCCATGGATATATTTTCCCATTTCCACTTGGGCACTGGTAAAGGCTGAAGCATCCCTTTCGGTAATTTCTGCTCTGCTTTAACCTGCTGACAAGTCAAACACTTCACAGTAAAATCAGCAATATCCTTTTTCATTCCATCCCACCAGTAATACTCCCGCAGATCTCTGTATATCTTAGTACTGCCAGGATAAACTGAAAACGGGGAGCTATGAGCCTCACATAATAACTCATTCTTCAACTGTGAATCACAAGGCACACATAATATCTTCCTAAATCTAAAAACGCAATCATTATCAATGTTGAATTCAGCAAACTTACCTTTCTAAACCATCTCTACCTCTTTCTGCAACTCACTATCTTGCTTCGGTGCTTGCTTGATTCTGTCTGATGGGGAAGATTTCACTGATACCTGAAACAAAATATAAGTACATCCTACACCACCAACTTCTATGCCAAAGTTCATCAAATCCTTAACCATAGTATCAAGTTCCAAATGAAACATTTTTAATAAAGCATTACTTTTTTGACTCAAAGCATCACCAACTTTATTTGCTTTTCCCGGATGGTAGTGAATTGTACAATCATAATCCTTGATTAATTCCAGCCATCTCCTCTGTCTCATGTTCAATTATTTATGAGTGAATATATACATTAAACTTTTGTGATCAGTATATATTTCACAATTTACTCCATACAAAAGATGCCTCCAAATTTATAAAGAAAAAACAACAGCAGCTAATTCCAAATAATGTGTAGGGTAATTTACCTCATTAGTTTTCAACTGTCGAGAAGCATATGCAATTACCTAATCATTCTGCATAAGGACAAAACCAATTCCTTTCAATGAAGCATCACTGTAGATAACAAACTCACCATTCCTGGAAGGAAGTGCCAAAACTGGAGCATTCACCAATCTTCTTTTTAACTCCTGAAAACAATCATCACATTCATTTTTCCAGATAAACATAACACCCTTCTGAGTTAGCTTAGTCATTGGACTAGATAACTGTGAAAAAATTTCAACAATCCTTCGGTAGTAACCTGTCAAACCAAGGAATCTATGGATCTCGGTTACATTTGTGGGTCTTGGCCATTCTTCAACAACTTTTGTTTTAGCAGGATCAACAGTTATGCCATTTTTTGAAACAATATGAACAAGGAAAGAAATTTATTGTAACCAAAACCCACACTTGCTGAATTTCCCATACAATTTCTTTTCTTTTAATGTTTTAAAAATAACCCTTAAATGTCTTTCATGCTCCTCTTTACTTTAAAAAAAACAAAATATCATCAATGAAAACAACCAAAAACTTATCCAAGAACTCATGGAAAATTCTATTCATAAGGTCCATGAATACAGCAGGTGCATTGTTTAACCCAAAAGGAATAACTACAAATTAATAATGGCCATATCTAGTACAGAATGCAGTCTTCAGAACATCTGCTTCTTTTACTTTCAACTGATGCTACCCCGACTTCAAGTCAATCTTCGAAAAATACTGAGCTCCCTGGAGCTGATCAAACAAATCATTGATATGAGGCAAAGGATACTTGTTCTTAAGAGTGATATTATTCAAGGCTCTATAATCAATGAAAAGTCTCATTGAACCGTCTTTCTTTTTAACAAACAAGACAGGAGCACCCAATGGTGATGTGCTAGGTCAAATGAAACCTTTATCTAATAACTCATGTAATTGCTTCTTTAACTCTAAAAGTTCAACTGGAACTATTCGATAAGGGGGTTTTGAAATTGGCTTAGAATCAGGAACTAAGTCAACAGTAAATTCAACTTCCCGGTCATTAATAATACGAGGAAACTCATCAGGAAAAACATCAAGGTACTCATTTACCACTGGCACATCATTAATCTGAACTGTTCCCTTGTTTTAACGATATGTGCAAGATAACATTCATTTTCATCTTTTATTAGTTTCTCAACTTCCTGATATGTTATCAAAATCAAGGGTTCATTCTTGTACACTAATAGAAAATCTTTCTGAAAAGAAACCATTTTAGCTCTACAGTCAATCTTAGCATGATAAATAGAAAGCCAATCGATGCCCAAAATAACATCAAACTCTACTAGAGAAAAAACAATAAGGTTTGCAGGTATATTCTTTCCGCACACAAGGATAGGAAGGAACTTATAATTTATTTTGGTCTCAATGTTTCCTCCGGGTGTTTTTACCATAAGTTCAGGATTCATACCTTGAGATGGAATTTCCAATTTACTAGAAAACTTCTCATAAATAAAAGAATGTGTAGACCCTGAATCAAACAACACATTGGAATAATCTGAACAAACAAACAGTGTACCTGATACTACTTCATTAGATGGCCCAACATCTGCTGAAGTAGTTGCGAAGGATTTCACCACCCCTTTCTTCTTGTAGTCTGGCTGCTTTCCCCCAGTTGAGTTCTTCGTTAGACACTCATTTGCATAATGACCCATTTCATTACACTTAAAACATCTTACCGCTGGCCTTTCATTGCCTGCCTGATCATCTTCCATACAGTTACGAGCAATATGAACAGACTTACCACACCGAAAGCACTTTCCAGACTTGGATAAACATTCTCCAGGATGCATTTTACCACACTTCTCATGGGATGGATATTTGGTTTTCTTACCTCCTTGCTTCTTTGATGAATTCTTCCCCTTTGCCTGCCAATTGGACCTCTTATTCTGTCGTTTGTCAAAGAGCACCTGATCATCGGCAAACTCCATTTCCACCTTTTTCGCACATCGTACATGTTTTTCATAACTTTTGAACTCATGAGAAGCTAAATCCCTTAGATACATCGGATATAATCCTGAGTAAAAACGGTTGATCTTACTATCAAGATCTCGTATGAAGTTTGGAGCATACCTTGCCAGTCGAGTGAACATTGCTTCATAATCAGCCACTGAGTCATCCTCCTACCTCAATTCTAGAAATTGTTTTTCCATCCTAAGATGAACCACCTTAGTAAAATATTTATCAAGAAACATACTTTTGAATTAGTCCCAGTGAAGATCATCAATATCATCACTATCCCGGATATTTTTCATCATTGACCACCACTGATATGATTCTCCTTGATAATGGTAAACAGAAAGACTAACCTTTTGATGTTCTGAACACCCCATGACATCAAAAATCTTCTCCAGTTCTTTAATCCACCCTTCAGCTATCATACGGTCAGAGGATCCTCTGAATGATGGGGGATGTTGCCTCATGAAATGTTCCACCACTAACATGTTCCTCTACGGTTGATCTGGATGATCTCATGCATTGATACCACCAACATTTATATCCTGAGTCAATTGTGCCATCACTGCAACAAACTATTCAGTTCCAATTCCGACCATCTCAGGTTACTGATTTGGAAGGTTGCCTTCCTCCTGATGTCATCCCAACATAGCTGCTTTGTTTACTCTACAGAAAACCATTCTAAACACAGAAATATCTTAGGTGAAGTAACATGGTAATCTGTAAATGCTATATCATTTCAATCATACCATGAATTAATTTATAATTTCACACTTTTCTAACTCCTAAAGTTATCTAAATCGACCTCTGATACCAACTATAAGGCCCCGGCCTTAAACATAACTTAATATTTAATTAAATGAATAATTCAAATTGAGGATCTTTTCAGGTTTAGAGTTTTAGAGAATTAGAACAGAACTATTACATCTCAAAAAATTACAAAGTAGACACTTCTACTAAGTTTCCATAAAATAAAAACTCTTAAAAAGAAACATGTCTAGTTCCATGTTTTAGATAGCATGACTTTACCTTGATCCCATCCATGACCTAATTCCACATTAAGTCCTATGAAAAACATTTCAAAAAAAACCTGGGGTGAGCATAAAAAGCTCAGTAAGGCATACACAAAGAAAGAAAACTGTTAGTTTTTCAAACATCATGTAAACCATGTGTACTTTATCAAGGTAATACCTTCACCTTTATGAAGTAGTAAAAACTCTTCACTGAATTAAATATCATTACTTACCCTTTTGTGACAAAACTATTACCATAAAACCCATATAAATAACACATAACATATAAAGGTAACTTGGGACATAAACATAATTAAGTGGAATAACCATACGGTCGACTTCCACACATATCACTTAATGGAATAGCCATTTGGCCAACTTCCATTCATACTTAATAAAATAGCCATACGGCCAACTTCCATACCCATTGCATTGGAGGTTATAATGTAACCACCCGTCCTGGTATTCACGGCACCACCCGTCATATGGTTTATCATGTAACCACCCGTCAAATGTCCAAGTACAATTATGAAATCATAAGACATAAAACAAATATAATGGAACGAAAAAATTTCCACACTTTGATCACAATATATCACTTAAATATATTAACATAACAAATCCATTATAAAATCCATTTTCAATACCAAAATAAAAGAAAATAAAAACACGGAATTAATTTTTCATTAAAAAGTAATGGCTTGTAGAGGAAGCAGAATCTCAAATAATGGTCACGACGGTGGAGAAGTCGTTGTCACCGTATACGTACGACAAAAACATTCTCCTTTACCGTTTAGTAAAACAATTCATATAAAAAAATTCCTTTTGAATAAACATAAAAGTAAAAGGGTTTTATACACCGTATAAAATAAAGTGGTGTACAAAACATAATATGCCTCAATGAAAGGAGATTGAGACGAAGTCCCATACCTCAGGTCCGACTTGACTCGATCGTTCTTTAACCTCCTGAATAATAAACTTGAGTTAATTTCTACTTTCTTAAGAACCTTTTTCAATTTCATTATTACTTTTATATCACTTATTACCATGTTATAAACATTATGTAATCATTTATGTTAATAAGGTTTTTTGTCGATATTTGGTTCTTAAGTCAAAAGTGGACTTCTTACAATTTCATGTTGTACATGTGGTCAAAGGTTCATTATATCCATAGTGATATTCATGATTTGGATATAATATATATCATATATATCCAGAATATACATGTATTTATAATATTACATAATCATTTAGAGGTAAGAAATGAAATGCAATGTTCATGGAGACGGTAAGCCGTACGTACGCATGAACGCTACTTTCATTTCTATCTCATAATTTTATGGAATGGAATAATAATGATATAAAGGTATATTATAATTCTATTATAATATCATATATAATACCATTAATTAAATCCTTTATACATCCCACATATGGCATTAACGAAATCAAATCACTTTGAGGGGGCGGTAGTCCGCACTTCCTTAAAATGAAGATATCGCGTTTACCCATAATGGAAACCATAAAGGTATGACCAAAATAAAAAATACAGAAGCATAAGGAAAAAATAAACATATTATATATCATATATAAATATAGTGTCATATTAGTGTCCACCTTTGAATTTCTTAAAAGAATGTTGGACAATCATCATTTCGGGAGGCAGAAATTCGCCATCCACAGAAATAGTATGTTCTTTAACCATTAGATGTAAGTGTGTGTAAGTGTAGCTCGAATACTTCTTATAAAAACATACTAGTATATTGAATATACTATATCTGTTACAAAATAAATGAATAAAAAGATTTTAGGGGGTTGGAGAAGTAAAATAAAACAAAAGGACTCAAGTGAATACATTACCTTAAAATCGGGTAACTCCCTTTGGTTTGAGCTCAAAGGCTTCCTTGGGAATACTTATGCCCAAATTGAGGCTTCAAGGATTAATATAGGGATGTGTACAGACAAAATGGGTAGGGTTTGGCCGAGAAAAAGGCTTGAAAGGTGTGGGAAAGTAGGTAGAGGTGGGGGCCTTTTATAAGAGGAGAGGAGGGGCACTCTTGGAAAGTAAGGAAATGCTACTTTATTTTAGTATGAGTTTCAGATTTTAATGGTCCCACATTGATGTGTTTCGAGGATATGGTGATAAGGGTTCTACATCCACCCATCCAATAGGTTTTGGACATGTTTAGGTCTTAGATGTTACATTATCTTTCCATTTTATTTAAATCGTTAAATAATGAGGTCATCGGTGCATCATCATGATGTAATAAATAATTTAATTTATTTAATGTCTAAAAATTATATAACAAAATAATATGATGTATTAAATCATTTTATATTTCCAATGACTATTTATAGTAAAAAATATGACTTGTATAACCCCATTTAAAAATTGTTTTAGTAAAACAACTCATGTTTGTATCATTTTAATTGTAACTTTAAAAAAAAGTTACTTATGTCATTTTCCTACCAAAGTGGATTCATGGGGTCCCCAAGCTGACCCATGGCTTGTCTTGGTCAGCCATGACACATCCAATAAGGGTTGGATATGTGTCTATGTATTTTCAATTTATTATAATATCATTTTTTTCCTTAAATTGCACTAATTACCTCTAATCCCGATTAAAAACTTAATAAGTAACTATTCACAAATAAAATATTTTAATCCCATTAAACCACATTTTACTTCTTAATGACAAAAATTTATGTTGGATTTTTGAAATTAAAAAGACAAAGGTGGTAAAATTTCATTTAAATGAAACATCAGTTTTTATAAGTACCACTTAGTGGTTTCACTATTCATCAAAAATTGAAGTTTTTCAAAAAAATACCAAAAATTCACCCTATGCTATATTTGATATTCCGAATTCAAAAATGATTTCTATTTTACAAAATTAAAAACATATAAGTTGAATTAATTAATTTAATAATTAATTCCCGCTGTCAGAGAAAATAGCGTGTTTTTATGAAACAATAATTATCAAAAGATTGACACTAGTTTAAGTCCAATTTCAAAGTGAAATTAATTCCAATGACCCCTATTGGATTAAATGGTAAAAATATATTCTAATTTCATATTAAAACCACTTCAAAAGATAATTTAATCATATTAAAAAAATAGATTAAAAAGTGGTTTTGAATTAAAATACAACATTTGTCACTATTCATTAAAAAATGATCTTTATCAGAAAAATACAGAAAATTTACACAAAGTAAATTTTGATGTCTCGATTCTAAAGAAGAATTTTATTTGGTTAAATAGAATGTATAAGAGTGACCAAAACTATATTTAATGATGGTTCTCCATCAAAAGTTGATAAGAGACCTTTAGTGAAACTTAGAGTATATATGCCTAAAATTGAATTCTTTTCGTATTTTAGGCCTTTATCCTTTTTTGGATAAGTATAAAAACATTTAAAAAACATATATAATAACCTTTTAGTTATTTCTATTCAATCCCACAAATACAACGGCTATGTGTTAACTAACATTTAAAATAATATTATTTTATTACTAGTGTACAGCGTATGATTTCAAAGAAACTCTTTATTGCGTATCAGGTATGCTATCGAACATAGAAACCCCTTTAAAGTAAAATTAATATTTAATTCACAAATATAAATAAATATGAAAATGTATTATTCTTTATTTACCTAGTATGTTACATTTACAAACAACAGAAATCATATTTCAAATCAATTAACAAAATTACTACACCTATACCCTTAGAACCTATACATATGGATGTATTTAGAACATTTCTGAGTATCAAATTTTTATAGTAAATTTTTATTTCTATATATTAGTGGATAATTATTCTCGATTCACTTGGGTATATTTTCTAAAATTTTAATGTGATTTTTTATCTGTTATTGAATGTTTTTATAAAATTGGAAAAAATAAAAAAAATGTTTTAAAATAATATAATTAATATGTGATCAGGGTGGAGAATTTTAGAATGACAATTTTAATTATTATTTCACAAATATATGTATTATACACACCTCCTAAGCACCAAAAAATCATTAACAAAATGAAATTGTTAAAATAAGAAATATAACTATTAAATAAATATAATGGACTTTGTTAAATGAATATAGTCTTTCTACCTACTTCTTGGAAGAAGATATAAGCACAACCGACTATATCATGAATAGATTTTTAATAAGGTCTATTTTCCAAAGAAACCCCTATGAACATTTCAATAATAGAAAGCCAAATGTAATGTACTTTAAAGTATTTGGATTAAAGGTTTATATCCTGAATACCAAGGAAACTCATGGTATGTTCGATCCAAAAGATAATGAAGGAATATTCTTAGGATATTATGCTACTTCTAAATCTTATAGAGTGTATAAAAAAAGACAAGGATTATTAAAGAGTCGGTTAATGTGATGTTTTGACAAAACTGTCCATTTCATTAAGAAGAATTTAAAAAGAGATGATGTTACTGATTCATTTGATAACATGAGATATGAATCCCCTAAAACTAATTTTGAAAATGATTTTAATAAAATTCAGTCTACTTCAGAAGAACATGAAACTAAAGAACCTGAAAGTGTATTTCAAATACAATCTAGAACCCAAAAGAATCATCCTCTTAAAACTATTACAGGAGACCTATATATAAGAACTAAAAATAGAAGAAATGTAGAAAACCTATACAAATTTTCCTCATTTCTATCGCAGTTACAAAATAAGTCTATTAATGAAGCCATTAAAGATGAGAGTTGGATTCTTGCAATGCAATAAAAACTAAAACAATCTAGGATAAATGTTTTTTCGAATTTATTAAGAGAATCCAATTATAAAGTTATATAAACTAAGAGGGTATTTATATATAAACAAAATTAGCAAGGGATTATTATGAGAAATAAATCTACATTAGTAACTAAAGGAAATAATCATGAATAAGGTATCAATTTTGATAAAAAAAACATTCCCTTGTATCTAAATTAGAATCCATTAGAATCCTTATAGATAATGAATCTCATTTAAATTTTAAATTATATCATAAGGATGTTAAATATGCCTTTTCAAATGGTTATTTAAAAGAATAAGTTTATGTTAAACAACCTCTAGGTTTTGAAAATCCTTGAAAACCGGATTCTATTTTTAAACATACTAAATCACTCTATGGATGAAAGTTTTAGTTATTATGTTTTAAAAAATGGATTTACTGTTAGATTGGAATATCCAATAATTTTTAATAAAACTACTTTCTATAATATTTTATTTTTTCAAATTTATTTTAATGATGTTATTTTTTAAAAAAAAATTAAAAACATTGTAATGATTTTTTAAAATTAATCCAAAAAGATTTTGAAATTAGTGTGATAGGAGAACTGAATTTAATTATAGGATTTGAGATATATCATAAATATATGGAAATGATTTAAATCCAAATAAATATAATATTTATTTTTTATAAAGGTTTGTACATGAAAATAGTATGATACCTAAAACTCTAATGTGTACTAATATAAAAAAATATTTGGATGAAGATGGGAAACTAGGGGGAAAATTTTATATAGATTTATGATTTGTAGTTTACTATATCTTACTACTCGTAGACTAGACATTATGTTTTCTATATGTTTGTGTGAAAGATCTCCATCAAATCCATAATAGTCTCATCTTACTTTTGTTAAAGGAATCATTAGATATTAAAAAAGTATTGTTTTAAATCTCTCAATTAATATTAATAACTTATCACATTTTAGTAAAAACGTTGTCTCATGGTACATTAAGTAACAACACTTAGTTAATATGTCAACCGATGAGGGAAAATATGTGTTTGTTGGATGTTTTTATGCACAACTGTTGTGGATGAAAATATATTATACTCGAATTTGGACAAAAATTTGATAGTATATCTATTTTATATGATAATACTAGTGATATAAATATTTCAAAGAAATTTTATTTGACATTCTATGAAAAATTACACTGATAAAAGGCCTCTTTTTTCTAATAGATAATGTTCTTAAAAAGGACATATCTTTAGAGTTTATTAATATCAAATATCAATTAGCTTATATTTTCAATAAAACACTTCCTACTAAAAGTTTTGATTTTATTAAGGGGGAGTTGGGGTTTTCTGTTTTAAATAAATACTTTTTAGTTTATTATAATTAATATGTATTTTTTTTATTTATTTTCTTTTTTACTATCAAATTTAGTATATTGTTTATTTTCGTAAATAATTTTTTTTTATTTTTAATTTTATATATCGTTTTTTGAAAATATAAAAACTAATAATTATCCTACATAGCCTAAATTAGAAACAATATTGTGTCATTACATAACAAATAAACCTTTGACTTATTCTACCTTTTTGTTATCTAACCACTTCACCTTCCAAAACCTTCATCATTATCATAAACACTTGTATTTGAAAATATTCTATATTATGATTCTCAGAAATGGTGAGGACCCACTAAACCAATGAAGGTGACCCCAGTGACTAGAATATTCATCTTGTTCACTCAGGAATGAATCATGAAGGAAATGTTTTAGACTTTAAATGATTTTATGATATGAACCTTCATGACAAGTATTCGCTGGTATTTCAGTGTTTGGAATTTTTATTCAATGAGGAAATTACTAGTATTCCATACGAAGCAGAACTAAATCATTTATATAGTAGTTGTCAGTGTAGTTTTAGTGAAACATAGTATATTTTATCTTTAAGAATAAAAGATAATGAATTTTGAATTTCATCATTTGAAATTGTTAAAATTTTGAAATTACTTCATTAAGGTGTATTTCATTTTGAGATTTGATCTATTTTAAATAAAGATCATAAGTCTACAGATCTAATGACCTTTCTGTTTCAATCGACAAATATAAAAAAGATGTTTGTTAAGGATCTTCAGACATATCAGAATGATTTAATTATATTTATTCAAAATGAAATATCCCTAAGAGTAGGAGAGAGGGAGAAAATATTTTACCCAGATATGTATATCATGTATTTTCTCATCATTGATATCAAACATAATTTTCCTTGATACAGGATAACGTATCTAAATTATTTTTATGAATAAGATGAAATAATGTCAATTTATCCTTATGGAATGGTACTTTCTCTAATTCTATTTTGGATGAACATGATTATTATTTTTTACACAATAGTGAAGTGTCATTATAGAAATGTGTTGAATACAAGGAATCTAGGATATTTTGGTTTTTATTGGAGTATTGTGAAAGGAAATATCATTCTAGTTGGTGAATATTACCAACAAAAATATAATTCTTTTTCTTAGGGTGAGATAAGTCCTTTAATTAATAAAGGAGTTGGAAAATAAAGGATCAATGGTGATTCTAAATTAACCCATAGAAAATTATGATTTTATGATACATGAAACATGTACGAAGAGGAAGATGAAGAAGAAGTTCATGAGGAACTTGTTATAATACCATGAAATAGAGTGGAAAATAGATTAAATAACTAGTGTTATGTTCTAGGGAAGCCAATTTCACAGATCATTTAGAGGAATTAGATTTTTTTGAGGATGAATTGGAAGAGATCCAACCCTACGAAATTTATGTGGTTGTTGAACCAAATATTCTGGAAAGAGCTGGTCAAAGATAATAAAAAGTGAAGAGATTATTAAATGGGGCCACAAATATTTTGGATAATTAGTCTATCTCATCAATTGACTTATCATTAGAGGTACCTGAATCAGTTTTTTTAGAAAGAACATAATAGTTAGATGTTATATCTTGTTTGAGTGAAAATTTAGTTGATAAATCATCTCTAAATACCTTAGCATTTTTTGAAGATGTTGATTAGTCAAAAAATCCAGATGAAGTAACATCTAGTTCCTTGACTATTCATATTGAGGAACTTGTTATCAAGTTTAATAAAGTTCATTGAGAATCTTTTAATCATTGAATGGAGCTGGAAGCTGCAAGAAAATCCTATGATGATATGCGAAATTCATATTCTCCAAGGATGGAATTCTAATCTATTAAAACATATCATTATTGTCTTAAAGAGAATTTTGTATTAAAAAGATATTCTGATTATTTTAAGAAGAAAATTTTGGATGATATTGGGAAGATAAATTCTGAATATGTTTGTAAAATATATTTTATAGACTTGAAATGGTATTTAGAGACTTGTTTTGAATCTATTAAGGGAATGTCAGTCATGACAGTGCTTCTACCATTGCACCTCCACCCTCTCCAAATCTGATCAAAAGATTTTTGTTCATCACATCTGTCATTGAAGATACAAATTTCCATTGTCAAAATCTTCAGTGAAACTGTGCAGACATTTTAGGGCAATTGTACAATCAGATATTTCTTTTTCAGCAACTCACATCATGTGAACAAATTGTCAGGCTTTTGCATAATATGTCTAATGATAATTTAGCTCTGTTTTTTGAAACATAAGAAAATTTTCATCAATTTTTTAAATTCAATTTGATTGAGAATATGAAATTCAGTCAATATTCAATAATTTTGATAAGGATGTTGGGAGATAATCTGGAAAAATCGTTATAGGATTAGATGGAAGAACTGAAAGTTGTTTTTGAAGCATCTTAGGCTCTTATAGAACCAGAACCAACAACTTACCCTAACCAAACCCTTTAACTGTTCACCGGAACAACTATCCACCATGTTTATCTTCACCCAAAACCTATCTTAATGTATTTTTATGATGGTTCTTAATATAATTCCATTGTTCTTTTTACTTTCACTGCATTAATTTTTATTATTCTTTATCATGTTTTATTTGTTTATCTCTACTACTAAAATCATTGTCCTATTTTCCACACAGTATACTATATAATCATTCATTTACTATTATGAGAAAAATTAAAAGTGTTTTAGCCCTTTTTAATATTCATTATTTTTGATATCCCAAAAAGTGGAATAAATTTGGATAAAAATATCATATGATTTTAATTATATTTTAATTAAAATAGTTCTATAAAATAAAAATAATAATTTCCATTCTAAGTACTTAAAAAAATTATGTATTTTCAGTTTAACTTTTTATGGGTTTTGTGATTATAAAAATATGGGAGATTGTAGGGAATGTATTGTCTGAACAATAATATATAAATCATAATTGATTTTGAGGCTCACAAATACCCTTATTTGTTTTAGTAATGATATTACATTATGTGTTTTTCTGGAAATTATTATTAATTGTATTGTTTATTCTAAAATTATGTTCAATATTTGAATCACTCGAAATATTTGTCAGAATCTTTGGAATGCTCTTAATTTTATTTTCGAAACATTGTTTATACTTTACATTTAGAACAAAATCTAAGGAATAAATCGTATGCTCGGGATAAAACATATGGATCATGAAGGTTAGCTTTGTATTAAAATTTATTTTTGAAGAATGAGTGTATGGATCATCAATCCTATTCATGAAGTTACATATGGATTAGGAACCTTATATTTGGATGGAACATTACATGTGAGGAGATGAGAAAGTGTGGTTAAATAACACTAATTTATTAAGGAACCCTAATTTTGAAGACCCAAACATTTGTTTCATCAACCTTACATTTTTGATCATCCATACATTGTCAACCATTTTCTTGAAGAATGAATTCTACATAGTTGAACTCTATGTATGGTATTTTGTTATTTTTTGAAGGAACCCTATGTTTGTCTTTTCAACATTGGAGATTTAATTTTGAGATTTTATCTGATATTTCTACAGTAATATTTACATATTTATAGGCTATTTAAATAATTTTAATGACTAATTAAATGTTTTTTATGATTTATTCAATTAACAATATTCAACGGAAAAACTCTCTCCCATTTCCAAAGAATGTTAAGACATCCCTGGTCAATTCAGATTTGAATTTATGTGATCTATTAGGTAACGTTTTTGGATCTATAATTATGAAAAACAAGATATTTTCTCAATTTATTCTATCAGCTCATCATTTCTCAATATGGTATATAAAATTCACTATTTTTATATACTATTACATTTTTTAAAACATCTCATATAGTGCTTCTGCAAAAAACGATCGACTCTTAAGAAGATACACATTACAGACAGACATGTTTTTTCTTTTACTGTAGTAAGATTGTAGTTACTAATTTTTTTCTACTTTTATTTCAATATATTTTTTCAAATATTATCACTTCAGATATATTACTTCTTAAATACTTTCATTTATGAAGAATAATTTACCACTGTATTCAATTATTTTAGTTTCAATTGTAAATATTCACCCAATCCATCTTCAAATCATCATATTTTTATTTTTTTGAGTTTCAATTGCTAAGACATAGTTGTGATGGAGTATTTTCTTCTTGATCTAAGTTTTGGATAATAGGTTCCCTGTTAAGGAACCAAAATGATTTTTTATCCTTGTATATTAAATGTGTCAACTTCCTGCACTCAATTGTGGATTAATTGTCTTATGATAATACAACCATGCTAGTAAAAATCCCCAAGCTCACAGAGGGTGTGATTGTTATAGTGGACTAAAGGATATTTGTGCCCCCAACCACTATAAAAAGTTGTGTTCTTTATTTCTATTTATCCATTACTTATGATCATTGCTGAAGTAAACACTTTATATTCACGTTAATCACAGAGGGTGTCAAAAGATAGAATTGTGGATGTTTTTTAAAAGACAGAATTCACCCCTACCCCATTTTCTGTTACTTTTATTATTCCAACACAATAATTTAGATACAATATTGAAATAAAATGAGGTGATGAATATTATATGAATATTACTGAAAAATCCATATAAATAAAAAAAAAATCTAAATAAATGCATATAAATCATCCAAAAAATCATACATTTAGTGGATACAAATATTAAATTATATTATATAATAGTACATTATATTAAATAATATATTATAATTATTTCAATTATAAATTGATATTAAATAATATTAGGTGCACTTGTTGTCTAAAATTTCACTTTGTTACAAAAGTTATTTTTATTTATATTTTTGATTTTCAATTAAAAATTAAATTTTTAAATATTTAAATATTTAATAGATAAAACTAACAACATTTTTTTATTTGTAACAATAATATTATCATATATTTAATTTTTTGGATTATTCTGAAAAATTTTGTTTTTAGGTGAATAGTAAATTACTAATTTTGATAAAATTATCACTTTAATAAAATTATCATTATGAAAGTATTACTTCATTTTTTTACACTTTTTTAAATAATTTCAATAAATTTAAAATTAGTTTCTTTATATATCCCTTTTATATAATTTTGGGAACATATGTAATATTTTATTCTAAAAGCGTTTTTATTATATTATATATAAAATTACTTTTCATCATGCGTAGAAATTAAGTATATCAAAAAGATTTTATTATTTTATAAAAAATTCATATTATTATGTAAAAATTCAAATTTAAATTTGGGTTATAAAATTATGATTAATAATTTTAAATTTAATGACTTGATAATGGTAATACTATTGTTATCAAAAAACTGTTTAATTAAGGGTGTGTAATTTCTATCTAATTGATTAAATTTACTTATTTTAAATTATGTCACTAATATGATTCATAGACATACATATAATTTATATTATCATATATTTAATTTGTTACCAATGCTAAAAAATATTACAAACATATAATTGTTAAAATAATATTTTTATAGAGAAATAATTTTATAGATGTATAAGATGGTTTAATTTAAAAGTAAATATTCACTTGTTTTTATATTTAATTACATTAAATGGATATTTAATTTGGGTAAATTACACCCAAATTTGGTAATATGGGAAATTTTATATTCTTATTGAATCATAAATTACTCAGTTAAAAACAAGTAATAGTGGTAAAAAAAGGTAAAAGTAAAAACCTAAGAAAAAATTACTTCTAGTATGTTTAAAACATGTGTTAATATAGTTTTATGATTATTTGTTGATCAAATAGAACCCAAACCCCCATTATTTGATAAAAAAATACTTTTATCCTTGAATTATTTAATGATACCACTGCAAATTTAAGGGGTTATCAAAAGTGCAATTTTCTTCACTTATAAAAGGGGACACTTATAGTACTATATAATGGATTTATATTCCATATACATGATTTTATATCCAATCAATGTTCTCCTTCAAATACAGGAAACTTAAATTAAATTTTTCTCCATTTCTCAATATATTCCCCTTTATTCATTTAAAAAAATATTTATTGTCCTTTTAATGATGTGGGTTTAAAATAAATGTATTTTAAAATATTGAAAGGGAATTTTTCTTACCATGAATTTATATTATTCCATTAATATCATAATATAATTTTATAAAATTTGTATCATTTCATGGATACATTAATTATTTTTTCTTCTAAAAAATTTATTTTTTTCCAACAATTTCACATATCTTTTTTGAAAAACATATTTTTCGTAGATAATTTTTAATAATTATTTTATAAAATGTATAACTTTTCACAACGTCTTATGGAAATATTTCTATCATTTTCAAGGTTCCATTAATTATTATTGCCTTTAAAATTAATTTTTTTTAAACTTTTCTCACTTCACACATTCAAAAATGGATTTCTAATGTTATTTGTAACTTCAAATTTTACAGTAATGATGAATTTTTTTATAAAAACTCTTTAATGGTTATACAAACATTTTCCACTTTATCTCTTTAGGTTTTCTTTAGTTTGAAATTATTTTTTATGAATCAGCTTCTAATTGTTCTTATGAAGTACTCTATTGGGGTTATTGAATTTTGGGTATCAACTATTTAGATGCTTGGGATTAATTTTGTGATACCATATTGAATCATTGTGAAAACTATTTTTCTTTTTCCATGGTCATTATGATGTGAGGAATGAAACACATATTTTCTCCCATGTGCTTTTATGATATTTTTAACTATTGGTACCTCATGGAACTCATATGTATGGATGATGATGATGAGTGGGGTACTATATCACCCTGCAATTCCTTGGATTATGTTTATGCCTCATGAGATCAGAAGGGTTCTTTAGTCACCCATAGATTGGGGCCCCAAACTCTTTTCCATCAAGATTCGAGAAGTGTGATTATTATTATTAATGGAATTTGAAAAGTAATTTTGAAATATAATGGATGTGATTGTGTTCATTATAAAATGTTACGACCTTTTTTGTACTTCTTTACATAAATTATTCTTCTATGTATTTATGGCCCATTAGCCCAAAAGTTAGCCATCCAAGGCTAGCTTTCCAAGCTATATCAACCCAAGATAAAGAGGTAGTTTCATCAATATTAAATAGGGATACTACATATATAGATAGAACTGAATTAATGGGGGGGTTAGGAAAGATCATGTGAAATAGAGGTGGATCTACAATATAGGCTGGCAGCACAGTGGTAAAGCTGGCCAGCATAGGGAGGATCTAGTGATAGTCAAGAGTGGACACCAGTACTCACTTTTTAAAATCGGAGTATCCAAGGTAATTTATTAAGTACAACTCATCCAATAGATCAAATAAATCCCAACACTTTGATTGCTCGCCTGATGATCTTCAACATACCACCCACCCACCGCATAGTAAAAGGTATTGGATCAACATCTAGAGCCATACTATGAACCTTCATGACATTTTTTCTCCCATACCATCCTGAAAATCATCCCCTCAAATGAAATTAGAGGCACTCGATCATCTATTATTCAAGTATTAAACTTAGTTTTTATTTCATGTGGTGATTTGAAGAACCAAGTCATCCCATGAAGATCATCATGATAGTAAATTGCATGATTTCATCATGATAGATCATTTGGTTTATAATATAGAGTGGAAACAGTCCCCAAAATATCATAGAATCATGAATTGTCACATGAAGTCATGATTATGATCATTATGATGTCAAGTGATTAGGCGACTAATCGTGTGAATGTTCACCAAGTCATCATGAGTTGGAATGGTCCATCACCTATGACCATATTATTTAAAGGAGATTGATTCACAAGATCTTATAACACTAGAATATAATATAAATGTTTCAAAACAACCAATATATTGTCGACTGAAATTGACCATGTAATCATGAGAAGCAATCGTGAGAAGATGGAGGGATCATGTGATCAAAAAATAATAATCGCGCAAATCCAATATGTGATCAATGATGGTGCATGAAATACAACATATCATCTCCATAAAAATAGGCTTACATCTAGTCAATTTTTTGTTATATATTTTTTAACTCTTGTTTATTTTTCTATTGTTTGGATGAGGACATGTCAAACTATCACGTGAATCCCTTAAAGAAATCATGTGAGGTCATTCTTGGTTTTCTTCTACCCCGTAGCATGTGGGATGGGAAAGCAGGGGATATTATTTCATTGATTACAAGTAATGATTCAAAAATATATCCATCACATGAAGGCTAATCATATGATCCTGTGAATCCATCATGATATCCCCCCACCACACTTTCATGTGTTGTTCTCCACTACCTCGAGCCAGTACATGCTGCAAGCACACCATTAAAAGTGACCCAACCTTCATCTAGCCTCCACCTATATAAAACATTCCTCCAAACACAAATAAATATGTACATGAGAGGGAGAAAATCAGAGTATCAAGAAAAGGTGAAGAGAAGGAGAAAAAGTGGATGAATATAAATGTCTATGGCTTTGAGGGAACACTCTAAGTAATTATGAATTTAATCATGTGTTACCCTTCATGTGATCACATGGCAGTTGGAATGTAATGTGAAGCTATCATGAGAATAAACAGGACATAACATCCCCAAGAAATCCATCTATTTCATGAATCATTCTCATGACTATATGATGGCTTCATAAACCTATGATCATACAGCCTTAAAATCATTACCTTAATCATGAAACTCCTTAATGGTTTTATAGCGTTTTGTGAAAACTCCATGAAAGGAAATATAATAATAACCCTCAAACTTGAACCCACATCAATGCATGTAGTGGAAACATAAACCCCCTTCTCATTTTCAATGAACTAGTCACAAGAATCCATTGATGATAGTCAATCACAAGATCAGTTGAGCATCATGTCATGCCATCATGCGGGAACACCCTAGACCTATATGTGGACTTGTCATGCATTTCAATGCATGAAAAGGATATCCTTTTACAATAAAACCAATAGGTATGTGTAAATTCACTATTTATATTCTATTATCAAGACATGTGATCTCAATATGACTAGTACTCCTGATTCCATGAAAACCATGTTGTCTTAATCATGAGACTGTTTGATAGGTTGAGTCAACCCTTAGACATGTTCCCTTCTCCATTCACATAATTATAGACATGTTCACAATACCCCATAACATGAATCAATAAATATCATTTGATCGTAAGAGTGCTTATTTTTATTGTGATTCCCTCATGTATCCCTAGACATTCTAGTATTTTCATGTGATAGTCTATTGACATTTTAGCATTGTAATGTGACATCCCATTAAAAAATTCAGATTTTTCAAGAAAATATGTCATTGAATTGTTAGGTTAGTCATATAAATACATCATAGAAATGTCACATTGACCATGTGAATACACCCAATACAAGTCAGTTTGATCATACGAAGACATACTGAACAACATAGGTTGACCATACAAAGACATTACAGACATGTTAGTTGATCAAGTGAAAGGCCATGGTCTTGTCATCTTCAATTTTGTGATGAATAATGAGAATATTCGGAAAAAAACCCTGGACATGTCTCCCATGTATAAATTCAAACAGTAAAATTTCCAACAATCAATAAATACATGTCAGATATACAATTAAGAGATGTGGGTAGATGGTCAATACATGTCAAGAAAACAAACAAGACATTCCTGAATGAAAATGAAGACATGTTAGGAAGAAATTCAAGACCTTTTGAGAATATTAAAAAGAAATATTATGTATACGATCAATGCATTATGAACATATGATGAAGACATGTCATGTTGATAACCAGGACATGTCGGGAAGGCAATTCATCCTTGACAGATAGACACACTTAGACTAAAAACATGAGAAAACTAGTCGTGAACATTAATATGAATAACCCCTTATATAGGTATTTTCTTTAATGGGTTAGTGTTATGAACTCATGTGACCATATTTGTTTTATTTTCTTTGAGATTCACTCTATTTCATAACAAGAATATCAAAAGACCTTTAATATTCATCATCTCCTTTTATCCATATTAGGATAAATAATGAATATGAAACATGGGAATCCCTCATGACATAAGCCCCTAGAATTTAATAAAATATTGGAAAACAATAATGTATCTAAGTGTAATAATTTACCCCATTCTAGTAGTGGGTTATAAGGTAGCTAAACCATGAGAACTAAGATTCTTTTCCAAATATAATATGTAAGATTTCATCATAAGGCCCAAGATCCAATGCATATCCACCTGAGTGTTAGTCCCTTCATATATCAAATAATCTTGAGTCATGGTATTTGATTCTCCCAAAAATCAACCATCATTTCTTTTACAAAAGAAAAAGATAAGTGGGATTACAAATGGGCATCCTTTTATGTGTAATCCCCAACCATTCCCTCTAGTACCTCAAACCCATCAACGGGATAGGGATGAACTGAACTATGAGGGTACTGATTATTGTTAAAAAATGATATATAGAATTAATTTCTAAGTCCTTAGCTTAATATCACATTATCAATGATACTAGTAATCATTTCACTCAAATGGAATCTTTAATGTGTTAGCCTTTTAAAAAAATATATCATGTGATGTGTCCAAGATTTTGTTATCTATTGTTTCTCACACAAAGTGTGAATCATGTGGTGTCATATACTAGAGATGATTGTACCAATATTGTGATGAGGATTCCTTACATTCGGATCTATCATTGGGATGTTAAACTAATTACATATCTTCTTCACTCAATGGGACATACTTCTGATAACAACATTCAGGGTATCCTTATATGCACAAGTCCTACTCAAGTCCTCTATTATGAAATCATTTATGACGTAGAATCCCATTACATGAACTAAATAGACATTTATTCCTATATTAAGAAGATATGTAGGATGCCTCTTCAAGGCTAAAGACCTATATAAACATCCCTCTTTCATGATGCTAATAATGATTGTATTCCTAACATATGACTACAGATAATTCCAAACATACTATGTGCTTTTTTATTCTCGTTATCACAAGAAATGTAGGATGAATCATAGAGGCTTAATCTCATCTCCAAGACACCAACCACCTCCCTAGATGGAAACAAAATCTATAGCACATGATTATGGATAAAAACTAAATGATCATAAACATATAATAGAATGATAGAGAACCTATGTAAAACATAGTTGTTCACTTCAGCACATGGTCTTGGTTAACGAATTGGATCAGAGGTAACCAATCTCAAATTGAATCCTGGTAAGAATTAAATAACCCGATCATAAATATATAATAACGTCTTATAATAGGAAATAATTCCCCCAAATGGGGTTTTATGAGCTTAACCACCCATCATGTTGAATAATGTGAGTTTCTAATAATCATTTGTTTTGAATCCCCAATTTTCTGCATAGTTTTGGAAAGAAGTTCTATATCAATTTATTAATATGGGATCTGTTGGGAGATTCTATTAGAGACAAATATATTGAACCCAATGCCAAAAAAATTTCTACCACCATGTATCACTTAGAATTAAGAATTGGGTGAAACTGTTTTGGATTTCATTAGAACCAAAATGGTGAACCCGACATGAAATATTTTAACTATTTAATCCCTTTCACGAGTAATAAATGATATATAAACCATTTCATGTTAATCAATTTTTTCTATTTTTTTGAAATAATATGGTGAAACCATTTCCTTTTTTAACTTTTCTTAGCCTTTCATAAATGAAGGACCACCTATTTATCAGTTAACGGTTAATGTAATTGATTGAACATGTATAATCATATATGATGCTTCACTAATATTGTTTCTTGTTTACTCTTTAGGAATCTCAAATTACATATAATCCAAATAGAATTTTTAAATACAATAATAGATTTTGAGACCATTGGAAAAGATGGTAATGGTTGTAGAACACCTCTACCAGCTGTGAAAAACCAAATGACTCACTAATCATGTGCATCTCCCAACATGGATTCTTTAGACACCATGGCCTGGATGTATGTTATAAATAATATACCACCTCCAGTTCTAGTTAGCGAGCATATTTTTTTGGGGGTACCAAATCAACGACTCCATCCTAACATTGTAATCAAGTCATGAAATCCTCCAAATGATGAATTCCCACCAGTCATCTTTCCCATGACAGGTCACAAGTGGGGGAAATGGACCTTGTTTCCATATTCATCATCTTTTAGAGGTTATCCCTATGGAAAAGAAACATATAACTTCCCTAACTCATAAAATTGGATGAGGATGATCAACATGTCAATTCAACCACATAGGAGCAGACTAGGATGACTCCCATCCATTTTGGTCATCATCGTCAACATATGACCATGATTCAATATTAATATGTAGAGGAAGTTTTAACCACCCTAACAATACAAATATGGGGATCTAATAGGATAAATATCGAGGGTTATACAAATAATGAAACTCCAAAGAAGGATTGTATCCATGTTACTGCCGATATATATTAGTCTTATTGATGTGTCATGATAGTGCCCGGAATCAATCTCATATCACCACAATCTAGGAGCCACTAACTTAATCATAGATTGAATTGGTGATTATGGAATCCATAAGAGTACCCAAACCCAAAGGTATGGGGTAATATTTCTCATATTTCACTATGTGATCATCTTCAATAGGAGAGTTAACCTATCAAATAGTACACTAGTATCTAGCCCATCAAATGGTACAAAAAGCATCATCCCACCAAATGGCATGTCTAGAATTGCCTCATCAAATGATATAGATTGTTGAATAGGATTACCAACAAACTTATGTCTCCGTTAATATGATATCAATTAAATATAAGGATTAACCATTAAATATGAATGAAGACACTCTAGATGTGTAAAATAATACCCTCTTGCAGTCATCCAAGCCATAGTAAGTTGTCCTACCCTCTTCCACTGGAATGAGAAATGATGGGATCAATAGTATCTTTCAAGCATCAAAAGAAGGTATTATCAACCATTTCTTTGTTTCTAGGTGAAATGTTAGTGGAGAATATGGCCATTAGAAACAACAGATTTAGTCTCCATGGTCCATATTTATGCTCCCTTCATTATCTTCTCACCCTACCACTAATAGGGAAATGATGCTGTCATAGATCCTACAAGTCATCCCCTTAAGAATGACGATACAATTCCTAATGCATCATAAATAACTCAAATACAATGATAGGATGAGGATATTCTAGAATTAATTTTGGGAATACTCTTGAGATCTCTTCCTCTAAATAATGTGCCAATACCTACCTATATACGTCCTCTGTGCAGTGAAATCTAGATATTTTTCAACCCCTCATCGGGTCAAATCGATCAATTTTTACCCCTTGCCAGAGATTATAGGTATGGGATCATTTTCCTATCATCAAGACCCCCAGCCCATATGGCTATGAGAATTTCCATATTTTCCGGCACTATATCATGAGTACCCCAATATCCACACTCAGCCATGTGCCCCTACCAACATTGGTAACGGTAGTGTGTGGGAGAAAAATCACAGTCGTTCATCTCATGATAAAATACATTGGTGGTTTATTCCTTCCAATAAAAACTCATCCCCATTTAATTTGATTATTACATAGAGAATGGTTTGATATAACTCCCAATAATAAGGATGTTGAGTGAGGTGTGGATAATAGGCCTTGACAAACACTACCCTAACCACTGGCATCTTGGGCATACAATAGATAGTTTCTTTACCTTTATAGAATAGATTCTAAGTATGATGGATGAGGGGATGTTAGAACCACTAACACCTAAACGAACACTCATTTAATGTGACAACATTTAATAGGGAACACATTTTATGCATCAAAACCCGATCAATAGATCTCCTAGTGATAGGAAACCATCATTCCGTGAATGTTGGAACAAAGTCTATTCCTTTGATATAAAAAATGTCACAAGTTAAATTGATTATGTAATGGAGAATAATTTAATAATACTCTAAAAAACATTTAATCTGAGTAAGGGATGGTATATTGTCTCTGATAATTAGTTCCCCTACAACTGACGTCTTAAGAACACAGTGTAGAATTTCCTTAACATTAAATATTACTTGTAGAAATTGGTAAATTTATGCTTGTTATAGTTTTAGGATCCTAAAACTCTTGATATGTGAATAAGATTAATCTACGATCTATAATAAAATTCACTCTCTTGAAAGGTTACAGTGCTATATCCTAGTCATATGACATTAAACTGCATGATACTTCCTGGATTCATGATGATTAAACTACACAATACATCCTATTCCCATGATGTTAAACTAGAAAATAATTCTTGGTCATGTGATGTTGAACTACCTAAAATTTCCTTGTTTCATGACATTAAAATCATTGAAAATGTCATTACCACATGATTTGAAAGTATAGAAAACATATCCTAGCCACGGGATGGTAAAACTATGGAATATATCAATCATTAGGAAATATAATTAGAATCAGGTATGAATTATAGTTTCTAGAAGTACCACTAATACAATAAAATATCAATCAACAAAATATTACAAAATTTCTAATTCCCCTTAGTCACCTTCTAAGGGAGTTATTCGATAGGACACCTCCCCAAACACATAGATCTAGGAATAATGGACACCTTTTCAGCTATGGAAAGTTACAAACCAAAGGGATCAAGAACATATTTCTACTAGCTTACACAATTTTTTGTTATAATATCCATGAAGCAGGAATAGGGAAGTCATAGATCTACACCCCCATACATTAATCCCACCAGAATATTTTGATGGAATGAGGAGGACATAATTTGGAATGAATCCCCACATCAATAAAATACATTGAACTACATATCCTAGAAGATGAAAGTGTGTCAACATACATTCCTATAGATACCTTATTGAAGTGATAGTACATTATGATAAAAAGATAGGAGATTTTCTGGTATATTTTGAAAATGATGTGCAGACCAGAACACATTCCAATCCCAATAGCTAGAGTAGCACACAAACTTGATAAACATGAATAGGTCTCAACTCTAGAGTAAGAACACATTCCCTATCCCTTCTAAGAGGATTATCATGATATTATGGTAAAGGGTGAAACATAATACTGGGATAAAATTTTCAATCCAGCCAATGATCAACAAGACGGTTTGTCACATGACATGTGAAAGGGTCACATTATTATTAAAAATTAACTGTGGCATACTCCCAAGGAATAGAATTGGGCTCATGTCCCCATATTGATTAATGTTCACCAAGTGGGATAAGTTTAGAACATGGGATGGGATTATTTTTATGTTGAAAATTACTACTGTACTTCTACACAGGAACAATATCAAGCACATATCCCCATTATAGTTGGAGCTCACCAAGTGGGAGTAGTGCATCTATTGGGGTGAGATTATATTTATATAAAAATAACTTTGCAGCATACCCTAAACGCATAGGATCGTGCTCATATCCTTGTTTTTACCATGTATCACCTAGTGGGAGTGGATTATTGCTTGTTATAGGCTCAAATTCTTGTTGATAAAATCTAGTGGAACATTCCAAGGGAATAAGACCCGTATCATATCCATGCACCAACCTAGGTTTGTCAGTACCACATAAAAATAACCTCATAGAGGGATCGTATCACAAAAAATAAATCTACTCAAAATATTCCACTAATTTACATGAATAGTATTATATCTATATTCTCACCAGGAAAATAATGGATCAGCATCCTTCTGAGTCTATAGAAGAAGAAGTTCATTTCCCTTACCCTATTATAGAGGTCCATCAGCATATTCTAATGGGGAATATATATATAAACTTGTGTCATACCCCTACTTCATCTAGGATTTACTAACATATTCCTTCAACCACAATCATTCATACTAGTATTCCCACATATGACAAAACAATCCCATCAGTATACTCCAGAATCTTCTCAACAATGGGCTCATTTCCCTTATACAACAGAAGGTTATTAACATATTCAATAATTTTTCATGTATAAGTCTCATATTCCTACCCACCAACAAATGGATGGTTGAAATATTCTCTCCAAAATATAGTATGAGCCTTATATCCCTGATCTACGCATTACCAGTGTCCTTTAGAATATTTTATACATATCTCTTACCCCTCAGGGTCCATCAAATCTTCAAACAAACTTGAAGGTTATCACTACTTCAATATTCCTACTCATAGTAGTGTAAGGATGGATCATAGGGACTCTAGTCCTTTAATTTGATTTCTTAAACCTCTATATGGTGCTATCTCTCCCCTGGACAAGGAAATAACCCCCTTTCCAAGACACCTTAATATTTTAAGATTCGAAAAAACAGAAACCATAAAAAATATTTAACTTTTTCCAATAGGGAAATATTTGTTGGTAAAAGTACATTTTTTGTTGGAAAATCGTATTACCAACACATATGTCACTATCACTATACTGTTGTTAAAAACTATGTCTCTAAATGTTTTTGTGATAGATAAAATAGTTCTATTACAATAATAATAATACCAACAGATAATATATATGTTGGTTAATGTGTTTAGGAACAGATTCTTATGACAAATTTTTCTGTTAGTAATAATATTACGAATATACAATATCTATTTGAAAATTATATTTGAATAAAAATTAAAAAAATATATTATTAGAAAATTTTCATATTATATTTATTAAATTATAATATTTAATTAATCTAGTTTAATTATTAAACCAAAGATGATTTACAAGAATGGTCAAACATAGAAAAAAAAATTTATTTATATTAATAATTAAATTTGATACAAAAAGAAATAAAAAAATGAATGATTCATCACCCAATAAGATCTTCCCCCCAATGTACCAACCACTCATCCATTCCCAGGATCCATTCATGCCTCAATTCTAGCGAGCCATCTCCAACACCAATGACTCATCCATGCCTCAAGACTAGCGAGCCAACTCCAGCTATACCACAACCTTCAACGCATTGACAATAGCGCACCAACACCAGCAACCCATCCATGCACCAAGACCAATGATCCATATCTAACACTGATGAGAAACATTAAGTAGCCGCTACCCCATAGCCTTCAGCTCCATGATCTCTACCACACACAACCAAAAATCGTACAAAAAATAAGTCAGCTCCAGTACCAGGGAGAAACAAATTGAGCCAGCTCCAATACCAGTAAGAAACCTCATGTCACTACTATGCCACACCCTTGAACTCCAATATCTACATCACAAAAAACCAAAAATAATACCCTCAAATTAGTGAAAAATAACTCCATGAACTGAAACCAAAATATAAAAAAAATAGATGTATAAAAAAATGACTTTTATAGTGAGCATTTTTCATCATCTCAGTTGAGATCTCAAGAATTAAAAAAAAGATAAAACTTCTACAAAATAATTTTCAAAAGGGAATAAGATAGATCCAGTGCAAGCTCAATGAAACAAATATCCCAACAAGTGGAAGCACATAACTAAAATTTAAATAGAAAAAATCACATTTTCCATTAATTTTTTTTACAATACAATCACATGGTGTAACAAGAATATACCATCAAGTAATTGAAGGAGATACATTTTGAGATTACAAAAAACACATACTAAAGCTCACATTGCATCAAACCTACCTAAAATCGTTATCACTCATGTAGTAAAAGTTGTTGTGTTTTGATAGTCCATAAACGTATTGAACATCTATTTTTCTCTAAGTTGGGCAAGATTTCAAGATTGACCTATTTCAATTTAGTTAATCATGCACAAAACTTATAGAGCATGTTCCACATATCTATTTCTTGGAAAAACCCCAATGTGCTGTGATGCATCAACCAGATCAACAAAGATATAATCAACTCCATGAATTTTCTATCATAGTAAGGATGGATAGAAAGCATCACGAGTGAAAACACTTCCCAGAAAAAACACTAAATGATAAAATACTAGCAAAACTCCAACACACATCAAGTACAGAACCTCAGTCCAGAAAAAACATGCTGAAATACATTGACTAAATGATCCTCTAATCAAAGTACTGAAACAGTTCATTCTAGAGATTTCATAATTAAAGAATAAAACTATGAAATTCTCATCATGAATTAATTTCTAGCATTTGTTGAATCAAAAAATCACTCTTCTATCGGAAAAAAGTTATAAAAAACCAATCTTCAATGACCAGTCATATCAATAAAACATTTTCCATGCATCTCCATGAATCACCTTATATCAATATAGAACACATGAGTTTTATAAGAATTTCCTTCAAGCAGCCAATCAATAGTCGAAAAGACAGGATACAGGTGTAGGTAAAAAATAATAATGTTTATTCAATAGGGACATTCTCCATAATAGTCAATGTAAAACATGAAGTGCATTATGCATCATTCTTCCTATATTGAATATGTATGTTGTACAGGTTTATGTAAATTTGTTTTTGTTTAACTATTTTAAGATTTTATGTATACTGTAATATAGCAATAACATGCACTTTATTTCCCAAGCCTAAAAAAGTAGAAGCTTTTCATTCAAAAAAGAGAAACTCAAGACAAATTTTCTTCCAGTAGAAAAGCATTCCATCCTTGCCTTGTGATAATATATTTTTTATTTTTATGCCAGCCTCTGAAGAGTTAAAAGTAAATTCCATCGGTACACCACGATTTCTCAAATGTTTAATCAATCAGTAAGCACCCATAAGGGAATTCATGTTCCACCACTAATCAGTGTAAGGCATTGATACTTTATCCATTGGAAAAATTTCCATGTCATGTCTCGCAGTTGTGCAAGGAAGACCACATTCCTCTTTAATATTATTTACTACTTCAAAAGGTGTATTTCCTACTATTTTATTAGTCTCTCTACCATATCCTTGATTTTCATACTTGGATAGAAAAACCCTTCAAACATCACCAATAATTCACCTATTAGATTTTTCTCTTATAGATCATTGTCACAATGCTCAATATCCAAACAAGTGAATTCAATCAATATTTACCTCGTATCCAAATAATGTCATCCTCCCATTCCATCCATCATAGCAGCATCTTGCCACCAATTTGCTTCATTAGAGAAATAATTAAGATAAAATGGTGCAATTGTCATTCCTTCCTCTATAACAATAGTATTTAGAACACGATAACACTTCTTATGGTGTGGTGGTTCTTAATCCTCTATGTATTCCTTAGAAACCCCATAATCTACTGATTATATAATGTATCCGTACAATATCCATAATGATAGAGGAATAAAAATATATATTTATAGAATCTATTCCTAACGCGAATAGGATATAAGTAGCTAAGATAGATTTTGACTATGAACTATAAGACCTACCCAAACAATACTGGAATGCGAATTGAAAAGACATTGGTAATTGTTCTAGAGTTCTTAAAAACATTATATAAAATAAATAATAATAATTGAAACAGGTTGAGATCAAAGACCCCTTTATTAAAAAAGTTGATCTATTTAGGTTTAGTCATCCTCCTTTCATATATAAAAGGATCTGGCACTCATAGTGGATTTTAGGTAGGAATAATCCTTCCTATATCTGGACTTTTTTTAGAATAGCTAAGAAGTACTCATCATCCTGCCTCTTTCCTTTAGCAGATGCATCACTGTAATCATAACCACTACTATGAGAATTACCATCCTCTACCCTCATCAAGACAAGATAAAATAATTTCCTATGTGTATGAACATCCATGAAACCAACCTCATGTTACAACTATAACTTCTGCTTCATATCCTCCCGGCAGAGGAAAACGAAATTGAATTAGAAGAAACATTACCTAGAGATTTATAATCACACATATATGAGTGCACATGAAAATAAGACTCTTTGGGATGATAGTTAGAATAATCTTCCTCCTACATATGAGAAAAAGGACCAAGAAGGTTCCCCTGTTTCTGAAAACAATATTCCCCAGCTTGAATTCCCATAGTTACTTGATTCTCAATAGAAACTACAAAATAAATAATCCCTGAGATGGCTGAAGATCCTTACTTTTCCCTGGGAAGTACATATGTTGACCTCTCACATCTAGCATGCTAAGTCCCTCAAGAAACAACCCCATATTCATATATCCCTACCTGATAGTTTCCTATGTAGTACAATCCTCATGAACCACAAAAGTCAGAGGACACTTTCCCAATATCATTTTAGCTAGCCCCTTCGAGATGAAATACAAAGAACACCTAAAGTGTAGCTATGTAAAATTAAAACATCAAGATAAATAAACATACGAAACCATTCCCAACATAGAGTTCTAAAATCGATCAAAAAAACATGGCAAGGATGATAAATACTAGATCAATATAGATTGTATTCCTAACACAAAAACGATATAAAATTATGAACATGAAGAACCAAAATAAAATAAGATACTAAAAATACTAATGGGGGATGATTGGGGAGCCAAAGTAGAGAAGTGAGATGAGAGAGAGAACTATTGAATGACTGATGTTGACATGACGATATTGGGTATCCTATAGAGGGTGATTCCGACATGGGGATTTTGCATGAGAAAGCTGATCGGGAATAGGGAGGGGGTTCACACGATGCATCTGTGGGTGGAGCCAGCTAGGAACATTTAGTGGTGTTCTTGAGAATTTTTCAATGATGAACGCCAGCCAGGAAGAGTGAAGGGGTTCCTACAAGGAGGTCTGCAGGGAACGTCGTCTGCGGGGAACACTAGTCGTGGTGAACACCGGCCACAGTGAGGTGAGTTTTGGGGGGGGGGGGATATCACGACTAGGGGGTATTTTGTTTTATATTAGGTTTTTACCCTTATTTATTTATTAATTTATTTATATAAAGATAACAATTACTAAGAATAAAAGACACATTTATTGATAAATCAATTGTTTGTATTAACATGATAAGACAACATATTTAAATGTTGGTAAAAGTATTTTTGTTATTCAACTACTAATTTAAAAAGATATATTTGTTGCTAAAAATAATTGTTGGTACCTATAGTCAATATCAACAAAATTTAATATCTGTTGGAATTAATCATTTTTCCCCATAGATATATTATATATAAGTAATTTTATGTTGGTAAAAGTCTCTTTTTTGTAGAGAGAATCACTCAAAACACTAGGGTAAAACATATATATAGTACCCAAAAACCATTAGTAACTCTTAACCTTGGTTAGAATGAGACCCATAGAGGCCGCCTATATGGTCTTCCTGGGTAGAGACAAATATCCCTCATAAATAAGAGTTTTACAAGGATATATGAAGATAGGTTTCAATAAAAAAACATCCCAAACATGTGTAAGTGTATTTCCACATTCAATTATGAGATCCTAAATGGGTGAGAATGGGGTTTCAGGATTCATATTCACCCGAGTATGTAGGAAACTTATCTTATATTGAAGGATATACACCTCCCTTTTTATGGATAGGAGAGTCACATACAAATCATAAATAAAATATATTGTGATCTAGAAAAAGACATATTTTTTCCGACATGAGACCCATGATTGGAATACAATACTGAATACCAATGAAATTATTGACTCTACATCATAAAAACTTTCTAACTAATTATAAAATTGTCCTTAAATGATTGTATTTCAGGGCACAAAAATTATAGAGAATTTTACTTTACCTAATTTCCAAGGGAAATAAAGATCCTGGGATACAGAGAGAAATAGTGGAAATGGATTGTATGAACCATCAAGAAAAAAATATTCTCCTCCACTCATTCCTTCAATATAAATTGGTATTAATTCTCAGAGACCCAATAATACTAGGAATGAATCAGTTGGTAGGAACACCCACTTATGGATCACCCCTGTGAATCCCTGGAGTGTGGTTGAAAAATATTATGAGCCACCCAAAAAACTAATTGAGTAATATGTCTTAATTATAGATATCCATGATCCTCTAATCCCCATTGATATTATAAGAAAAACAATTTTTTAGGGAATCTCTCTGCGACAACATTGGTAGTACATGATGACAACATCTCTTCCAATGGAATCATTTACCTCAACAATAATAGAGATTCTATGAAATTAGAAACCACGCAGGAAAATGTCTCTATGGACTCAAATATTGAATAATAAGTGGACAATATTGGGAACCCCATCCCATATTTGAGGAAGGTGTCTCCACCGCCATCGATGGGCATAGACAAGTGAATATAGGAATAGAAGAAGACCTACGACATATGTTGATGAGTGCCTTCATATCTCTCAAGAACCATGAGGTGTATATTACATTTATAAAGAAACATTAATATGTGTTATCTTCAAATTGTAAATAAATATTCAAGATGAACCTTGATGTGGCTACGCATTACATAAGAGTACCTTATGACCCCCAAGGGTTGAAGAAAACATATAGGATAATTCACCCCTCTCATGATACAAATTCATAGTAAGAGGAATTTAAACATTATAGTTTCTAGGGTTCCAGTAGTATTACCTAAATCTATAAGTCACCTATGGTCCTAGTCATATAACCTAAAATTACAAGAATCAAAGGGACCTAGTTGTGTGACCTAAAACTACTAGATTTCACTTGTCCTTATTGCATTATATTTAGCTTCATGAAAAAAATTACCTCATAGATGAATCATTTTACGTGACCTAGACATGTGAAGAAGTAAAATGAAGTACCCACATCACTATGAATGAGTCAAACTCACAGAGAAAATTTCCCCATTCATGAATTTTGCATGGATTTATTCCCTCTATCCCAGAATACATAGTGACGCCTAGATCTTAAATCCTGGGCCCATCCACATTATATAGACACAATTAATACATAACACATGATTCTAAACTACAATGATAGGTCCTTATCATGTGAAACTAAAAGGAATGACTCATATCATCCCAGTCACAATATATTAAACATTGAGACAAAATCCTTATAAAATGAAATTAAAATGTAGTCTTACCCTATTTACCGTGCAAAGGATACCTTGAGAAACCAGCTTAGTAATTCTCACATCAAAAATGTGGGATTCCCCTTATGAGATGATTTCTAGAAGACATGGATAGTGCTTATAAGGATTCATTGCTTCTTTTTCATATCGAATAACCTCTTTCCTTGCGGCATGATGTTAAACTTCATGGTTTCCCAAAACCATGTACAACATTATTCTAATTATAATAAGATATATATAGATACCATGATCCTACTACTTATCTAATCCACTACTTGATAAAAATTACCTTATCCGTCATTTTAATCGTGTTAGTTTTATGAATGAATCCTTTTCCATTCCTTGATTCTCAAACCTATCATAGATCACATGGGATTGTGATTTTCAGAAAGATATTCCCTCCACAATCAAGAAATATTAGTTCATGACAGGTTTATTATGGTCCTGCATTCAATGGTTAAAATTTCACATAAAAGGTATTTATTGAATGATGTTAAACTACATGGTTTACATCTCTTTTATGAAAAAACATTGTGCATTACTACAGAACTCATATGAGATGACTATTATCCTTAGTGTTGGACTTCCACCACAGCTCCATATGAGAAATATGTGTGGATTTATTACTAACATCACCAGATATGTGGTGACAATTGGATAACCAATCCTAGGTTCAGCTAGAATAATCAATGAAAAAACACCACCTCTGTGTATGAGGAAGACATTGATAAAGAGTTATCTATTAAAGAACTATGTGTGTCTTGATTCCTACCATCATAGTATATATAGTGACACTTGGATATCCAATATTAGTTCCATAAACATAAATTAATGGACCCCCCCCCCCCCCTAAATGTGCATAGTTTAGATCTTTATTGATCTTCTCATATTCAAGACGTTTTTTTGATTGATTCCTTCTATCAAATGATATTTAGTAACACATAGATATTCTATAATTCGTCTATTTAAAATTATCAAATGTAATAATACCCCTCTCTATATATGGTCTAGACCTACATGGTGTGTTTCCCATTCGAGAACTACATGTTTCTTGATTCCTACCATACCCGGATATGTAGTGTCACCTAGATTTTTAATCCTGGGTCTAGCCACAGTAATCAATGGAAACAATTCCTCTTATACATATAGGTCCGACCTACTAGGAGTGTTTCTCATTCAACAACTATGTGTGGAAATATTTTTTCCATCACATGATGCGTAGTGACTCCCAGATCTCCCATCTTAGGTCATGTGTGGTAAAAATTCTCCCCTCTTTGTATGGGTTATCCCGACATAGAGAGGTTCCCATTCATGAGCTACATGTGCCTTGATTCCTACCAGCACAATATACATAGTGACATCCAGGTCTCCAATCCTAGTTCTAGCCACAATTATCAAAGAGAAAAATGACCCCTATGTGCATAGGGTAGACTAGTATAGAGGGTTTCCCATTAAATTACTTTGTGAGATTAGATTCCCACCATCATAGGATATGCAGTGACAGCTGAATATCTAATCCTAGGTCTAAATGAAATAATAATAAAAATGTTCCCCCTCTCTGTGTATGTGATAGACCTATGTGGAAAGTTTTATATTCAAGAACTACATGTGTGATGATTCATTCGATAAAAGGATTCATAGTGATGCCCAGATCTCTAATACTTTGTATTTTCTATGTTTTTAGTGGGTCTTCAAGGCACAAACTATTATTTTCCCTATATTTATGATCTCCAAAGGAAATCATATTTCTTCACATTCATAAAAAAAATTGCTCCATATTCCAAATAGGGTGATATATTTCTTTCATAGATTCCTCATAGGACCTTGTTTCATAGTTTGAGTACCCCTCATAGATTTGTGTCATGTTTTGGGTACACATAATAGGTTCCATTTTAATTTGTATTCCATCTAATTATGCTACTTCTACCTCAATAGGGAAGAAAATTTTGATTTTTAGATTAGTAATTTTGGGAATCTCTAGGAATTTCTAGACATTGGGTATATTGGGAACCTATATTCTTCATCCTTGGAGGGAATATTATATGAAAAATATTAGGTGTAGAACTCAAGAAATCTTGTTTTGATCATGATTTAATTAAAGAAATATATATAGGTATTCAACGGTTTTTTACCACAAGCATCCTAAACATATGAATGGGTTGGTATTGTGCACTAGGGTGAGAGTTTAACATCTTGTGGATATGAGCATAGGGTTAATGTATTTTGGGGACATGTTTTTTGAATGTTTATGCTCTTTTAGGGATATATTGGGTATGTTTGTCCCTTGGAGGTATGATTTTACACTTGAATTTATCATGGATCAGAATACCCTATTGAGGTAGATCTGGGGGGCCATCGGTAGGAGGGATGATGTCAAACCTAATTTTACCAATAGATCAGAATTACCTATTGATGTAGATATGAAGGTGCATCCCATGGAGGTAAGATTTCAAAACTTAGTTTACTAATGAATCATAACTCCCTATTGTGTTGGATCCATAGGTGCATACCTAAGATATAAGATTTCTCATGGGAGATTACTGATGTTTCAAAATTCTTTATTTAGGAAAATCTAGAGGTGCATCCCTAGGAGGGAAGATTTCACACCTGGGTTTATCAATGGATTGGGACACCATATTAATGAAGATCCTTACATGACTCTCCAGGAGGGTTGATTTCACACCTGAGATTACAAATTGATTAGAATTCCCTATTGAGGTATATCCATAGGTTCATACCTAGGAGGATAGATGTCACACCTGAAATTACTAATGGATATAAACGCCCTATTAAATAGGATATGGAGGTGTTTCCCTTGGTGGAATGATTCCAAATTTGTTATTACCAATGGATAAGAATTCCCCCTTTCAGTCGGACTTGGAGGTGTTTCCCTAGTGTGAAATATGTCACTCCTAAGTTTACCAATGTGGGGATTGAACCACATAGAGGCATTCTATGTACCCTCATTTGGAGATAGTGATAAAACCCATTATAGTTCAATGAATTAATTTAATCATGTGTTATAGGACAAATAAATTCATTCTAACCTCATTCGGTAAGTATTATCAGGTCATAAAAGAAGCCTCAATTGGTAATGGAATGGGGGTTACACGTGGAAGTTGATCATGGAATAAGTCCATCCTATAATGGGAAAAAAGGTTTCAACCCATGTGATTCATAAATTGGGTATCCAATATTTATTTCCAAAGGTAGGATCTTTGGGGTCAACCCTATGAATCAGGCATAGGGAATCATGTTTTCATCACACAGGGTGTGTTGAGGATGTCGTGTTGTATTTTAGCATCATATGACTAGGAGGTTGAGCTATGTAGTCTTATATCATGAAGATTTGATGTTGGAAAGATCTAATATTTACGGGGGACCATGTCAATGTGAGAGTAAGATTCAGCATAAGGATCCTTGACCAAGATAGGTGTATTGTTTTCCTCAAATATCCCACCGCTATGGTTTATGTGACCACTGCTCATGTTCTATTCTGAGGGATATAGAATTTTCAGTACCATGGAGGAGTGGTTAATCATAAGGGAAACATTAGGGTTCATATTCTTAGATGAAATCTATAATATGGTACCTATTATAATATGTAATAGGTATGATGGAGGTGCATGATGTACATCAAGTGAAGTGGGAGGACACAAGAGTGGGTGGCACTAGCCAAAATGGGACTCGATGTGTCAGTCAACCTATCCTTGATTTGTATGGGGGCCTGGGAACTCAACCATCATGAAAGGGTTTAATTGTATAGGGGAAAACTTAGAGTGGCCCAGAAGAGGGGTTTCATAAATCTTGGGGCCTTTAGGACACAATTCATACAAATATGAAGATCCTCACAGAGTTTAGGGGCTTTATGAAGGGGGAGGATTCACTAATGGTGCAACTCTAACTCATAGTAAAGTTATGTTTCCCATGATGTGGGATTTGTGAAGGGTAGATACCTCATAAATCCCTAAGTTCCTTAGTGGGATTTTTTTCATCATAGTGTATTATTATTCAATGAAAGTCACAGTACATTATGAAAGGCATCATCCCTTTGAGTGGAGGATCTCAATAAAACATGGGAGCAGGTTTCATGAATCATGGATACCTTGTAGGTCAATTTTATCTTTCACTCATGAATCTCAAATTGTTCATGAACATGCAGTCATTTTTGGATGTCAAAAGGTCATGCATCCTCTAAAATGTCAGATTTAATGGGTTCTTTATATAAATGGAGTTTCTTGATGATTAGAGGCCTCTAAGAATATGTATAAGTTTCATGATTAGATAGGGATCTGTTAGTCTAAATGATGTTGTGTGGATTTTTCATTTATAAATTTTAATGGTCATGAAGAGATCCTCAATTCAAAATTGATTTTTTTTAAAGGTTAACATCAATAATTCATGCGGCCAAGACATTCACAATTACCCTTCATTCTTAAAGGTGATGATATTCATGAAATATATACTATGATGGATTTTTATTCCATTTTGGACTTGATTTACTTTTATCTGATCCTAGAATCCTCACCATTCATATGACATGAGTATTTACACATTAATAAAATTAACCCCTCGTAATTGGAGCTGATGGGGAAAATAATTATCATATTCTAACAGAGAATCGTCAGAAATTTGAAATCAAATCCCATTCACAACAATCATTTAGGGAGCCATTTTGTGATACCCTCTTCATGAATCCACTCATAAACCAAATGCATCCATATACCTATAAATATTGTAAGGGGGCCTTAAAGATACTACTGTACTTTTGTGAATAGAAAATATTGTGCAGATTTTCACGAAGCTCACACCCTTTTATGAAGGGGATCTCCATGCCATTGTCTTGTTAGCGCAAGGACTGGTAGGGTGTACTCTAGAAACCATCATTCACAATCATTGGAATTCATCATCACGGGGGAAATTTATGAATGGAAGATGTTTAACACCGTATAAAAGTGGAAAAAATACAAAGGATTCAGGTAGATAAAGAAGATGTTACTCACTGAGAAAGGATAGCATTGGGGAATGCATCCATTGATGCTACTAATCCTATAAACATCAATAATTTGTAGTCCCAGTTGATAGTAGTTCAGAATAAGGTGGTGGGAGTGAAATCCCTAGTGTCTGAATGTCGATATAAGAAAAAATAGGTGTAGATAATTTCTGAAAAAAATCTATCCAAAATCTGAAGAAGAGATTGATGACCTTGTAGAGCGACAATAAATCATGGAGGCCACTCATCAATGGTTTCCAAGATTTATTGTCTTTTCATTGGGGTAAATCATTAGGGATATCTTACAAAGGATATACTACAATATGTGGATGAACCTATAAACATTAGTTTGTTTTATTTAAACCCCATTATTCCTAAACATGTTTCTTTTATCCCATTTTTTTATCACACTTCAACCATACTCATGAGATAACTGATGATAAATCCCTAACCTCACATTGGTCATTCTTGATGTGATAAAAATGGGATGACCATGTGATTTCTCATTTATATGTGAGTGTTGGAACATCATCGAACACTAGGGGAAAAAATTTATTAACTGATCCCCAGGAGTTTCTGGGTCCAGAGAGGCTATGACTGTAGAATGGGACTGTCAAAACAAACAACATTATTTTCCAACATAATCTAGTGCATGAATGGCATAACACCAAGGGAATTGAACTCTACCAAAACAAAGGGTAATGAAGAGTGTGAATTAGGATTCCAACTATCTAGGACATAGAGGGATGGGATGATGATGGATGATATCTCTATATCATGTTCCAAAAAAATCTTCCATTGTCATTTTTGATGAGGATGGGGAAAAAATTTAAGGGTCATCCACTGACCAAATTCAAAATATGGGACCTATCTAAAAATTTCACCCAATGTCTTCTATGTTGTATACCAAGACCATTAGGTGATTAATTATGTCTAGGAGACATTATCGTTAGGGGGTTTATTCAGACATATAGAAGGATATATATCTATATAAAGGGACATGTGAAGAATGGAGATGAAGTGATGGAATTTTCAAATGGATTTCAACTCTCTTAGAATTACACCTCAATGGGTTTTAGAATATTGTTTTAGGTGTATTGATCGGAAAAAAGTTCAAACTCTTATTTCAGGGTGAGAATCATCTTGGATGAGGAGTGACTGTTAGAGAACATGTGTAATGAAGTAGGTGATCAGAATTAGAGTAAAAGGATTGTTAGGAAAGGGATTAAGATAACAAACAATTTAACATCATAAAATGAAAACATTTGTCTTGAAAATTAAATTTAGATGATGGGGATGATGGACATGCATTTTAACATCATATCATGAGGGTGATAGAGACATATTTTAATGTTATATGGTGAGCATGATGTATCTCACAGTTTATCATCATGTGATTGGGATGTGGTGTATGAGAATTATGCACCGATCTTCCCATAATTTCTTCCTTATTTTTGGTCAAGAGGGATACCATGTCTGTTTCATGGTGTAGGGTAATAGTTTAATGTCTTATAAATGTTTTTTTGTCGATTGATGTGAACGATACATTCCCATATATAGTTTAGGAGGGTGTAAGAGGGTTGGACAATGGGGAAATTCCCTAGAGGTTCCTATAAGGAAAATGGAACATTGGGGAATACACACTATAGAAAGGGATTAAGGGTGAATAACACATAGTTTAAAGTTGTAATTATTGGACTATCGGGTGGGAATCATAAAAGGGGCATTTGTATATTGACAAATAGATATATCAGCATGAATAAACGGTCTTTATTCCTCAAAATGCATTCCCAAAGAGGCCTCCATATAGTTTAAAGTTCTGATTTTTGTACTTGGGATCCTAGTTTAATGTCATATAGCTTGGACCATGGGCTATTGGATCTTATATTATGATCATATATTTCAGAACAATATGTACCCTAAAGTGTTTGGTGTGGAATGAAAGAGGTAAAACCCTATGTAATAGGAAGACGAAGAAGACATGTTCCACATGAACCATATGGTGTGTATTTTAAATAAATTAATGTCATGATGATGGGACCTGGGGTCTCAATTTTATGTTCATAGAGTTTGTACTATGGGGTTGTATTGATTTAATATGTGATATCATAAAATGTTACCCGGGAAAAATGAAGAGTCTATGATGTGTCTTGATGCCATGAAAATTGTCTTCAAGCCAATTCATGCATAGTCTAATGTCATGATTCTTGGACAACATATTCATGTTTAATGTCATAAATCTTAGACGAATGGCCAAGAATATCCTCGAAGGACATGTGTATGATGGTAGAGTGATTACTCGATTGGAATGAGGATCCTAAGAGACCATTAGCCCATGCAACAAATTCCTGGTCTAATCCGCACATTGTTTAATGTCATGATTCTTGAACTCAAACTCCTTTTTAAGGTCATATATTTTTGGCCCATGGAGTGACTCACACATATAAACCATTCATGAGGAAAAAAACCTACCAACATCTAATCTTACGTGTTCCCTAATTGGTGTAATAAATATGGATTATTATGGAGTTGATGTTACATACAAGAGAAAACACAGTGAGGGGTGAAAGTGACCAAAAAATATCAAATGGGAGATGGTGACATTCAAGGCCTTGATAGTGAGGAAGGGTACCGACCGATGGAAGGGGAATAACTATTGGCTATGTTCGAAACATAGGCCCAGTACCCACATCAATCAAAGATGGGGAGAACAAATGTAGAAAATATTTTTGACCACATTCAAAACACAGGATCCATTTTTTTCTACTAAGGATCCTTCAAGGAATGAGCTTAGGATGGTAGGAGATCTAGTGTAGAATTATAACATTCCATTATGAATACCTTTTAGATTAAAAGGATAAAAATTATCCCAATACAAGAAATCACAAAGTTAGAAGATGTAAATTGTTCGTGTTCTAGTAATAATTCAATGGTAGAGTGTAACACCCCAAGCTTCCATGGTATTTTTTCCTTTGAATAATGCAGTAGCTTGTGTTGTATGCAACATGGAGTTTTAACACACCACGACTAATGAAACTAGCCATTAGGAATAGTAATACCCAATTTTTTAAATTTTATAAATTTTAATTTTCAAAATGGTCTTAATTTTTGGATTTGGAAAATCAAAATTTTCTTAGGGTAAATTTTTTGAATTTTTTTGAGAACATTCAATTTTTGATGAATAGTGAAAAAGATTGTGTTATTGTTTAGAACTAACTTTTTATTTAAATAATTAGTTATTTTATTTTAATTTATTTTAGTTCCAAATAGATACATAATACCTATATATGTTCAATGTAATTCATTGGATTCATTTTATAATAAGTTTAGATATATAAAATTTTATTGAACATTTTACTGTCTTTTACCCACCTTCTAGTTGCATTTACTAATTTGCATAAAACTTAATTTTACTAGTCAAATTTCAAAAATATGAGAGACACAGTTGAAATTAGTAAATAAAATGTGGTACATTAAGATGAAAATAATTTTTGGTGAATAGTAACTTTTTTACATTAATGTACCACAATTAAAAGTAAATAGGGTAATTAAGGGTAAAAATGATATGATAATTACCCTAACACGTGTCATAATTCTATTGGATAAGTGTAATTCGACCAAAAAAATCCTTAGGATTAAAATATGATCCCCTTTGGTCGACATTGATTAGATTAGAACATTAATTATTATTTTATTTAATGAATAGTTAAAAGAGTTAAATTCAATGTTTATTAACTAAACCATTTTTAATATAGGGATACACACAATATAAATTCAACTATAAATATTAATTAGAAACCTAAAAATATTTCCAACATAATAATAATTTATTAATAATTTTTAGACATTAAATAATTTACTTTATTTATGACACAATAATGATGCAGTAGTTACCTTATTAATGAATGATTAAAATAATTGATATTATAAATATCTAAATAAATGTAATTTGAGACTTTTGATGAATTACACTAATTTTATTGGTCAGTATATCATGTTAGGGTTGATTAAATATTTTTTTTTCTAAGTAATCAGTGTGTTATGTTTTTTACAAAAAACAAATACTAAATATTGTCAAAATTGACATAATTGAGTTTCTAAAACAAATACTATATTATTAATTGATATAACATTACTAAAAATATAAGGTTATACCAAAGGACTTAGTTAAGATTTTTCTATATTAATAATTAACCACTTGGGGTTCATTTTGTTTGTTATATTATGTTTATTAACCATATAATATAAAAATACAATGAGGCATGGTAAATGTCAAACTACTTAACAAAGAGTTAAATCTAAAAGATAATGTTAATATGGTGACCTAAACCTATCTAAAACCTATTATTTGAGAGGTTTTAGACCCATTCCCACCTTATATGGGAAATTAACCATTTTTCAGCCATTATAAATTGAAAATGATTTTACTATAAAATAATATGACAAGCTTTTCCCAAAGTGACCCTCATCTCTCTTATAAAAAGGTAATTTTTCTTCTCTTAATTACACACCTTCAAAGCCATTTTTCTCAACCAAACCCTACCCAAATATCCTCCAAACATCCCTCCCTTCATCCTAGATTCCTTAATTTGGTCATAAATCTATTCTAAGGATCCCTTTTTATCAAATCAAAAGGAAGAACCTGATGAATTGGAGGTTAACATACCATTGACTAAGAAAAAGTACAAGGTAAGGGTTTATTTCACAATCATTTTATTATCCGAGGTTTTTTTTAAATAAGTACATATAGGTACCTCTATATCATCCACATTCATATTTCATAAAAATGTATTTCAAAAAATTTATACTATTTACTAAACTATGGGTTAAAGTCATTTATACCCGTGTTTGACTTTTTATAAAATGGTTTGAAAGGAATCTTTCTGTCGTTTTTCAAACAAGGTACTTTATGACCTTTTCGATAAAATTAAGGTAAGAATGTTTTTTAACTTATATAGAGGGTTTGGATATTTTCCTCCATTACATCATCGTCGAAGCTTCCCATAAAGCTTATAGGAATATTTAAAAATAAATTTTTTCGTTTATAATTATTTAACTTTTAAATGATTTAAAAATAGAAAGACCTATTTATTTCAAATAGTTTTTATTTCATCTATGTCAACATCCTTTGATGGATTTTAATCTTCTTTGAAGTTTATTTATTATCATTCAAATATTCCATATTGTATTTAAGGTTTTGTGATATGTTTGACTGTGGATGTGTTATTTTTACCATTCATGGTTTATGGAAAATTATTGACATTACGTATGCTAATATTAATATGAATGTTTATATTATGTTTAAACCTTTTCATATGAAGAATGTATTGGAATTAGTAAGTGACTGGTGGATCCAACTACAGCTCCTCGATGCATCGGTAGGTCTCATGAGACAAACTAGTGTCTTAGTATAAGGCCTTGAAGAATCTTATTTGTAGTCTTGGAAGAAGGCCTTTACTATGTGCTTATGAAGTCTGGGATTATGCATTCCATAATTATAAAAGTGGATACTGATATTGCATGTGATTATTCGACTATTAGAATATCCATGTGAATAAGTAAGTGGCATTATTTTATTTTAAATTTTTCATATTATGTTGAAGTTTACGATTAAAAGGCTTTTGTTTTAGTCTTATACATTACCTTAAATTGTTATTCTTATTTATGAACGTTTATTCTATATTGTTATCCTTACTAATCATCTGAGCTCTCCCATTTATATGTTTTATTTATCCCAATATTTAATGAAGCATTTTATGGTTGACTTGTAGGGATAGGCTAAGAATATAAGTGTTTTCAAAATGGTACAAAATGTTGTTGATTCTTTTATTTCATTATGTAATGTGAAACGTAAGAATGAATCTAGTATATCCAAGGCTACTAAAATGATCAGTCTTTTGTGACATGATTCCTTGTATCATTCCAATGTTATGTAATAATGCCCCGGCTCTGGGTAACTGGAATCAGGGCGTTACATTTGGTATTAGAAAAAGATTAGTGCAAACCTTGGAAGCTAGATTTAGAAAAAACTCTGATTAGAGAACACTACCCTAAGATATAATTTTTGGATTAGTATAAAATAACATCCTAAAATTTACATAATGTAGATACTTTGTTAGTTTTCCAAGAAATACATCAATGTCTAGATATGAGCATGTAAAGGCAGCTCTGGAACAGATGTACATAAGGGTAAAACCTAAAAACACCATTTTGAGCTAGACTCGAATGGGAACTGGTGCACGACAACGGGCCTTTTGCACTCTTGGTTATGACACTCCTGGGGGATAAGATTTGGATAATTATCATTTTATTTATAAAAAATTATGAAGTTTTATGAGCATATACTTCCTCAAAGAATAAATTTTTATTATTATGGATTATATCCATATATTGTTCAATTTTTTTTAACTGTTTTACAAGTTTGAAATTACATATTGTGATTCATAAACTAATCTAGTATATGGAATTGTTTAGAAATGGAGCCTAGTTGAATGAATGGAAACTGTATCAATCCATGTAATCCATGTAATAATTTCCATACTAATCAAGATAATTATAGTGGAGCTGGTGAAGAAACTAGTGCTCATCAACTAATCACCATAATAGGACAACTCACATTGTTTATGAATAATAACCTTACCTGTATGGAGCAGCCTGGTCCAAAACATGGAGGATCAATGTTAGACTGCTTCATAAGGCAACAACCACCAGTATTCAATGGGAGTACAAATCCATCAGTAGTAGATTCATGGATAAATTCCTTAGAAAAAATATTTCATGCTTTGGGGAGTAGCGAAAGGGAAATAATTTTCCTGGCAGTTTCTCACCTTACGTGAGATGCAGATCAATAGTGGTAATTAATCAAAAACACAAAGGAAGATTTTGAAGTATTAAACATGTAATGGAGGGAGTTTTAGGAGATTTTAAAAGAAAAATACTTTCCTCGTGACCATCAAGAAGATATGGAAAGACAGATTCTCAGTCTACAGAAAAAAGAGGATGAGAATGTCGTGAATTATGAGGATATCTTTACCAGGATAAAATGGCATGAAAATATTATATATGTAACCCAAGGATTAATATTCATTGATTACTTTATGGTTTAAAGCCATTTTTCCATTGATCAGTTTTCTCAGAATCCTTCTCATCGTACGAAGATATAGTCTCATGCGCTATTAAGATAGAAAAATAATTATCTAAGTCTTAGGACTTTAAAGAAATGAAAGAGAAAATGAGATCCTCTGACCACTCTAAAAATGGAAATAAAGGGAAGAAGGGAAAAGTTTAATATCTATCATGTGTTAAATATGGGAAGAAATACCTTGGTACTTTCCTAAAGGTAATGGGAGTCTGTTACAAGTGTGGAGAAAAAGGCCACCAACCCCGTGATTGCAAGGGAAAGAAAGAGGCTATCAATTTTGAATGCTACAATTGTAGATAAAAGAGGAATTATGGAAATTAATGTCCTTAGCAACAAGGGAACTTACCTAAAAAAATACAAGGCAGAAAGGACCTGCTTATGCGATCACTACTGCTAAGGTTGAACCTCCAAAAGACCCGGTGGCAGGTAATTTAATTGTTTCCTCAAGTTTAGAAAATTTTTTATTTGATTCTGGATCATCGTATTGTTTCATATCTTCCCAATTTTCTAAGATAATTAGATATTTTCAATTTGACTTAACAATGGAGTTGTCAGTCAAAACACATAAGGGGAATATCATCGCAATAATGTCTTGTGAACCAGTTCCCATTAAGGCATGTAAATGTTCATTATCTATTGATCTCATTGCCATACCCATGATTGAATTAAATATAATCCTCAGAATGGATTGGATTTTGGACCATGATGTGAAAATATATTGAAAAAAGATGGAGGTTACAACTTTCGAGGATGATAAGAATTACCTTATCTTTAGAGCAGAAATGTCGCCACCTGATTCTTATCTAGATCTTCCCCAGTAGCTCTACTAAATTCAATTATTGAGGAATAAGATAATGAAATAACTATGGTAGAGGAAAAAAATGTTTTAGTAGAGGGTGTACCTATTGTACAAGAATATGTTGATGTGTTTCTAGAGTATTTACTTGGACATCCTCTAGAGTGATAAATTGAGTTGTCCATTGAATTAATTCCTGGTTCAAGCCCATATTAAAGACCCCTTATATAATGTCCACTTTGGAATTAGTGTAACTAAAGAAACAAGTATAGTAATTGAGTAACAAGGGATTTATTTTCCCTAGTGTTTCTCCATGGGGATCCCCTTTCCATTTTGTTAAAAAGAAAGATGAATCTATGGGTTTATGCACTGACTACAGGGAGATCAATGTTATAACAATAAAGAACAAGTATCCCCTACCTTGCATTGATGATTTATTCGACCAACATCACTGAGATTAATATTTTTCAAAGATTGACCTTCGATATTGATATCATCGGTTGTTTTTGAAGAAGGAAGACATTCTAAAAACCACATTACAAACCAAGTGAAATCATTATGAGTTTACAGTAATGACTTTTGGATTGACCAATGAAAGCTCTGCCTTCATAAATCTAATGAATAGAGTTTTTAAGGAATATCTTGATGAATTTTTAGTGGTATTTATAAATGATATTTTGGAATACTCAAAAAGCTATGAAGATCATGAAAATCACATTCACATTATCCTAAGGACTCTTAGAAGAAATTAACTATATAGAAAGTTTAGCAAGTGTGAATTCTGGCTTCAACAGATTTATTTTCTTGAACATATTGTCTCTATGCATAGAAAATATGTTGATCCTTCAAAGACCAAGGTAATCTAAGAACGGCCATCGCTAATGAGTATAACTGAGGTTTGTAGTTTTATTGGTTTAACAGGTTATTATCGGCAGTTTTTCCCAAAAATTTTCAAAATTGGCTAACCCATTAACCAATCTCACTCGTAAAGGGGTTAAATTTGTTTGGAAAATAGAGTGTAAAGAATGTTTTTAATAACATAAGAGAAGATTAGTTAATGCTCTTATTTTGACTCTACCATCGGGGAATGGAGGGTTTGTTATTTATAGTGATGCTTCAAAGAAAGGACTTGGTTGTGTCCTTATGAAGAATAATAGAGTTACTACATATGCATCATGGAAGCTAAAAATTCATGAAAAAAACCATCCCACTCATGATCTTGAGTTAAAATTTGTAATATTGTCTCTGAAAATATAGAGACACTATCTCTGTGGTGAAAATTGTGAGATTTATACTGATCACAAGAGATAGAAGTATATTTTCTCACAAAAAAACTCAACATGAAGCTAAGGTGATGGCTTGAACAACTCAAAGATTATTATTGAAATATACACTACCACCCGGGGAAAGAAAATAAGGTGGAAGATGCTTTGAGCAAAAAGGATCATGGATTTTTGAACAAGATGAGATTTGAAAAAGATCCTATATGCATGGATCTAGTAAATATGGATATGATAATAACCATGGAAGGTGAATCATGAATTATTTTTAAAATGGTTTCCAAACCATCTTTACTAGAAAGGATAAAAATTTATCAGACTGATGATGAGGAATTTCAAAATAAAATCAATGCTATGTATGATGGGAGATTGAGTGACTTCATATATGAAGATGGAATTTTGAAATTTGGGAAGATACTTTGTGTTCCTAACATACCTGATCTAAAAAGGGAATTGTTGGACGATGATCATAGATCCAATTTCTCTATACATCCTAGGAGCACCAAGATGTATAGAGATTTGAAGGATCATTTTTGGTGGGACCCCATGAAGAGGGAGATTGTTAATTTTGTGTCAAGATGTATGGTTTTTCAATAAGTGAAAGCTGGAAGGCAACATCCTGTAGGATTTATGCAACCTCTTCCCATACTTGAGTTGAAATGTGATGATATTATGATGGAAATTGTCTTGGGACTACCAAAGACTCCTAGAAGAAATGATGAAATATGTGTCATTGTTGATCATCTTATGAAGTCCACACATTTTTAGATATAGTAGAATATTTACAACATAAATTTTTGGATAGACTATATATTAATGAATTTGTAAGACTTCATGGATTACCCCTATCGATTGTTTCTGATCATGATCCCCATTTTACAACAAGATTCTGGAAAAGTCTTCAGAAGGCCCTAAATACTGAACTTCATTAGGGCACTGCATACCACCCCCAAATTGATGGACAATCATAACAAACTATTCAAACCTTAGAAGACATGTTGATATCTTGATCACTTCAATTTCTTTGTATGTGGGATCAGTATATACCTATGGTAAAATTTTCCAATAACAATAGCTTCTATTCATGTATTCAGATGGCACCAAATGAAGTATTATATGGCAAGAGATGTCGCACACCAACGTTTTGGGATGATATTAGTGAAAGAAAACTCGTAGGCCTAGAACATGTTTAGGAAACAATGGAAAAAGTGAAGATTATCCAAACCCACGTCAAAGGAGCTCAAAGTAGTCAAAAGAGATAGGCCGATAACCAAATGAAGAAATTTCAATTTCAAGTAAGAAACCATTTTTTATTGAAGGTATCTCCATGGAAGGGTGTTATACATCTTAGTAAGAAGGTTAAATTATCTTCAGATACATCAGACCTTTCTAAATTCTATAATGATTTGGAATTGTAGCTTATCATTTGGAATGCCTTCAAGTCTCTCTAAAATTCATGATGTGTTCCACGTATCACTGTTGAGAATATACATGCCTGAAAAACCACATGTACTCACCTATGAGGAAATTGAACTGGAACCTGATCTTTCTTATTGTGAAGACCCAGTCAATATTCATGATACCAGGGAACAGGTGTTGTGAAATTGGACGACTCGTCTAGTAAACGTTCTATGGAGAACCCATTAGATGGAAGAGGCAACATGAGAACCCGAGGAACTTATGATGAAGAACCACCCAAATCATTTTATGCAATTATACTCTACAAATTTTGAGGATGAAATTATTTTAAATAGGGGAGAATATAACAGCCCAAGCATGCACGGTTTGTTTCCCTTTGAATAATGTAGTACCGTGTGTTTTATGCAACTTAGAGTTTTAACACACCACGACAAATAAAACTAGCTGTTATGAATTGTAATACCCAATTTTTGATATTGTATAAATTATAATTTTAAAAATAGACTTCATTTTTTGATTTGGAATATCAAAATTACCTTAGGGTGAATTTTTGGTATTTTTTTGAGAACATTCAATTTTTGATGAATAGTGAAAAACACTACGTTATTATTTAAAACTGACTTTTTATTTAAATAGTTGGTTATTTAATTATAATTTTTTTAGGTCAAAATAGATACATAATACCTATATATGTTCAATTTAATTAATTCGAGTCATTTTATAATGAGTTTAGATATATAAAATTTTATTGAACTTTTTACCGCCTTTTACCCACTTTCTAGGTGCATTTACAAATTTGAATAAAAATTAATTGTACCGCTTCTGTGAGTTGAATTTCAAAAATCAAAGAGACACAGTTTACATTAGTAAGTAAAATTTGGTTCAATAATATAAAAATAATGTTTTGTGAATAGTTTCTTTTGACATTTATTTACCACAGCTAAAAGTATATAGGGTAGTTTAGAGAAAAAATGATATTATAATTTCCCCAACACATGTACTAATTCTATTATATAAATGTAATTCGACCAAATAAAATCCATAGGTATAAAACATGATCCCCTTTGGTCCACTTGGATTAGATTAGGACATTTATAATTATTTTATTTAAAGATGAGTTAAAAGAGTTAAATTCATATTTTAATAACTAAACAATTTTTAAAATTGGGTTAAACAAAATATAAATTTGACTATAAATATTCATTGGAAATATAAAAAATTTTCCAAAGTAATTGTATTTTGTTTATAATTTTTAGAAATTAAATAATTTAATTTATTTATGACAAAATGAAGATGTAGTAATTACCTTATTAATGAATGATTAAAATAATTAATATTATAAATATCCAAATAAATGTAATTTCAAAATTCTAATGATTTCCACTAATTTTTTATGTTAATATGTCATGTTAAGGAGGATTAAATAATTTTTTTTAAATTAGTCATGCTTTTATGACTTTAACAATAACCAAATACTAAATAGTGTCAAAATTGATATAATTTATTTTTTTAAGACAAATACAATATTATTAATTAATAAAATATTCTTAAACATCTAAGGTTCGTCCAAAGGACTTAGATAAGGATATATATTAATAATGAACCACTTTTAGTTCACTCAGATTGATATAGTATGTTTATTAACCATATAATATAAAAATACAAAGAGACATGGTAAATGTCAAACTATTTAACTAAAAGTTAAATCTAAAAAATAAGGTTAATATGGTGACCTAAACCTATCTAAAAACTATTGGTTGAGAGGTTTCTGACCCATACTCTCCTCATCCATGAAATAAATCATTTTTGAACCATTAGAAACAGAAAATGATTTTATTACAGAATAATCTTTCAATATTTTCCTAAAGTGACCATCATCTCTCTTATAAAATGGCACTTCCCCTCCTCATAATTGCACACCCCAAAGAAATTTGGATCGTCCAACCCCTGACCATGTATCCTCCCTACTTTCGTCCCTTCATCCTAGAGGCCTTACTTTGGTTAGAGAGCCAACCTAAGAAGACCTTTTGATCAAATCAAAAGGAAGAACCTGAAAAAGATGAGGTTAACATACCATCGACTAAGGAAAAGTAATAGTTAAGGGTTAATTTCACAATCTCTTTGTTATTTTAGAGTTTGTTTTTATGAAAGTATCTACTGGAACCTCTTTATCATCCACATCCATGTATCTTAAAAATGTATTTCAAAACATTTCTAATATTACTTGACTATGGGTTAAAGTCATGTATACCCTTGTTTGAATTTTTATAAAATGGTTTGAATGGAATCTTTCTGTCATTTTCCAAACATGGTCCTTTACAACCTTTTCAAAAAAATTATGGTAAGAATTTTTTTTAAATTATAAGGAAGGTGTGTCTATTTTCCACCATTATTTCATATTTTAAGCTTCCCATACAAGCTTATAAGAATATTTTTGAAATAAATGATTTCTTTTATAATTATGTAACTTTTAAATGATTTCAAAATAAAAATAGTTATTTATTTCAAGTAGTTTTTATTTCATCTATGTCTACATCCTTTTATGGATTTTAAAATTATTTTAAGTTGATTTATTATGATATAAATCATCCATATTGTATTGAAGGTGTTGTGATATGTTTGACTATGGATGTGTTATTTTTACCATTCATTGTTTATGGATAAAGTATTGAGATTTTGTATGCTAGTTTTAACATGAATTTTTATGTTATGTATTAACCTTTTCATATGAGGAATACATTGTACTTAGTATGTGATGGGTGGAGACCGCTATAACTCTTCGATGCATCGGTAGGTCTCATGAGAGAAACTAGTGTCTTGGCACAATTCCTTGACAAAATCTTATTTTTAGTCTTGTCACAAGGCCTTGATTATATGGTTATGAAGTCTGGCATTATGCATTCCATCATTATGAAAGTGGCTATCGATATTGCATGTGATTATTTGACTAGTAGAATATCCATGAGAATAAGTAAATGAAATTATTTTATTTTATCTATTCCATATTATTCTGAATTTTAAGTTTAAAAGTCATTTGTTTTAGTACTATACATTACCTTAAAAGTTTATTCTCATTTATGAAAGTTTCTACTATATTTTTATCCTTACTGGGCATCTGAGATCTCTCCTTTCTATGTTTTATTTTTTCTAGGATGTGAAGAAGTATTTTATGGTTGACTTTAATAGATAGGATAATGATATAAGTTTGTTCAAAAGGATACATAATTTTGTTTATTTTTTTATTTCATTATGTAATTTAAAACTTATGAATGTATCTAGTACTTACAAGGCTACTAAACTAGTCGGCCTTTTGGGACATGATTCCTTGTATCATGCCAATGTTATGTAATAATGCACCAATGCTGGGTAACTGGGTTCGGGGCATTACATAGAGCAAGGCCCGAGATGAAATGTTCAGGCATATCAATATATCCCATGAGGACAGGAATCAAGCTACATGTAGTTATAGAAATTGGATTAGTATATTAATGACATTTTTGGATTAACATCCTCTCTAGTGAGGGTGTGGAATCATCCCTTACTAAAATATGATGCATCCCAGTTCCACATGGGGTATTCAATAACATCACATAAGCATCGCATGATTAATACTACATTCACATTGGGTAAAAATAATTTATCTTCTTTAGAATCTTACCATTACATTTATTGAATAGGTCAAGTATGTAGAGTAATGAGTTGTGTTGAGGGCATATGGCTTGGTAGTTAAAATTTTCAGAAATTGTACTAGGGTTTCAATTAGTTTATATTCATTGATCTTATACTGCATGGGTATTTTTTGGTTTAATGTCACAAAAAATCACCAAAGGAAAAGATAGGTGTCAAAAATTGGGTTTGTGTGGCATAAAAGGGTGATAACCTGACATGAATATATGGTCAAAGGGATCCTCTACCACACAAAACTCGACAAACAATACCTCAAGTCAATATCATTCATTTGGGGATGGAAACACCATATAGTAAGTCAATGAATGGGCTAAACCAAGGAAAAAAATATGTAGGCCTCACTACATATCTAATAAGGATTGGAATCAAAATACATATATTTCTCAAACATAGCATGGATGGATATTGGTGACAGAAGGGGGAAATACTCTTGAACATGATTATTGAATCTTCTCATATTATTGTATGAGGAATCCTGAATTTATATGGGGTATGAATATAGTATAATGTCTTATAATGATAAAATTTTGTCATCCCATATTTTCCATATGGGGAATCCTGATTTGACATGGGTTAAACTATCTCACATTAAGAGGCGTCATGGTTTTATACTGGGTAAAATCATAGTTTGACATGGTTCTTGGATGACATTAGTGGGCATGACATGTTGAGCAACCCATTCATTCCATCCTCATATTAGGTTATGATGTAATACTATCCTTTTTATAGGTTATGTGAAATTAATGGGGATTATACCTATTCCTAGAAACCAGTACCATGAGTTCATTTTTTGGTTACATCACAACAAAATAATGGATGGGTTCAAGGTGAATCTATGGTTGGTCTTGATGATAGAAATTGTATGAATCGCTATATATCCCATTAGAATGGTAATAAAGCCACACATATTTTTAGAAAGAGGGTGGAGGCGTATGTTTTCTGAAATACCAAGAATGAGAAAAACAATGCAAATGAGGGGTGAATTCCCATATTTTAGGGTCATGATGCTATGACCAATTGAAAATAGTTTAAGATCATAATTCTAAGACCATGGTTGGGGGAGGGGGGTTCAAGGATGTTTTTTTTAAAGAGTTAAAAACCTATATAAATGGAGGCAATGTATCCTTGCACCATATGATGAAATTCCAAATTTGACTGTGCTTAGTTTAATATTGTGTGCCATGGACAAGTGAGAAGGTTTTATACACATAATTCCTAGAATATCTTCAAAAAAATAGTTTAGAGTCATTATTCATGGACTATGGGGGAGTGTTTTTTTCAATTGTATCTATGTGGAATGGAAGAGGTATAACCTGATGTGAACGGAGTGAATTTAGTACCACATACTGATTAGCTACTGAGAAATAAATGACATATAGTGTAAGGTCATAATTATTGGACAGTGGTGGAATGGAAAATAGTTTAAAGTTATAATGATTGTGCATGGGGATGTTTTAGTCTCAAGGGTGTATTTGTGTCTTGACATAGGTTCCCATCATGAAAGGATATGAAGAGGACCACGTTCCACAAGGACACCATGAAGACTAGAATCAAGACACACATTGTTCTATAACATGATGTGGTAGGAGGCAAATGCCAGCAATGGGGAAAATCCACATTGGAGAGGGAATTGAGACATCCCATAGTTATTGTATAGATTCCTACATATAATAAGGGGTAATTGTACCATTTAACATCATGTAATAAGGATATTTTTTTCATCTCTTGTTATATGAGGCATATTGGTTTTAGATGTTTTATGGTTTTTAACCATATCATACTTATTATATGAAGAATCTAGGTTGTATATGGGGTTGGATTTCTTGGATCGTATCATATATAATGCGTGAGGCATCCATGATTCATATGGGTTAAAATCATCTCATATTAAGATCTTTACTGATTTTATGTAGGGAAAAAATAATTTCATATTAAGAGGTATCCTAGTTTTTGGTGGGGTAAAAATCATATCCTATTAAGAGACATCCCATTTTTAAATGGGGTAAAAATCATTTCTAATTATGAGTCTTCCAATTTTTATGGGGTAAGTTCACTAATTAAAATCATGGTCTAGGGATGTTGGGATTTATAGTTTAATTTTGAACGACATGAACTAGGGCATTGTGAAACTTGACCACATTGGTACACATCCAACCAAGACTCTTAAGCACATGTGAGTCATTCATATTTTGGAAAACATGGATTGGTGATTGGATTTCCCATCAAATGTGAGTACATCGTAGGGAAAAGAAAATATGGGTTTCATAACATCCTAATGACACTAACCAGCATAGTTGACATTCATAGATGCATGGACAGGTAACGCCAATGGTGTTGGAACTCAAACAAAACATAGGAGGTATGAAGGATGTAAATGAAGAGTTATGATATCTGGATCACAAATGAAATATCACTAATGGGTTTGGAAAAATTGTTTACTATGTTGAAAACACCAGTTCAACAACCGTGTCAATCATGGTTCGGGTAAGAGAATATAGAATCAACCATTGACCATGTTAAAAAAATGGTAAATTTATCTGTCATAAGAGATACATCAAGTTTTTTTCCTAGGACGGGAGGTGAGCCATTTTGGTCAGGCACCATCACCATTTGGGATGGTGTTCATATTTGAAGGATGATGGGGATCAAAATTGAGGAAGACTCAATGTATAAATTTATACTGGGGAGATATCCATGTGGTACCCAACACACTATCTTTTACACAACATCTCATTCAATCATGTTAAATAAAAATATAGAAATGGGGGAGTCAGATCCGCTCTCAATGACGGAGGTCCTCAGGTAGGCCAAAGATCACGATAGACCCAGTGTAGAGGACCCAGTTTTCCCTACCTAACTCATGATACAAGTAATGAAACCATAAATAGTTCTTGAATGTGGTATGGTAGGACACAAGCATTGATTCTAAATCACTCTCTCTTATGGGGATCATGGCGTTTTTCAATTTTACATCATGCATTGAATATGTGGCTACAGTTCAAGATCATTTTTGGAATAATTTATGAATTGTAGTTTATATTCATAAAACTCATACTATATAGATGACTCCCATTTATGTACATTGATATTGGACTCCTTTTGTGTAGTTTGGGGTCATGATGATTGAACCATGATTGGGAATATCATGTAGATATGTGTAGTGCGGTGGAATGGAAAACATGATGTCAATTTAAGGCCACAAAGGCCCATCCCACACAACACATTTTGAGGGTGATGTTGAAAATATCTATATTCTTGATGCATGGACTTGGACTCCTAGTTTAAGGTCATAATGTTCAAACCATGGGTGGGCTATAAGTTTATGGTCTTAAATCTTGAACCATGACTCTTAGTTTAAGGTTGTATAGTTTAGACCATGGTGTTGATATTGGTTTAAAGTCCTAAATCATAGACCATGACTCTTAGTTTATTGTTTTAGAGTTTAGACCATTGGGATTCTTCCTCATATAATGTAATTCATGGGAACATTATAGTTGTTGGGATGTGTGATATACACTCTGTCTATGGTTCTCAAGGATGTTGTGTAACACCCCAGGTAAATAAAGAGTATGAAATTTTCACATTTATCCATATTTGTGAATAAAATATTAATGTAACTTTAAAGGGGACGCTATGCTCGATGGCGTAACCAACACGCAACAATGAGTATCTTGGTAATCTTAATTTGCACTCTAATAAAAAAAATATTATTTTAAATGGTAGTTAACGCCTAACTGTTGTGATGGCGGGAATGAATAGAACTAACTACAAAATGATTATATATCTTTGTCAAATATTTTTACTTTTTATAATAAATGTTACAGGATTAAAAATGCGAATGAATCCAATTTTAAGCGTAAACATTCTAATATTCTTTAAAAGGTCGATTAACCGCCTTTTGATGGTGAACCTCTTTTAAATCCACTTTTTGACAACTTGATGTGTTATATTTGAGAAAATAAAATTATTCTTTAGAATTGGGACATCAAAATTTATTTTGTGTAAAGTTTTGGTATTTTTCCGATAAAGTTCATTTTTTTAATCATTAGTGAAAAATGTTGTATTTTAATTCAAAACCTCTTTTTAATCTAATTTATTTATATGATTAGATTATCTTTTGAATTGGTTTTAAAGTGAAATTAGAATATAATTTTACCATTTAATCAAATAGTGGTCATTGGAATTAATTTTACTTTGAAATCGGACTTAAACTAGTGTCAATCTTTTGATACATTTTGTTTCATAAAAACACGCTATTTGTTTTGACAGCGGGATTTAATTATTAAATTAATTAATGAAACTTATATGTATTGAACTTGGTAAAATAGAAATCATTTTTGAATTTGGAATATCAAATATAGATTAGGGTAAATTTTTGGTATTTTTCTGAAAAACTTCAATTTTTGATGAATAGTGAAACCACTAAGTGGTACTTATAAAAACTGATTTTCCATTTAAATGTAATTTTGCAACCATTGTGTTTTGAATTTCAAAAATCTGACATACATGGTTGTCATTAAGAAGTAAAATGTGGTTCAATGGGATTAAAATAATTTTTTGTTGAATAGTAACTTTTATGTTTTTATTCGCGATTAGAGGTAATTAGTGTAGTTTAAGGTAAAAATAATGTTTTAATAATATGAGATGATCTTGAAACATGTCCTACCATCATTGGATGTGTCATGGCCGACCAATACAACCCATGGGTCAACATGGGGACCCCATGGAGACACTTTGGTTGGGAAATGACAAAAATAACTTTTTATTTAATGTTAAATTAAAAAATGACATAAACATGAGTTGTTTTACATTAACAATTTTTAAATGGGGCTATACAAGTCAGATTTTGACTATAAATATTCATTAGAAATCTAATAAGATTTCATAAATCATGATATTTTTTTATAATTTTTAGACATTAAATATATTAAATTAATTATGACATCATGATGATGCAGCGATTACCTCATTAATAAAGGATTTTAATAAAATGAAAAGATAATGTAAAATATATGACCTACACATGTCCAAACCCTATTGGATGAATAGTGAAACCACTAAGTGGTACTTATAAAAACTGATTTTCCATTTAAAGGAAATTTTGCAACCATTGTGTTTTGAATTTCAAAAATCTGACATACATGGTTGTCATTAAGAAGTAAAATGTGGTTCAATGGGATTAAAATAATTTTTTGTTGAATATTAACTTTTATGTTTTTATTCACGATTAGAGGTAATTAGTGTAGTTTAAGGTAAAAATAATGTTTTAATAATATGCGATGATCTTGAAACATGTCCTACCATCATTGGATGTGTCATGGCCGACCAATACAACCTATGGGTCAACTTGGGGACCCCATGGAGACACTTTGGTTGGGAAATGACAAAAATAACTTTTTATTTAATGTTAAATTAAAAAATGACATAAACATGAGTTGTTTTACATTAACAATTTTTAAATGGGGCTATACAAGTCAGATTTTGACTATAAATATTCATTAGAAATCTAATAAGATTTCATAAATCATGAAATTTTTTTTATAATTTTTAGACATTAAATATATTAAATTAATTATGACATCATGATGATGCAGCGATTACCTCATTAATAAAGGATTTTAATAAAATGAAAAGATAATGTAAAATATATGACCAACACATGTCCAAACCCTATTGGATGGATATATTTCGAACCCTTATCACCTTATCCTCGAAACAAATCAATTTGGGACCTTTAAAATCTGAAAAGCATTTGAAAATAAAGTATCCTTTTATCACTTTCCAAGAGTGCCCCTCCTCTCTCCTTATAGAAGGCCCCCACCTCTACCTCTTTACTCACACCTCCCAAGCCTTTGGATTGGCCAACCCCTGCACATTTTGTCTCTCCACATCCCTCTCTTACTTCTATAAGCCTAACTTTAGGCATAATTCTTCCCAAGGTAGCCTTTGAGCTCAAATCAAAAAGAGTTACCCGATTTAATGGTAGTGTCTTCTCTTGTGTTCTTTTGTATTATTTTTCTTCTCCAACCCCCTAAACACTTTTTATTCATTTTTTTTTAAAAAAATCCAGTATATTCAATATACTATGATTTTTTTACATAAAGGATTCTAGCTACACTTACACACACCTTCATCTAATGGTTAAAGAACATACTATTTCTCTGGATGGCGAATTTCTGCCTCACAAAACAATGATTGTTCAACACTCATATAACACCTTCAAAGAAGGCCATTAAGATGTCACTATATTTACATATGATATATAATATGTTTATGTTTTACTTAAGCTTCTGTATTTTTCATTTACGGTACACCTTTATGGTTTTCATTATGGGTAAACACGATATCTTCATTTTAGGAAGTGCGGACTACCGCCCCCTCAAAGTGATTTGATTCGTTAATACCATACGTGGGACGTATAAAGGATGGATTTAATATTATTATATATGATGTTATACTGGAATTATAATATATATTTATATCATTATTATTTTCTTTCAATTAAATTATGAGATAGAAATGAAAGTAGCGTTCATGCGTACGTACGGCTTACCGTCTCCATGAACGGTGCATTTCATTTCTTACCTATAAATGTTATGTAATATTTTAAATTCATGAATATAATGGATGATATATATGATATCCACATCATGAATAAAATTCTGGATATAATTGATATTTTACCACATGAACAACTTGTAATTATAAAAAGTTTATTTTTGACTCAAGTACCAATGATCATTAAAACGACCGTTATTAACTTAAATAATAACATAGTGTTCATGACATGGTAATAAGTGATATAAATGGAATAATGAACTTGAAAAAGGTTCTTAAGGAAGTAGAAATTAACTCAATTTTATCATTCAAGAGATTAAAGAACGATCGAGTCAAGTCGGACCCGAGGTAAGGGATCCAACCTCTCTCTTTCTTTTTATGTACACTCTTTTATGTCATTCCTTTTAAGCTCATATTTCGTATGATTGGTATGTTCTTTTATATTACTCATACTGTAATTTTTATGTTCATATGATGAGACACCCTATTTTCCCTCATCAATCCATTTTGGATGTTTTAAGTGGCGCCGTTAGGCTGCCGAGTTTTTGAAAGGGATTTTTCATCTCACTTTTAGTCCCGTGAGATTTATGCTACATTTGCCACCATTTAAATTGAGTGGTGTATTTAATTCCCATAATTATACTCATTGGGTAATATAATTTCATTTATGGGTATTTACATATTCATTGTATAACCCTTCTTCAATGGGGTCTACGTTTCGAAAGTTACCCAAGTCGGTAAGGGGACCTTTCACCCTCCTCTTTTTAAAAGACTGATTTTGTTATGTCTTTTAATTCACATACTATTATGTTGGGTTATGTTCTTATTAATGTAAATTTTATGAACATGTGATGAGATACCCATTTTATCTCTCATCAACCATTTTTTTTTTGAATATTTAAGTGACGCTGTTAGGCTGTCGAATTTTTCCAAGGGAACTTCTTAAGCCAATTTTGATTCTTTGGGATAAACTTGTACACCTTGAATATGTCGTTCTATGATTATCTGTGAATGTCCTCTGATTTTTATACACTTAATACCCATTTATATTTCATGTATTCATTTTTCACACATAATTATGTAACTAATTTATCCTTAATCCAAGGATACCGTCTTTGTATGGGACTTCGTCTCAATCTCCTTTCATTGAGGCATAATTTGTTCTGTACACCACTTTCTTTTATACGGTGTATAAAACCCTTTGACTTTTATGTTTATTCAAAAGGAATCTTTTTATATGAAGCGTTTTACTAAACAACAAAAGGGAATGTTTTTGTCGTACGTATGCGGCGACAACGACTTCTCTGCCACCGTGACAATTATTTGAATTTTGGCTTCCTCTACAAGTCATACCCTCTTTTTAAATGAAAAATAAATACTATGTTTTATTTTTTTTCTATTTTGGTATTGAAAAAGGTTTCCATAATTTTTTTATATCAATGTGTTGTATTGATATCTTGTTATTGAAAGGTGGAAACGTTATGTTTCTTTTATGCATGTTTTATGTGATAATATTATGTTAAGGTTCTTGGGAATTGTTATGAAGACAGGTGGTTCTGTGGTAAACTAAGGGCAGGTGAGCCCGATATAGCTCTCCAATGCATTGGGTAACGTGAAGAAGTAAGAACGTTAAGGTTTCTCCGAAGAGATTTAGGGAATATACTGTGGTGGGTATTCCAAATGTAACCAAGAGGGTTACTCCCTATGTAAGAATGTTATGAATTCCTCATGTTACATTTTATGTATTATGATTTATATGATTTATTCAGGATTTTATGAGGTATGGTAAAGTTATTATTCTTTATGGGTGAAGTATGATTTCATTCTTATATATATATGCACTCATGTTTTCTTTCCATACTTTTTATAACCCTTACTGAGCTTTTTATGCTCATCCCAAGTTTTTGAAATGTTTTTCACAGGTCAAGAGGAAGGTACGTGATGTGGTGATAGTGTTAAGGAAGTGTCAAGAAAGAATCCATGTTTTATTTTAAATATGTTTCCATTGATGGGAAAAATGAATAATGTCTTTTATGTAACCACTTTGTTTAAATGTGTAATGTATTGCAAGTTTCATGATCTAATTCTCTAAAACTCTAAACCTGAAAAGATCCTCAATGTGTAATCCTGTAATAACTCAAGATTAAGTAATGTTTACGGGTGGGTCCTTATAGTTGGTATCAGAGGTCAGTTTAGATAACTTTAGAGGTTAGGGTATTCTTTAAGCATAAGTGACATTACCATAATGGTTAGGATTTCAGAAAGAGTCCTAGTTTTAGATAAAGTGAATGAGTATGTATATCTTAGTTTTTATCTTCTTCATTATTACATGATGGTTTTATTGATATACTCACACTGACCTTTTTGGTTTTAGTAAATTGTTGGATCTAGCAGGTACCAAAGTAACAGTGGATGTGAAGGAAACTGTGACAGTTTTTTGAGCAAGAAACCGAATGATATGGGAGCTGCAATGAGAACTCTTGTGCTTATCCTCAACCAACTATCTAGAGTCATTATTGACCACCTAAACCTTAGTGATTTCTATAAGGCATCATATATGTGAGAAACAAATCCCTACGGAAATACAGGTAATAATCATAAAGGTAAGTGTGTTCAAAAACCTATGTGTCAAAGATGTGGAAAGAAACACCTAGGAAAATGTTTCAAAGGGACAGAAATATGCTATAGATGGGGAAATGAAGGTCATAAATCAAGAACCTATCATGGAAAAAAGGAAGCATCCAGTTGACTCAAGGAAAGGGAAAGATGCTCTTTCTGAGGGGTCAATTGAATGTTTTAAATGTGGTGTGCATGGTCATTATGCAAACACATGTCTTATGAAGAAGTTTCGTGAATGGGATCACCAAGATCGTACAAATATTCTTTTACCAATACCTAATGCCATTCCGATTGAGGATGAAGAAACTGGCAATGACCAATCAAAGGTATGGATTATTTCATAAATTTTGTTTTCTTATTTTGGAATCTTAGGATATGATTCATGATTTTGTTTACAGGAAAGAAGTATTTCAGAATAAGTTGGAATGTAATGGTTAATGGATCATGAAGAATGTTGAATGAGTAAGAAGTCAACATATAAGGGCTTCAAGAGTTATGGTAAAATTCTTAAGAGTATTAAGTCTCTTTTGATGATGGGGTTACATTAGAAGACTTTTTATAGTATGTGTAACCCTGATGATTAATATATGAAAATTTTATTCAAGTAATAGTTATCTGGTCTTTTGTGGACATAGTTATAAAGATCCATTTGGGTTTAAATGATCCTTACTTTTGAGGTAATTATGGGTTACTATATGTTATGATGGAAGTGAAAGGTATGAGATAAAATTGAGGATAAATTATGTTATGGTTATTTTTGATGATTTTATCTCTTTTTGGGGAATTATTTGAGAATTATATAGTTTGGAAAAAGGACAACACACAGACCGTGTGACAACCCCTCATGTCGGACAAAGCTACGGGAATCGAACTGACAACCAAAGTGCAACTGGTATTTATCGCCTACCACTGGACTACATGAAGTCCCTGGTTATATGAATTATTCTTTTTAGTTAGGTGACTTTATGAATTAATAGTAAGTTGATTTTGGGTTATTTATGAAAATTATTAACCTATCATGGAGGATATGTGATTAGGTTAATTACTTTTCAATACGAGACTTTAGGAGAAACTGATGTTGTTTGGAGATAAATGTTACGATTTAACTTGGAAGACTATGTGATTAAATCCTTCAAATATTTGGGTTTCAATATTAGTTTGGTTTAATATGAAGAATTTTATGGACAAATTGTTTATCGAATGGTCCTCGTTGAACTTTTGGTTTTGTTGGACAAGTTTTGGAGATTAAGAATATATTTTCTTTTTATAAAGGGTTATCCTTTTCTGGATTATCTGATCTTGTACTAACATTTTGGGTTTTGGTTTTGGTTAGAGTCTAAATACATGGGAATTATATAGTTATCTTTTGTTTATTAGGCGATTCTCTAGAAATTGATTATAGTACTCTTAATGCGAACATGTCTTCCTAAATACTCGTATTTTGGATAAAATACAAGTTTGATTAAGTAATCTAGTAAAAGTTGAAAGTCTAAATGACAAGTAAGTATGTTTCATTATGATTTAGTTAAGGTCAAAAATAAATTCCTCAATTAAAAGTAACTTAAATCAAAAAATTTGTATGTTAACTTTTCTTACAAGGGAATCGAATACCGTTAAACCCATCACAAGTTTGTGATTTTCTTATTGTTAACATTCTCCTAGACATGTTTACGATCACTCTCCATCAGAACATGACCCTTTGTTTTTTCCCCCATGTCCTTATTTTCATACTTGGAATCCTAGTATGGGTTAACTCGGGTGTCCTTTGTACTTATCTTTCTTTATTTTGAAGTGATTTTTCACTGACTCTTGTTTCGATGTGGGATTTTCAATGAAGTTTCCAAGCCCAATTTTAAAATTTCGAGGACGCAATTCCCAAAAGGGGAGAAGGATGTAACACCCTAGGTAAATAAAGAGTATGAAGTTTTCACATTTATCCATATTTTTCAATAAAATATTAATATAACTTTAAAGGGGATTCTATGCTCGATGGCGTACCCAACACGCAACAACGAGTTTCTTGGGAATCTTACGTTGCACTCTAATTATAAAATAATATTATTTTAAATGGTAGTTAACGCCTAGCTATTGTGATGGCAGGAATGAATAGAACTAACTAAAAAATGATTATATACGTTTTTCAAATATTTTTTACTTTTTACAATAAATGTTAGAGGATTAAAAATGTGAATGAATCCAATTTTAAGCGTAAACATTCTAATATTCTTTAAAAAGTCGATTGACCGCCTTTTGATGGTGAACCTCTTTTAAATCCACTTTTTGACAATTTTATGTGTTATATTTGACAAAATTAAATTCTTATTTAGAATCAGGACATCAAAATTTACTTTGTGTAAATTTTTGGTATTTTTCCGATAAAGTTCATTTTTTTAATGAATAGTGAAAAATGTTGTATTTTAATTCAAAACCTCTTTTTAATATAATTTATTTATATGATTAGATTATATTTTGAATTGGTTTTAAAGTGAAATTAGAATATATTTTTTCCATTTAATCAAATAGTAGTCATTGAAATTAATTTCACTTTGAAATCAGACTTAAACTAGTATCAATATTTTGATACATTTTGTTTCATAAAGACACGCTATTTGTTTTGACAGCGGGATTTAATTATTAAATTAATTAATGAAACTTATATTTTTTTAATTTGGTAAAATAGACATCATTTTTGAATTTGGAATATCAAATATAGATTAGGGTGAATTTTTGGTAATTTTTTGAAAAACATCAATTTTTGATGAATAGTGAAACCACTAGGTGGTACTTATAAAAACTGATTTTCCATTTAAATGAAAATTTTCCACCTTTGTGTTTTGAATTTCAAAAATCTGACATACATGGTTTTCATTAAGATGTAAAATGTGGTTCAATGGGATTAAAATAATTTTTTGGTGAATAGTAACTTTTATGTTTTTAATCGCGATTAGAGGTAATTAGTGTAGTTTAAGGTAAAAATAATGTTTTAATAATATGAGATGAGCTTGACACATGTCCTACCCTCATTGGATGTGTCGTGGCCAACCAAGATAAAACCCATGGGTAAACTTGGGGACCCCATGGAGCCACATTGGTTGGGAAATGACATAAATAACTATTTATTTAATGTTAAAGTAAAAATGACAAAAACATGAGTTATTTTACGTTAACAATTTTTAAATGGGGTTATACAAGTCAGATTTTTGACTATAAATATTCATTATAAAGATAAAAATATTTCCTAAATCATGATATTTTTTTATAATTTTTAGACATTAAATAGATCAAATTAATTATGACATCATGATGATGCAGCGATTACCTCATTAATAAAGGATTTAAATAAAATGAAAAGATAATGTAAAATATATGACCTACACATGTCCAAACCCTATTTAATGGGTATATTTCGAACCCTTATCACCTTATCCACGAAACAGATCAATGTGGGAACTTTAAAATCCGAAAAGCATTTGAAAATAAAGTATCCTTTTATCAATTTCCAAGAGTGCCCCTCCTCTCTCCTTATAAAAGGCCCCCACCTCTACCTCTTTACTCACACCTCCCAAGCCTTTGGCTTAGCCAAACCCTGCCCATTTTGTCTCTCCACATCCCTCTATTACTCCTAGAAGCCTCACTTTGGGCATAATGCTTCCCAAGGAAGCGTTTGAGCTCAAATCAAAAAGAGTTACCCGATTTAAAGGTATTGTCTTCTCTTGTGTTCTTTTGTATTATTTTGATTCTCCAACCCCCTAAACTCTTTTTATTCATTTATTTTGTAACAACTCAAGTATCTTCAATATACTAGGATGTTGTTATAAAAATGATTCGAGCTATACTTACACACAACTTCATCTAATGGTTAAAGAACATATTGTTTCTGTGGATGGTGAATTTCTGCCTCACGAAACGATGATTGTTCAACACTCATATAACACCTTCAAAGGTTGCCATTAATATGTCACTATATTTAAATATGATATATAATATTTTTATGTTTTAATTAATCTTTTGTATTTTTTATTTAAGTCATACATTTATGGTTTCCATTATGGGTAAACACGATATCTTCATTTTAGGAAGTGCGGACTACCGCCTCCTCAAAGTGATGTGATTCGTTAATGCCATACGTGGGACTTATAAAAGATGGATTTAAAATTATTATATATGATGTTATACTGGAATTATAATATACCTTTATATCATTATTATTTTCTTTCCATTAAAGTATTAGATATAAATGAAAGTAGCGTTCATGCGTACATACATCTTACCATCTCCATAAATGGTGCATTTCATTTCTTACATCTAAATGTTATGTAATATTATAAATGCATGAATCTACTGGATTATATATATGATATTCAAATCATGAATACAACTATGGATATAATGGATTTTTTACCACAGGAACAACTTCTAATTATAAAAAGATTATTTTTGACTCAAGTACCAATGATCATTAAAACGACCGTTATTAAATTAAATAATAACATAGTGTTAATGACATGGTAATAAGTGATATAAAACGAATAATGAACTTGAAAAAAGGTTCTTAAGGAAGTAGAAATTAACTAATGTTTGTTATTCAAGAGATTAATGAACATTCGAGTCAAGTCGGACCCGAGGTAAGGGATCCAACCTCTCTCTTTCTTTTTAAGTACACTCTTTTATGTCATTCCTTTTAATCTCAGCTTTATTATGATTGGGATGTTCTTTTATATTAATACTACTGTACTTTTTTATGTTCATATTATGAGAGACCCTATTTTCTCTCATCAATCTATTTTGGAAGTTTTAAGTGGCGCCGTTAGGCTGTCGAGTTTTTGAAATGGATTTTTCATCTCACTTTTAGTCCCGTGAGATTTATGCTATATTTTCCACCATTTCCTTTGTGTGGTGTATGTAATTAACATTATTATACTCTTTGTGTAATATAATTTCATTTATGGGTATTTACATATTCATTGTATGACCCTTCTTCAATGGGGTGTATGTTTCCAAAGTTACCCAAGTCTGTAAGGGGACCTTTCACCCTCCTCTTTTTAAAAGACTTATTTTGTTATGTCTTTTAATTCACATACTATTATGTTGGGCTATTTTCTTATTAATGTAAAATTTATGACCAAGTGATGATATACCCTTTTTATCTCTCATCGAATCTTTTTCTGAATTCTTAAGTGACGCCGTTAGGCTGTCGAATTTTTGAAAGGGAACTTCTTAACCCAATTTTGATTCTTTGGGATAAACTTGTGCACCTTGAATATGTCATACTCTGATTATGTGTGAATTTACTCTAATTGTTATACACTTAATACCCATGTATATTTCGTGTATTCATTTGTCACACATAATTATGTTACTGATTTATCCTTAATCCAAGGATACCATCTTTGTATGGGACTTCGTCTCAATCTCCTTTAATTGAGGAATATTTTGTTTTGTACACCACTTTCTTTTATACAGTGTATAAAACCCTTGACTTTTATGTTTATTCAAAAGGAATCTTTTTATATGAAGCATTTTACTAAACGACAAAAGGGAATGTTTTTTTCGTACGTATGCGGCGAAAACGACTTCTCTGCCGCCGTGACCATTATTTGAATTTTGACTTCCTCTACAAGCCATACCCTCTTTTTAAATGAAAAATAAATACTATATTTTACTTTTTTCTATTTTGGTATTGAATAAGGTTTTCATAATGTTTTTATATCAATGTTTTGTATTGATATCTTGTTATTGAAAGGTGGAAACATTATGTTTCCTTTATGAATGTTTTATGTGATAATATTATGTTAAGGTTCTTGGGCATTGTTATGTAGACGGGTGGTTCCATGATAAACTAAGGGAGGGTGAGCCCGATATAGCTCTCCAATGCATTGGGTAACACGAAGGAGTGAAATGTTAAGGTTTCTCCGAATAGATTTAGGGAATATACTGTGGTGGGTATTCCAAACGTAACCAAGAGAGTTACTTCCTACGTAAGAATGTTATGAATGCCTCATGTTACCTTTTATGTCTTATGATTTCTATGATTTATTCATGATTTTATGAGGTATGTTAAAGTTCTTATGCTTTATGGGTAAAGTATGATTTCATTGTTATGTATATATGTACTCATGTTTTCTTTCCATACTTTTTATAACCCTTACTGAGCTTTTTATGCTCATCCCAAGTTTTTGAAATTTTTTTCACAGGTCAAGGGAAAGGTATGTGATGGGATGATAGTGTCAAGGAGGTGTCAAGAAAGAATCCATGTTTTATTTTAAATATGTTTCCATTGATGGGAAAAATGAATATTGTCTTTTATGTAACCACTTTGTTTAAATGTGGAATGTAATGCAAGTTTCACGATCTAATTATCTAAAATTCTTAACCTGAAAAGATCCTCAATGTGTAATCTTGTAATAACTCAAGATTAAGTAATGTTTAAGGTTGGGGCCTTATATGTTGATCCATTTTATTTGTCCTTTTGAATGATGTAATGTTATTTCCACTTACAATCTGAATTTAGTTTCTTCATTCTAGGTATCATTAGAGTTCAATGAGATATTATTGTGTCACCTTGGAGGAAATAGTGGAGGCAAAGCATCTTGTTGAATTAACTTTTGATCCAACTCTAGTGCCACTATAGATTGTTCATGGCTTAGAGCCTGTTATCTTTGAGGAATTACAACTCATCTATATAGACTAATTCCATTTCATTTGGAATCTAATGGTCATAATAGTTGTTCAAGGAGATAGAAATTGATAATCAATGATAAATACTACCTATGTTCTATATACCCAGGAATATGAGGTCACTTAGGTGGAATTTTGAGTCATCTCCTGGTAGGACCATTTGGAATTGGGGGGATTGTGCAGATAAATATTCTTATTCTAGCCCACCATTTTCTTTATAATTTTAGAGAGGGTTTTTTTGAATGTCCCAATCTAACCATATTTTAATGAAAGATATCGAGAAGTATGAATTTATTGGATGTTGTAATTGGCATAAAATGCATTCATCTCATCGGCCTAGAATTTATTTTCATTTTCTATGAGAATAGAATGAGGAAATCTGAATCAGTGCATGTTGTGGGATATCATGAACTTGATCGTGGATTGGGATTTTACTTCCATGAGGTGAATTTAATCTTCCCTCTTCAAGAAGAAATCCATTACGGTTATAATGAACCAATACTGGAGAGATATCACTAGCTAATATGGTCCCACGATGTAAATTTCCAATAATAAAATGTTCCGAGAATACATGGTGGTGTGTAGAAACTATGGATGTCGATGCATAATTTTTTCATGGATATAGCATGCATGAAACCTCTTGGTGAACTTGAAGCATTCATAGATGATGGTGTGGGATAAGTCACCCAACCTTTGAATCTGGCACGATATCCTTAATCGTGGTGGGATGGCACCACAAGACCTAGTGTGGACTTCTTCTATAGGGTTTCACATCTCCATGGATGTAATGGAGGACAATCCCATCAAAACCATGTTTTTATAGGGTTATCTCAAGATTGATCCCACTTTATAGGGTAAACAATTTTCCATGATGATTGATTGTCTTAAACTTAGCTTAGTCTGATAGGAGATTGAAACTACGGATATAATAAACAAGGGGGTTATCCATTCGAGTATCTCATATCCTATAAGGGGGACTGAGGATACTAGAAGATAAGCACTTGTAGAAACCTTTTTTAGCTACTATTAGTCTTCATCATCTAAAATGGTGGGGTTAATGACCCTCTAATGTGTTCTATGTATGATTAGGTCATTCTGTTCAACCTCTTTAATAGATATGGCTAAAATAGAAAATGTGTCATCTCGAGCATTTTTTTATTGAGTGAGATAATTAAGCTTTGGATGATAGGGAAAATGGGCCATCAATTGATGAGTGTGCTCCAGCAGGGGCACGAGCTCATTCTTTTTGATAATGTTGTAACCCTTGATCTTATTCATGAATAAATGAAAGTCACCCTTCACATGAGTATTTAGAACATCAATATCATGGGCCATATCATGACCAGTAAAGATAGAATGATACTCAACCTTGTTTTTTTGTGTACTTCTAAAGAAAGTAATTAGTATGTTAGGACAACCTATGATAGGGTGATGAAAATGATTCCTAGGCTTATAATTTTGATCATGGGGTCATTAATCCTTCTACTGGTTAGGCATCAAGAGGCACCATTGATATAAATCTTCCAACATGTAACTGCCTTATCCCCTAAGAGGATATCCTCTTATATGAATTCAACATTGAGTGGAAATTCCTCAGGGGCTGGATGGGTGGCCAAGAAGTTTGAAAATTCTTGTCCTTCGATAGCCTTTTGTGGAATGAACCTGATGTTGAAATTCTAGATGATCACTACCCATTGGGGCTATAGTTTTATCAATTTGGTGAGAATCATAATATTATTTATCTAGTCTACTCAGGACAGCAATTGTATCTCATGATGTTATAGGTAATGATATAACTTCTCCACTATGAAAACTAGTGCAAGGAAGATCTCCTTAATAGGGGAGTATTTTGACATTTGGTTGAGGAGCATGTGACTTGGATAATATAAAATTTTATCTCTATCATCATTGTTTTCTTGAGAGATAATGGAATCATGGGACCATTACAAGGAAGTCTCATAGTGGACAAGGTGTTTCCCTGAGACAGTTTGAATTAGGACCAGAGGATATATCAGGTACTTCATGATGTCCTCATACATGTTCTATCACTTCTTATCTCACTATTAAATGGTTCATTTAATAAAAAAACCCTTGATATGGTCTTACACTTGCTGTGAAGATTCGTGATAAATTAGTGTGTGCAGGATAAGTGGACTCAGAGACCTCACAACTCAATGATATTATATGGAGGAGGAATTTGGTTAATGGACTTGTTCGTCGATGGGCCAATCTTAATACCGCTATATATAAAGATTAAGAAAAGTAATTTCCCCAACATTACCCCAAATCAGCACTTCAGGGGTTCATGTTCATGTTCCATTAAAGGAGGAAGATAAACACTTTCTCATAGTACATGATATGGTCCTAGAACTCGTAGTATTGTCTGACCAATTCATCCACATAACACTCTATTAGTGTCCCAAGAATCATCTGGAAGATGTGATGGATAGACCACTGATTTGTGGATGATGAATTCTTCAAACCAATGGAAATCACATGATAGTAGAAATTCCCTTGAGGATCTATGAATGTGATATTATCTTCATTATAGGGGGTCATCTAGATCTAGTTATAGTCATATTTTCCAAAAAAGGAGGAGTGGGTTAGGAAAACAAATATACTATTGATCAAAAGTTAAATAATTATAAGTAGAAAATAATCATTCATAAAATGGTTGTTGAGGTCAAGGAAGTCGATATAAACATTCATATTCCCTTTATCATCCTGGTCGGGACGATGTTAGCTAGTCATCTAGGGTACTGGACTTCCCTTAAAAAGTATTATTTGATTTGATTATTATCTTTTTCCAAGATCATACCATCTTGGTTGGGTTTATCTTTCTATAAGGTGGATTGAACCTTGGATAAATCACTAAGAGGCTGATATAGTGTATGGTGACCTAAGGGTCTAGTTTCGATATCTCTTCCAAACTCCAAGAGAATACATTAAGGTGATGTTTCTTGAAGGTAAAATATTGTTATTTCTTCAATTGGGACATCATTACACTGATCAAAATAAACCACAAATCTTCCTCGATACCAATATTTTCCTAAATAACATCATTAATTTTGTTGGAGACACCATATTATAATGTAAGAGAGGCATCTCCCAAATCCTCTTCATCATTTGAGGTTAGAAAATCGTTGGGAGCAAGCTTCTCTTCTAAGCCATTTAGCTCATGAGAAACACTGGTTCCTACTTGGTTGGACACAGAATCCTTATTGAGGGGATCCTACTTTTATGAAACTATGGAAATAGATGTTTTAAATTAAATTCTTTCTCGGCTTAGACCAAGGTGGCCATGTTAAATTTCAAAGAAATGGTGTCAGGTCATCTTTAATCGATTAAAACTTACTCTATGAAATGGTTCAGAATGTCGTGATCCGGTAGAATGATGATGAACCTTTTGGTACTTCATATGAGATGGGGTTTTCTAAATCAAGTGGGCCTATCTGTTGTAGTGGTACGAGGTAATATGTGGGTTCTCCTTGTTATTAAAGACACTAAAATCCTTTTTCATGGGGACAATGACAAAACCTCCATGGCCTAGTGTGGAAGAATATAACCAATGAATCTCTAGAATTAAGGTGTCTTCCATGTCTACCCATGGATTGAATATGGTGGTTGTTAGATATGTGGAAGAATTTATGTTCTAAACCACAATGGTATGAACCTAATTCCCCTCTCTCTTACAATATTCGGTGTCTAGATAATTTGCTTCACAAGATTCAAAGGGGGGGACATCACCATAGATCCCCCCTAATCAACCATTAAGGGAGTATTTGAGGCACTAATGATATAAGAAGGGGACTGCTGTGCCAAAATGAAATTAGGTTCTACCCAATAATGCATTTGGACTGTTATCCTATAAGACCACATTTAATTTAGTTCTTGATATCAAGCTATAAAACTTGTTCTTAATCCAAACCATTTCATGCACTTCCTGATCTCTATTATAATTACAATGAATTGTCAGGTTAATGGTATTCAAATTTACTTCTTCTTGTCCTAGCATGTGGACCATATGGGTCAATATAATATTGATATGAAAACTAGTGTCCATGAGGCATAGGTGGATTTCCACAGCATTAAACTGATTGGTTATGTACAGTGGGTTTATGTTCCCCTTCATGTGGAAATACTCATATTATCTATAGAATGAGTTGATGACTTGGAATTCATTGTGCTCATATTCCCCTGTATAGTATGAACCTATAAGAGCTACATCCTCTTCGAATTATAAGTGTATTGTTAATGATTCTGTGAGGTCCTCGTGCATTTACCTTTATTAGAGGGGATCCTTGAGGATCAAAATAATTATATTTATTCTGTTTATGTTCTTTAACATGTCACATTTTCATGATAAGGTCATATTATTATCGATGGAGGTTCTTTTCTTGTCAGTGGGTGCAAAATGTGTCGATGGGGAAACTATCAATTTCTAACCAATGCCTACAAGATTCTATTTATACCTTCTTAAACTTATTTAAATATCTATAGGATGAAATTTAGTTGGCTAAATTTGGAATCTAGCTGGACACAAATGATCACATCATAGTCATGATTGATCTAATCGATCATGTAACACAGTTGGATGCAATGTCATGCCTAATTAAGAGGGATGGGTGGACCGGACCTGCTGAGCTCTACAAAAAACCTTGTTTCTAGTGTTACTGGAATGAATTGCTTTATTTAGGACATTTTACGAATCATTCTACTGACTCAAGTGTCCTCTTCATTTCCTTCGATAAACTCAGTTAGAGGAACCTGAGGGGTTTTCATGGCATTCCTCACTATCTGGTGACATGAAGCATTCAACTAGATCAACAAAATTTATAGGGTAATACTCTTTCTCATCCTTAGTAGAATATTATGGAAAATTATTTTGTCTATGTAAAACTTATAACTCAAGAGGCATGAATTCACCAAGAGAGTGGGATTGCTTAGGCACTGGTGGTTGACTCTAGTTTCCCTTGTGTCATTAACACCTATTCTTTTGAGACATGGAATACTATAACTCAAATGTGGAATAAATAGTTTGTGGAGTAATGGGAACCATAGGAGGTCTAGGATTATTCAAACAAGCCTGGGAAATATTATGAGAATGAGAAATTTCTTATCCAACTTGTCATCATACTTCTATGTCCACAGGCTAGAATTTTTGTACCATTCCCTAGATCCTTCACTTTTACTATCAGGTTCAGGGAAGAAATGTTTCACTAGAAGAAGTATCTCTACCAGATTTTCCAAACAATGTTCCACATGGTCTTAGATCCAATATTTATTTTTCATTAATAGAGTGTCCATGTATTCTATGGTACAAGAAATGATCCAGATAGCTAGTAAGTCTGACCTCTTCAGGCCTCTTGCACTCTGAAAAATATAGAAATGTTTTCTTCCAGGAATTGATGATGTAGCCTATGACCTATGAATCTCTAATGGAATAGGTTTTATTTATCCTATCTATGAAAGGTGTTCTGTGAGCCTAGCATTGTCAAAGGTCTGGAGCAACATTCTCTTGTCTAGGTGGCTACACTTCATGATGTTGTGACATGAGAGGTTAGGAAGGGTAAGGTTGTGCTTGTAATGGATTAAATAATTGGTAAGGATATTTCAGGGAAGGGGATAATATCTCCAATATCTTTGGGACCTCTACATGCATGGTGATAGTAGTCTCTGCTACTACAGGTATTCACATGGGATTTGAAAGGGGCAGCAAGAATAACTGTTGTTTGTTCTACTATGAGGATACATAAAGATTTTTATCCCTTTTAAAGAACATTTAAAATCCCCTAGGGTATTTCTAGGTGATGAGTGTTGGAACCATACCACTCTTCATATTACTTATACACATTGTGAGTAGTTTTTCCTTGGACAATGGCTTGATCGGAGATTATGTGAGGCCTTTCCATCAGGAAAAAAAGTCTTTGAATCTATTATTAGGATTTTGATTGTACTTAAAGAGGTTGAAAATACTTTTATTTCATGTGGTGGAGGTGAAATACATGAGGAACTATCTAAGAAGGTCCTCCAAATTGAAAATAGACCCTAAGGTTCAGCTGGTTATACAAGATAAATGCATGCCCTTATTGATTCATAACAAAGCATCACAGCTTTGTGTCCTACTACTGTTCTTGGGTCCCCAACATAGTTCAGAATATTTAGAAATGTGGTTCAGGTGCTGTAGTAGGTCTCCTATCCCATTGAAGAGGATAAAGCTATAATTTCTAAAAAAATTGGGTTCTTGGATATTGTCCACCTAGGTTTGGTACAACAATCCATTAGATAGGATTACCACCTTTCAAGTCTCTAGGGCTCCGAGTCATCTAGATAGAGTGGCTATCAAATCATTATTTTGAGTATCTCTATAAACTAATGCATTGAATGTATCATAAAATAAATTGGTTGTCTCATCAAATAATATATTGGAATAGACTAGATCCCAAGGTGGGTAATCATATCGCTTAGGTAGATTTGGTGACTCATACCACGATCGCTTTCCATATCCCCTAACTTCTTCCCTGGCTAGTTGTGCGAGCCACCATGGTCAAAATGGGGAATTTGGACAAGGAGGATATATTTCCCCAATAGAGGAGATATTGGATACCTTATGAGTTTTCAATAATTCAACAGTCTCTCAATAATGATTTTTTGTGTTAGTCCTATTATAATCCTCAAAATACTAATGTTGGGAAGCTACCAAGAGATTCATCACCTATTTTAGTGAAACCTTGTCAGGATCGGATATCTCAAGATATAACTTTAATTTATTGAGATACTTATGGTAAGTTATTGATACCTCAGTGTAGGGATCTCTAAGGCCCAGTGGCTGCCATGGTTGATGAGTATTGACGCCTACCAGAGGGTCCACCTAGTGTTATGAAACCTCGTGAGTTGGGTCTTCCATTTAATTCCATGTGGTAGTTCCCCCATCACTCTGGTCCTCTATAAGTTTGGGGATAAACATGTTTACTATAATATTAATTGGATGGAAACTATCATCACTGATGTATAGACTAGTCTATCACAAGATATGGATGAAATGAAGATCCACATATTATCCCTAGTCCATGATCCATGCATGTAGAGATACTTCTTCCATAACACAGTGAGCACTATTAGGTTCTGGATGGGAGTTTATTTAATATTCTGGTGGAATCCCAACAAAGTGGGTTTTCATTCACTGGTATAACCATGATCTCAACCCTCATTCACTATTTTTCGATGGTATCAAGGGTCTCTTTAATTACTAGGCAGACCAACTAATGATTATGGAGATGGTGAAGAGATGTCAGATGATCTGGTTGAATCACATATCTTTTTCCTCTGTAAGGGACTCCTAGATGTCAATGTTTGGTGGAATAGGTGGCTAGAAAACCACTCAAAACTATTATATATCCAAGTACTTCCATATAACCTCTTTCTTAACGAAAGGTTATGGTACTTGGTCATCCCAGATCTTACATATTTCAGGCTAGGATTTGGTTGGTTGTACCATTGTAATTTGTTTCTACTTTTGGTTTGCTAGGATAGGATTCATTTCATGAGTAAGAAATTTGTTGTATGATTGATCATCTCTTTGGGTAAATTATATCCTCACCATCACATCCTTATTGTATATAGTATTTAACATAACATCATGAGCAATGGTAGAAACATCAATTTTTGACTTGGCATAGTGCTCTCCATGTGAAGGTGTCATCCCAATCCCCAAAATCTCCCTTAATTCTTATGTGGAGGTAAAGAGGAGGAGAACTAGTTGTGATAGAGACAACTACATGGTGATCCCCTTGAAGGGGTCCAGAGTTTCCTTCATCAAAAATTACATGTAGATGGATATAGGAATAGTTTTGACCACTTTTTCATGGATGGAAAAAACTCAATTTTTGTTCCCCTACCCTATAATATGGATGCTAGGATGAATATTCCATTATTAAGTCTTCCATTATCCTAAAATATGATAGTACATTAAGGTCAACAATGATGTGTCACTTCACCGGGGTTTTCCTCTAATGGTGAGTGTTTTCCCTCAAACATCGAGATGGAACATATGGGTAGGGCATTTCTTCAAAACTGGGAAGAACATTATAATGGTTAGTGTTGGAGTGGGGAGGACCTCTGCTAGTACAGAAGTTGTGGTGGGAGGAACTCAGCTGGTATTGATGTTGTAGTATGTAGGGCTTCCTCTTTTGATGGTTGGGGAATGGATATGCTGTTTTTACTGACCGATCGTAACATTGAGAGGGCCTATTCTCTGATTCCCCTCATCACAAGTTGTCCAGTAATGACTGTCGGTGGTTCCTGTGATTGAGAAGGTCAACCTGACCCACCTATGAGGTGGCTAGTGTTTTGAAAATTCATAAGACATGAATCATAAGGATATAAAGAACATAATCCATAAAATAATAACATGGTAATAAGACATGGAATTATTGCAGACACATATGCGTATAATATTATTTCCATAGTAGCCAAGGAATCACTGCCTATACCATCTTGGTAGTATAGGTACACTCCCCATACCATCTTGGTAGTCATAGATCACTCCCATGGCTATCATAGTAGCATGACTTAACTCCTCATACCATATTGGTAGTTTGGGTTCACTCTCGTGGTGATCTTAGTAGTCAAGATTCTTTCCCCATACCATATTAGTCTATATCATTATATATAAATCTTTTCCCAAAGCATTGGATGAAGGTATAGGTCGTACCCATCTCACAGTGAAATCATACATATACGTGACACAAGATCATAAAAAATCATATCGTAACCCATGAAATGAAATGGGTATAATAAACATGTAATGATATCATATAATATTTCAAAAAAGACAGGTTTCATAATCATTCATAATAAACATAACCCATTAAAATATGTGTGTTTCAAAATCATATACCGTGTGAAAGATATAAATGTTTCATAAACATCATGCCATCAAATCATAATAAAATAAAGGAAACAATATGAATGGAAACATTGAATAATTTCCCCAGAAAGGTATGAGTAACACTAGTGAATGTTATCTTAGATATGGAATAATTTTTAAAGATATTTTAAAAACATTTCATGAGGAAAATAACCTTTCTGATTTAAGAAACACTATGTGAAACATAATACATTTTTGACAAACATTTTTTAACAGATTTTAAAACTTATATAAGAAGCTTTGAAAATAGTAAAAATATTAAAATATCAATTTTCATTGAAATTGTCTTCAAAAATAATTTGAAAAAAAATTAAAACATTCCTGGAATCATGGTTTTTTAAATAAAACATATTTTCGAAAAAAAATAGTGAAATACAACCAGAATATTATTAAAAACAATTCTTAATCATCTTAAGTATTAAAGGGTGTATAAATGGAATTAATAAATGGATATACCTTGAATAAAAATAGAATAAAAATATTCAAGAGTTTTCATGAGTTATGGGTCATAAAATTTCAATAAATGAATCACAGTCATAAATAGTCTTGATATACGATGATATTGTTTCAATAAACTCTAACAACAAGGTAACATGGGATCATACGCTACATGTTGGAAACATCAACAAAATAAAGAATAAATTATAATGAAAAGAATTATATTCATCATAAAACATGTAAAATTGAGTATAAACACCTCGAAAATGATTGTAGGTTCATATTGAAACATGAGTCTTAACGAAGGAAAATGGAGACCAAATTATCTTCCTGGTTTGGTATATTTTAAAAAATTAACCCCTTTAATTAAATATAAATTAATGGATATTTATATACTCACAAATATAAGTAAAATAATTATTTAATACATTCATGGTCATTATACACAACACAAAAAATTAATGGATGGTGAATAAATCATGAATCTCTTAGAAATAAAAAGTGAGAAAATATCCCCTTACCTTGTGTCTTAATTCTCGTTGTACTCATTCAGACCATAGATATAATAAATATAAGATTATTAGGAGTATTTTAAAGAACCATATTCAAATATATATATATATTACTATATATGATAATTTTATGAAATTATATTACCCTCTTGTTAACAATCCTTTGTTAAGGTTTCACTTTGGGTAATATTCACTTTTTTCTTTACATGTGTATTAATTTGTTATATATTTTTTCCTAATACATATATCATGATTTATTTAATGTATGTATTGAAATAAATATAATTTATATTATTATGTTTGTATTATAATAATTTATATAATTTATATGTATGAAATGGAATACACCATCCAGGGACACTATAAGTCGTATTATTCATGAACGTTGTTTCTGTTTTTTTCATATAGAAAGAAAGTCGGTAAATGATATATGTGTCTATATATGTGTATATATATTATATTTCCATTAGTATTATTATATCATATATATCATATAAGTTTACTAAAATCATCCTTAATATATTTTCCATCATAATTTCCCCTATGAGAGGTGGTAAGGAATAATGAGCATTCATTGTTTTGTAAGGCGGTGGTTCAGTGTACACATAAACAGTATTTTCGTTACCCATTAGATAGAGGTGTGGGTAAGTGTAGGTAAAAAAATTGTCATAAAAACAACCTATTATATGTAATATACCTTTTCTATAAAATAATTTAATAAATAAATTTTATGGTGTGGAGAAGGAAAATAAAAGAAACGAGTTTGAGAGATGTTGTTACCTCTCAATCAGGTAACTCCTTTTGGTTTGCGCTAAAAGGATTCCTTGAAATAATTTATTCCCAACATGATTCTACTAGGAGAAATTTAGGGACGTCTTAAAGTGTACTTGACATATATTGTATGATCATAAGTTGTTTGAGAGGTGAGAATAATAGGGAGATTTGGTGAACTTTTATAGAGAAGGGAATGGACATACTTGGTATTTTTTAAAACAAGTTAGGTGTACCAATGTTTTTACCCAACAAAAGATGTACCAAACCCACAAATAATTACAGTGGAATTTTAATGGATAATATGTTTCATTAAACAGATGTTGTCTTGGTTTCTTGGTCATATTAGGTCTTAAATTTATGATATAGTACATTGATAATATAATATTTCCATTAATCATTGTAACTAATTTTAATCACTTTCACTAATATTTTTGGTAAAATTATAATTTAGAAATATTAGATATTATAAAATAATATTATTTCAAATATGTATAAATTTTTCCACATTCCAATCACATAAGTGCAATAAATTAATTTAAAAAATAATCAAGTTGACGATACAACACTGCGGGTTTTTAATGCCAAAAATTTCAAAAGTTTTCTATGTTTTTATACCCAATTTCAAAGTCAAATTGTTTCCAAAGACCTAAATTTGATTATTTTATAAAAAAATGATCTAATTAAACTATTAAAAAAATAAAATATTATTTAATATTCTAAATAAGTTTTATGAAAATGTTGTTTTGAATTAAAATCTGGTATTTTTCATTATTTGTCCAAATACGATATTTCCTAGAAAAATCCCAAAAATTCTTTCTATGATAATTTCAACATAATAAATTCAAAAATGAATTTTATTTTATAAAATTATATTTCTAAAAATTTCTTAAATGATATTTATTATTTTACATCGAAGTACATCAAAAAAATGTTCATTTGAGAAAATAACATTTTTATACATATAAGGACATTACCAGAAATTATATGTTTTATTATAAAAGTATTTTAATTTTATAATAATTATAAAAAATCATTGAATTTTTTTTATTACAATTCATATTTCTAATTTTAATTTCTAGGTTATAATTATCTTGTTTAAATAATTATTATAATAAAATGATGTTTCGTAAAAACATTGGCGTTCAGTGTAATGTATGACAAGTTGGTGTTACGTGTAACATACACCAATTAAATTTTCCTTGTAACATCTTATAAGTTTCTTTTCTGTATAATGTGATCCATGTTGGTGTCGTGTGGAGAGAATTTTATACTTAGTGTATAGTAATATATAAATGAAAATTAATTCATTCGAAAAAAAAGGTCCATAAAAACACAGGTTGTTACATTATACCCACTTAAAATTAATTTCTCCCTAAACATTAATCACTTCTGTAAAACCAATGGAGGATAATTATACCTCATTATATCTTCAATTTCCCACATATCTTCCTTAAACTATTGATTTCTCTACAAAACATTGACCTAGTGAGTGGTCTTGTTTCGTAGAACTTTCAATGATCAGTCTAGAATTTCAACTGGTTGTTCTTCGTAAGAAATATCCTGATCCAGAGGTATGACCTCTGAGTTTAGTATGTGTGAAGGGTTAGGTATATACTTCAATAATAAATAATTATGGAACATGTCACAGACTTTATTGTGATTATGTGGAAGTGACAAGTGATATGATACCTTCTTGATGTGATCAATAATCTCAAAGGGAATGATATTCATAGGGATTAAATTTCCATTCTTCTTAAATCTCATAACTTTATTCTAGGTAGGTATTCATAGATTCAACTTCTCACCAACAAAAAATTATATATCATGTCATCTGTCATCATTATATATTTTCAACCATCTTTGATCTGCCATGATATGTTTTAGAATGTTTCTAACATTCTAGACCATTTCATCAGTGATCTTAGGTGCTAAAAGCTTTATATCTCCGGCCTCATCCTAGAACATTGAAAATATACCTTTATTCCCATATATGGATTCATACATAGCCGTATTATTTCTTTAATTAAATATATTTTTATAACAAATCTCTACTATTGGATGATGTTTATCCCAACCACCTTTGAAATCGAGAGAATCACATCTCCTCATATACTCTCGGGTATGAATTGTTCTTTCAAAATGATTGTCTATCTGTGGATAATAAGAAGTGTTGAAAATAAACTATATATCATGTTCTAAAAAATGTCATTTCTTGAACATTTAGGTGAACCTTAGATCTCAATATGATACAATAAAATGTGGTACTCCATATAGCCTTACAACATCGTGAATGTATATCCAGGAAAGAAGATCCCAATATAATTTTTCTATAATAACGATATAGTCTGCTGACTTAGTAAGGTGATTGATTACCACCCATATAGAATTAAACCCTTTAGTGGTTTTGGGTAGTCCAACATAAAAAATCTATGTGATGTTTTCCCATTTCAATTCTGGTATGAGCAATTGTTGCAACATCCACTATGACTTTTTTCTTTAAGCTATAACATATTGGAATACAAAGAACCAAGATACAAACTCTTTGATATATTTATTAATTCCATACCAATCGATGTGTTCATTCAATTCCATATAAATATTTTTATTTATATTATGAATGGAGAATTAATAATTATAATCTTCCTATAAAATATTTTTCTTGAAACCTAGTTTTGTAGGAACACATATATGGTTCATGAACCTTATCATTCCATCCTGTTCAAGGTTAAACTCAAAAATATTTATAACTTTATTTTCTAGCTCTACATCTTCCTTTTGTGCCACATTAATCTTAACATGGATAGAGATTTGAACATTCATTTCAGAAAGATAATATTTTTCCCCTTCTGTTAGGATTTCAATATACTTCCTTTGAAAATCCTGAAATATTGCATCTTTTGTGATCATCATCATGTATAATCTATAATTATCCATTCGACTCAAAGCATTTTCCACCTTGTTCTATTTCCCAAGGTGTTAATGTATTAATAAGTCATAATACTTTATCAACTCTAACTATCTTTTTCAGGTGCATGTTCAACTCCTTCTATGTGAATATATATTTTAAAAATTTATTATTGCAATACATATGACACTTTTCTTCATAATTATAATTACTCCATATCATTAATGAATGAATTATATCTGTTAACTCCAAATCATGTGTTGTGTTATTTTTCTCATGAATATTCAACTTCCCTAAAAAATAGAAGATTACCACATTATTGTTCATAATAAAACATTCAAAACCCATCTTGGATACATCTCTATAGATTAAAAAACCTTGCCCACTATAGGTTGTAGTAAGCATAGGTTCACTGAATAACCTTTTCTTCAATTCAATGAAATTTTCTTCACATTCATCTATCAAGAGGAACTTGACACCCTTTTATGTTTACATGTTTAGAGGTTTAGATATTCATGAGAATTTCACCAAAAAGTTTCTATAATATGTAGATAAACTAAGAAATTTATAGATCTCAATCACCATGTTTGATCCAGGTTAACATTAAATAGTCCCTATCATTTATGGATACCATCTCCTATGATTATGTGACCCAAATATTAAACCTTTCCCAGCCAAAAATCACACATTGTATATTTTTCATATAGTTTCTATTTCTTTATGGTATTTAGTTATATTCTCAATTAATCTTCATTGTATTTCTTTTCCTTTAAAAAGATAATAATATCATCTATAAATACTTCCACAAACTAATCAAGGTAATCTCTAAAGACTCTATTCATTAAATCCATGAAGAGATTAGAGGAATTAATAAGACCAAAAGGAATCTCTGTATATTCACAGTTTCCATACCATGTATAGAATGTCATCTTGGGTATATCCTCCTTATTTAACCTCAATTAATGATATCCATAATGAAGGTCAATCTTGGAAAAGTATTGAGATCTGCATAGGTGAGAAAAAATTATCAATATAGGGAAGTAGATACTTGTCCTGGATTGTGATCTTGTTCAACTCTATATAATCATTGTCGAGTTTCATTGATCCATATTTATTTTTCACTAAATGAATTGGTGCACCCAAAGGTAACACACTTGGTCAAATAAATATTCCCTCAAAATTTTCATGTAGTTACTTCTTTAATTATTTCTATTCAATCAGGGCAATTATTTATGAAGTATTTGAAATTAGTGTGGAGCAATATACTGTTTTTATTAATTTCACAACTTCAAATTTTGGTAGAAGTCTAGGAAAATATTCTAAAAATGCGTCAAAAAATTTCAAATAATAGGTATATCCTTGATGTAAATTTTACCCCCAACCATTTGAGATAAACAAACCTTTTGAATGGGAATTAAGATCGATACACTAGATATAATCTCCACAGTAAGTTTATACTTATAATTACATGAATGTATTATCATAGTAGAGTTTGAAATATCAAATGTAACATCCCTTCCATGACAATTGATGTGGTATTTATACAGGGAATGAAACTACATCCCTAATATGACATCAAAATCAACCAAATGATCAATGATAAGATATACATGAGGCGCATTCCCACAAAATTCAACTGCAGAGAAATCATAGACATGGGATGAAATCACTATACCATTAAGGGTTTTCACTGATAATTCTACATCAAATTATTTTAGTGGAATATTAACACCCTTAAAAAATTCTATAGATATAAAGGAGTGGTTATATTTGGAATCAAATATAAAATTATCAATTCTAGAGTAGATGGTATGGGTACCTTTCATCACTTCATTATCACACCCCTCATCCAAAATTGTGATCACAAGAGATTTCCTCTTGTCCCTTGGCTTAAGATGTTTCTTACATAGATCACCATCACCAACCCTTGGGTTTGGTAATTGGTTAAAATAATTCCCATTCATCATACACTTTTATACTTGAATCATGGGAGGTTCATTCTGTGTAGTTTTTTCTCCATTCGTACCATATTTTATCTTTTTCCCATCACTTCAGAAAATAAATGTCTTGTGGTCTTCCATTACACACATAAAACATTTATTATACCCCTAAGGAAATTTACTCTAAGATTATTCCCCCAACAAAGTGAATAATGTAAATATCATCTTCTTCTCTTCATGGTTTTTTAGATTTTTCTTTAAACTCTATCTTTATTGTCTTTTCAAAATCATCATGTTGATACATTACTTTAACAACTATTTCAACCTCTATTGCACAACGCATAATTTCATTGTGGCTAAAAAACTATATTGTGGTCGTGTCCTTTTGGAGACTTGGATTTTTTACACTATAGAATGAATCAAAATTACTTTTTGGTTGGATGATAATTCTAGAAACATGTCTCACAAGTCTTGTGAAATTAGCCACACAGTTACCAACAGATTCATCATCCCATTGATTCAACTAAGGAAACTATTTCTCCATCTTGTTATAAATAATATGAGAAAATTACTTATTTATAAATAATTTCTAAAATTCACCCCAATCCAGGGATTCAATCTCATCTAGATGCCTCATACTCTAGATTTGATTCCACCATTGGTCTTTTTCACCTTCGAAATGATAAAGAGCCGGAATGACTTTCTTTTTCTCTCAAAACTGGAGAATGGAAAATATAATTTAAAAATTATTAATCTGTTATTCACCAACTAGTGGATCAGAGGACCCTCTGAAAAAATGGGTACATTGCCTTCTGAGAGACTCAATATAATGTGGTTCCCTCTTTTTCACATTTGGAAGTCCACCATGATTCATTTGTTGAGAAAGATCTGTGATCATAGAAATGATTATTTTAATTCAATCCCCCATAGTATTCAATTTCTCAAGAGTAAAATCTTTGAATTTTCCATCACAATCAACATTAACATAGTCTTTTTAGGTTACAACCATTGACAATAACCAAAATCATAGAGTGAAAAATAGTTATCATATTCAGGAACCACATATTCAAGAAAATCCACTTATAGGATTTATAAATTATTAAAATTTACATAATATATGATACCTTAGTTTTATCCTGGGTTATTCATAAAAAATTATATTTGTATCCTTGATGATTTTTCATGAAGATTTCATTAATTTCCAAAGCATATCCCCTGGGAGTGTCAAACCAATTGTGCAGTAAGGCCCATTGTCATCTACCAAATTACCCTGAGTCAGGCCTAGAACATCTTATTATAGTTGTTACCCCTAAGTACATATGTTCAAGATCCATATCTACTTATAGTATCCATATATTGATATATATCTTGGAATCCACTCACCCAATACTTTACCAAAATTACAGTATATTTTCCTCTACTTTTCTTTATCTTTAGACTTATACCTAGACATGTCCTAAGGGATCCTACTAAGGGTTTCTCATCCTAGATTTCAAATATTAACTAAAACTTTTTTCTGATACCAACTATATATACCCTCACTTTTTATATGTTAATATTACATAAATATTTCGGAATACTTAAAACATTATACAAAATAGACACCCAAAGACTGTACTAGTCTAGTGCCTTTGAAAACATAGAAACATAAAACTGAAACATAAATGAGAAACATCATCTCCCACTAGTTTCTTCATGAATAGAACCCTTCTTAGAAACATCAAACATAATACATATCTTCATAACATGGGGGATGGGTACAAAAAAAGGGGTGAGCTCGTATTCTTAGTAAGGTTAAAAAAGGGAGATACATAAGCATAATCATGATTATAATGATATGAGAATATGGTCATGAATATAGAATATCATACCCTGTATATAAAATATAATAAAAATGAATAATAGATTAAATATTTGATGTTCACAACACTAGAATCATAAGATAATAAAGAATATATTCTAGGAAATCATAACATGGGAACAAATCATGGAATTGTGGCAGGCACATAGTCATATAATATGATTTCCATAGTAGTTAATATATCAATTCCCAGGCCATTGGGGCACTATGGGTTCACTACCCATACCATCTTGATAGTAATAGTTCACTCCAATAGCCATCTTAGTAGAATTATTTCACTCCTCATACCATCTTGGTAATCATGGTTCACTCTCATGGTTATCTTAGAAGTCAAGGGTCATTCCCAAAACCATCTTAGTCTATATCATGAGATATAAATCATTACCCAATGCATTGGAGGTGGATATAGGTCTCACCCACCTCATAGTGAAATCATAAATATATGTGCCACATGATCATAAATAATCAGATCATATTCCATGAAATGAAATGGATATTATAAACATGTAATCATACCCTAAATTATAGAAAAAGACAGGTTTTGTAATCATTTTATCATAAAAATAACCTATGAATTGAAGTGGGTTTCAAATGGCTATAACTCGTGAAAGAGAAACATGTTTCATAAACATAATTCCATAAAAAAATAATACATTAATAAAAACAATATAAATATAATAATTGAATAATTTACCTAGAAAGGAATGATTAACACCAATTGAAGTTATTTTAGATGTGGAATAATTTTGAAATATCATTTAAAAACATTTCTCATGAATAAGACTTTTAGCATTGAAATATGATTTTTAAAACATAAAAAAATTAAAAACATTTTTCTTAGAAAATATCTTTGAAAACATATAAAAGAAACACTGAAAATAATAAATTTTTTTAAAATATACTCATTCCTTGAAAATGGTGTTTAAAGATCAATTTAAAACATCTTTTAAATATCCTATTTCTTTGAAAATGGACTTTTTGAATCGATTTAAAAAATTTGAAATCAATGTTTTGGAAACGAAACAATATTCTGATTGAAGAGATAAAGAGTATCATATTTTTAATAAAAACATTATATTAATCATATTAAGTACAAAAAAGTGTAATTTTTTTTATAATACATGAATATACCCTAAAACATATTATAAGAAATTTCATGAGTTTTCTTTGAGATATTTATCATAATATTTCAACAAAGTAAGCATAATCATAAATAATCTTGATATACGATTAGATTGTGTCAATAAACTCTTACAACTCAATAACATGGGATCATATTATACTTATAAGAAACTTTAATTACACGAGGATTAAAATATCATGGGAAGAAGGATATTCAAGATCTAACATGTAAAATTTAAATATACACTCCTCTAAAAAATTTAGATTCATAACAAAACATGTGTCTCAAAGAAAGAAAATTGAGACGAAATTGTCTTATCAATTTGATAGATTTTCAAAAATTAACCCCATAAAATAGATATCATATAATGGATATGTAAATACCCATAAATGGAAGTATAATAATATTTTAATACATCAATTTTCAGCATACAAACCACAAAAAATAATTTCATGGTGAATAATAAATTTATATCTTGGAAATAACATGTGAGATGGAATCCCCATACCTTGTGTCTTGAATCTCATCGTACTCATTAAAAAAACTATATAATAAATATAAATTTTTTATACATAATTTAAAGAACCATATTCTTATACCTAATACCGTATATGGTTTCATTACAACTTTATATTATCAACTTGTTAAAAATTTTATGTTAAGGTTTCACTTCAGGTGATATTCAGTTTGTTCTTCGTATGTATCTTAATTTGTTATATAATTACACCTTATGCATATATCATTATTCCAAGAATTTAAATCTGGATATAAATATCTTTTATATTCATTTTATTTTTATTATAATAATTTATCGATTATATAAGTATGAAATGGAATACACCATTCAAGGAGATGATAATATGTACGTACGCATGAATGTAGTTCCCATTTTTATTATCGTATTGAAAGAAAGAAGGTAGATGAAATATGTTTGTGTGTTTATATATACATAATTATTCCATTAAAATTATTATATCATATATATAATATAAGTTCACTAAACCTATTCTTAATACATTCCATGTATTTTGTGAACAAATCACATCGCTTTGAGGGGGTGGTAGTCCACACTTCCTCAAACGAAATTATCATATTTACACCAAATAGAAAGTATAAAGATATCTATTGTAAAAGGATTAATTAATCATAAATACATAATAAATATAATATAGAACATATATAAATATAATTTCCATCATAATTTCAATCATGATATGTGGTAAGGAAAAATGGACAATCATCGTTTTGTGAGGTGGTAGTTCGTTGTACATATTAATAGTATGCTCGTTACCCTTTAGATGGAGATGTTTATATGTTTAGGTTGGAACCATATCATAACAAATACCTAGTATATTTAATATAAAATTTATTTATACATTTTTGTAATAAATTGAGTGGAGGGGTGGAGAAAAATAATAAAAGAAAGGATCTTGAGAGAATTATTTACCTCTTAATCAGGTAACTCGTATTAGTTTCTACCAATATGATTCATTGGATTTCTTTCTACCTAGGGGAGGGATTATAGGAGGAAGGTAGGTATTTTGGTATGTGTATTAGGTAGATCTTTTCTAATACTAAGTGTTTTTATACGTGTGAAGAATATGGATATGTGGTGTCATTTTATAGGGAAGGAAAAGGATGTACTTTTCATTTTTGAAAATAAGTTAGGTGTACTCACATTGTTACCAAAAAAATCATAAAAAATCAACCAAACTAAAAAAGTAAGGTTTTTTTCTGAATAATGGTAATAAAATAGTTTTTTTATACATTTCTACATTTTTCTGGGTCTTACATTTAAGTATTAGTACATTGTTAACATATTTATTCCCTTAATTGTTGTAATTAATTTTAATCACTTTCACTAATTTTATTGGTCAAAAACTATGTTTTCTTTATTAGAAAATATAAATTATTCTAATTAAAAATATGTAATCCATTTTTAAACATTATAATCTCATAATTGGATGAATTTAATTTATAAATTAATCTTGCTGATGGGAAAACACTCCGGGTTTTAAACATAAAAACATCTAATTTTTAGCTAATTTTTTTATACCCTATTTTATACTAAAAATTATTCTAATGACCTAAACATGATTAATTTGTAAAAATATCTTCTAATTAAACTTTTAAACCCAATTAAAATATAATTTATCCTTATAATGAAATTATACAACAAATCATTTTAGAATTACAATCCAATATTTAGACTATTTATCAAAAAATGAAGTCTCTTAGAAAAATCCCAAAAAATAACCCTATCCTAATATAGACATTATAAATTAAAATATTGTGTTTATTTATTCAAATAAAATTTCTAAATTTGTCTAAAATTTAATTATTTTGTATTATAGAAGGTCATTAAAAGCAGTTCATTTGAGAAAATAGTATTTTTAAATATATAAGATCTTTACCAAAAATTATATATTTCATTAACAATCTATTTTATTTAAAAATAAAATTAAAAAAAATATTTCAAAATTAGTTATTATAATTCATATTCCTATGTTTTAGGGATAGGTTAGAATTATTGTATTTAAATAATTATATCAACAAAATGATTTTTCATATAAACATGACTCTTCCTTGTAACGTATGCCAAGTCGGTGTTGTATCTAACATACACCACGTTAATATAATGAGTAATATACACCAAATGGATTTTCAGTATAATATATCTTGATTTGGTTCCTTGTAAAATGAATGTTTAACTTATTTCATTACATGATATCAACGAAAATTAATTCATTTGAAAAAAAGGTCTATAAAAACTCAGGGTGTTACAGGGGGAAGTTGTCACGCCTGAGTTTACAAATGGATCAGAATGGCCTATTGAGGAATATTAAGTTGTGTGTCCTAGGGATGGAATATTTCACAACTAAGTTTATTAATGGATCAAAATTACCTATTGTGGTTGATCTAGAGGTGAGTCCCAAGGATGGAAGATGTCAAATTAGAGTTTACCAATAGATCAGAGTTCCCCATTATGGAGGACCTATAGGTGCATGCCTAAGGGGTAAGATGTGACACATGAGTTTTCTGATGGATCAGAACACTTTATTGAGGTAGATCCAGAGGTTCTTCATTAGTAGGGAATATGTCACACCTAAGTTTTCGGATGGATCAAAATTCCATAATGAGGAATATTAGTACGTGCATCGCTACTAGGGAAGATAGAACACCTGAATTTACTGATAGATCATAACATCCTATTAGGGATCTTCTGGATGTTCATCCCTAAGAGTGAATATTTCACACCTATGTTTACCAATGGATCAAAATTTCCTACTGATGAGAATGTGGAGGTGCATCCCCAGGAGGTATGTTTTCATGCCTAAGATTACCAATGGCATGATTGAACCTCAGGGTGTCATTCTACATACCCTGTTTGACAAATAGGGATCAAAATCCATGTAGTTTGAATCCATAGATTAAGGTGATGTGACAGGACCAATCCATATAGTTCAACATCATTTGTTAAGGATGATCATGTCGTGTAATGAGAATAGATGAGGAATATTGTAGGTATTACTCATGTATGTTGTCTAAGGTGGAATTTCATCCTATGATGGGGAAGTATTTTTCATCCTATGTGAGTAATACATAGGGAACCCTCTGTTTATTACACAGGGTGGGTGGATTTGTGTCATCCCATGTCATTCATGTATAGTGCATCCTCTGTTTATCACACAAGAAATGACTATAGTTTTAGGTCATGTCATGAGGATTTTTTAATGTATTTTAACATTTTATTGAAAGGATATATATCTAGTCAATTTTATGTCATATAACTCTGATGTTTTTTTGGATTACTCCTTAAAGAGGGCCATGTTAAGGTGAGTGGAAGATTCAACATGAGGATCCTCAACCAAGGAAGTTTCACAATTTAAATTGAATATTCCACCCATATAGATTATATGAACACTGGTCATGTGCCTTTATGTGGGACATGGCATTGGCACTTCTGTGGAAGAGTGGTCAATATGAAGGCCAAAATTAGAGTTCCTATTCATAGAAGCAATCGATATTAAGGAACCTAATCTTTAAATCAATAGGTTGGATGGAACTCATACCTCACATGAAGTGAAGTGGTTAGATATAAGAGTGGGTGGAATTTTCCATAAAGGATGTTAACATGCAGGTGAACTGATCCTATATTTGTATGGGGGCATTGATCATCCAACCTTTATAGAATGGTTTCAACAGATAGAAGGCACCATTTAGAATCCCATAATAGGGGTTTATCAAACCTCGGGGCCTTATGGAGAGGATTCTCATGAAGATAAAGAGCCCCATGGAGTTTATTGGATTAGTAAATGGGGTGGCTTTATGAAATAGGGTGACCCTGCCTCAAGATAAAGTCCTAGTTCCACTGAGGTGGGATTCATGAAGGGTATAGGCCTTGTGAAGCCCTGAGATCATTAAAGGGATTTATATACATAGTTATTTTTCATTCTTGGTGAATTAAATGAGACATCAAGAAAATAATATCTACTTTGGGTGGTGTCTCTCAATAAAATAATATAGGTGGTTTTATGAATCTTGGATACCTTGGGGATCTATTTTCTCTTTTACTTGTGATGCTCGGGTGGTTCATGACCAAGGAGAGATTTTCAAAATTCCAAAGGTCAGGTTTCCTCTAAAAATTTCTATTTATTGTTTCTTTATAGATATTGGGGTTTTTTCATAATTATAGGGCTCCATCAAGTTGTTTATTCTTTACAAGAGGATGGAGATCCACAAGTCCGAATAAAGCTACATGGAGGTTAATGTAAAGTCTTCATGTCGTTATAAAGATATTTTTTATTCATGATTTACACTTTTTGATGTTACTATCATCCCTCTTCATGTCCAGGTACTTCATAAGCATCATTTGTTCGATAAGCTGATGTACTTCATGAAACTGATCTTTAGATGGTTTTTGGGACATTTTGTCTTGGATTCTCTTCGAATGGACTGTGGCTTCCTTATGCATTCCTGTGAGATGTGTATTTTTTATTTCAACATTGGGTCCATCCAAAATATATATAATGATAAAAATGAAACTCCCCAACATATGGGTTATGCTTATGTGGAGAAATATCTAAGAACTATGTGTGTCTTGATTCCTTCAATCATTAGATATGAAGTGATACTGATATTCCCCATTTTAGGCCCATTCAGGGGTTACCATCACTCCTAATAATGATCCTATGTGACATTTAGAACTATGTATAAGTCATATGCCAACATAAATTATGGATACCCTCATATTTTCCCTATAATGTAATTATTTACACATTAATATACTGCCCATTTATCCCTTGTTGCTCATGCTAATAACAGATCATCTGATATTGGGTAACCTGAAAATACCTTCTAGCTAACTTGACCAATACATGTGTTGGAGAAGGAACCATGTCCTAATAACATGAAATTAACATTAACAATCATTTCCTTATTACATGATGCTGAAATTCATGAAAAATGTCATCACATTGAACATATCATCCCCTCTAATGGTGGTGTACCCAAGAATCTCATGTTTTATTCATTTTCCTCTAAATGTTTTCAATATAAAATGGCATGGTTTTTATGGTGATCGAATCATTACTGAATATTACATTTTCCATTAACCAACATCATATCATCAATATTGGAGTTTACATCACCAATTCATTGAGTTGGTATCCTTCTCTTGAAACCCCATGGACCTTAGGTTCCCTTACTCATAGTTCTTCCCTATAGCAAATTTGTAATAGGGATTGGATAATCTAATAGTTCTCCATGAGGATTCACTAAATATTTGTAACCCTTCCAAATATCTTGTTTCAAGAGGGTTGTTTTTGTCCCAAAGGATATGGGCCCCTTTAATTATAGTAGTTGATGCCAAAAACATGTGGAATCTATGATTTCTCCATTATCAATCATTGGACTGTGCCCACCTATTGACAAGTACAATTAACTCATATATTCTTAGGTTAGGATTTACGCCATCCATAACACAAATATATAGGTGGATTCAGACACTCTAAATGTTACACATATCTACATCATAACCATTTTCAATGAAAGATTATGACATCATATCCTTATGCCATTCCATTTATGGGTAGACATCTTCTGTGGAGACCTAATTGGTATAAGTTATTCACCCCTCAACCATTTATATGAGTTAGGTCTACGTAGAGGGATATCGATAAAGGGTAGGATCATTATATGATTCATACCCTTACAAAACCCAAAAGGAAACCCAAGAAAACATATCCATAAAAGTAAAATATACCTTTGTTTAAAGTAGTTCAAGTCATAGAAACATACTCTACTTATGCATGAGTATGATATATGTATATCATGCTTTCACAGGAGATAAATCTAGTTAATAAGGTATCCATCATTTAACTACCCATTAATAAGACTATGTGTGGATAAAAAAAGATTCTTGTATCTAAATTCCCCTAACTAGTTAAATGTTTACTCAAGGATATCTTCTACAGTTTCAAGTCAGTTCTCAAATCCTTATGTCAAGTTGTTAAAATACAAGGAAAAAATTTGTAACTCATCATGTTAAACTGTATGAAAAATATATCCTCACTACATGATGTAAAAATGTGTAGAACATTTTCCATAATCATTCCTTATCAATAGAGCACAAGAGTCTGACACCAGTGAACAAATGTATGGGGTGCTTTCATTATCATCTAATCACCTCAACCCATATATCACATTGCATGTCTTGAGTGCCTTGGGTTAATACCAACCATTAATAGACCCTATAAGAACATTAGTCAAAGAAATACAACCTTAAACATTAGACTTTGATGGTGCAAATTAAAAGTCCTTAAACTACTAGTGAAGGAGACATAAAACTTGTCAGGAGGAAAACCCACAAAGGGAGTCCTAAGAAGATTTAAAGTAAATTATCACTAAAATATGCATCTTTATAAATTAGGTAAATGTTAGAGTGTAAATAAATAATTCATATATTTCATATCTTCCTCTTTTTGTCTCTGGTAAAAGATGAGTCATGCTTAACCGACCCCCTAGTCTAGGAAAAAGTTAACGTACTTATTTATCACATATCCTCACCATAATAATGTGTTCACCATTTAAAAAAACTAATTTTGGGGTTCTTTAACCCTTATTTAATATTACATTTTCCAAAAACCACATTCATCTCTTTAAAGTCTATGCTGACAAAACCAGTTCCTCGAGTCGATATTCCTCTCTATGAACCCCACAGACCTTAGGCTCCATTGATCATGGTTATTTCTAGTAGGACATTGGTTTTAGTATAAACTAATCTGAATGGACCCCACTACTATAAATTAGAGGTTTTCACCATATCAAAGATATGGTTCCTAGGGATGGTCCCAAAAATTCCCTCACACCCATAAATCCAAGAGGTATTGTCCTAACCATGTGGAATATAGACTTTTTCCATTTCTAATGTTTTACCTATACCTACTAGGTCCCACATCGAGTTAACATAGATATCCTTAGATCAAGATTTACAATCACCATAACTAAACTATTCAAGTGGATTCAATAGCCTGACCATTTCATCATCGTATATTGTACCATTTCTCAAAAAAGGAATTGGGTATTTCATTCCCAAAAATTTTGATGGCCCACATGATGTAGCTCAAATCCATAGGGTGTAGGGACCTAGATTTAAAATTTGGAACAAAACATCTCTAGGGTTCTATATTTTTCCTTGGATTTCTTTTTCTAAAATTCAATCTTCATCAACTAAAAGTTTTAGACATCAAAAATCATTGACATCCCTTGGAAAAGATTGGGGGTGCCTCTAAGTGACCAATAATGTAATCCCAAAGGGACCATGCATAAGGGATTCTATCTAAACATCATGAGTCATATCCTCAATGAGGAATATAACTTCAATTCTCATGATCCCCAACAATAATGTAGTAGCACTCCATACCTTAGAGTGTTTTGGTTCATCCCTAGTATGTCTTCCCCATTCTACTCATGAGCCCTCACAACACCACAATGGAACTCAGTAACTTAGGGTGTTATGGTTTATCCCCGGTATGTTTTCCTTAATCCATACTCATTGGTTTAATCTCTTATATATGTTATTTAAAATGAATATATTCCAAATATCCAATTAGTCTTGGCCTCCCCATCTTGCTATCAAGCCCTGACAGTAAGTGTTTAAACTGCCTGGCACCCTATGTACTATAATAAATACTCGAAACTATAAATAATTTTTCATCCTTACTGAATAATGTTAAACTGCATAGAATAAAAAATTACTTCATGATGTTAAACTACACAAAGAACATTAATTTGTGAATAGTACATTACCCTGAGCTATGGTTCTAAGCTAAAATACCCTAAACTATAACGGAACAATGGTCTCATTTACATGTCCATAAAACAATCGATCGAAAGAGACATGATGATTTCTAGGATGGATACATAAAAAATGGAACCCTAGGAAAAAGGTGAGTCTCTTTTCACTAGATGTTCACTTTTCTTATTCTGGAAATATAGAGAAACTATAAAATGAAAAATTAATAAAATATCTTAGTATCAAAACCCAAAAAAGTATGTACTATGTAAAATTCGAGTCCATGTCTACTAATATTTTCTCATTTGATTATATGGAAATGGTTAGGTATAAAATAAAATAAGATACAAATCTTTTAAGGACCATTATTTTATATACAAATAAATCAATCTATGCATGCTAAGTCCATTGATCTAAGAAACAATTATAGCACATCCAGGCTTCATGGGACCTGTATGAGGGTACATAGACCTCTCATTACTTTAGATTATATGATACATGGTTCATTTTATAGGACCATAATCTTATTCGAGTGGCCGAATTTTTGTTTCGTGAAATGGGGAACAGGGTCCAGATCTGACCACATCTCCACCAAAACATTGGTCCCAAACCATAATGGTATCACAAAGTGAAGACATTCCCCTTCATAAATATGAGCTGGATTTGTATATCTAAATTCATAGTAGACTTATTCATTGTTGTACCTGTGTTCACTATTCATGATATTGATCATCATAGGATTTCATATAAGAACTACATATAGATTTATTCCCATTCCCTTGGAACATGTTCTGACATCCAGTCCACTTGTCTTAAATCCATAAACGTGTCCCTTTGAACCAATTCACTTTTACATCCTTAATTTATACACATTTCTATTTCATGATGTTTATATCCTAAATCATCTCACATATCTCAATATAAGATCCCATAATATGTACCAATATATACAAAATTGATCAATTATCACTATAGAGTCAGATTGTTTTCATCCAAGACAAATCTAATTCCAAGGGTACATTTTGTAGAAATCTATAATAGTGAACTAGACACTTTTCTATTAATATTTTAGAAGTTCTAAGGCCACTATTAATGGTATTTCTGTCATCATTGTGAAGGTTAATGTATGCTCTTAGGTTCATTTTAACTAGGACATGGACTTAATTTTATCATTCTTACTTAGATTATTTTTCTATGTATTTATGGCCCCTTAGAAAAAAAAATTGGCAAGTCGAGGCAATTAAGACAATCCAGCTCGACCCAAGTTCATATGGGAGTCACCTAAACAACTCTTTGGGATCCATATTTGTTAGATATAATAGGAATTAGGGGGTATTAATTCATTCACATGTGAAAGAGAGGCCGAGCCCCACCATGGTGTGGTTGTAGGTTCCGGGCACAGTAGAAGTGCATTGGTGGGGCGACCAACTTTGATTTTAACGTTTGACAACGTTCAAACTGAGATCCTTCAAGATATAAAATGTCAGATCTTCAGAATAGAATTAATAATGAAAACAAATGGAGGGAGTCCCGAAACCATAGAGATAAGATCGTCATATGTTGGTTATAATTAATTTAATTAAATCACAAGAATTACCGTGGTGAAATTCTTTCTTCATTGATGTCTCTGGTCATGATCTTGTGATCCGTCATTGCATCATATAATCCAATTGTAGGATTCCTATAGAGGTGATCCACATGTGTGCCACGTATCTCTGGATGTTGCTAATGGGATCTCCAGGTACTAGCACAGATGAACCGTAGCTTGCGATGTCCTCCTTCGATCACCTTGATCCGATAGAGGAGGATCTCTCTTGATATTGAGAGCACTCCTAGAAAAATTAGTTCTTTTGGCCTTGAATGAATTATACAGAATTGTAGTGCATAATGATTGGGGAAACATTTTGGGGTTGTTAGGATATTTATAATCAGGTTTAAGGTTATAGAGTTATGATAATAAATAAACATGTTACACATTTTATTTATTTCATTAACTCTTATTGAAAACCCCCATGGAAAAATATTAATTCCTTGACATGCACCCATACTGATTATAAAAAATATCACTTAACAAAATAATATTAAAACCTCAAAATCCCGACTGGAAAAACTACATGGCATGTAATCATTAATACACAGTGTGTACTCGTGTTCCATAAAACTACACGGTGTGTATATTTAATATACCCGGCGTGTACTTTTATTTTCTAGTTTTCTTTATTTCCTCCACCACATTTATTAGACCTTGAGTAATGGCTATTTTTTCATAAATAAATGTAACTGTATTACTCACTAATAAATATATTATTTCACCCATAATATATTCTCTCGAATAACTAGTGTTCAGATAAATACGATTAGGCATCCTTAAATAATTTTTAAACCACATTCGGGAATAATCATTATTTAACTTATTAAATTAATATTTAATTGAGATACACGGACACACTTAGTGTGTGACCCAATATGTCTCTTTCTCATTGACATTAGGTGGGCTTGAATAAAGTCTAAGATTACTGTCGAGCAATAGGTCAAGGCACCCAAGAGAAATAAATTGAAGTCGCATTGATGTGTCACCTCATATGAACGCTTACTGTGTAATATAATCCCTTTATCTCAATATCTCTAATCAAGCAGGTTGCATGCTATTTCCATCAACCCAAGTGTTCGATTATTCTTTATTTGAATTTCTAGAATTGAACTCTCCCATTCATTACCAAGGCCATGGATTAACTTAGGCTATATTAATTTCACCAAAGGGCCTGATATATTTACTTCCATTGCGGAACAGAAGGGATAAATCCTTTCTCACATTATCTATTAATGTTGTATTACTCGTGACGCACCCAACGTATCCTACCTCACAGTGACCAATGTGTCATCATAGTTTTTGTCAATACATCTAAGTGCACGAGTTGTAATAACCATTAATAATAATCTTAAAGTCTAAGGACCAATATACACGTCCTCAGATCGGAACATCCAATGACACTATGAAATGTAGATTTCCTACTGGTGGGTCTCATTCTCATAATATCCTCTTGTATATTTCCAAGGGCGCACACCATGAGAAGGTGCAGCAAAGTTCTATGATTCCTCACCCTTAATGGCCTGTATTATTTGTGTCCCTCAAATAACATCATCTGACCATAGAACATATATTCAAGAAAAATGTTAAAGAAAATTATGGGTTCTCATCATAGTAGGGATCTACTATGGTCGTTTAATGTAACAACTATCCTTGGGACATTCTCACATGCATTGTCACGCATAAGAACAATCAATATGTGATAAGATGCATATTTGATGAATAAAGTACAAAGTTGTTGGTTCTAGGCCACCAACTCTAAAATAATCCCACTTGGATTAGACCCAACTGCTAACAACTTTTAACTTGATAGCTCTCACATGATATTCATGCTTCTGCTGAGATAGGACTTTAGTCATGGGGTCTTCCACGTTCTCTTTTATGGACACTCTGCTCACTACAACTTTACCCCTTTGATATAAATCTCTCAAGTGGTGATACTTCTAGAGTACGTTCTTTGTGCAATGATGTGACCAAGGTTCTTTTGCAAGATCCACCACTACATTATTACCACAATACAATGTAATGGGATATTTACTGTTAGGAACCACATCACGATCTTGGATAATTTTTGAATCATGAAGGTTTACTTGGCTAAATAAGAAGACTATATATATTCAGACTCTGCTGTAGAATCGGCGACTACTAGGAACTTTGAACTCTTCCAACTCACAGCTCCTCTATTGGGATAGAAAAAAAATCCAGATTGTGACATCAGATCATTCTGATCTGTCTGAAAACCAGCATCAGCAAGCCCTCTAATGAAAAGCTCCTCATCTCCTCCATACACCAGGAACATGTCCTTAGTTATTCTCAGATACTTAAGGATATTCTTTACAAAAGTCCAATGCTGTTCTCCTGGATCTTCTTGATATCTGCCTACCATGCTCTGTGCATAGGCAACATCATGCCCAAGACATAACATGGCATACATGATGGATCCTATAGCCTAACTGTATGGGATCTTACTCATTATATATTTCTCTTGTTGTGTCTACGGACACATTTTCATAGAATGATGTATACCATGTGCCACTAGAACCAATCCTCTATTGGATTGTTCCATACTAAATCTATTTAGTATCTGGTCAATCAATTTACCCTGACTTACTCAAAGAAGCCTCTTGGATGTATCATGAATGATCTTGATCCCTTGAATGCAGGCTGCTTCACCCAAGTCCTTCATGGATAAACCCTAGTTTAACCAGTCCTTAACTGACTGTAAGACTAGTATGTCATTTCCAATAAGCAATATGTTGTCAAAATATACTACTAGGATAAAGATCGCATTCTCATTAAACCGCTTATAAACACCCGGCTCAAATTAGTTCTTAATGATCCCAAATTCCATTACAGCTTCATCAAATCGAATGTTCCATGACCTGGATGATTGATTTAAAACATAAATGGATTTTTGAAACATGGAAACCCGTTTGGCTTCACCTAGTGTCACAAACCATTCTTGTTGTGTCATATAGACATCTTCCTAAATGTTTTCGTTAAGGAATGTTGATTTGACATCCATTTTCCAAATCTTGTAGTCATGGTAAGCTGCTATGTCAAGTATGATTATTATGGATTTAAACATGGAAACTGGTGAGAAGGTTTCATCATTGTCAATTCCTTGAGCTTGTCTGAATATTTTATCCACTATCCTTTCTTTATAGGTGATAACATGACCATCCTTGTCCATATTTCTCTTGAATATCCATTTGCATCCAACAGGCTTTACATCAACTGGCTCATCGACTAGAACCCAGGCTCAATTCTGAAACATGGAATCCATCATAGATTTCATAGCTTCTAGTCATCTTGTATCTTCTAAGCATTATACTACTTCCATGTAGGAGAGAGGTTCATCATTGTCCATCAATAATTATTCACCATCCTCAGTGACTAGGAAACCAAATCTCTCTGGTCCCCTTACCTTTCTTGAGCTCCCACGTAGTACTTGTGTTTCTGGAACCTCTTTCATGGGGACCTGTGGAACTTTTCCTTGTACCAACTCCTATGTATAATGACCATCAACTTCATCAAAGTCAATCAGGCTCCCAATATCCTTGTTGAGGATGTGCTCCCTCTCAAGAAATACGGCTTGTCTGGCAACAATCACTTTCTTGTCTGAAGGGTTATATAGGTAATATCCTTTCATTTCCATGGGATATCCTATAAAGATACACCTCATTCCCTAGTGTGCTATTTTGTTTCCTAAGAAGGCCTTAACAAACCCCCCGCATCCCCAAACACATGTATGAGACAAAGTGGGTGTCCTTCCATTCTAGAACTCAAATAAAATTCCATTTTCCACCTTATTTGGAACTCGGTTAAATGTGTATGATGTAGTTTGTAATGCATATCCAAAAAAGGATAATTGAAGATCTTCATGACTCATCATCAACCTCACCATGTCCAAAAAGGTGTGGTTTCTCCTTTCCCTAACACCATTCCACTATGATGTATAAGGAGGAGTGAGCTGAGATAGAATCCCAGACTCCCGTAGAATATTGATGAACTCTTGGTTCAGATATTCTCCACCTCGATCCGATCGAAGTTTCATTATCTTATTACCAATCGGATTATCTACTTCATTCATGAATTCCTTAAATTTCTTTAAGGCCTCTAAATTATACCTCATTAAGTAGACATAGACTTATCTACTCAAATCATCAGTAAAAGTAATGAAGTAAGAATATCCACCTCAATATTCTACTGGAAATTGTCCACACACATCCGTGTGTACCAATCCTAGAAGATTTGTGGCCATTTCAACCTATCCACTAAAAGGTGGATTGGCCATTTTTCCTTGTAAACAAGCATGACATCTATCAAGTGGTTTTAGCTCATTAGTATCTAAATAGCCATCTTAGCAGATCTTTGTCAAGCGTTTATCGTTTACATGACCAAGACAGTGATGCCACAATTGGGTGATGTATGAGTCATGTGAGTTTATTTCATTATCGATTGAAAACACTTGGTTTTCATAATTTAATTCATGCAAACCATAATTTAAATGCGCCATACCATAACATACATTATTCTTATAAAAAAGAAAACCCTTATTTCCAAACATGAAAATAAATCCATCCATATCCAAACAATATATAGAAATTATGTTCTTGGTAACACTTGGTATATAATAACAGTTTTGTAAAACCAAATTCATACCGGTTAGCAATGAGATGAGGCAATCACCAATAGTCAACATAGCCACCCCTACGCCATAGGCAGCTCAAAAATCCACCTCTCCTCTGTAAATATTTCTAAATATACCTGTTTCCTACATTTAAATACAAATTTTAGCCCACAAGATATATATAATACCCAATGTGTAGAAATAGAAAGATTAGACTCAATAACAAACTCGCTGTTAGCGTTCCCACAATTATAGGTGCAGTTCCTCTTCTAGTGGCCTTGCTTTCCATATGAAAAACACACCACCTCACATTCCTTACCCAGCCTCTCGATCTTCCCCTTCATGGAGGGCGGTGCTTGGGGGATTCAGAACATTTATAAATATTTGTCCCCTTTGACTTCTCCTTCCTTTTCCCATTGACCATAAGTACTGTGGGTTTTTCATGCCCCATGTCCTTATCTACTTCGAGAATCAAGGTCAGAAGTTCTGATATACTCTTCTCATTATTTCACATGTTGTAGTTGACAATAAAGCTTGAGAAGGTCTTGGGCATTGATGATAGGATGAGATCTGTACACAACTCATCCGGGAACATAATCCCTAAGATGGTCAGGCGTTCAATGTCGCCAATAATCTTGAATACATGAGGCCCAGCTTGCGTAGACTCTCTAAGTTAAGATGTAAACAATGCATTGGAGATCTCATATCTCTTATGTCTCGCCTTCTCTTGGTAGAGATCCTTAAGTTGAGACATCATGCTATACACGTCCATGTTTTCATGTTGCTTCAAGAGCTCATTAGACATGGCCGATAGCATGAAGCACTAGACATATATGGCATCATCTATGTGTTTCATGAAGAGAGATAGTTCCTCATCGCTAGCCTCCTTTCCAGGCGCAATTGGAATAGGATCTTCCAGCACATACAATTTCTTTTCATGGTGAAGGATGACGCGTAAACGCCTCTGCCACTCAGGGAAATTGGTGCTGGTGAGAAGGTTTTCCTTCTCGAGTATGGTTCTCAATGATATTTTTGAAGTAATTTTTCTTGTCGTTCCTACAAATTATGATGAGCAAAGGTTTATTACTTTATTATAAAAACTGAGACAAATAAATAAATTAATACTTATTAGTCTCCCACTATTTTATCGAAATCCAATAGCCCTCATCATTGACTTTAGAATATTCTATTTCTTGAATATTATAGTGGAAAGGATCCATATTTCCCTTCATATTACCCCAACTAGGGTTGGTCAAGCAACTTGAAGGGTTTTAGGTAGGCATTCCAAATGACAATTTCATTAACTCTTTGCTCCTTGATCTGTTGAGTGGACTCCCCAATCCTGAAATCCTTTTATTTTGAGTTTCCTCAACCTTTTCTTCTTGTTCACACCATGTCCTACTGTGGGAGTCAACCCTTTATGTGAACAAAGTTATGTCAACCCAAAATACTTAATTATAATTCTGTGATAATTGAAATCACCCCAACTAGGGTTGGTCAAGCACTTTGAACTATGGTTTTATTCTAACCAAGATTATGGAAGGCTATACCGACTTAATATTGTTTTGGAGGGATTTCATCCTTATACGTTAATTTCCATTTTATTATCTTTGATTACATGCGTGTTAATATTATGTGGGATATACTTATGTGATTAACCATGTCTAATATAATATTTATGCATAAGATGGTCTTATTTTAGATCCATCTTGCATTCTTGTTTAATTCATTAATTGTGTTATCATGACAACACACCCACAATAAATAAACCATAAAACTGACAGAAATAAACTAAATGATATAACTATGTGCTTGTTCTATTGGTTAGTTTATCTAGTGGTTTGAAAAACTATCCCAAGAACTAGGGCAGAAACACCTTGAACCTTCCGAGTTTTTGTTTACAGTTTTCCACCTGTAAACCTTTATATCTCCTTGGATTGGTTTCACCTTGGCTCCTGACTTGAGATACCTCCACCAGTTTGGGATTTTCATCCATTACATATACATTTATCTCATACACAGGTGAGGGGTAAAAAGGGGGTTTTACATAAAATAAACCTTGGGCACGTAGGCCCAACATATTAATGAGGAGAAGTCTCATAGGCCTACAAATTTAATTTAAATAAATTAAAAAAAATTCACATAAAAAGGTCTCGGTCTAACTCATGACCATCCATACATGCAATGATATTTATGCATAAATAAAATTAGCATTCAATTCTTTAATCATTCTTGTTTAAGATAAATCTTGCTTGAATCAATTAATTATCTTTAATTAATTAATCCTTTCATCTTTAACCCTTTTTCAAAATTTCCATGAGATTATCATCCATCATGATTTTAAACAAATAAATTCATTTAAAATTATTCATGTACATAACTTGTACTTTGGAGGAAACTGGGTGAATTTCCATTCATTACACAGATATTAAATTAATCACATATGTATAAAAAACTTATCATGTGTTGTGCCTCAGCTTTACGCCTGAACCATAGTACACGTCTCAAGGGTTTGTATAATATAATAATAAAATTTTAATAAATCTACTTAATTTGGGTGAGTACACGACATGTAGTTTCGACTACACAGCATATACATTCCTTCAATGTCCATCCAAAGTACACGCCTGAGGACATGGCGTGTTAATGTACTTCAGAAATTTTCAGAGTACACAGAGTGTTCTTGTAACAGCCCGAGATTTTATGAAAAATATTCTTTCTTATTTTACTAATGTCTTGTGTTATACGCTACACCAAAAGGAGCTTGCACAACACGCATCCTTGACTTGCCTTGCATTACATGCAATCGCGACCTTTCTCGATAGCGTGTGTAATACGCAATACCGAGTTTCACTAAACAACGATGTGCTATTAAAATATTATTAAAACTAGCCGTTATGAATAGTAATAACCACTTTTTAAATTTTAGAAATTTTAACTCTCAAAATGGACTTCATTTTTGGATTCGGAGTATCGAATTTAGCCTAAGGTGAAATTTTGGTACTTTTCGGATAACTTTCATATTCTGATGAATAGTGAAAATTACTAAATTATAATTAAAAACAACTTTTTTAATCGAAATAATTAATAGTGATAAATTATTAATTTGAGTGGTTTTAAAGTATATTTAGAATATATTTTTACAATTTAATACAATGTTGGTCATTGGTTGTAATTTCACATTTAAACCAGACATAATCAAGTGTCAATCTTTTGATATATATTGTTTCCTAAAAACACGCTATTTATTTTAACAGCGGGATTTAATTATAAAATTAATTAATGCAACTTCTATGTTATGAATTTGGTAAAATAGATTTCATTTTTGAATTCGGAATATGAAATATAGCTTAGGATGAAATTTTGGCATTGTTCTGAAAAACATCAATTTTTGATGAATAGTGAAACTACTAAGTGGTAGTTAAAAAAACTGAATTTTTCATAAAACTTAATTTTGCCGCTTCTGTGAATGGAATTTCGAAAATCCGAGAGACACGGTTAATATCAAGGACTAAAATGTGGTTCAATGAGATGAAAATAATTTTTTGGTGAATAGTAACTTTTTACTTTTTTACCGCGGTTAATAGTAAATTGGGTAACTAAGGGTAAATATGATATTAATATTACCCTAACACATGTCCTAATTCTATTGGACAAGTTTAATTCGACCAAAAACAAACTTAGGAATAAAATATGACCATTTAGGCCCACTTGGATTAGATTAGGACATTTATTATTAATTTATTTAAAGAAAGGTTAAAATAGTTAAAATCAATGTTTAATAAGTAAATCATTTTTAATATGGGGTTATACATAAGATTAATTCGATTGTAAATATTCATTAGAAAGATAAAAAGATTTCCTACATGATGGTATTTTATTTGTAATTTTTAGACATAAAATAATTTAATTTATTTATGACACAACGATGATGCAGTAATTATCTTATTAATGAAATATTGACATAATTGATGTTATAAACACCAAAATAAATGTAATTTGAGCTTTTTTAGGAATTCCACTAATTTTCTAGGTTACTATGATATATTAATGTTGATTTAATCAACTTGGTTCGAACATATAATTCTTTTATGACTTTCACAAAAATCATATATCAAATAGTGTCAAAATTGACACAAAATAGTTTTTAAATCAAATATTATATTAATAATTGTTATTTTATTCCTAAAAATCTAAGATTCGGCCAAATGACTTAGATAAGGATATATTTATTAATAATATACAATTTGGGGTTCATTTGGCATGTTATAGTAAGTTTATTAACCATATAGTGAAAGAAAACAAAAAGACATGGTAAAAGTTAAATTATTTAACTTAGAGTTAAATCTAATTGATAAGGTTAAAATAAGAACCTAAACTTGTCTAAATCTTATTGGTTGATAGGATTTCGACCCATCCCCACTTTAGCTTTGAAATAAGACCCTTTGGAACCATTATAAACCGATTTTGACTTTAATATAAAATAATATTTTGAGATATTCCTAAGGTGCCCCTCTCCTCCCCTATAAAAGGACACCTCCTCCCCCTCCTCCTCACACCAATTTGAGCACTCATGCTCGGCCAACCCCTGCCAATTTCTCCTCTCCACTTCCCTAGAAACAACCTAGAGGTTCTGGTATTCCTCAAAGACCAATTTTAGTGCCCTAAGAGGAGGTCTCAAAGAGGCACTTCAAAGAAGAGGTAATTACCGTTACCAATTCTTTCATCTTAATTTCTTCTTCCACTTCTTCTTCTTAGGTTGTTTCATTATGAAGTAATAACATCAGTATCACTCATATACTGATATGTTATTATAAGTATGAAACAACCCTATTTCACCATCTATCCATCCTACGGAAAAAGAAATCACCGCGCGTGCGTACGTACGGAATACCGTCTCCACGCCGTGGTGTAATCTATTTTCCACCACCACCTTACATGGATGGGTATAATGGTGTAAAGAATAACTATACATAGTTATTACAACATCATATTGATTCTGATATATTGTATAATCCACTCCAATTCAATTCAATATTTATAGAAATGATATCATCGCTCGTGCGTACGTACGGACTACCGTCTCCACGATGCGATGAGATTCATTCTCCATGTTAACCATTTAAGAATGATTATAATGTATATATAAGAAATAATAATGAAATATATGACATTATAAAGCTACTGGATTTATGCATATATATACATATGTATGTAATCTACTTACTTCCATTTCAAGACAATATGGAAAGGAAAACAGCGTTCATGCGTACGTACGGACTACCGTCTCCATGAACGGTGTTTTTCATTTTATTTATCTATCTATTATATATATATATATACTGAATATATATGATATATAAATCATATTTTATATTCTGGAAGTAAGTAAATCATGATATAAGTAATAATGATGTCAAGAACAACAAGTCAAAACACCCACGATAAATGAAACGATTTTAACCAAAACGCTTCTTTAACATGGAATTTACAAAAGAACGGGTAATATAATGTCATAAGTGAACCATATATGAAATCATAACAATGAATATGATTCTGTAATAAGTCAATGACATTATTTAAATCATTATACAGGAGGTTCGGACACATACGAAGCAAATTGGACCTAAGCTAAGGGAAAATATCACAATCTCATTTTTATTCGAGATTGTTTATTCGTAAGTATTTACTGGGGTGTATTTTATCATCCACATCCATGTTCCCTCAATATGTAATATTGTTTCCATCCACTTGAAATAGTTTAAATCCAATTTTACCCTTAGGTGAGTTTTTAGTAAAGAATATGAAAGGAATCTTTTGTCGTTTTTCCGTACGAGGTACTTTTTGACTTTTCCGACAAAAGTACGAAGAATGTTTTTTTTAACTTATACGGCATGAATGGATTTTTAAAACATTACTTCAAAGAATCTTCCTTTACAAGTTTTCAAGTTTATTTTTAATCAACTTCTTTTATTTTAAAGTTTTATGACATGTTATGAAAGGAAAAATGTTTTTGAAGAAGAAAGGATATTTTCCTCAAGAATTCAATTCAAGTGTTTTATCAAAATTATTTTCCATCTAAGATAATAAAGGGTTCTGTTTCTATCCATATTTTTACATTGGTTTGACTATGTTGTGATGGAATTATGTTTATGAATTCCTTTATCATATATGAATTGATTTATGATGTCATGATGTTTCAAGAATCCCATTTTTGTTATATGTGTTATGCGATGATGTATGTTTTATGATTATGTGGCACACATAAGAAAGGATTCATTATAAGATGGGTGGGACCTATATCTCCCTCCAATGCATTGGGTAAAGATTTTATATCTCATGAGATAGACATGGCTGGAACGGAAGGTTATTTCGGTTCAGTGATACAGGACTGAAACGAGGAGTGAACTCGGTTCAGAAAGGGACTTTGTCCACTAAGATAGTCTTGGCAATGAGTCATGACTAACAAGAAATGATTTTCCATGATTATGTGTGCATGCCACAAAGTTTCAAGTCTTATGTTATGATTATGGGGATCTCATTTTCACTTCTATGATTTATCCCATGTTATGATATTATGAGCTCTTTTGCAGGTTAAGATTTCCAAAAGCTATGTTCTTATGTATATGATGTAATTGATATTTCTTTTGTTTACCCTTACTGAGCATTTGAGCTCACCCTTTTATGTTTTCTTTTCCCCAGGATATAAAGAAAGGTTTTTAGGTAAAAAAAAGGAAGATCTTTATGGGAGATATTGAAGATCTTTCACCACGATTAGAAGATTACGTTCCGAGTTTCCAAAGACACTAAACTATTACGATCCTTGTGTGTGTGTTTTTGTTATGTACTAAGAATTCCGCAAAAGTAATGTAATGTCCATGTACGTCAGGCTTCGGGTCTTTACAGTTGGTATCAGAGGAAAGGTTTAGTCAACCTTTGGAAACTAGGATGCGAAAACGTTAGTGAGATCCCTAGAGATATTTCTAAGGTATGTCTAGGGATGTCCCTAGGGATAAGTATACGTATAGGTTATAGTAATAGAATTACGCTAACGATCATAGAATTAAACTTAAGATGTTGGATATTGAAGGTACTCCCCCTTTATTATGTTGTTTTCCCTATCATGATTTTTTCCTCTCACACTATTCTTTTTGGGTTTTAGACGATGGCTGGAACCCGAAGGAACCGTGTTGATCAATGCAATGGACAATGCAATGATTGCCCTCCTGAACAAACAAATGTTATGGGAGATGGAGTGAAAAATCTTATTGCTATACTTACACAAGCTATGAATCATTCTGGACTTCCAAATGAGCAGAGAAGGGAACAATATTCTATTGAGTCCTTCATGAGGCAACATCCACCTTCTTTCAGTGGGTCTTCTGATCCACTTGTGGCTGAACAATGGATCAGTACTACTGAAAAGATATTTTCAGTTCTTCAATGTTCTGATCATGATAAAGTCATCTTAGCAGTATATCGTTTGGAAGGTGAAGCTGATCAATGGTGGAATCTTATCAAGAATACGAGGCCAAGAGATGAAATTGAGTCCATGGAATGGGACGAGTTCAAGAACTTGTTTTTCAGTAAGTACTTCCCTCGTATTCTTCGAACAAAGATGGAGAAAGAGTTTCTTGAACTGAAGCAAAGGGACGATGAATCGGTTGGTACCTATGAAGCAAATTTTACAAGACTTGCAAGGTATGCTTCTGGGATTATCATCCAACCTGAAAGTAAAGTTGATCGATTTTTCAGTGTCTTAAAACCAAGTCTTCGAAGGGCATTAGCTATAAGAGACTTCAGTAGCTATGAAGAAATTGTGCGTTGTGCTATCAAGGTAGAAATGGAAGTTGGTGTTACATATCCATCTCATGGTTTTGACAAGAAACGAAATATGGAGTTCAAGGAGAAATCCCAGAATAATGGTGAAAAGAAGATGAATGTTTCCTTATGCACAAAGTGTGGAAAGAAGCATGGTGGAGATTGTCTTAAAGGGACTAGAAAATGTTTTAAGTGTGGAAAAGAAGGTCATCGAGCAGCTGAGTGTCGAAGTAATAGAAAAAGGGTTTCTAATGATGTGAATAAAGCAAACACTGTAGAGAACGCACCGCCAACACTTCAATGCTTCAAGTGCAAGGAAATGGGGCATTATGCTAATAATTGCCCTAATCCAAGGGTTAGTGATGATCAACATGAGCAACCACTGAAGGCAAAGGACAAAGGGAAATCACATGCGATCACTATTGGCAATGTTGAATATGACAACGATGTGGTGGAATGATTAAGTGTTTATGTAATGGGATTCCAAAATAATGTTGTATCATTGAGTATTGCAATATTTATTGATGTGGTATTCAAAGTGATTGAGATATTTTTTGGAAATAAGATGATATGCGCATAATGAAGACGAGAAAATGAAATGTTTAATAGTATTCATGAGCTCATGATTGATATAAGGACTAAGTGATATCATGGTTTGAGTATATAGAATTTTGAGGATTTTGGTATGTGGAAAGTGTTAACTTTTAACTGCACTCATGTTTTCACTAAGGTATTCAAGAGAATACACGATTAAGGACTTTGAATGTTTGGAATGTGACCAACAAGACATATCTTATGATATGTGGGGATCAACAACAGTATTAAATCTCTGGTAATCGTTGTCACTATATTATGAGAGTGGACTGCAGTATTATGTATAAGCCTAAAGATTAGACTGGATTATGTTGGACATAAGTTAGTATTGTTTAAGGATAGAAGATTTTCGATATTATTGATGGGATGTTATAGTAACGTAGTTTTAGAAAAAGGGACAACCTGCAGGACGGGCGACAGCCCATCGCTTCGGACAAGGCTGTAGGAATCGAACCCACAACCGAAGTGCGACTGGCCTTTATCGCCTACCACTGGCCTACAGGAAGTCCCTGTTTAGTAGAAACTAGTTTTATTATATTAAGCAGTATGATATATGAAGTATAAGTCCATTTTAGGAACCATATAGGATTAATCTCACTATAGATCGATTTATGCATATAATTTTTGCTAACCTTTTGTTTGAGACAGATGGAATGACCCATCATTCTATCACATGATCTGCTAACACTTCACGAATAACAAATTCAACTTCATTTATTTAAGAGATGAAGTGGAAATTGTTCAAGGCACGAACAACAGTGAGATTGCACCAAAATAAAGTAAGTATTTATTCTAATTAAAATTTTCAACTTTAGGGGAAATGATCTTGAAAACCAAAAATGTTGTCCTAGTGATCTTATACCTGATGAATCAGATGGTACCTTATATCATCACAAATCTATGGATTTGTGATTACTGGCTTTTCCATAGCCATGTTCTCTACCACTCTCCATCAGAACATGATGGTTAGATTTCTCTTCCATATCCATATTTTCACCTATGTGGAAACCCAGTGATTAGTTTATTTGGGTAATCGTTACATTTCATACTTTAGTTTTTAAAGCCAAGTTTTGGTATTCCCTTTTACGATGTGGGTTTCTATTAAAGCAACTTTCGAATAGTAAACCATTTATAACCCCGACGAATTTCGAGGGCGAAATTCATTTTAAGGGGGGTAGAATGTAACAGCCCGAGATTTTATGAAAAATATTCTTTCTTATTTTACTAATGTCTTGTGTTATACGCTACACCAAAAGGAGCTTGCACAACACGCATCCTTGACTTGCCTTGCATTACATGCAATCGCGACCTTTCTCGATAGCGTGTGTAATACGCAATACCGAGTTTCACTAAACAACGATGTGCTATTAAAATATTATTAAAACTAGCCATTATGAATAGTAATAACCACTTTTTAAATTTTAGAAATTTTAACTCTCAAAATGGACTTCATTTTTGGATTCGGAGTATCGAATTTAGCCTAAGGTGAAATTTTGGTACTTTTCGGATAACTTTCATATTCTGATGAATAGTGAAAATTACTAAATTATAATTAAAAACAACTTTTTTAATCGAAATAATTAATAGTGATAAATTATTAATTTGAGTGGTTTTAAAGTATATTTAGAATATATTTTTACAATTTAATACAATGTTGGTCATTGGTTGTAATTTCACATTTAAACCAGACATAATCAAGTGTCAATCTTTTGATATATATTGTTTCCTAAAAACACGCTATTTATTTTAACAGCGGGATTTAATTATAAAATTAATTAATGCAACTTCTATGTTATGAATTTGGTAAAATAGATTTCATTTTTGAATTCGGAATATGAAATATAGCTTAGGATGAAATTTTGGCATTGTTCTGAAAAAACATCAATTTTTGATGAATAGTGAAACTACTAAGTGGTAGTTAAAAAAACTGAATTTTTCATAAAACTTAATTTTGCCGCTTCTGTGAATGGAATTTCGAAAATCCGAGAGACACGGTTAATATCAAGGACTAAAATGTGGTTCAATGAGATGAAAATAATTTTTTGGTGAATAGTAACTTTTTACTTTTTTACCGCGGTTAATAGTAAATTGGGTAACTAAGGGTAAATATGATATTAATATTACCCTAACACATGTCCTAATTCTATTGGACAAGTTTAATTCGACCAAAAACAAACTTAGGAATAAAATATGACCATTTAGGCCCACTTGGATTAGATTAGGACATTTATTATTAATTTATTTAAAGAAAGGTTAAAATAGTTAAAATCAATGTTTAATAAGTAAATCATTTTTAATATGGGGTTATACATAAGATTAATTCGATTGTAAATATTCATTAGAAAGATAAAAAGATTTCCTACATGATGGTATTTTATTTGTAATTTTTAGACATAAAATAATTTAATTTATTTATGACACAACGATGATGCAGTAATTATCTTATTAATGAAATATTGACATAATTGATGTTATAAACACCAAAATAAATGTAATTTGAGATTTTTTAGGAATTCCACTAATTTTCTAGGTTACTATGATATATTAATGTTGATTTAATCAACTTGGTTCGAACATATAATTCTTTTATGACTTTCACAAAAATCATATATCAAATAGTGTCAAAATTGACACAAAATAGTTTTTAAATCAAATATTATATTAATAATTGTTATTTTATTCCTAAAAATCTAAGGTTCGGCCAAATGACTTAGATAAGGATATATTTATTAATAATATACAATTTGGGGTTCGTTTGGCATGTTATAGTAAGTTTATTAACCATATAGTGAAAGAAAACAAAAAGACATGGTAAAAGTTAAATTATTTAACTTAGAGTTAAATCTAATTGATAAGGTTAAAATAAGAACCTAAACTTGTCTAAATCTTATTGGTTGATAGGATTTCGACCCATCCCCACTTTAGCTTTGAAATAAGACCCTTTGGAACCATTATAAACCGATTTTGACTTTAATATAAAATAATATTTTGAGATATTCCTAAGGTGCCCCTCTCCTCCCCTATAAAAGGACACCTCCTCCCCCTCCTCCTCACACCAATTTGAGCACTCATGCTCGGCCAACCCCTGCCAATTTCTCCTCTCCACTTCCCTAGCAACATCCTAGAGGTTCTGGTCTTCCTCAAAGACCAATTTTAGTGCCCTAAGAGGAGGTCTCAAAGAGGCACTTCAAAGAAGAGGTAATTACCGTTACCAATTCTTTCATCTTTATTTCTTCTTCCACTTCTTCTTCTTAGGTTGTTTCATTATGAAGTAATAACATCAGTATCACTAATATACTTATATGTTATTATAAGTATGAAACAACCCTATTTCACCATCTATCCATCCTACGGAAAAAGAAATCACCGCGCGTGCGTACGTACGGAATACCGTCTCCACGCCGTGGTGTAATCTATTTTCCACCACCACCTTACATGGATGGGTATAATGGTGTAAAGAATAACTATACATAGTTATTACAACATCATATTGATTCTGATATATTGTATAATCCACTCCAATTCAATTCAATATTTATAGAAATGATATCATCGCTCGTGCGTACGTACAGACTACCGTCTCCACGATGCGATGAGATTCATTCTCCATGTTAACCATTTAAGAATGATTATAATGTATATATAAGAAATAATAATGAAATATATGACATTATAAAGCTACTGGATTTATGCATATATATACATATGTATGTAATCTACTTACTTCCATTTCAAGACAATATGGAAAGGAAAACAGCGTTCATGCGTACGTACGGACTACCGTCTCCATGAACGGTGTTTTTCATTTTATTTATCTATCTATTATATATATATATATACTGAATATATATGATATATAAATCATATTTTATATTCTGGAAGTATGTAAATCATGATATAAGTAATAATGATGTCAAGAACAACAAGTCAAAACACCCACGATAAATGAAACGATTTTACCCAAAACGCTTCTTTAACATGGAATTTACAAAAGAACGGGTAATATAATGTCATAAGTGAACCATATATGATATCATAACAATGAATATGATTCTGTAATAAGTCAATGACATTATTTAAATCATTATACAGGAGGTTCGGACACATACGAAGCAAATTGGACCTAAGGTAAGGGAAAATATCACAATCTCATTTTTATTCGAGATTGTTTATTCGTAAGTATTTACTGGGGTGTATTTTATCATCCACATCCATGTTCCCTCAATATGTAATATTGTTTCCATCCACTTGAAATAGTTTAAATCCAATTTTACCCTTAGGTGATTTTTTAGTAAAGAATATGAAAGGAATCTTTTGTCGTTTTTCCGTACGAGGTACTTTTTGACTTTTCCGACAAAAGTACGAAGAATGTTTTTTTTAACTTATACGGCATGAATGGATTTTTAAAACATTACTTCAAAGAATCTTCCTTTACAAGTTTTCAAGTTTATTTTTAATCAACTTCTTTTATTTTAAAGTTGTATGACATGTTATGAAAGGAAAAATGTTTTTGAAGAAGAAAGGATATTTTCCTCAAGAATTCAATTCAAGTGTTTTATCAAAATTATTTTCCATCTAAGATAATAAAGGGTTCTGTTTATATCCATATTTTTACATTGGTTTGACTATGTTGTGATGGAATTATGTTTATGAATTCCTTTATCATATATGAATTGATTTATGATGTCATGATGTTTCAAGAATCCCATTTTTGTTATATGTGTTATGCAATGATGTATGTTTTATGATTATGTGGCACACATAAGAAAGGATTCATTATAAGATGGGTGGGACCTATATCTCCCTCCAATGCATTGGGTAAAGATTTTATATCTCATGAGATAGACATGGCTGGAACGGAAGGTTATTTCGGTTCAGTGATACAGGACTGAAACGAGGAGTGAACTCGGTTCAGAAAGGGACTTTGTCCACTAAGATAGTCTTGGCAATGAGTCATGACTAACAAGAAATGATTTTCCATGATTATGTGTGCATGCCACAAAGTTTCAAGTCTTATGTTATGATTATGGGGATCTCATTTTCACTTCTATGATTTATCCCATGTTATGATATTATGAGCTCTTTTGCAGGTTAAGATTTCCAAAAGCTATGTTCTTATGTATATGATGTAATTGATATTTCTTTTGTTTACCCTTACTGAGCATTTGAGCTCACCCTTTTATGTTTTCTTTTCCCCAGGATATAAAGAAAGGTTTTTAGGTAAAAAAAAGGAAGATCTTTATGGGAGATATTGAAGATCTTTCACCACGATTAGAAGATTACGTTCCGAGTTTCCAAAGACACTAAACTATTACGATCCTTGTGTGTGTGTTTTTGTTATGTACTATGAATTCCGCAAAAGTAATGTAATGTCCATGTACGCCAGGCTTCGGGTCTTTACAGTTCTTTTGGACACATGTCGTGTAGTATCCGCGTTACACGGTTTTGAACCAGGAAGGCCATATACGGGGTACATGGTCCAACCCTAACTCGAAGGGACTACACATCATGTTCTGTTAGACCACATGGCATGTAATCTGGAAACCATGTGCCACCTGTTCCTGGTCAACACACGGTGTCATAAATGTCCTAGATAGGATCCAATATACCACCTAATTTGTAGGATCAGTCAATGCATTGAACCTAGTCTAAAAGTCATGTACTTTTGAATATGTGTCGTGTATTCTGGTGTTGTACAGCCAGGAGAGTTTGGCACCTTCGGATGAGTTCCTCTATTTTATTTTAATCAAAATTAAAAGAAAAATTTGTTTCTATAAGGTGAACGAGAAATGATAGGGGAGGAACAAATTTCGATATTCATATTTTTAAGAATTATTAACTTGAATTGAAATAACTAAATTACTAAATGTGTAAAACACCAACAAAAAACTATATCATTATAATCAACGATATGATTGTTCTGATACCACTTGTAGGTTCTGGGCATAGCGGAAGCATGTTGGTGGGGTAGCCAACTTTGATTTTATTGTTAAACAACATTCAAACTGAGATCCATTAGGATATAAAACATCAGATATTTGTAATAGAACGAATAATGAAGAACAAAATGAGGGAGTCCCTGAACCATAGATATAGGATCATCATATGTTGGTTATAATTAATTTAATTATTTCAATAGAATTTCCTTGGTGTAATTCTTTCGTAGTTGATGTCTCCGGTCACGATCTTGTGATCCGTAGTTGGGTCCTAGAATCCATGTGTAGGATTCCTCAAGTGGCGATCCACACGTGTTCTACATATCTCTTGACATTGTCGAAGGGATCTTCAGGTGCTAGCGTGGAAGAACCTTCTCTTGCGATGTCCGCCTTCGATCGCCTTGATACGATGGAGGGGGTCTCTCTCGATATTGAGAGAATTCTTGGAGAATTTAGTTCTTTAGGCCTTGAATGAATTCTCCAGAATTGTTGTGCACAAAGGTTGCGGAAAAGTGTTGGGGTTTTAGGATATTTATAATCAGGTTTTTGGTTATATAGTTATGACAATAAGTAAACAAGTTACATGTTTTATTTATTTCATTAACTCTTATTGAAAACCCCCGTGTCAAATTATTAATTCCATGACATTCTCTCATGCTGTTTATAATAAATATCATTTAATAAAACAATATTATATCCTCAAAATCCTGAATTGAAAAAACAATACAGCATATAATCATTAATACACGGTGTGTACTCATTTCCCATAAAACTACATGGTGTGTATTTTTAATATAAAAAGAATGTACTTTTATTTTCCATTTTTCATTATTTCCTCCACTACGTTTATTAGACCTTTAGTAATGGATATTTATTTCATAAATAAATGTAAATGCATTACTCTTTAAAAAATATATTATTTCGCCCACAATATATTCTCTCAAATAACTAGTGTCCAAATAAATGCGATCAGGAATCCTTAAGTAATTATTAAACAACAGTCTGGAATAATCTTTATTTAACTTGTTGAATTAATATTAAACTATGATACATGGACACACTTAGTGTGTGAATCTATAGGTCTCTTTCTCATTGGCATTAGGTGGGCTTGGATAAAGTCCAAGATTAGTGTCTAGAAATGGGTCATGGAACCCATGAGAAAGAAGTTGTCACCACATTGACGTGTCACCTAATACAAATGCTTACCGTATAATATAAACCTTGTGTCTTTATATCTCTAATCAAGCAGGTTGCATGCTAGTTCCATCAACCCATGTGCTCGATTATTCTTTCTTTGACTTTCCGAAATTGAACATGGTCGTTCCTTACCATGGCCATGGATTTACTTAGCCTATATCAATTCCATCAAAGGGCCTAAGATATCTACTTTTGTTATGGAACATAAGGGACAAATACTTTCTAGCATTATCTATTAATGCGGTTTTACTCGTGACGCACCCAACGTATCCTACCTCACTGCGAACAATGTTTCATCACAGTTTTCATCATTACATCTAAGTACATGAGTTTTAATACCCATTAATAATAATTTTAAAGTCTAATGACCAATACACATGTTTGCAAATAGGAACAACCAATGACACTATGAAATGTGTATTTACTACTGGTGGGTCACACTCCCACAATATCCTCCTGGATATTACCAAGGGAGCACGCCATGAAAAGGTGTCTCAATGTTTTATGAGTCCTCACCCCTAATGGCCTGTATTATTTATGTCCCTCAAATTACATCATTAGACCATAGAACATATATTCAAGAACAATGTTATGTCACTTTTGTGTTCTCAACAATGCAGGGATCCGCTATGACCCTTTAATATAACAACTATCCTTGGGACATTATCACATGCATTGTCACGCAGAATAACAATCAAGATGTGATAATATTTTTATTTAATGAATAAAGTATAGAGTTGTTGGTTCTAGGCCACCAACTCCAACAGGGGTAGAATTGCAGTAAAGTTGGCTAGAATGGGGTGGTGCCAGTGTCATTTGGGAACACACCTTGGTACTCACTTATGCTAACTATCTAATTGATAATACTTATTAAGTTCCACACTCCAGTCTAAGAAATCTGTGTGAAAACGATATCATTTAGAACACTATTCATCCACTAAATATATTGATTGAATCCCTGTCACCCAAACAAATCAATCTCAGTAGTCTGATCACTCGCTCGGTGTCTGGATGATCCTATAACTGAATGGACATCATGTCAACTATCACAATCCATGTAATATTAGTCACTCTATAATCCCTTTGGAAATCATGAAACATTTTTTTTCATGGATGCAGTGCTCTAAAGAACTGGAAGATCACTTGAAGATGATTATGTGAAGAAATCACAAGATGTTCTGGTAAGAGATTCTGTGGGAATGCGATATAGTAGAGATAGTCTCTAGGCCATCACAAGAGAATAAAAAATCACATTAATTCATTCTTATGTTAATTATTTTCCCGCATGGTTAAGTTATTGAACATGAAAATGTTCACCAATCCATTTTGAGTTCTAATGGGATGTCACCTTAGACCTTTTCACTTCGAGGATATAGATTTAGAGGATCATAAGACACCATAAGATTTTCCAAAGGCATTAATGAAACCAAGAGATGATTGAATGAAATTGATCATGCAATCATGAGAATCCATAAGGATAAGATGGATGGATCATGTGATAAAATATTAATGATCACATGAAGCCAGTCTAACATCACTGGGGTTTTGTAAAAATAACATATCCTCTATATCGTAAAAATATTTTTTATTTTTAACTTTTTTGTTATTTTTACATGTTACATATCTTGTATTTATCCAATTATTGGATACATACATGTTTAACTATCATGAAAATCTCCAAAAGCAATCAGTTGATGCCATAATTTTCTATCTTCCACCCCATCGCATGAAGGATAGGAAAGTCAAGACCAATATTAACTTTCATTCATGAAATGAATCAAAAAAATGTCCTTTTATTGAAGGTATATTATGAAATCATGTCAATCCACTTTAATATTCCTACATAGTTATTTCAAGTGTATCTCTCTACCTCATCAAGCCATTACATGTAGTATGCACACATCAAAAATTGAAACCACCTTCGGCCAACCAGAGCCTATATAAGGCCTTCCTCCCTACAAAAATTACATACATATATAAGGGGGTAAATGATAGAGGGAATATAAGTTAAAGTGGAGGATAAATAAATGAGGAAGAGATCCAACTATGACCTTCTAGAGAACTCTCCATGTAATCATGGGCTTCATCGCATGATAATCTTCATGTAATCAAATGATTCATTGAATTTCATCTGACACTATGACATGAAGGACCAATACTATATGTCCTTATGAAATTCCTCTATTTCATGAAGCATTATAATAGTTATTTTATGTATTCTTGTTCATATGATTAAGTGGCCTTAAAACTAGGCCCTTGATCACACATCTCACTCATGTTTTCATGGCCCTATTGTGAATACACAATGTAAGAAATGAGATTTATAACCCTCATCCATGTACCCTAATAAATTCATGAAACTCCAACATGAACCCCCTGTATATTGTCACATAACCCCTCACAAAACTCTATTGAGGACGAACAATCACATGATCATTTTAGCTACATGTTATTCCATCATGGGGGAACCACCATTGACATGTATGTGGCCTTAGAATGTATGCAAACTGTAGGACATTCCATCCTTTAATAATGAAAAACCTAGTAACATAGACATGAACTCATGTTATGCCATTATCTGGACATGTGGAATCAATATTAATACTCAGCCACACACTCCTCCTCCTTCAATGAAACCAATTGTCTATATAGTCTTTAACATGACACCCTTATATGGGTTTCTTCAAACAACATATGTGTGATCTTTTTCATTCTTGTGATCATGGAAATTTATTAGATACCCCATAACATGACTCTCTTAAGATTATATGATCTAATGAACCCAATATAGTCTCGTAAGACCCACATACAACCCTATACATGCCAACATTGTTATGAGAAATTCCATTGACATGTCATCATTATTATACAAAAACCCATTTACAATTCAATTTGGTAATGTGATGGGTTCTTGGACAATTCAGGTAAAACATGTCAAGATATCATGTACAATTTACATTGATCATGAGAATACATCCTAGAAAATACATTTTGATTATATAAAGACATCACAGATATAACACCCCAGACATTTTATGGTATGTTTCACTTAAATACATTCAATTAATTAGATACCCTATATTGCATAAAGCACAGAGTCTCTGTGAAACAACACTTACTTATTTTTAGGATAAATTCATAAACAATCCATTAGACTTAAATTTTCCACTTCATTATTATTGAATTCGAAAAACAGTCATTGATGGTTGTGATTAGTAAGTTATTTGGAGTCTGATAGAATCAACTTGTTTTTGGTGACTACTAACATACCCTTATAAATAGCAATATGAAGTATAACATGTCCCTCATGAATAGTAAATCATATTATTATTTTATTTTCTTAATATTATAAGGTAATAAAATTTTGATTAATTTTTCAATGTGTTAAAAAGAAGTTATAGATTTAAAATTTTTATTTTTGAATAAATTATCATTTTATATAAAAAATAAATTAATAATATTTATAAATATATTTTAAAAAATAATAATTTTAATTTTTAATTCTACATGTCAAAAAATTGTTATGGTTAATTTTAGGTATTTTTTTTTTTAAATTCATAAATGTTTTATGAATAGAAAAATATGATAAATTACTATAAACACTGAATACTTGTTTTACTGTATACTTGGTAATGAAAGGATTATTTAAGACCACTTGGTTGAAACTCACATGAAATTATTAATATATGGGATCTCATGATTAAATACGATTCATAATCTTGAGAAAAAATATTAATATAATGATTAAAATAATGTAAAATCTATCCTCCCCTCCACTATATAAACCATTCCTCATCCCCTCTTCCTCCTACACAACTCAATCTTTGATCCTTGCCTATGATTTACCATATAAACTTCCTAAACCCTACCCCAACGTCCAAGACATTATGGTCTCAACAAAAGGCCAAAAACAAAGGCCCTATGCAGATTCTCATGGGGGAGTACACAAGAGGTGAACCTCGCTTCCTTTTTCTTTAATATTCTATTACATGTTCCATTATTTTTTTTCTCTCTCCTAACCTCCCCACAATAAAATTCTATTATAATTAAAATAAATTAAATTTCCTGTGATTTTATTATTATAATGTAATATTTCATCATCATCTCTCTTTTCCCCCACCTGTAACAATAAAAATGAAAATACCGTCTGAGATGTGTTACTTTATCACATTCAGGGATGATGGTTTTTCAATTTATATAAATATCTTCAAGAAAGTACATTAATAAATTTTAATATTTTAACCATATCATAATATATTTATTTTAATATATTAAATGTTCTAGAATCATTTTATACTTGTAAAATAAAATAATAATACAAAACAAGTTCATTATTCCCAAAACAGCCAAGTGAATCCAAGAATTTGTAATTAACTTTGAACTAATGAGTCATATTAGTGGTATATAAACAAAATCATTATAAGATCATTTATATCTATATATTTTCAATAATAATATATATTAATAACTCTATATGTTTAATCACATTTCAAATGAACTTCCATTCATGAATACAAGTAAAATGTTCAAGAAAACCAAGGAATAAAATACTTCCAAAACAATAAAATTGAACCTCTTAAACCCATAAAAAATACAGTGAATGAACCTATTATGATTATAATAAATTTACAACATGTATAGTACATTCTATGATTTTAGTTAATGAGGCTAAATTTGATAATTCATTTCATTAATATAAATCGAGAACATCGTCACGCATAAGGTAAGGGGTTTCTTATGTCACTTTTAATTCTTTGAGATTTCCATTGTTCACCACTTATTTCTCTCCTATGGTGTATTGTCTATTAAAATTTGATATATAATATTGTGAAAGTCTTAATATTCATGGTATTTTTTGATTAATTTTTTGGTAATTAATTTTTGGTCATATGACCCAATTGATTACAACGTGGTAAGGGACTTTGTCTCAATTTCCATTTCATTAAGACTTACTTGGTATTCTTCACCTAATATTTCTTATGTGGTGTATCCACTAACCATTTAAGATAATTTTTCATTTTAGATTGTAAATATATTATATATCCATATTATGGTTTCATGGATATGATTATTTTCTTAATTACGTAACGTGATTATTTGGAATGTTGTTTTAACAATGGAAATATTGATGAATTTATATCCTATGGTCTATATAGATATTGAGAAGGAATATTATACTTTTATTAAATCTATTTATAAATAATTATTTGGACTTTTAGTGATGGTTGGGGCCTTCTATAGCCCCACGATGCATTGAAAGGTATCATGAGAAAAATCAGTTGGTGACAAACCCTTCGAGATTGTTTCCAAAAATTAGACTGGTTTCTACCCAAAGAATTAAACTGTTTCGATGGTATAGTGGTATCATGAGATAGATACATGACTTCCTATTAATATTTATTTTTATTTAATCATTTTAATTTATTAAAATCCATGACTTTTTCACTATGAAAAAATCTATGGATGTAGTATCATTCTGTTTATTATTGGCGTGGGTTTTTCATTTATTCCCCATGCCATATTAACTACGCCAATTTATTTTGATTCACTTATTGTTGATTCATGATTTCATTATATATAAACCTTAATGAAAATTTGATCTCACACATACCATTTTATTACATTTAATAGGTTATGTAGAAGAGACCATTTACTGAGTTCTCTTGGATGCATTTTATTAGTTTTTGTTATGTATTGTATTTTTTCACCTTTCCCAATGTTTTATAAGTCACATGTATGTTTCTAGTCTCTCCAGGACTACTAAAATGATCATTTATTCTATATTTCATTCCTTTTAATCATGCCAATGTAATTTTTAACGTATTGACTCTAGGATTTTGGGGTCGAGGCGTTATAGTTGGTATCAAATGATGTTTAGTATAGAACATGGAAACTAGATTTAGAAAGCATAGATTAGGGAACAGACCACAAAGATAGTATTTGATGATAAACATAAAAAACATCCTAGTATTTTGGTAAAGAATAGATTATGTGGATCTTTCTAGAAAATACATTAATGTATAGAAACTACAAGTGGATGTGGTTATGGAACAGATTTACCTAGGAGAAAAAACACTGATAAGGAGTTTCAGGCTTGACCCGAGGTATCCTGGTACACAATAATGGGCCTCACTGCACACTTGGTTTGACACTCCTAGGGGATATTCTTATGAAAATTCACATTTTCTTTACAACACTTTATGAAGGATTTAAAAGTAAATATAAACAATGTTTATGATTATGAGATTAGTTGTGCATAAATCTGCAGAATATAATAATTTTTTCCTAGTTATAAATAATGAATTATGACCTATTTTAGGTCCAGACATTTTTAGTGATGTCACCTATTAGAATAAGAGGAATCAATACCCACAAAAAATGTAGGGATTTATCCACTAATCAATTCAACACATTCAATGTTGGAGAAAATCACATCATGACCATATTGGTACAACTTACTCTGGACGTGTCGAATAACCATGACACACCTATAATGAATTGGTTCATTAATAATAAGACCCCATATTTTAGTGCGACATATAATCCTATGTTATCAGAGCAGTGAATCAAGTCCCTTGAAAATATATTTTTTTCATTAAGATGTAATGAAAATGAAAAAGTATTACTAGCAGTATATTTCTTCAAGGGAGATGTTGATCAGTGGTGCTCCTCGATCCAAAATACCGCTGAGGATGAAGAAATAGAATATATTGAATGGAGAAATTTTAAGGACATATTCATAGACAAATATATCCCCCGTGAATAGGGAACTAAAATGAAGAGTAACTTCTTTAGCCTAAAACAATGTTAATAAGAGAGTGTTGCAACGTATGAGGCAACCTTCACAAGATTATCCAGATATAAAATAGATTACATATAAGATTGATCATTTTTTTGAAGGTCTTATTATATATATTCAAAGGGAAATAGATTCTCAAAATATTTCATTATATGATTAAATTGTTTTAGCTTCCATAACAAATGAGAAGAAATTTCATAGATTAAATTTTTTTCAAGGGAAATCAAGATAAGAAGGTTTATTTTAATAACTATGGAAAATCCGGTACACCAATAAAGAATAAGGGAATGGAGAAATTTCTATTATGTGAGAACAATAGAAAGAATCATCATGTAAAATACATGAAAGGAATGGGATATTTCTATAATTGTTGGAAAAAGCATCATCGATATAATGAATGAAAGGGGAAGAGATAATTCAATAATGATCAATTCTATAATTGAAGAGATATGGGAAACTATTGAAATGAGTTTTCTATGATCCAAGGATACATGCCTTAGAAAATTCCATGAGAGAAAGGTAAAGCTTATGAGATTACAACCGCATAGTTTGAAGTTACAAATGATGTGGTGGATGGTACTTTAGTTATTTCCTAAAACATATGCAATTATTTATTTGATTCTTTATCATCACATTCATTTATATTTTCTTACTTTTCCAATAAAATTTTGCCTTTCCAATTTGATTTAATAAAGGAGTTATTAGTAAAAACTCTTAACGGATGTATCATTGAAACAAAGATGTGTCAGTCAGTCCCCATCATGAAAGGAAAATTTTATTTAGTTCATAACCTTATCATCATACAAATGATTTACTTTGATAAAATTCTTGATAATAATTGGATATCAAATTATGGTGAAAATATATATTACAATAATAAAGATGTTACAATTTCTAAAAATTTTGTAGAATTTCTTATCTTTAAAGAGGAAACATCACCACCTGATTCTTATCTAGATCCACCCCTAGTAGGTCTACTAAATTCAATTCTTAGAGAGGAATATAAAAAAAATTTCTATGGGTGAGGAAAGAAATATTCAAATTGAATACATTTCTTTTGTGCAAGAATACATTGATGTATTTCCATAGGATTTACCTATACATCCTCTAAAGTGGGATGTAGAGTTCTTTATTGATTTAAATCCTAGTGCAAGACCTTAATCAAGGACCTACTATAAAATAGATAGTATATAATTATTGGGGCTAAAGAAACAATTAAATGAATTAAGTGACAAAGTATTTATTTGACCTAGTGTTTCACCACGGGGATCCCTTTTCCTATTTTTCAAGAAGAATGATGGATCCATGAATTTATGCATTGATTATAGGGAAATCAATGCTATTAAAATAAATAACAAGTATCATCTTCCATGAGTTGATGATTTATTTGATAGAATTCATATATCCCAATATTTTTTGATGATTGACCTTTGATCTAGATTTCATTAGCGATGTGTGAGGAAGAAATATATTCCAATGATAGCATTTTGAACTAGGTATGGACATTAAGAGTTTACAGTAATGCCATTTGGACTGACTAATGTACTCTCTATTTTCATTAATATAATGAATAGAGCTTTAAAGTAATATCATTGTAACTCTTTTATGGTCTTTATCCATGATATCCTCTTATATTTCAAAATATACGAATACCATGAGAATCACTTAATAATTATTCTTAAAACTCTTAGAAGAAATTAATTATATGGGATGTTTAGAAAGTTTGAATTTTGGATTCAATAAGTTTCTTTTCTTGGAAATATTTTCTCTAATTATGGAATCTTATTTGATACTGTGATGAATAACTAAATACAGTAATGGATCATTCCAACAAACATAACTGAGGTATGTAATTTTATTGGCTTAGAAAACTATCGATGTTTCAAAAATAATTTCACCCGACTGACTAACCCACTATCCAAGCTCATGTGTAAAGGGTTATGTTTGTATGGACCAAAGAATGTACAAAATTCTTTGAATAATGGAAAAGAAGATTGTTCAATGCTACAATATTGACTCTTCCATCTTGAAATGATGGATTTTGGATATATAGTGTTATATCAAAGAGTTGATTGGGTTGTGTCCTTATGTAAAATTTTAATGTTAATACTTATGAATTAAGGTGGTTGAAGACTCGTGGTAAAAATTACCCAACCCATGGTCTAGAGTTAGCTTCCATAATCTTTTCTCTAAAAGTATTGGTATATTATCTCTACTGTGAAATATGTTAGATATATCTGGTTCATAAAATATTGAAATACATTTTATCATATAAAGAACTAAACATGAGGAAAAATAAATTGCTTGAGTTACTCATTTATTATGATTAATCAATTCACTAACTCCAATGAAAGGAAAATAAGGTGGTAGATTGATTAATCATAAAAGATAATAGACTTTTGATCCAAATGATTATTGATAGAGATCCTATATTCATGGATCTACTAATATTTGATATGGTAATTGTTATGTAATAGGAAACATATTTCCTCTTTCAAGTGATTGTTAAATCATATTTACTAGAGAAGATAAAAAGATCTCGGTCTGATGATGATAATCTATAAAATAAAGTTAAAGATTTTATGATTTATGATTAGAAGACTACAAGTATGTGGACGGAGTTATGAAATTTGGGAAGAGGTTATGTTTTCAATCAGTACCTAAGCTAAAAAGGGAAGTATTTGATGATTATCATAACTCAAATTTCTCTATACATCCTAGTTGTACTAAGATTTATAAATATATGAAGGAGCATTTTTGGTGGGATGAAATTTTAAAGTATTTTTTCACAGGACTATCGAGGACACCTAGAAGGATTGATGCAATAGGGGTAATTGTTGATCATCTCAAAAAATCTGGACATTATCTTGATATAAGAGAGGATTTACCACTTGATAACCTAGAAATACTTTCTATTAATGATGTTCTAAGACTTCATGGAGAACCTCTATCGATTATATAAAATAGAGATACATTATTTACATCAAAATTATGGTAAAGTATCCAGAAGGCATTGGATATAGAGTTTTATATGAGTACTGCTTATTACCCCCTAAGTGACATACAATCTGAAATGAATATTCAAAAAATGGAAGACATATTGAGATCATGCTCCCTTGACTTTCAAGGTATATGGGATCAATACATGCCTTTTGTGGAATTTTCCAAAAATAATAGTTTTCATTATAGTATTCGAATGGTTCCCTATAATGCATTATATGGTAATAGGTGTCAAACTCCAACTTGTTGGGATGAGGTTTGTGAGAGGAAACTTATAGGCCAATAACTTATCGAAGAGACAAATGCAAAGGTAAAGCAAATTGAGGCCCATATTAAAGCATCCAAAAGTAGTCAAAATAGTAATACTGAAACCATAGAAAGGATTTGTAATTTCAAGTACGAGATCATGTCTTCCTAAATGTATCTCCATGGAAGGGTGTCTAATGGTTTGTTAAGAAAGGGAAATTGAGCCCCAGGTATATAGGATTGTTTGAAATTATAGCATGAATTAGAGCAATAGCTTACCATTTAGCAATGCAACCAATTCTCTATAGGGTTCATAGTGTGGTGCATGTGTTGTTTTTGAATAAATACATGAAAGACCCAATTCATGCACTCACCTATGAAGAAATAGAATTGGAACCCGATTTTTCATATTGTGAAGAGCCTATCGAGATTCTTGACATAAGGGAGTGAGTATTGAGAAATTATATAACCCATATAGTAAAGGTTCAATGAAAAAACTATAAAATAGAGGAAGTTTTGTGGGAACCTAAATATGTTATAAAGAAGAATCACACACATATTTTTTAAGGCATTTATACAAGAAAAATATCAATAAAGAAATTTTTGAAGGTGGGAATAATATAACCCCCCAAACATTTTGTGGCATGATTCTATTAAATACCTTCAACTCATTAGATAGCCAATATTATATGAATAACTGAGTCTATTTGAAACAAAACTTGGTTATTTATAGGATAAATTCATAACACATGTAGCATACATAAATTTTCCACTTCATTTATTTGGATTTCAATAAACAGTCATTAATGGTTGTGATTAGTAAGTTATTTGGTGTTTGATTGAACCAACTAGTGTTTTGGTGAATAGTAAAATACCCTTATGAATTGTAATAGGAATAGTAATATTTTCCTTATGAATAGTAAGTCATATAATTCTTTCATTTTCTTAATGTTATAAGGTAATGAGATTTTGAGTGATTTGTCAAGGTGTTAAAAATGAGTTATAGATTTAAAATCTTTATCTTTGAATAAATTATGATATTATTTAAAAAATAATATTTAAAAAATTTAAAAAATTATTTTCCAAAAATGGAGTTCATATTGGAATTCTATATATTGAAAAATGGTATATATAAATTTTTTGATTTTTTTGAAATTCCTAAATTTTTAATCAAGAGTAAAATAAAATATGTTACGATAAATACTAAATACTTTTTTACTATATAATAGGTGAATAAAGGATGATATAAGACTAATTGTTTCTAAATCACATAAAATTATTACTATATTGGATCACATAATTCAATACTAGTCATAGTCTTGAGAAAAAATATTAATATAATGATTAAAATAATGTAAATCCCTCCTCCCTGCCACTATATAAACCACCCCTCGCCCCTTCTTCCTCCCACACTACTCAAGCATTGAGCCTTGCCAAAGCTCTACCAAATACATTTCCCAAGCCCTACCCCACGTCCAAGACCTCTTGGTTGAACCAAAAGGCCAAAAACAAATGCCTCATGGAGATTTTCAAGGAGGGGTACTCAAGAGGTGAACCTCTCTTCCTTTTTCATTTAAATGTTTTTATAAGTTCTATTATATTGTTGCTCTCTCCACACCTCCACATGTAAAAATTCTATAATAACTATATTAACATACATGGATTGGAATATTATTATGATAATGTAATAATTTATTATTTTTTCTCTTTTCCCCCACCTCATACATTAAAAATGAAAATATTGTCTCAGAGATGTTAATTTATCACATTCAAAGACAGTGGATTTTAAATTTCTATTAAAATCTTAAAGACTGGTCATTAATATATTTTAATGCTTTAACAATATAAAAATAAATATATTATACCTTATTAAATGTTCTTGAATCCTTACACACTCATAATATAAAATAATAATACAAAACAAGTTCATTATGCACAAAACCGCCATGATAATCTAAGCATTCATAATTAACTTTTAACTAATGATTCATCCCCATGGTATATAACAAAAATCATTATAAGAACATTTATAACTCTATAATGTAACAAAAAATATATATTTACAATTATGTATGTTTAACCACATTTCAAACAAAATTCCATTCCTGAATACAAGTAAACCGATCATGAAAACCAAGGAAGAAAATGCTTCCAAAACAATAATATTGAACCTCTTAAACCCATAAAAAAGATATTAATGAACTAATTAAGTTTATAATAAATAAATTAAATGTATAATAGGTTATATAATTATTAACTAATGAGGATAGATTTTATTATTCAGTTCATTAAGATCAATGAAGAACACCTTTGAGTATAAGGTAAGAGGTTTCTTACCTCACTTTTAATTCCATGATATTTCCATTGTTCGCCACTTATTTCATGTAAGTGGTGTATTCTGTACTCCCATTTGATATATGTTATCATAATTATCTTTATATTCATGGTATTTTGTAATTCATTTGATGGTTTTTAATTTTTTTTCATTCGACTCGATTGATTACAATGTGGTAAGGGACTTTGTCTCAACTTCCATTTTATTGAGATTTACTTTGTATTGTGCACCAAATATTTCTTATGTTGTGTATCGAATGACCATTTGAGAAAACATTTATTTTTAAATTTTAACTATATTATATATCAATAATCTGGTTTCATGGATATGATGATTTTCTTAAGTCGTATAACCTTTATCATATAATGTTTTTTTGGAATGTTGTTTTAACTATGGAAATATTGATGAATCTGTATACTATACTCTATATGGATATTGAGAATGAATATTTTACTTGTATTAAATATTTTTATATATAATTATTTGGACTTGTAGTGATAGGCAGGGCCTGCTATAGCCCCTTGATGTATTGACCAGTCTCATGAGACAAATCAGTTGGGGACGAACCCTTCAAGTTTGTTTCAAAAAATCAAACCGGTTTCTACCCACAGACATAAATTGTTTTGACAGTATAGTTGTATCATGTTCCAGATAAAATAATTCCAATTAATAATAATAAATATTTACTCATTTTTTTATTATTCATGAGGTTTTCACTATGACAAATCTATGGATACAGTATCGTTCTGTTTATTGATGGCATGTGTTTTTCATTTATTCACCATGCTATATTTACTATTCCAATTTGTTTATGATTAAATAATTGTTGATTCATGATTCCAATATTTTTAATGCTTACTAAGAATTTTATATCACCCCTTCCATTTTTTTACCTTCAATTTGTTACGAGGATGATACCATTTAATGAGTTCCCCTGGATGCAGTTTATTTGTTGTTGTTATGTATTCTATTTTTTAGCTTTTCAAATGTAATATAAGTTCCATGTATGTATCTATTTTCTCGAATAATACTATACTTACCATTCCTTTGGAATTTAATTCCTATTAATCATGAAAATTTAATAATTATTTCATTGGCTTCATACTTCTGGGGTGGGGTGTTACAAAGTTTGATATGGATTGATTATATGAATACATTTCACAAAATTTAATAAATCAATTGAAATTCATTGGAAATGTGGTCTTCAATTATGTGAATCATCTTAGAAGTTCATAAAATACACCCTTGGACATCTGTTCCATCTAAAACTGGTACCCTTAACATGTATGATATACAATCAAGACATGTCATATTGATAATCAAGACATGTCATGCAGATGATAAACACATGTTAGGAAGAGAATCAAGACATGTTTGATAGAGAATCAAATAGGTTAGAAATACATTAAAGATAGGTTGGGCATATGATCAATACATTTCAATAAGACAATCCAACATTTCAGTAAGATGATGAAGATATATTGGAAATACATGTTAAAACATTCTTGTAGACACACTTGGACTTACACAATAAGAACCTTAGCTAAAAACATTCATCTGAATTACCCCCTTTATAAGTGGAGTGTCCTTAATGGGATAGTGTTATGAACTCAGGTGGCCCTATTTATGTTTTACTCTTAAACAAGGCCTCTGTGTTGACCCAAGCATACCAAATAAACCTTTTTTCCTCATCTTCTATATTTACCCATCTGAGGATAAAAATGAATATGAAACATGGGCATATATCATACTATAAACCCCTAACATTCTTAATCATAGGGGATAATAACAATGTTTCTTAGTGTAATAAACCACACAAACCCATCAATATCTTAGGTTATAACTAAACTATGATAACATATATTCTTTTCCAAATAGGATATGTAATATGACATTATAAGGCCCAAGGTCTAATAAGAATCCACCCAGGTGTAAGTCACTTAAGATTGAAAAGATTCTTGATTCATGGGACTAAATTATCCCATTGGTCTACCATCCTTCCTTTTCCATCAGTGGAAATGAAGTGGGATTAGTAAAGTATAAACTTTTTATGTGTAATCCCTACCCATTCCCTCAAGTACCTCAGACCCATCAGCATTTAAGGGATGAACTAAACATTAATGGAACTGATTCCTGTTATAAAAAAGATATATAGGATTCCTTAACTTATATGATGTGTAAAATATTTAATGATCTATTATTTAATGCACATAACAAGAATCATGTGGGCTACGTGACTGGTGATGGTTTTAAAAATAACATGATGAGGATTAAACTTGTGTGGGCCTTTAATTGGGATGTAGACCCAATTACATCTCATCTTAACAAAAAGGGTCATACTTCTGATGAGGAAATTCAGGGAAGACTTAAATGCATATGTCATGATCAGGGCCTTTTTTCAAAAAAATTACAATGAAGATTCATGTAACATGAACTACATAGACTCTAATTCATAACATAATTAGGTACGTAGGATGCCTCTTCAAGGATTGTTCTCTATTAAACATTATTGTAGCATGATGTTAAATTGTGTGGTATAATCTTATCATACAACCTTTAACTATGTAAAATAAAGTATGTAGGTTCTAATTCCTATTCTCACAAGGTATGTAGGATTCCTCATAGAGGTTCAATCCCGTATTCAACACACCAACTACCTCTATAAGTTGAAATAAACTGCAGATCACCTAAACAAAGATATAAAATAAAGAATCATAATTGAATAACAGAATGGTGGAGAACCTGTGCACACACAGTTGTTTACATCATCACATGTTCTTGATCATGGATTTGAAATGTGGGAAACCACTCTTGTATCGGGGTCATAAAAAGAATAAATGAGCAGATCTTAAATATATATAAGAGACTCAAAATAATAAATAATTCCACCTCCCAAAGGATGTGATGAGACTGACCTTCCCTCCTATCAACCATTGTGAGTTTATAAACATCGTTGGATTTGAAACCCCAGTTGACCACCTACCTTTGGAAAGCATGTCTACACTTATTTATGGATATGGGAACTGATGGGAGTTTTTATTAGATAAAAATATGGTAAGCCTAACACAAACAATTTTACATCCACCATGAATCACCTAGAATTGAAAATTATGTGAAACTATCCCAAATTAGATAGGAAATTACCACACTTGATTATTTATACCAAGATAAAGTGTACATGGTATGATTTATCCCAATAAAAAAGATATATGGGATGATTTATCCAAAACCAAAGGGGTACACAAGAGGTATTATCCCAAGACCAATGGCATATATGAGTATTATCCCAATCCCAATAAGGTACATAGGTGGTTGTCCCAAGACAACTATGTGATTAATGTATTGGTGGGTATCCTTGTCATATTTTTTATATAATTATGTTTATTCAACACTCTTTTATATATTATCATGCCAATTTTATGATCTCATGGCTCATATTTATTGTCTAATGTTTCAACACACATTAATTCATGCATTATATTATGTCTGTCCTTATTCCATGACTCATTATTTTTGGTTTATTCATTATTGGGTATTCTTTTATTTTATATGTTCATTATACCCATATGGTCATATTATGATCACTTATGAACTTTTATGTTTTACTTCTTATTTTTACCCTTAGTGAGCACCTGATCTCACACCATCCTTGGGTTTCCAATCCCCTTTTAATGGAGATAATTATATCGTATGGTATGTCTAAGAGATGTTCTATAGGGGAAAAATTGTGTAAAATTGTTAAAAATGTGTTTTTAAATAAGGTTTTTAGGTATTTTTAATCTAATACACTAAAACTATTACTCCTCTAGTTGTGCAACTATTTTTTATTTGTATCAATTTAAATATGGAATCCATTAAATTTTTATGTATGTTTAGAATGGGTCTCTATAGTTGGTATTAGAGGAAAGTTTTAGGTTTTGGGGGAGATTAATTTAGTTTCATTTGGTGTTAGGGTTAGATAAAATTAGTAAAAACCATAGAGATGACCCTAAGTATATAATGATATATGTAAATATTAGAAACACCTTGATTTGTTAGTTTTCCTAGAAAAAATACATGTTTGGAAAATGGAATGTGGATATTGAGGGGTAATAGATTCAACAAAGGGTAATCACCCCAAATGGGGTGGTTGTGTATTAACTTGATCATTAATCTAATACATGTTGAGTGGGAATAACACTACACACCATTCTAGACACTCCTTGTGGATATGCATTGGTTTATTGTATACTCTTTTGAAACCATTATGAAGGATTGATTTTCTACTTACTTTGGGTGTTGAGTTGATAAATATAAGATAACCCAACTTAAACTAACCAACATAAAACTAAGTATGATATAAGTTGAACTAATAATAATATAGAGAAATAAGATATTGTAAAATAAGAACATGTTTTAAGGTTGAATTATTTTTACAATTATGACAATTACCCCATATTCTTAATGCTTCATCACTTATGTCAACCCTTTTCGTTTTATTAATAGATAGATATATAAGTAACCATGACTTTGAGGGACAATGCAGAGATTGCCTCAAATAACAACCCAATGGAATGAGAGATGGAATGATAAACCTTTTGATTATTACAAAACACTTATCATGATATATGATTAACAATTTGAATATAGTCAATGTTCTAAAGTCAATAGTGAAAAAATGAAGGAGACACGTGAAAGATCAAGTGATGAAGATGATGAAGGGAAAAACGTTCACTTTCCTATATATCAAAAAGTGTGGGAAGAAGCACCAATTGAATTTCTTAATAAAGTAGTAATATGATTTATTTACTGAATAGGGGATCACTAGGTATCAAACAACCATTGAAAACTGAAGAGTTTGGTTAACATGATTGAAATTAATTTTGTTAATCATAAGGTACCATTAATAAATCATAGTCTAATGTGTGGGGAATATAAGAATTATTTTAGTCGATTTCCTAATAAAAGGACTAAAAAATAAAATGAGAATCACCAACCTCCAAGACTAAGAGAATAATGTAATTCATATTTAATGACTAATCATAAAGTGGATTGTGGTATTTGAGGAACAAGAACAATACAATCCATATTTTCAGATGTCTTGTTATAATTAGATTCTAGGAACTCTAGTATATATATGAATTTTAATAATATTATTATATCATCTCCCTGGTGATTTTATTATAAAAAACCATATAGTTGTATGATGATTTTATTTCATGTTGAATATTATAGGTATATGTTTTGTGGAAACCATATTATCATCTGTTTAGATAAATTTGATATGATTTTAGTGATGGATTAGTTCCCTCCACGTAGAGGAACAATTATCTAGATTAAGGGAAAAAAATTCACATTATACAATTATATTTTACCAATTAAAGGGTAATAATAAAAAGAATCTTGAAAAAAAACATAATGTGGGAATTGAAACAAAATAATGGAATATTATTGGTAAAAATAGTTATCTAAACACTCAATATTATGGATAATATTTTTTTGAGAAAAATAATATTTTTCGCAAGATTTTAAGGTTGATATATCTCTATAAATTATATCATGATTTGTCTCTATAATTTAGAAGTCCATAGTTATTTATTTTAGCTGGTGACAATTAAAATTTCGGGGACACATTTTATTTAAGGAGACATTAATGATCAAATATTTTAATTTATATTTTCTTTTAATTAAGTAAAATAAGTTTTAAATCATTCTCCACAGACAACACAAAACTAAAATGAGCATAATCATATTAGATTAGTTTTGTTAACCAATAAGAAAAATAAAAACCTATGGAAAGTAAAAGTATATTAATCACCCAAAACATCTTACCCTTAGTTCATACAAATATTAAATAACAATTTATAATATTTTAGTATATGATCTAATATATTATCATTCATTAAATTACAAATTGATATGAAATAATATTATGAACACTTGATGTTTAAAAACTTCAATATTCAATAGAATAATTTTTTCATTATATTATTTATTCTTTACAAAAAAATTAATATTAAAATATTAAAATATTTTATAGATAAAATTAATTTCATTTTTTTATTTATAATATAATTAATAACATAATATGATTTTTTATTATTTTTTTTAAATAATTTTTTTATATGTGAGTAGTGAAAAATTCAATTTTAGATAAATGTTAAAACTTTTATGACATTATCATAATACAAGAATACATTATTTAAAATATATTTATATAATATATATATATAATTACTATGTTTATTTATTAAACTCATGTATATTTTTTTGGAAACAAAAGTAATATTCTTTTATAAAAAATTATTTTTATTCACTTGTATTAAAATTTACTTCTCATCAATTAGATAAATTTAACCTATAAGAATAAATGTTATATTTTATATCGACATGATAATATTATTAAATAAGGTCAATTCAAGTTTTTGAATAAAATTATTATTTCTAAGATTAAAATTAGAAACCATGATAATGGTAAAATTGTTATTTTCAAACAATTATTTTAGTATTATTTTTTAATTTATTTCTAATAAATTAAATTAAAATATTATAAATGATGAATCTAATATAAATCGTAAATAGATAAAAAATTATATTGACACATATTTATTAGGTAACAAATGATTAATAATATTAAGAACATGTTGCAATTAAAACACTATTTTTCTACAAAAAGTGTTTTTAATATAAAAGAAGTTTAAATTTTAAAGTAAATTTTAAATTATCTTGAAATTTAATTCAAATAAATTGATATTAAATTTAAATTTATAATCCCAATTTTGTGATTGGTGTTATTTTATATTTTTTGTAAAACATAAATTATTTAGTTAAAAAATGTTACAAAGGTGAAAACAAAAAATATATAAAAGTAAAAAATCTAAGAACAAATGACATTAAACATTTTTGAATTTTTTTAGAAAAACATGGTTGAGGATTTATCAAACCATGATCATATAAAACTACATAATTTAGAAATTGTTTATTTTTGGAAGGATTAATTTTTTAATGATATCATAAAATATTTATGTGTGTTCTCAAAAGTGATCTTTTCATCACTTATAAAAGGGAACACTTCTACCCCTTCATTCCAAACCCATTAATTTATAGTAATTCATAAAAATATGAAATATTTAACATCATAGAACATTACCTCATGATAATTTTACTTTTTTCACCATTATTTATCCTAATTTCTTCATTTTGGAGGAGTTGTTCAAGAGAAAGTTAAAAATCTTAATGTGAGTACTAAGAAATCCATAATATTTTCTTCTTCATATTTATCATCCAAATATATATACCATATTAATATAAAAAAATAAGTATAATTATTCTACTAATTTTATATTATATTAATTTAATCACCATTTTTTATTCATTTCCATCCGCTTATAAAATCAAACTAATTTTAACTATTTGTTATGTGGACTAGGACCTCCCCAAAGCAACATTTTTCATTTTTCATATTAATTTAAATTAATTATATAAAACACATAAAATTTTATCCAATAATATAAATAATATAAATAATATCATTATTATTATATTATAATTATATTATACACTTATATAACCATTATAACCCATCGATATGTCGTGTGTTCATGATTGGGGTCGGATTAACAACCAACATGAAAAAACGTTATAAAACACTATCATTGGATACTATGAGAATGTAAATAATAATTTTATTATTATTTAATAAGAAAATAATGAATTTTTATGTTTATATAAATGTTTCATTACATATTTAACTTATTATTAAAATATCTTCTTAAATTACTAAAAATACAGAAATTAGTCAACACTGATTGAATTTTCATGAAAAAAATAGAAAAAAACAATATAATAAATAAATAGGAAATGGTAATAAATGGTTAATATTAAATTAAATATATAATACAAAGTATATAATAATTTATTTAAAAAAATTAATTTAATTTTTCATGATGTTAGATGCATGCGCAAAACAAATATGGAACAAGGTAATGGTTTCATTTCAGAATATCCTTCTTTGAGGCACATTTTCTTTTATACATATAATTTAATTTACATGGATTTTATATTGAAAATTGGATATATTATATTATGAATTTTAATTATTCATGGTATTTTAATTTAAAATTCAATATTTATCTCTCTTTCAATTTGTTTTTATAAGTATCTTTCTTAAGTCATAGGGGTTTCGTCTCAAAACACCATTCTTTGAGACATATTTTCTTTTATAAAGCTAATATCATTTAAATGGTTTGTATACTACCAATTATAAATATAATATTACAAATTATATTTATTAATATTAATTTAACTTCAATGTTGATCTACCTCTCCCCCTAATTCTCAAGGGGTCCTTATTAGAATGTTTCTTAAGTCGCAAGGGTTTTCATCTCAAAATTCCTCTCTTTGTGTCATGTTTTTTATTACACATCTAATTTAATTTTTTGGTTTATATACTAATTATATTAGATATCATATCATGGAATAGATATTATTCATGTTAATTATATACCAGTATAAATATAACTCTTTTAATAGATTTTTATTTAAATGCTTCTCAAGTAGTAAGGGGTTTTTTGACTCAAATATTTTCCTTGGGTCATAATCACTCCACATTGACTATTGTATTTTTAAGTATAATTTATTTTAACTTATGATAAATATATTTTTTATTCCCATGTTATTTTTTATGGAAATAATGTTTCATACCCACATCTTCCTCCTTGAAGGGTCTATTGTTTTATAAAAAATGTTATTTTGTTAAGAATAATTCATGTCCCTTTTAATGTATTTTTCATCAATATCCATATTTTTTAATCATGGTAATTCTCTCATTTCTATGGATGAAAATAATTTTTTTCCTCTAATGATTCTTTTATTACACTTTATTATTTTTAAAACAAATGTTTCATTATCCTTTTAATGATGCGGGTTTTCAATAAAGACATTTTTAAAATATTTAAAAAGCCTTAACCTTACCATAATATGATATTCATCACTTTTACTCAAAAATTAATTTTTATATTATTTATATCAAATCAGGGATATATTATTGATATCTTTTAAAATAGTCTATTATTTACAATTTTTTAACATCACCTTTTTAATAACATTTTTTGTTTTTCCTGGCTCCTTTTTAAAGATTAGTTCATAAAAAGATAAATTTTTTCAAATTTTTTAACATAATATTTTTAAAAAAATTATGTCATTTTAAAGGTAATATTATTTATCATTCCTTTAAAAATTTAAGTTTTCATAAATTTATTGTATCACTATTTGAAATATGGATTTGGAATGTGGATCGTAACATCATCTTTTATGATAATGATAGAAAAATACTTTATAAAAAATATTTAATGGTTTCACAACCATTTTAATAATTATATATAAAGGGTTTATTTATTTTGAAAATATTTATGTTTAATCAACTTCTATATGTTTTTATGAAATACTCTATTTGGGTAATTTAATTTTGGTTGTCAGTCATTTATATTATTGATCACAATTTCAGTGATACCATTTTTAAGTGTTTTGGAACCCATTTTTCTTTTCAATGGGTTATTTGTGATGTGATGAATGGAAAACCATTTCATTCCCATTGGTTTTCTTGATATAATTAATGATTAGTGTCATATGTCACACATAAATATGGATTATGGTGAGTGGGGTCCAACATATCCCACTAATGCATTAATTTTTCTTTATGTTTCATGATCTAAAAAGAATGCACATGATGATTTATCCCAAGAAAAAAGGTAAAAGGGAGGATTTATCCCAAACCAAAGGGGTCATAGGAGGTTTTATCCCTAGCATAATGTCACACAGTCAAATTATCCCAAACCTAAAATTTTATATGTGTGGTTATCCTAAACTTACTACTTGATTAATTACTTAGTAGTTATCATTCACATATGATTTATATGGTTTTGTTTACGCCACACTCATATGAATATTCTCATGAAATTTTTATTATCTCATCGATCATGTTTATTAAATAATGTTTCTATACACTTTTGATTCATGCCTTATGTTGTGAAAACCTTTATACCATGACTCATTATTTATGTTCTGCACTTTTTGGGAATGATTTTATTATGTATCTTGATTATACCCATATGATCATATTATGCTCACTTGTGAAATTAGATTTGTTATCACTTATGTTTACCTCTAATGAGAATCTGATCTCACACATTTGATATGTTTCCAATCCCTCAATTTTGTATTTGATTATACAATATGATGTGTCTTGGAAACGGTCTATAGGGTCATTATTATGGTAAAATTCTAGGAAGTGATGTAAAATAAGGTCTTTTTTTAGCTAGTCTAATACACTAAACATATTGGTCCTAAGATTGTGTTACTATTTATTAAATTTATTAATTTAACTATATAATCAATTTAATATTTATGTATGTTTATCTTTGGTATCTATACTTAAAAACATTAAAATTAACCTTATTAATATATCCATAAATGTTACAAAGTTTAAAATGAACCTTATAAAGATATGTATAAAACTTATGAAGATATAGATCAACATTAAGAATAATTAATGACCCTTATGAATATATAAAATTTCTATGCTATAGATCAACCTTATGAATATATATAACAACCTTACAAAGAATAAAATCAAACTTGTTATTAACTTTATGATGTTAAGGCTGACTGAATGAAAATTAAATTTTTATTATTCAAACACTTTTTAAGAAAAAGTGAGAAACCAAAAATGAATCCACAACTAAAAACCACGAAACCACCAAGGTACAAAAGTTTAAGGCCAATCAACATCAAGAAAACATAGAGGAGACCCAACCCATCATAAAAATGATATGATCAGATTTCTCCTACTCCTTGTTGCCAGCAAGCTGTCATGTGCATGAACGCACAGGCCTAGAACCGATGGAAAAAGCATACCCTCTCAAACATCTGAATCTGATGCGAAGACTAGAAGAAAACCCTCTACTCTAAACCACATCTGAAGCAACCTCAGGTGTGACAGATATAGCGACCCAAAAACCTCAAACTGCAGAGCTGCAAGGATTCAAAAATTGTCGAAAACATTCCACCAATTCAACACAATCAACTTACAGCCGCACCTAGAACCACAAGGGTGAAAGGATTCACAATGCAATAAAACATTCTACCTATTCAATTCAATCAACCAAAAGCCGCATAAAAACAAATGCATCTCCTCCATTCATACCGATGAATCTTCACAAAACTGATGAAACATCCTCCATGCTCCACCATTTTCTGAATCAAAAAACCAAAAAATAGCCTTTGTTGAAACCACATCATCTTCGCAGTAATGGAGGACACCAATCACAAAACACATATCCATATCCAAACATGAAACAAAAAACGCATCCAAATCTCACAACAAAAAACCAATAACCATAGACCAAGGAATGAAAAAATACCCACCACAAACCTAAACCACAAACACATCATTGCCTTCAAAACCACACACGGTGACCAGATCCTCCCTACGCAACCATATAGTAGAGTCGTGCCGGCATCCACACCACAGGAGCAGAAAACTCAAGCCTTGATCAACGCTGATCCGCCATGAGATCCCTGACCAACTCAAAGGTCAGGGTGTGAGGAAGGCTAGAGAACAGTGAAATAGTCATTTGTTTGAGACGTTGTTATTGTAGGATACATCACATGCCATGAATCTACCACCCCAAAGCGTCGATGGGAATCTGATCCACAACAGAAAGAAGAAGATATCGGCAGGGGAGAAAACCCTAGAGCATAGCCCCTCACGGGTGCATCCTTTTTTCCTTTTTTTCTACCTTATGATGTTAATAAGTGTTATATTTTGTATAAGAATATATATTCATACATCATCTATTGATTTTTTTTGTTTTATTTCACTTGTGTTGCAAAATTATGCAATATTCTTTGGAATCTATTTTAATGCACCAAAAGACTACTCAAAATTTGGAAACCAATACTGATAGATCCATTAAACCAAATAATGAAAAAAATGGAATCATTAATGGATACTTGTTTATAAATAAATATAAGAGGAAAATTATGACTAAAACACTACTATAACTTGATGATATACTTAAGAACTACAAAATCATGATTTTCTACGTTCTGTAATCACTCTAAATATCATCATTATATGGAAATTCATTCGAGAAAGTGAACAAGTTTTGATGACATATCTATATTTTTTTATATTTTTTGATTATTGAGTCCTATTATTTTATCTGTCTCCATATAATTGATGTGTTTAGTTAATAAATTTTCATTAAAAAATCATGTATTGTATCAATTATACCACCACTCTATAAGATATGTTTTCATTGGTTGTGGATCCATTTGTAAAAGGCAATTATATGTGGTTATTGTTTCTAATTAAAAGGTTGATATTGTGTCAGGTTGTGACTCCTGTGAAAATATAATTTGTTCTTCATATATACATCCAGTAAAAAAGGTATTCGGTTATTGATTTGTGACCCTCAAAAAGAAGTTAGGTTTAGTGGATACCATTTTTTTGACGTATTTTATATAGGTGAAGAGTATACGTGGGATGATATTTTATATAAACTACTATAAAAATTCAAGTGTTGATTTTATATTTTTAGAATATAACATTAGATGAACATAAATGGGATTTATTTTTTTGGACTCTAATTTAAATGTAAGTTTATAGTTTTAAACTAGTCAATTCACTATAATTTTGACCTTCTTAACATCCCAACATAAAAACTACCTAATATATGGACATGATCATGTAGTGGGAGATGAAATCCAATTTATGAGGAGTCTAGGAAAACCAGATTGGGAATTTGGGATGTGTATCATCAAATATCTCAATGGGTTGAAATAATAAGACCTATGTTTTAAAATGGATCATCTATTATAAGGTTATGTGGTCTTGGACTTTATAAGATATATGGATTCACAGAAGAGTACCATTTTCCTTGTGATTACCTTATAAGGAACCTTCACAAATTGAATGTCAACATTTCAATTGGTATTCTTATTATCCATAATGAAAGTGGAATATATTGTCATTCGAAAATCAAGGAATCAATTGATCAGGTCAATGTGATTACTGGACAAACATAAAATTAGGCTAGAAAAAGTATTTTTATTTTACGATATTAAAATTTAAATATACTTCGATTATAAATCTATATTTCACTAATTGATAAAGAACATAGAGATAAATTTTAATTTCATTAGTAATTTTTAGGAGGATATGATGTTGGAACTATAGAAGATCAGAGGAATTTGGAATTTGATAACATTATTCCCGTGGTCAGAGTTTGGGAAACTATATAGAAGCATTATACTATAATGTTACTTGGGTGACCAGAAGGTGGAAATTCCGACTTTCTTTATTTCTATAAGCTAAAATGTAAGTGAATTAAAATTTACACAAGTGTCCTATTTTTCTAGGATCCTTGAAAGTAGGATTGAAGTGGGATATTGGTTAGAATGTTAAGATTCTTCTCAGGATTCTATTTACTTGAGTTTGTAGGAGTGACTCCCTAAATTGGGTTCCGGATCATCTGGGATGCTTATGGAAGTAGAATAATAGTAGAGGAAACCTTTTTCCAAATGTTCATGTTCAGAGAATGGTGGTAGATTACCATGTCTTGCTGATGGAAGTGTGAATCTATGTATTATTTAAGAATCATTCCAAGAGACTTGTGTAAGCCTTATTAGAGGGTTTCATTGGCTAAAAAATTATAATAATATGTCTATGTGAGATTAACTTACACTATTCACTGGAATATAGAGATTGAGAGAGTGAAATCTATAGGAAATATGAGATGACCATAACCAATGGTTGGATGCCTATTTTTTTGAAAATGGTGGAACTAGAAAAAAATATGGGTCCACTATAAATATGTTGTTTATGGTCATTTAAGTAGTGTACCTAAAAACTAAGTGAGCCTAATCTATATTGATGGATGTTTTAAATTCTTCTATTATTTATCTATTATTAAATATATGGGATGTGTTATCTTAGGGAGTACGAATAAATTCAAAACTATGAAATAACTTATTGTCATTTTGAACGTGTGTGTATATGGTAGTTTTGGTTGTTTGGTAAAAATGTTTGTTTTCTTGAGTCTGAGAGAGTGGTTATCTTGTGTGGTGACTATGGTGAATTTTTATTCCAAGTTCTAGTATATAGAGTTTATGCATTCATCTGATTATCATAGGTTCTAAAATTTTTTCTATGGTTGATGTTCCAAATAGTTCTTCCAAATAAAGGGTTCCAAACCCAATAGTAAATACCACCACATCATGGATTTATCATTATTGCATTTTTTCAATCAATATCCCACTTGTACTAACATCTCAAATACTTAATTAATTTTTACATTATGTCACATAATGTTTAATTATATGTGAAATTTTTTCCAAAACACATTTTTCATATCCTCAAAAACACTATTTGTAGAAGTTATCCTTTATTTTTACTATATATTACATCATATGTAATAACTTGTGAAAATTCATTAAAAACTTCTTTTGGAAATCAATGGTAGTTCTTCTTGTATATCCCTCAAGTTTTATACAAACACTTTTTAATAAAACATAGTCAGCATTCACAAAAGAACAATGTGTTACCCCATTGGTTTTTATAACATTAGAAAAATATGATATCTATGATCCATTTTTATATGAAAATGAAATGCCTTTAGTAAAAAATCTATGATATTGAAGAAATATAGGGATATAGAGTTATCTATATCAATTAATTGTATCTCTATATAAGTTTCCAAAAATTATATCATATATAATATTCATATTCATATAATCCCTTTGTCTAAGGAATAAATTGTCCCTAATACATATTGTTTTTTTATCTCATATAGTCTACCCATGTTTTATCAATTACCTCGGTATAGACTAACCATATGGATAAACACATAACATGAAATTCACCCAGATGGATGAGCACATAAAATTTCCATCATCAAAATAGATTATCACAACACAATTCACTTATCATGGTATAACTGTACACTTACACAATATATCTTAATAGAGGTCTTTGATTTCATACTACTTATAAGAGAATAGAAATATCAGCTTGGTTAAACCCCAATTGATAATATGATCACCAATGTACCCAACCACCCCTGATTATCTCAATCTCAAGATTGGTGTAAGAGAGATATCAAAGTATAAAGGTTCTCATGATAGGTATATTTTAAACCTTAGGTAATGGATATTTCATATGAAATATACACCACTAGTATACCAAAGATATAATAAATGAAACTCCATCTAGTATATGTAGTGGGTTATCTTACACATAAAACTCATTTTATTTCTCATGATTGAATTCAGTACCACTATAAAAAACTCAATCCATGTTAATATTCACATTTCATCCTGACCTATAATACTCTTTGATGACCATTAATTAAGGATAATTTAATTTCATAAATTGAGAAGTTAATTATCATCTATTATATTTAATATTTGAAAAAACATAAAAAAAATTGATATAGTATAGATATCTTTTTAATATTTGACCTATTTTATAAATTTATTTACCCCTTTAATAATATCAAAAAATCCATTTTTATGCATTAATATAGTAATATCTCATGTCATATACCACTATAGAGGCCTTATGTCTATTATATTTTTAAGGTTTTCTTAAACACATTACGTCACTATAAAATTTTGACCACATTTGTTTAAGACCATGTGATAAATCCTCCCACTAAACTAATTATAACGGGTTATCATATATGAAGAAATCATATTTGAATAATGGTAATATTGGGATTTATAATGACCATGTTTAACCCTTTCATCATTTTCGAACCTTTTGGGATATAAAGTGGATTCCAGTTTTAATTAGATGGGTATGATCTTCTATTTTTAAAACTTTGAACTTCTAAAATGTAAAACATACTTCCCCTTATAGAGACCCATAGCTTGATGTACATAGACATTAAATTACTTTTACAGAATACATAATAAATTACAAAAACAGACGCCCAAAGACTGTATTAGTTTAGTGTCTTTGGAAACTCATAACATAATCTTCTAATCATGGTGAAAGATCTTCAACATCTCCCATAAAGATCTCACCCTTTGGATTTATTACCTAACACCTTTCTTTATATTCTGGGGAAAAGAAAACATAAAAAGGGTGAGCTCAAATGCCCAGTAAGGGTAAACATGGAGAACTTAAAAATAATCCATAAACATTTGAATGTAAAAACATGAACATAAAACATACAAATCTTGAGCAATGAAATAAATCTTGGAAGTAAATAAGTCATAGATCATAAATGAACATTAATCATGATAAAATAAAACATGTAATTGTTGCAAATCATTAACCACATGATATGATTTCAATAGTAGTCAAGGCATTGCTGCCAAGACCATCATAGTGGACAATGTCCATTACTGAACAGGGTTTATTTTCAATTCTATCCAAGACTATCTCATGAGATATAAATATTTACCCAATGCATTAGAGGGAGATATTTGACATACTAATCCCATAATGAAATCATTCTTACATGTGCAACAAAATAAACATAATTCATTCATCATAACCTAATGAATAAAATGGGTTTCATAAACATCATACTGTCATAACATAATCCATATAAAAGAAATGGATATCATTTCATCATAAGAGAAATCAAACCATGTAAATAATATAGTCATTATACTTGAAACATAAACATACTAAATAATGTCATCATAGATGTAAAATAGTTTTTATACAACAGTTGAAATGAATTCTTGAGAAAAATACCATTTCTTCTTCAAAATCATTTTCTTTTCTCAAAATGCCATGAAATTTTAAAGAAAAATTATTTTGTTGAAAATAATCATAAAATTTTGTAGAGAAAGCTTCATTGAAATTAGTTGTTATGAAACCGTAAAAATCCATTCACGCTGTATAATTTAAAAAAACATTCTCCTCGTACTATTAATGGAAAAGTCATAAAGTTCCTTGTATGGTAAAGAAAGGAAAGATTACATCCATAAAATGTAGTAAAAGTAAAAATGGGTAAAAGTTAATTCAAACATACATGAAAACATTTTTAGAAAACATGATCATACATGATAACAATAACCATAGTAAATACTTACGAATCAATGATCTCAGATAAGAACGAGATTGAAATAATTATCCATTACCTTAGGTCCAATTTATTTCGTACATGTCTGAAAATCCTATATAGTGGGATTAAACATATTATTAACTTGTAACAGAACCATAATAATATTTATGATATCATATATGATTCACTTATGACTTTATATTACCTGTTCTTTTGTAAATTCCATGTTAAAGCAGCGTTTTGGGTAAAATCGTTTCATTTATCGTATGTGTTTCAACTTTTTGTTCTTGATATTAATTCTTATATCCCTATTTACATAATTCTAGAATGTAAAAAATGATTTATATATAATATACATTTGGAAAATAATTATATATGATAGATCAATAAATTGAATGAAATACACTGTTTATGGAGACGGTAGGCCGTACGTACGCATGAACGTTCTTTTCATTTTCTTATTGAATTGAATAGAATTAAGTAAATGAAAAATTTACATAAATCCAGTATAATTATTATGTAATATATTTCATGATTATTTATTATATATACTTAATAATTATACTTTAATCGTTAATCACGGAAAATGAATCTCATCGCGTTCGTGGAGACGGTAGTCCATACGTACGTACGAGTCAAAATATCATTATTTTCATATTAAAACTGTATATAATTGGATGGTATATTATATATATAGAATAATCATAATGTTATATTTATTATTTATATCATTTATGCTCATTATTATACCCATCTGAATGATGAAATGTTTGAATAACAAACTACACCACGACGTGGAGACGGTAAACTGTACGTACACATGTGTGGTGACTTTTTCATTAATAAGATGGATAAAATAACTAATATGGTTGTAAAATTTTTATAATAACATAAAAATATATATATGATTCTGGATTTATTATTTTATAATGGAAACAATAAAGAAATATTATGTTGAAGAATAAAGGAACTTGAAATTGGTGGTGAGATATTTACCTCTTCTTCTGGTTCTTCCTTTTGATTAGATCAAATGGGATCCTTATGTTGACTTTCTGACAAATGGAAAGCCTCTAGGATTAAGGGGGTATAGTTGAGAGGGTATTTGGTCAGGGTTTGGCCGAGCCAAATGGCTTTGGAGGTTTTAATTAGTTAGAAGGGGGGGTTCCCTTTTATAAGAGGGGTGAGGGGCACCTTAGAAAAAACAAAAAATATTATTTTATAATAAATTCATATTTGTTATATAATGGATCCTATGTGACTTATTTAGAGGCTGGGTGTGTATGGGTCAAAATAATCTCAATCAATAGGATTTAGACATGTTTAGTTTACCATTGTAACCTTGTCATTTAGATTTAACTCTACGTTAAATAATATAACTTTTACCATGTCTACTTGTATTCTTACACTATATGGTTAATAAACTTACCATAAACTACCAATTGAATCCCGATTGGATCACTAATGTCATATATATTATTATATAAGTTTTTTGGTTAACATTAGGTATTTAAGACCATTATATCAATTAATAATATAATTTTTTTTAATCTTATTTATGTCAATTTTTACAGTATTTGGTATTTTGTTTTTTTCTAAATCTATAGCAGCATTATTACTTAGAAAAAAATTCCTATAACCAATCCTAATATGTTTTATCACCCTATAAAATTAGTTTAATTCATATAAAGTTTCAAATTACATTTATTTGGATATTTATTATATCAATTATGTTAATATTTCATTTATTAGGTAATTACTGCATCATCATTGTGTCATAAATAAATTAAATTATTTAATGTCTAAAAAATACAAACGAAATACCAATATGTAGTAAATATTATTATATTTCTAACGAATATTTATAGTCTAATTTATCTTATGTATAACTCTATATTAAAAATGTTTTAGTTATTAAACAATGATTTTAACTATATTAACTCTTCTTTAAATAAAATATTAATAAATGTCCTAATCTAATCCAAGTGGAACTGAAGGGTCATATATTATTCCTAAGGTTGTTTTTGGTCGAATTAAACTTATCCAATAGAATTAGGACATGTGTTATGGTAATAATAATATCATTTTTACCCTTAATTACCCTATTTACTTTTAACCGTGTTAAATAAAAGTTAAAAGTTACTATTCACAAAAAATTATTTTCATCTCATTAAACCACATTTTACTTAATGATATCAACCATGTCCCCTGGGTTTTTGAAATTCCACTCACAGAAGCGATAAAAATATGTTTTATGTAAATTTTCAAATTCTCCTAGGAGGTGGGTAAAAGACGGTAAAAAGTTCAATAAAATTTCTATATACCTAAAATTATTATAAAATGACTTCAATGAATTACATTGAACATATATAGTTATTATGTATCTATTTTGACCTAAAATAAATTTAAATAAAATAACTGATTATTTAAATAAAAAGTCAGTTTTAACCAATAACTTAGTGTTTTCACTATTCATCAAAAATTGAACATTTTCAAAAAAAATACAAAAAATTCACCCTAGTATAATTTTTCAATTCCGAATCCAAAAATGAAGTCCATTTTGAAAGATAAAATTTATAAAATTTCAAAAAGTGGATATTACTATTCATAACGACTAGTTTATATAATATTTTAAAAACATATCGTTGTTTAGTGAAACCCGGTACTGCGTACTACACATGCTATCGAGGAAGGTCGTAATTGTGTGGAATGCAAGCCAAGTCAGGGATGCGTGTAGTGAAAGCTTCCTTTGGTGTTGCGTATAACATAATCAAAACTTATTTCATTTATACATTAAACAAAATCTATACATAATGTGGCATAGAATAATTTCCACAAAATGAACTTGAAATTGTGTGTAACACGAGCCAAGAATATTGTTGCGTATACAACAAGATAATACAGCGTTTCATATAGTACAAGCTAATCTTTGTGTAGTGTACAATAGTATACATCAAATAAATTAAAAATAATATTTCTCATAAAATCTCAGGGTGTTACATTCTACCCCCTACAAATGAATTTCCCCCTCAAATTTTGTCAGGGTTATAAATCATTTACTACTTTAAAGTTTCATTCATAGAAACCCACATCGTAAAAAGAAATACCAAAACTTAATTTTAAACACTAAGGTATGAAACATAATGGTTATCCAAATTAACTCGTCACTGGGTTTCCACAAAGGATAACATTGGTGAAAATATGGATATGTAAGATAAATCTAACTGTCATGTTCTGATGAAGAGTGGTAGAGGACATGGCTATGAAAAATCCAACAATCAAAAAGCCATAAATTTTTTATGATCTAAGGTACCATCTGACTCATCATATATGAGGATATTAGGACAACATTTTTTATTTTCAAGATCATTTCCCTAATGTTGAAAAATTTTGGCATAAGGATTAATACTTACTTGATTTTAGTGTAATATCATCGTTGGTCATTCCATGAACAATTTCCACTTCATCTCTTATTTAAAGAAATGAAGTTGAATTAGTCCTACTTGACATGTTAGTAGATCATGTGATAGAATGATAGGTCATTGTCTCAAACAAAACATTAGCAAATGTTATTAAATATACATAAGCCCATCTATGGTGAGATTAATTGTATATGATTCCAAAAATGGACTTAGACTCCAACTATCATACCGCTAAATAAAATAAAACTAATTTATACTAACTAGAGACTTCCTATAAGCTAGTGGTAGGTGATAAAGTCCTTTCACACTTTTGTTGTGGGATAGGTTCCTGCATCCCTATCTGACGCGACGGGTTGTCGCCCGATCTATAGATTGTACTTTTTCTTAAACTATAATATTATATCATTCTAGAAATAAAATCGAAAAAATTTCTATCCTTAAACAACACTATCTAATGTTTAAATTAATTCATTCCAACCTTAAGACATATCCAAAATACTTCTTTCCAAACTCATAGTATAAAGTGATCGATTACTAAAAAGTTCATATAAAAAGCACGTGAATACCATTATTTGTCCCTCATATATCACAAGATATATCTTGTTGGTCACATTCCAAACATGTGATTACCTTAATCATGTATTCTTTTGAAACATGTATTACCATAGAACCTTAGTGAAAACATGAATTCTATTAAAAGTTAACTCTTTCCACATACCAAAATCCCAAATATTCTATATAATCAAACCATGATATCACTTTGTCCTTATCTCAATCATGAGCTCATGAATACTATCAAACATACTATTTTCTTCTTATCCCTTCATTATGCCCATATCATCTTCTTTACAAAAATATTTCAATCACTTTTCATGGTTACCGGAACCAAATTCTTATAGAAAACCACAATGGACCAATACATAGATATTCCAATATACCATAAAAGTACCTCAAGAACATTATTCTTGAATACCAATACATAAACACTTCAATACATCCTCTTCAATGATTGTCAAGGAATACGTCCTTCCTTGATTTATAAGTAACTTCTTAGGTCAGGGCATTGAGTTGGGTAATTCCCATGTTCCCCATAGATAAGACATTGAACACTATAATTGTTTTTCACTCTAGACCCTTCTCCCCACAGAGATAACATCTTCCCCTCCATTTGATGTATTCATCAAGGTTCTTCTTCCCAACTTTAGAAATCTCAATCATCCTTTCTCTATGCTCCTCACCATGCGAACATGTATAAAAGTCTATCTTCCTCTTATTTGATGACTTAAGAATACAACTGATGTTCACATTGCTAAACATATATCACGATGACTGATTCGGCATAATGAAAAAAAAAATCTTTCTAGTCATTATGCAATTTCATTGCTCATAGTCACCAATTTGTCCATTGGATTCAATGTTGACCCAATTCCTTCTCGTTCCCTCCATTGAATAAAACCAGAAACCATAGTGTAAGAAACAGTTAAAATAACAAGGAACTACATAATCATAAAATGTCACTTATGGGATGTCTAACTTATCACACATTATTTAATTCATGACACCTTTGGATCACACTGGGTTATTCGTGATTGTCAACATAATTATATTATGGTAACGTATAGTTATAATAAACCTTAGGGACATCCCTAGACATACCTTAGAAATATCTCTAGGGATCTCCCTAGAGTTTTAGGATCCTAGTTTTCAATGGTTAACTAAACCTTCGCTCTGATACCAACTATAGAGACCCATAGCTTGACTTACAGAGACATTACATTACTTTTGCGTAATACCTAATACATTAAAAAAATAGACTCCCAAAGACCGTATTAGTTTAGTGTATTTGGAAACTCAGAACATAATCTTCTAATCATGGTGAAAGATCTTCAACATCTCTCATAAAGATCTTCCCCTTTTGTTGTCTTAGATAAAACCAATCTTTACATCCCGGGGAAAAGAAAACATAAAAAGGGTGAGCTCAAATGCTCAGTAAGGTTAAACATGGAGATCTTAAATATGATAAATAAACATTTTAACGTAAAAACATGAACATAAAACATCAAAATATTGAGCAATGACATAAATCCTGTCAATACATAACTCATAGATCATATAGGAACATTAATCATTTTAAAATAAAACATGTAATTGTGGAAACCATTAAGCACATGATATGATTTCCATAGCAGTCAAGGCATTGCTTCCAACACCATCATAGTGGACAAATTCCATTACTGAACAAGGTTTACATACTGTTCCATCCATGTATATCTCATGAGATATTAATCATTACCAAATGAATTGGAGGGTGATATAGGTCCCACCCATATCATAATGAAATCATTCTTACGTGTGCCACAAAATAAACATAATTCATTCATCATAACCTAAACAATTAAATGGGTTTCATAAACATCATCTCATCATAAAATAATCCATATAAAATAAATGGATATCATTTCATCATAAGAAAAAATCAGACAATGTAAATAATAGAGGCATTATACTTGAAACATAAACATACTAAATAATTTCATCTTAGATGGAAAATAGTTTTGATAAAACACTTGAAATGAATTCTTGAAATAAATATCCTTTCATCTTCAAAATCATATTATTTTCTCAAAATTCCATGATATTTTAAAAGAAAAGGATTTTATTCAAAATAATCATGAAATTTTGTAGAATAATCTTCATTAAAATAAGTTATTATGAAACTGTAAATAACCATTCACGCCATATAAGTTAAAAAAACATTCTCCTTATACTTTTAACAGAAAAGTCAAAAAGTTCCTCATATGGTAAACAAAAGAAAGACTCCTTCCATAACCTGTGGTAAAAGTAAAAAATTAGTAAAAAAGACTCTAAACATACATGAAAACATTTTTAGAAATCATGGACATGGATGATAACAATAACCCTAGTAAATAATTACGAATAAATAATCTCAGATAAGAACGAGATTAGAATAATTATACCTTACCATAGGTCTAATTTCTTTAATAGCTGTCAGAAACTACTGTATAGTAGGTTTAAACATATTATTAACTTGTATCAGAACCATGATAAAATTTATTATATCATATATTATTCACTTATGACTTTATATTACCCGTTATTTTGTATATTCCATGTTAAAGCAGTGTTTTGGGTTAAATCATTTCATTTATCATACATGTTTCAACTTGATGTTCTTGATATTATTACATATATCATGATTTACTTAATTCCATAATGTAAAACAAGATTTATATTTAATATATATTCAGCAAATAAATATGTATGATAGATCAATAAATGGAATGAAATACACCGTTCATGGAGATGGTAGGCCGTACGTATGCATGAACGCTATTTTAATTTCCTTATTAAATTGAATGAAATTAAGTAAATGAAATATGTAGATAAATATAGTATCATTGTTATGTAATATATTTCATTATTATTTATTATATATACTTTATAATCGTACTTGAATGGTTAATCCTGGAAAATGAATCTCATCGTGTTCGTGGAGATGGTAGTCCGTAAGTTTGCACAAGTGACAATATCATGATTTTGATATTAAAATAGTATATAATTGGATGTTAAATTATATATAACAAATCATCATAATGTTATATTTATTATTTATATCATTTATATTCATTGTTATACCCATCTAAATGATGAAATGTTTGTTACGTATGCACGTGTGGTGACTTTGTCATTCCTAGGATGGATAAAATAACTAATATGGCTGTAAAATTTTTATAATAACATCTCTATATATAGAAGATACTATATTTATTATTTTAGTATGGAAACAATAAAGAAGGATGAAGTGAAAGAAGAATGGAACTTGAAATAGGTGGTGAGATATTTACCTCTTCTTTGGGTTCTTCCTTTTGATTTGATCAAAAGGGATTCGTAGGTTGGCTTTATGACCAAATGAAAGCCTCTAGGATGAAGGGGGATATTTGAGAGGGTATTTAGGTAGGTTTTGGGTGAGACAAATGGCTTTGGAGGTGTAAATTAGAGAGAAGGGGGAGTTCCCTTTTATAAGAGGGGTGAGGGGCACCTTAGGAAAAACATAAAATATTATTTTATAATAAATTCATATTCAGTTTATAATGGTTCAAAAGTGACTTATTTCGAGGCTAGGGTGGGTATGGGTAGAAATCCTCTTAACCAATATGTTTTAGACAAGTTTAGGTTACCATTTCAATATTATCAATCAGATTTAACTCTAAGAAAAATAATATAACTTTTACAATGTCTTCTTGTATTCTTACAGTATATGATTAATAAACTTACTATCAACAGCCAATCGAACCCCAATTGTTTAATTAATGTCATATATATTATTATATAATTATTTTTTCCAAACCTTATATTTTTAGGACCATTATATCAATTAATAATATAATATTTGTTTTCAAAACTCTTTTATGTCAATTTTGACACAATTTGGTATTTTGTTTTTTCTAAATCTATAACAGCATTATTACTTTGAAAACAATTCCTCTATCCAACCCTAATATGTTTTACCACCCTATAAAATAATTTTAATTCATAAAAAGTCTCAAATTACACTTATTTGGGTATTTATAATCTCAATTATTTTAATATTTTGTTAATAAGGTAATTACTACATTATTATTGTGTCATAAATAAATTATATTTTTTAATGTCTAAAATATATAAATAAAATACCATTATTTAGGAAATATTTTTAGATTTATAATTAATATTTATAGTCGAATTTATCTTCTATATAACCCTATATTAAAAAAAATTATTAAACTTTGACTTTAACTATTTTAACTCTTCTTTAAACAAAATAATAATAAATGTCCTAATCTAATACAAGTGGACCTAAAGGGTAATATATTATTCTTAAGGTTTTTTTCGGTCAAATTACACTTATACAATAGAATTTTGACATGTTTTAGGGTAATAATAATTTCTTTTTTACCCTTAATTACCCTATTAACTTTTAATCGTGGTAAATAAAAGTTAAAAGTTACTATTCACAAAAAAAATATTCATCTCATTGAACCACATTTTGCTTACTGATATCAACTGTGTCTCTTAGATTTTGGAAATTCCACTTACATAAGTGTTAAAATTATGTTTTATGTAAATTCACAGATTCTCCTAGGAGGTGGGTAAAAAATCCGTAAAAAGTTCAAAAATTAATTATATATCAAAAATTATTATCAATTGACTCTAATAAATTACATTGAACTTATATTGGTATTATTTATATATTTTCACCTAAAATAAATTTAAATAAAATAAATTCTTATTTAAATAAAATGTCGGTTTTAACCAATAACTCAGTGTTTTCACTATTCATCAAAAATTGAATGTTTTCTGAAAAATATCAAAAATTCACCCTAGGCTAATTTCGATTTTCTGAATCCAAAAATTAAGTCCATTTTGAAAGATAAGATTTATAAAATTTCAAAAAGTGGGTATAACTATTCATAATGGATAGTTTATATAGTATTTTAATAACATATCGTTGTTTAGTGAAACCTGGTATTGCGTACTACACACGCTATCGAGGAAGGCCGCGATTGCATGAAATGCAAGCCAAGTTAGGGTTGTGTGTAGTTCAAGATCCATTTGGTGTTGGGTATAACATAATCAAAACTTATTTCACTTATACATTAAACAAAATCTATACTTAATGTTGCATAGAATAATTTACACAAAATGAACTTGAAATTGTGTGTAACACAAGCCAAGAATAGTGTTGCGTATACTGAAAGATAATACAGTGTTGCGTATAGTAAAAGCTAATCTTGGTGTAGTGTACAAAAGAAGACATCAAAGAAATTAAAAATAATATTTCTCATAAAATCTCGGGGTGTTATAATCCTAGCCTCTTAAAAAATATATTTTATACAAAATATATTCCTATGACACAAAATTTTTTGTATAATGACATAAAAAATATCACCTTTATTGGATTATTTTATTAAATAATATTAAAATTTATAATATATATATATATTCTACTTTATTAGTAAAATATTTTGAAAAAAAAGATTTTATTTTCTAAAATATATCAATATTGGATTGTGTAACTCTTTCACTCATATTTCAAAAAATTAATTAGGTAAAGTATTTTAAAATATATAAAACACTCTTATATTTGTATTATTTTATATATTTTATAGAGTTGGATCAATCATATACCCTTTATATTGAAGCTAACCCCTTATATTATTCATAGAAATAATATTTTACCAATAACTTCTATTATTTCCTTAGAGAAAATAAGTTGAAAATGGCCATACTTTATTCAGATCCACTAGAGCTTTGAAATAATCCAATGCATCAACCAAATTAAAGTGGAAGTCCACTTCTTCATCACCTCAATTCAAACATCATGTTCTATAAATCAATTCTTCTTCAATCTTGAACATCTATACATATTAAAAACAATTTTTTTATGTGTTCTTTCTATCACATATCCTTCAAAATTAATAAATTTATTTCTAAAAAATTAATACCTAGTGTGCAAATTACATTGATTTTATTATATAAATCTTTTATTTTTTGATGTTTTGTCTCTAATGCTCAGATTTTCCACAATAGAAGCATCTTACATCCTTTCTAACACCATTTTTTATGTATTATTGACTTAGAAAAATTATTGGACCCTAAAAATAAAATTATGACTTAAAGTTTTACCCTTTTGTACTACCATCACAACACCAAATCTTACACCTCTCGTTTATGTATCAACTCTCTTCAACATATTAAGGACATCGATACAATTTTATTAGAATTCATAATTTTTTAATTCATAATAAATTTTGAAATCATTTTTTATAGTTATTATAAAATAAAGTTTCTTTATATATCATTTCGTAAAGGAAACCCCATCCTATCCATGTCATTAACATACCCAATCATATTGAGTACATGAGAATAGAATTAACTTTATTTAATCATTTTTCATCAAAATAATTATTTTGAACATCATAAATCTTATGCCTAAACTACTAAAGATATATAATTGTTATGGTATATATCATGTTGAATGAATCCATGCTATCATGTTTCTTTTACCACTTAGGTTAAATGGAAAAAATAATGTAGTGGTGGCATCAATTAAACCCATATTATAATTCTCATATGCGTGTAGATCTATTTTTTGATCAACATCACCAATCCAGTTATTTAGAAGGTATCATTGTAACATATAAAACTTTTATTATTACTTATGAACTATTCTTATGTTTCTATAATAATCTAATAAGTTACATTAATTAATATTAACATTTTTTATAATTGATCGAAAATTCAATGATCCTGATGATGTCATGTATATTTAAAATAGACGTTTTTTTAGATGAGTAATGTGTTTTTCAATCATTTAAAATTGAATTGATTAGATTAACTCCCACAAAAATGATGAAACTTTTTATTTTATCATCAAGTTAATTAGTGGAAGAAGATACATATTTTACTAAATATTTTATACCACATTTCCATTTCTATTATTTTTTAATTATTTAGGTACAATATAATATAATTCATATCTTATATGAGTCATGAATAGTTAAGAAGGAAAATATTTTCCCAAGTACATCATTATTACCACCCACAATGTCTAGAAAATCCCTTAAAAGGAATAAAGAACCTAAGAGGAATTTAAAATTTAATAAAATATTGGTAAGGAAAACTTTAACAAAAATAAAGGGGGTTTCATTTCAAATAATCCTGCAATCACTGCTTGGAAACCTTTCTTCATGAGGCATTCTCACATAACAAAGTGATTCATTGTCCAAAAAGAAAAATTCTCCCACACTCACCCAATTGGTCCATTCCATTTTTAGAGAAAATAAGGAGTTATATATTATCCATATATCATGTCCTAATTATTTTCACAATCCTATGGTAATGCTATATGAGAAATGTGTTTTCATTACAAAGAAACTGCTTTGAGACACTCTTCCACGGTGGAAATGAACACCCCAATGTGATCTAGTTGTCCTTCATGATGCCAATGTAATTTTCAACAGTTGAACATTTTATTTATAATATCACAAACCTCCTTCACTTATCATCATTGTTACACCCATTTTGATATAATATTTTTACCCAATATTTCCTATAAATAATTTACTCCTTGATAAAGTGGAAGAATGAAGGGGAGGGAAGAGACAAACAGATGGATAGAGACATACATACAAAGGACGTGAAAGAAGGCACTAAGAAGGCTTTCAAATATGGAAGAAGACATAAAAAGGAAAAACATATATATGAAAATCCCAATAAATAACCTCTAAAAATTATCATTGATGAGACTTTTTTATAAAATAATGTTTTTCAAGAGGGATGATTCAAGTAGTATACTCAATATAAAGTTATTTGAGGAGGGTTATTTATGAAATACTCTTTAAATTTTTTTAGTTCCCCCCATTTTGAGCCACAGCCACTTCACATAGTGCCTTATCATATGTGAAATGGGTAGATATTTATGTATTCGTTACCATTTTTTCATTCTCTCACCCCAAGAACCATTTGGACTAACTATGATTATTTTAGAAAGTAAATAAAAATGAATCGAAATGGTTTGCCACACAATGTATCTTCTTTTGAAGTCATCCACTATGTCAACATAAACTCATATAACCTTATTGGTGCTTATAACCAATGAATGAGACCCTAAAAGGGCCATGTTCTTGGTAACACTAACTTAAAGGAAATCCTCCTAGATTTCATCCCCTAATTATCCCTACACATTAACATAAAATTGATATTACCCAACTAATTCCTTCATTATATCAAGTCTATATATTCATATTAATTATCACATATGGGCCTCCTCTTATGTGTAATCCCAAAAAATTCACCTTCACCTGACCCATCTACTATGTCAAGAACATTAAAGGGAAGCCTACACATGAACCCCATTGTACCCTTTAGTGTTATCTCTATGATGACACCCACTATATGATATATGTGATGATAAACTAAATGGTACTACACCCCAACATAATTATGTTAAACTGCATGTAATACATCCTCAGTGTAAGATGTAAAAATACAAGATTACCTAATGTAAAAAAAATGGGATTACCCATGCAATTGACATGGGATTATGCATTGAACGAGCTTGAGACAACGTAAATTAATTAATGGGAAGTATCAGTTCATAATCTACCTAAAAATAAAATTTTACATCCTCATATAATGTTATTGATCTTTTATTATCCCTTGTTTCTCATACTAAGAATTACTCATATGGGATTAGATATTATATATTATCATTCAGTTAGCACAAACAATTCCTCTAATTTGGTCTAATATTCGGAGTAGGTCCAAAACATATCATCACATGCCTCATTTACCATGTCTGGTATTTAATGTAATTTTATACATAAGTCCCATTCAGTCACCTTTTTTCATCCTTTTGTATGACATAAGAATAATACCATGCCATCGCTAATTTTTAATACCTTTCATTATCTTATTATGATCTTCAATTTCATATAGTTGATCTTCTATATCAGATTTATCACATTGATCATGAATCATTTTTTATTAGTGTTTTAGTTTATCTCTTCATTAGAATAATTGATATGCATCACACTAATCCCCAAGTAATCATTGTTTCTTGACATTAAACTACCTAGTGCATGCCCTTTCCATATGACATTAAAATATATCAAATGGTCCTGCCAAACAACCTTAAACTATGAATATTTATGTAAATGGGTATTCATTTCAATATAATTGGATATGAAGAATGCATCCCTAAGGCTATAACCCAACATCAATCCCATCTAAGTCTCTCCTCACAAGGCCATAATCTTTTGAGTTTTCAAATCATCACACATTTTCCATATTACCTCTAAAATATACATCACATTGACTAGGCTCATATTCATTATGGATCATCCTTATATGAGGCCATAATTGTACTCTGTGTCCCATCATATTACCTAAGTTGTGTCATGTCCCCCATAAGGGCTACCCGTACAAGGCCACATTCTTCATGAGGCCAACTTATTATCATTAGTCTATATTCATAATGAGGTTAACCAAAAGGTTTTCTCATGTTTAATACATGTACCAATAATTACAAGTAACCTGTCATCTAGATGTCCACATCATGTGATGTTAAAATACATGGCGTGTTCCTTTTCAGGGGACCATAAAAGGTATGACGTGTCTCACTAAGTGGAACTAAACCTTGTGGGTTATAATTCCTTTCAACATTCTATATAAGAATACCTTTTCATGGTCATCATCCTAACATCATGAAAACCTACCACTTTCATGTATAGAGATAAACTTTAGAGTTTACAACTATGTGTATTTAAACTATAGACCCACAAAATTATGAATCACTAAGTAATAAAGAAACATGATGGAGAACCTTTGATATATATAGATGGTTCCAGTGATGGAGAACCTCTTATACATAATTATATTCACATTGATGGAGAACCTTTGATATATACAGATATTGACATTGATATAGAACCTATAATAAATATAGATGTTTACATTGATACATGTTAAATTAAAACTGGTTTGGAAAATATGTAACATATTTTTCACTACAATATGGGAATGGATCAAAAAATATATCTAATACCTATAAAATAATCAAGAGTAGGAACAAATTTCAATAAAAAGTCATGATGAGACTATCCTACCACCCTCTCAACCAATGTTCATTCCTATGTATTATTAGAAAGAATACCCAATGACCACCTACTTTGGGTATCTGGTCCCCCTCCCACCAATGATACCACTCCTGGGATAGAAATGAAGAAAAGTAGATAATGTCCCTGGAGTCCCACCTCCAGTAGGCCCTAGTGTAGAATCCATAACCAATGGTATAAAAATCTCACAAAATGGGAGGCATTACCCATTTTAATAGGTTACAAGATCAAGAGATAAGATATATCAACCTCAAAAAAAACTCCAAGACATATATAAAAGGATTCAAACATCCATCCCACATGCATGTCTATAAATAAAACTATCATAAATTAAATAAGATGCTAAAGTAAGTAATAAAAGTAAGGTTATGTGGAAATGTAACGATTGTTCTGAAGACTGAGCTAGTAATGTCCAGCATGGTCCACATAATCCTATTGGAAAAATGAAAGAAGTTCATAAATGTATGGTGATAATACAATTATATTCAATAAAAAAACTAATTCTCTCATTAACATGTGGAAGTGAGTGTACCAATGCCTTCATAAGAGAAAAGAAGAACTAAAAAAGCTCTTAACAAGGTACACTAACCATCTCATCCCCACCAAGGCATGATCATCAAGTAATGCAATTCAGGTAAAGTAATATAGTACAAACATCGATGATTTCAGTAACCCGCACCACTTCCCACTAGTTTAGTTTCTCTTTACTAATGGTAAATGTCTTCTCACTCCCACCCCTTCTAGAAGAACCACATCACAACCCTTCTGCACATTCCTAAGCCCCAAAAACCTCATCTCTTCCCATCATCATAGCCTCGAGCCAAATCAAATATTGCATGTATGAACATGGGCCACAAAACACCCCACATTCGTCCCAAAAATACTTAGTCCAAAAACCACACCACATCCCACCTACAGACACATGGTCTACAAACCTCATCAGACCCCTCACATATAAATTTAGGTAAAAAACCACACCTCATCTTGAATAAACCTATCAAAACACTACACATCTCATCTCATAGACACCTAGAAAAGAACAACTCACCTGCACACACCTGGGCCACACAAACCACAACCTTCCAAAAGAATTTTGGGCTATCACCACCTAGAAGTGGGATTATAGAAGAGTTGGTGGCCACTCATCCATCCTCCCATAGGCTTGTTTTTGAAAGACACCCTCCCCTATGATGTTAGGGTTGTTCGGAACATGGTTCTCTACTAGGGTGGAGTGAGTATATAAATCACCATGAAAATACAAGTATATATATTCATTGAACTTATACCAGGAACTCATCCAAACCTTTGGTTTTTCGAACAAACAACCTAGTTACCACACTTCACCTCTGCTACTACCTCTAAATGTACAACATGTCACGAAACCAAACCATACTTCCATCCAATTCATTTAACTGATTACAATATTTATTTAACAATTTCTTTATTTGTTCTATTAACCATACCAACCCAATCCAATTCCAAACATTTTTTATCCATCATTTATTCGTTTATTCCATTTCTATTCAAGAAACTACTAAGCACAACACAGAACAAAAAACATAGGAAAATACACACATGGAGAAACTCCATACGAATTACTCATACCAACCATCACCATCCTTCTCCAAGGTTATCCATATAAAACCATCCACACACAACCACATCAGTTTACACATCAGAGAACAACCTAATGAAAGATCTACTGCTCAACAATTCTCATCCATTCCACAATAAATAAATCTCTCAACCTGAAATTTCATCACACCTTTTGAACCACCCCAAAACACACAACTGTGTTCACAACCATGGAACCAAAAGAACCAACCAAAACACATTTTAATATTTAATAATAAATTCATTATTCATTTTCACTTATAATTAAAGCTGTATAATCTCGAGGAATCTGTTTATTATCCAAGTGTACATGATTTACCTATTTCGATATAAAAATGTTCATCGACAACCATCCATTGTGAAAATTATTTATTTCACAAACAACAACCACCAATTTACAAAAAATTTAGTAGGGAATATATCTCATATAGTTCACAGTATCTCAATAACATCAAATCTATAAAAACATGTGCATCATATCCCTCTACCCATTTCAATTAATTTACCCAGTTCATATCTCTAATTATTGTGTCCCAACTATAATCCATAGGAAGCCAAAAGTATATCCATCCAAAATTATGCACAATCAAAGATAAAAAAAGTCAAACCCTACCTTGAATAAGTTTTTCAACTCATTTTTCCACCATAGGGAAAAGAAGAATGCCTGCAAGTGAAAACCGCACCACTTAGAATTTGGATCAATCTATTCAGCACCAAAAGATTATCAAACTAATGCCCAAAAATCCCAATCAAGACAACCCATACAATGGTAGTGAATCATATGGAAAGAATACAAGGAAATTGATAGAACGAGTGTAAAACTCACCATAGATCCACCATGGATCGCTGAAGAATAACAACCAGAATTGATTGGTCAAAGAGAGAGGAGAAGGGCTCAAAGGAATCCTTGGGGTGCCTAGGGTTCATCTAGAGTGGGAGGAAAAAATAAATCATGGTTGAACAAATAATGATTCAGATAATAAATAATTATTAAAACTACACATGATAGAGGTATTACATAACATGTAATACCTTATCACGTCATGTGATACCTGAGGTATGATTTCCACCAAAAAATGGGTCGCATCTCAATTTTATTTTATTTCATGAACCCAAAAATATTCCACAGTGTGAAACTCTTCTTCAAAAAATGTAAAATAATTGCACATCATGATAACTCTTGGAAAACTTGTGAGGAAGAGTTTCACCACGTGTAAACTAGTTATATGACATGAAATCACACTTCTTCCATCCTTTAGCAACCAAACCTCTACATATTCATTATAAACCTCATATAAATGATTCAAACCACAAAAATCCACAATTTAACTGACCAAGTGGACACATACCATTACATTAGAAACCTCTCAAATGATTCTCAACCTCTAGAATCCAAAAAAAATAATACCAAAAGAAAGTGGGGTCTAAACAACATCCTTGTGAGATACCTCTCAAGGGTCATGCTACACTTGAAATGCCGCTAACATCCAAACAAATTAATATTCAATAATAAAGAACCATGTACTATTATAAAGCTGGAGTGAAAACCCCCACATCCAAGAAAACATCCTCTGACAACTACTACCCACTGACAAAAAGGTACACCAAAAAATCAAAATAATCATACATTTCAAACATCTGAATCAATGAATTCCACCATCCATGTAAAGATACTATTTTCTTCAAGGAAACATTGACTCACCCACATGAGTTTAATCGTATTGAAATTAATTCATCTCAATTAGGAATTTGGACTTCCCATTTTCACATGTAAATACTTTATCATACATTGAACCACACACATATCAACCCATGGGAAAACAACACATTTATAAAATAATGTGTGAACATTACAATTAAAAAAAATAAAAAACCAAAACTCAAAAAAAAACCTCCTATTACTAGGAATGTATTTTTTTTTCCCACTCCCAAGTACTATACTCTAAGCCACCATGCCTCCAAAAAATGTGAACCAAAGGATTGGTCCATACACACATCACATTATCTAGATGATCCTAGATCTCTACTAGATTCTACAAATATGTTGTGTCATCCTCAATATCCAACTCTCCCTAGTCATATATATGGGAATCATCGTGAAGATATCGACACATTTGAGAGATATGGAATATGTCACAGATCATTTCCATATATGGTGGCAACACTAATTGGTATTCCACCTAACAAACTCATCCCAACACCTCAAAAGGGTCCATGAACCTGGAAGAAAGTTTAATCCCTACAACAAACCTCTACTACCCACATCATGGGGAAAACTTCCAAAACACATGGCCCCAAACTTCAACTCCAATGGACTCCTTCTACGATTGGAATATTACAACAACCGGTCAGGTATTTCTTTCATCCTCTCATGAATGAACTGAACATTTTCTTTCGTGCTCTGCAGTACCTCAAGGCCAATAATAGTTTTCTCTCCATCCTCTATTCAGCACAAGCGTGAGTGACATGGTCTTTCATACAAAACATCAGATGAAGTTTTGAAAATGAATGTGTGATATCTATTATTATAAGAAAACATTACCAGGGGAACGTGTCACACCCAAGATCCACCAATGTCTAAGGAACTTTCTCGCCACATATCCTCAAATGTATGGATTTTCCATTCAGTATACCCAGTTATCTAAGGGGTGGGAAGTAGTAATGAGGCATAACTGGGTGCCAAAAGAATTTTGCAAACCTCTAGAGACTTGCAATGGAAAACTTGTAACCCCTTCCAAGACAATGGATCTCATAACTCCATGAAACCATAACACCTCATCCACATATCTCTATGAAAAGGAATTCACTACACCCAACTCTTCAATCTCTAATAAGTGAGCTAATTTTTTCAACTGATCCACAAATACCAAGATAGAATTGTAGCCTCCCTGAGCTCTAAAAAACCCTAGGATTAAATCCATCAATATTTCATCCCTGTTATACTAGGGGACATCCAAGGCCTGAACCAAACCACCGAGAACACTGTGCTCAACATTCACCTTCAGGAAGACAAATTATCTTTCCACAAACTCTATAACTACATGCTTCATCCCAGACCACCAAAATTACATCCTCAAGATAGAGTACATCTTAGAAACTCCTAGTTGTACCACTAAATGTGAGTTATAAAACACATGAAGTACTCCTTCATGCATCATGACCAAAAAAATAACCTTCCATAGTACATCACCTGATTCTAGCTATCCTCTAACCATCACTCATAAGCATAACTGTGGCCAACAAGATTATGTATCCCCTCTACATCCAAGTCTCCCCACTGAGACTCCACCACAATCTACATCAAGAATACTACACATTCATCTAGAATAAACATCCTCTACCACCATCAATTCTTACATATTTGATCAAGGCTTCTAACTCCTCCATCTCTTTCCAAGCATCTATAGATTACAGAAAAAACTTCTACTAGGACATCCTAGTTAAAGAATCGGTGACAATAGTCACCTTTTCAGAGATGTAAGATATATCAAAATTTTAATATAGAATAAACTACATCCACCTTCACTATTGTAAGTTCAGATCACGCAGGAAAACAATATACCCCAAAATCATGTGGTCTATGAAGAAAAAAAGCACTCCCTAATAAGGTAATGCATGAAAAAATTCAGGGAAAACATGACTGCTACTAGATCCAAATCATGGGTTGAATTTTTATGCTTGTAGGGGCATAACTTCGTAGACCCACAAGAGATCACTTCTTTTTCGTCTTTATCAAAACACATCCCAAGTTGAGATGGGAAGCATCACAGAACACCTCAAATGTCACTCCTTCCTTAGGACACCAAATGAACTAGAGCATTAACCAAAATCCTCTTCAGATAAAAAAACAATTCCTAGAACTACTCACTCCACACCAAATCATGGTCATTTTTGTTCAATGCTATTAATAGGGAACAAGTCAAGAGAAATTAGGTACAAACCACCAATAATATCATGCAAGACCAACGAAACTACAAACCTCTACCACATTCTTGGGTTATTCCTAAAAAACAACAACATATACCATTTATGGGTCCACTATTACACCCGAATTAGACACAAAATTCCCATGTAAATTCACCCCCATGTACAAAACTTTCACTTGGATAGCTTTCCATAGAGCTATGGGCATTAAAGATACTACAAGATGGTCCAGAGATGCTCGGCATTCTCCTATTATGAACGTGATTAGACAAAGACTTTGTCGATAAAAATGAAAATGAGTTTATCCAAGAACTCACAGATTATACAATTCATAAGGCCCTTGAACACAACAAGTGAATTCGTAACATTGAAGGGAATGACCACAAACTCGATGTGATCATACGTGCACCTTAAAGAATTCTATGGGATATAAAACTCCATCACCCTAAAATGGAGATATCTAGACCAAAGATCAATCATTGAAACCCAATTTTCAACACTTAGATGGCCAAAAAGATCATTTATCCTTGGGAGAGCGTAATGCTTCTTGACTGTCACTTGATTCAAACATCAGTAGTCTATTCACAACCTTAGACCACCAACTTCATTCCTCTCAAGCAAGATTGGAGCACCCCATGGCAACACACTAGGGTGGATAAAACCCTTCTACGTCATATTTTATATTGGGATCTGTAGCTCTTACAACTTCAAATATGCTATCTGATAAGGATCCATCAAAATCAGAGAAGCATTATGAAATAGTTCTATCTCGAATTCAACATCACATAGAGGGGGTAGCATCACAACCTCCTTATGAAAAATATCTATGATCACACCAAAAAATTTTGTGACCTCCACCAACCCAACATCTACTAATTCAACTAACAGTTCTACTAATAAGGAATGAAGAGGCTCCATATGATGACTACCCACCTAATAGCTCAACTCACCAATGAAAACCTTGTTTCTTCCATCCATATACAAAAGAATGACTATCCTACGGATGAAGTTGATAAAGGAATATGTGGAATACTATTTTTCAATGATGAGGATGATAATTTAGGGTTTCATTTTTAGAATGAAAATGTCCCCATGGGACCAATGTGGTTCTATCATCAGTCCACACTCCTAGCACACATAAAAAAAGTTGTTCTGACCTCTGACAAATATAATTAACACCAGGGGCATGGGAAGCCTCTCTATGTCTAGTAAAATAGCATGGGTTAGGGTTGTTGTAAAAAGGAGTGTGATGATCCTGAATCAAACAAATAAAAAGAAATGATACTAAACAAATGGACCAAACCACTAACAATCTCTAGTCCTGCTGGAACTACTGCCTCTACTGCTTGCAACTAACCAAACTCGGATCCTCTTTCACTCTGCTGATATCCTCCTAGACATTCATTCTTAGGATTCTGTCCGTAAGAGAATGGAACTTCTTGAGGGCATCCTCTACCTTCCCCATCCCCCCTTTGTGGAGCATGAGCCTACGGTCCTTACTACTGAAATGGCCAGGCTGGAAACTTATACTGAGATTGGTGTTGAACCTACCCACCTCCACCATACTATTCTTAAATGTCCATTTGATACTAATTATGAATATTCCCATGTACTCCAAATATAAAATACCATGATCCCAAATTCAGGGGAAAGGCATGGGAACTACTAACAACAGAAGGTCGGAAATGATACTGCTGAATTCAACCCCACAGTATCCAAAAACATGAAGGCCATAGTGCCTGAAATAAACTACTGGAAATCTCTCCTCTATAATAAGCCTACTAAATCCCCTCTCATTATAGACCTCCTCGTGAGTGCATTTTCTCAATTAACTCTACCTTATTCTAAACCTCCATGTACGTCAGCAACGTAAAGGGTGTAATCACGTACTAGAAAAAAGGAAGAATTGCCTCCCCTAGGACTCTTGCACAAGACTCCTCATCCCAAAAAATATCAGGGGAAAATTAAATAGATCATTCAATATAATCCCTAGCTCTCATACCGACATACTTCCATGTTATAGGGAGAGTAACACTTACCTCTTCTCATCCTTCATGGTTGATGAAAGGAACTCTACGTGGAAGTCCTTCTCGAAATCGACCCATAAAACATGAGCCTCATTCCTTCCCCCCCCCCCCCCCCGAGTATAGAATCCCCCACTAAATCACATATCCCTACATTTTACTCACTTCCAAAGGAACACAGTACTCTTTTAGAGCCTATATCAGACGAAAGGTGATCTCAAGATCCTCATGCCAGATCTCCATCTCCTTGTCTCAAACACTTCCCTTTTACATTCAAAATCAATGTTACTAGAAATCAGGTAAAATTATCTACCAATTGTCAAAATCCTCTACTAGGTAAACCCTCTACCGATCAATTTTATTTTCCGGTTGAACCTCAACTACCCGAGCCACACGTGAATTTTGACTGGGAACCATAGCTGAATGTTTGACAATGAATTCATAAGCATTAATAGTATATTATTTTATTAAAATCAATTTTAACTCATTTAAATCATTATTAATTTCAAATTTAACAAAAACAACAAATTAAAACTAGAACTCAAGTAATTATGTTGCATGAACCTTTTCTAGAGTCTCTACCCTGAAAATGGTGTAGCCTCACTTTGTGGTTCAATAGGCTTACAATCCTTTAATTGAATCATGGGGTCCCTAAAACTCCATATCTTAGAAGGTCTTCCATAGCCTAATTCCCGCACCAAGATTACCGAAAACTATTTCCCTACCAACCCATGCAATCCTCACTATGCCAAACCCCAAACGCCATCTTATCTCCTAACAATCAAGTCTCATGCCATTATTTAAGGACCCCATCCTTCCAAAAATTCCCCTCTTTGAGTTGTAAAAAAGAATTGGAGATAATGAACCGTATATCCCATCTTCAGTAGGCTCCGGGGTGGCAACCAACACCAAGGGTATTGAAATCTCAGAAAATATGTGTCATTTTCCTTATTATAGGAAGAAATATCGGCTTATAAGATGTATCAACCACAATAAAAACTCTAATACATATATAAAATGTAACACCCCGACCCCAGTTACAATGTGTTGGTGCATTGTTACATAGCATTGGCTTGATCACATGATATAATGTCTCGAATGTCTGATCAGTTTAGTAGCCATGGAAATACTAGATACATACATAAGTTTTACATTACATTATGAAATAAAAAACAACAATGGTGTTCCCCCTTTTAACACACTCATATCCATTAGCCTATTTCTACTGGTCAATCATAATATACTACTTCATGTCCTAGGAAAAATAAAACATAGAAAAGAGTGGGAACATATGCTCAGTAAAGGTAAGAATATAGTGCAAACTTTCATAAATAAGCATAAACATTTAAAGCACTATATAAGACTAAAACACAAGCCTTTTTAACTTAAACTTTAGCATAATATGGAGAATAAAAATCAAATAATTCCATTTACTTAGTCACATGGATTTTCTACTAGTTGAATAATTGCATGCAATATCAATAGCTAATTACATAATAATGGAATACATAATGTCGGACATCATAACAATATGGTCAAGGACTCATTCCAAGACTAAAAAAATATTTTTTCAAGGCCTTGTGCCAAGACACTAGTTTTTCTCATGAGACCTACTGATTCATTAAGGAGCTATAGTGGGCTCCACCCATCAATTTATAATTCCAATTCATTCCTCATATGAAAAGGTAGAAATATAACATAAACATTAGTATTAATACTAGCATAAAAATTTTTAAAATTTTAACCACAAACCATGAATGGTATAAAAACAGCAGATCCATATTCAAAAATAACTAATTCAATACAATATTTAAGATTTTATTATAATAAATCAACCCCGATCAAGAATAATAAATGATATTAACATAGATGCAAATAACTAGTAAAACTATTTACGAGAATTATCCCCTTTTCTTGAAAACATTTAAAAGTCTCGCTATTTATCAAGAAGCAAATAAAATAGGTTTTTGAATAAAATTGTCTCATACCACATTTAAACTTTTAAATGGAATTTAAATTTTAAAACATTCATGTCCATATAAATAAATTCTGAAAACTATTTTTAGAACAAGGATATTAATTAGAATGATTTAGAAGTTTAAATATTTAAAACATTTAAAATGATATTTTAGTTATAGTTCCTTACCAAATGAGAGACACTTGAATAAAAATAATTGAGGTGATAAAAAATTTATAATATCATGAGAATAAATGGATTCATGATATACTATGTCAAAGTACAGTATATACACCATATTAAAAGTGAATTGGATCATAACAACAGAGAATTCTCAATGGAATGTAAATTGAGATGAAATCCCTTAAAAGATTATATCCTAATTTTAAGGATAAATCAATGAAATAATTATGTGTGGAAAATATAAAAATAATCAATATGATTGGATATTCCGTGTAAATAAATCAGTGGAAGATCACACATATTTTGGTAAAAACAACACCAATGATTGATTTTTTAACTCAGTGAATGGAAATTGAGTTAAGATTACTCTTATCATGTTCATATTGATGACTTGAGAATTTATCAATGGAATTATTATGTGTAGAAAAATTATATCCACACAAAGTTGAGTGTAAATTAATACCTAAACAAATAAATAGTGATATAACGCATAACCATGGAGTAAAATAATCAATTAAGTTTGTTTAAAACATAATGAGTGGAAATTGAAATTAGAAATTCCCTGACAAATCTGGTAGCTTACGAAACATACATCTCATGATATAGAGATCATACAATGAATATATAAATACCCATAAATTAAATTATATTTAAAAAATAATACAAATATGGGTAGTATATACACCACACAAAAATAAATAGTTGCAAATATAGCATGAATATCATGGGAATAAAAGTGTGATGAAAACCCCTTATACGTTGTAATCAATCAAGTCATAAGACCAAAAGATTTTAATCACCAAATGAATAATAAAAAACCATGAATATAAATATAATCATGATAATATATATCAAATTGAAGTACACAATACACCACATGCAATAAATAAGTGGAAAACAATGGAAATCTCATGGAATTAAAAGTGAGATAAGAAACCCTCTACACATTTTAATCAATCGAGTCGTAAGATCAAAAGTTAATAATCATCAAATGAATCTCAGAATACAATGAATATAAATATAATCAAGATAATATATATGAAATGGAATTATACAATACTCCATATACAATAAATAAATGGAAAACAATGGAAATATCACAGAATTAAATGATAGATAAGAAACCCCTTACCTCGTGTCCGACTTGACTTGTATATTATGTGTTCATCCTGAATAATAAAATTAATCTAATTTATACTTACTTAAGGAAAATTTTAAATTTTATTATTCCTATTATATCACTTATAACCTTTCTATAAAAATGTTTTAATTATTTTAGTTCGTATCAGACATTTTGTCAATGTTTGGAACTTTAGTCAAAAATGAACTGTTATAATTACAAATTGCCCATGTGGTCAAAATTCCATTATACCTAGAATGATATTCCAGATTTAGATATAATATATATCATATATATATATATATATATATATTATTTATAATATTCCATATCATTTGTAGTTATGAAATGATACACACCGTTCATGGAGATGCTAAGTCATACGTACGCATGAACGCTCCTTTCATTTCCATTTTATATTTAAAAGAATGAAAATTTAATAATACATAGGTATATTATAATTCCATTATAGTATCTATGTTATATAATTTAATTAACTCAATCCTTTACATTCTCCATGTATGGCATGAACGAGTCATATCACTCTGAGGGGCGGCAGCCCGCATTTCCTCAAATGAAATTATCATATTTACCCTTTATGGAAACCATAAAGGTATGTAATAAATGAAAAATACAGAAGTGTAAAGACAATAAAAATATAATATATGCCACATTTAAATATAATATATATCACATTTAAATATGGTTACATATTAATGTCCACCATAAGAAGTGGTTGGAGAAGATTGGACAATCGTCGTTTCGTGAGGCAGTAGTTCGTTGTCCATAGAAACAGTGTGTTCATTACCCATTAGATGGAGGTGTGTGTAAGTGTTATTGGAAACCTTCTCATATCAACAACCTAGTATATTTAGGATACTAGTTTTGTAATAAAATATAGGAATAAAAGATTTTAGGGGGTTGTTGAAATGAAATAAAAGAAAAGAACTTAAGAGAAGATGTTACCTTTAAATCGGGTAACTCCCTTTGGTTTGAACCAAAATGATTTCTTGAATTTCTTTCTGCCTAAGGTAAGGATTATAAGTGTAAGAGATAGATCTTTAGTTCTTATGTGGGCAGATTTTGGACGAGCCAAGGGTCTTGAGGGTGTGAGTAATGGGTTAGAGGTGAGGGCTTTTTATAAGAGGGAGGGGCTCTTTAGGAAAGTTTCAAAATATTATTTTATTATATAATGTTTTTCGGATTTGAAAGGTCCAAAAAATATTATATTTAATGTTAAGATGGATCTCATTCAAAATAAAATCATCCAATTAGAATTAGACATGTTTTTTATATTGTTTTAATCTTTATTATCTTATTTATTTAAATCATTCATTAATGAGTTAAACACTATATCATTATTGTGTCATAAATAATTTTATTATTTGATGTCTAAAAATTATAAACAAAATACCATGGTGTAGGATATTTTTTAAGATTTCAAATGAATATTTATATTCTAAGAGAGAACTTACATAACCTTATGTAAGAGTTGATTGACTAAACGATATAGTTTTATGTCATTTTTATCATTACTTTATATTAATTAATATCAAGTGTCATCGTAACTCTTAAGTGGCTCCATGGGGTCCCAAAATCAACCCAAGGATTTCCATGGTCATAAATGTATCAACCAATATAATTTAAACACATTTTAGTGTAATTTAATATTATTATAAAATTATTATTACCTTGAATTTCCATATTTAACTTTAATCGTCGTAAATAGAAGTCAAAAGTTACTATTCACCAAAAAAATATTTTCAACTTATTGAATGACATTTTACTTACTAATAACAAACACGTATTTTGGATTTTCAAAATTCAATTCACAAAAATGGTAAAATTTCATTTAAATTAAATGGTCGGTTTTTAACTACTACTTAGTGTTTTCACTATTCATCAAAATTTGGATTTTTTTAGAATAATTACAAAACTTCAGGCTAATCTATATTTGATATTCTGAATTCCAAATTGATTTATATTTTACCAAATTCAAAACATAGAAGTTGCATCAATTAATTTAAAATTAATTCAAGTTGTCAAAATAAAAAACATGTTTTTTATGAAATAATAACTATCAAAAGATTGACATTGGTTTATGTTCAATTTCAATGTAAAATTACTTAAAATGTCCAAAACTGGATTAAATAGTAAAAATAAAATCTAATTACAATTTAAAAAAATTAAAAATATAATCTAACTGTATAAATAAATTAGATTAAAAGGCTATTTTGAATTAAAATGCAGAATTTTTCATAATTCATAAAAAATTAATTTTATTTAAAAAATACCAAAAGTTTTCCCAAATTAAATTTTGATGTCCCAATTCTAAATAAGAATTTTATTTTTGTAAAATAAAACATATAGAGGTGTCAAATACTGGATTTATAAATGGTTCACCAATAAAAGGATGAAAACTACATTTTTTGAAATATACTACTTTTATCTGAAAAAATGAATTTGTCCTTATATTATAACTAAGAAACACATAAGTTGAATGTTAAAATTATAGGGGATATATATAAAATTAATAATGTTGTTATTACTCCTCATAACTGCTTTCTAAACGTCTTGTTTTATAGGTCGTGGTGCGCTTGAACTTGGTGTTTCATACATCACATGCTATTGTATTATTCAAAAAGAAGAATACATTAGATGTTTTGGAAGTTGCATTCTTCCCTCCTTCAATAAATTGCATCCTCACAATTTGAAATTGTTCTTCAAAAATAAAAGGATAAAAAAATAGAAAATACCTTTGTGGAAAACCCACTTTGGAAATAGGGTTAATAAAATATAGTCTTAATTAGAGGGAAAGGGAAAAGAAAAAGTCACCACCAAATTAGAATTTATAATAGCAGAACATTGGTGGAAATTATAATTGAAGGAAAAACATAAATATTTATAGGTATTGATTTAGGTATTCAATCACAAACAAGTTAATGAAAAATTGAAGTACTCAAAGCCATAAATCTATAATGAATAATATAAGGTATTAGGATAATACATTTTTGGGTTTAAAATCTTTTCCCTATGGTTTAAGAATTAATTTCATCATAGATTAAGAAAAACAATTCTTCATAAGTAGAGTTCCACCCTTTAACTAATTTCTACCAAAAACTCATCTGTCACTCCAAACGATGAGTATTCCATATGACTTGGTCACACCTAAGGTACTAGAATCAACATATAAAGAATTACATAATCCACCAAGTATGAACTATATATTTCCCTTGTATTTAGAGATTAACCAAAACCAAAATGGTGAGTACAATATCATATTATCCCCAAAAAAAATCATTTAGAGAAATAAATACAAATATTAATTTCTAAAATTAATCCAATAATACTCAAAGTTCAATAAATAAAATCCAATAAAACATTTTCCTCAAAATCCTTCAATATAATCCAATCCAAGATTAGAACCCAAAACATAGAATAATTTGATTATGTAGTCTTACATATTAAATTGTATCTCCAAATAACATCGACTACTCTTAAATTCACATACTTAAAAGTAATTTACCTAATCACAAATTTTCTATGATGGGTTTATCATTTCCATAAATAACCCAAATCACTATAAATCCACAATAAAAAAATTGATTAAAATCCACCATTACTCCTGAAATGAAATCCCATATTATTTTATTTTCCTTAGGTATATAGTGTTTCCAACAGAGTGAACATCTTCCAAAAATATCATTTATCACATAATCACAAAATCATTTTCCTACACTAAGAACATCCATTTGATAATATATAAGATCCTAAATTGAATTATTTTTTATCAATAAAATCATTTAACAAAAAATAATTAGTACCACTAACCAGGGACTTCACATAGTCCAGTGGTATGTGATAAACCCCAATTGCACTTTGATTTTGGTTTTGATTCTCGTAGTTTTGTCCGATGCAATGGGTTATCACACAGTCTGCATGTTGTCCTTTTTCAGAAACTATATTTTATACCATTCCCAAAATAATATAAATTATTCAAAATAATGATAACATAAATTGACCACAAATGTTATCTCATACCCCATATTTTCATACTAAAAATTAATAACCTGTAATTTCCTCAAATTCAAGGATCTTATAAACTCAAATGGTTATTTATATCTATATTCACCAAAGAAAAGATAATACATCCTCGAATAGTATTTTCACATAACAAACTATCGGGATACACATACAAGAGAAAAGTCTTCCAAAGTAATCACTTCAATAAAGAGTGCTAATAATTTTAAACATTTATCCATCCATTTATTTCTCCATAGGTTCTTTATTGACCAAGAGGTTATCCTATAGAATACGACATCGACTCGGGTAATGACTATGTCCCCTATATTTATGGAAAATGATTGTAAATGGATTCTTGGGATCATTTTTATTTTATTTTATAGTACACTTCATCTTTCCTGACAATTCTTTACTTTTGACATTCTTTCCCACACATAAAGCATTTCTTTGTTCCATTGAGACACTTTCACGGGTGCCTCCTTCCACATTTCCTGCATAATGTAAAATGAACTTTCTTTTCTCCATGGTCTCCACTGCTGGAGATCTTATCATTCACCACCTTTACCTTCTATATTATGTTTTGGAGTTGGTTAATATATATGTTATTGATCATATTTTTGGAAAACTAATTCAGCATGAATACGATATATTTTATTCCAATCAATATTCCATTTCATTACTCATTACGACCACCATGCCCACCTTTTACATCATGTTAAATTTTAATATGAGTTCCTTGGATTCCATCCATTGCCTAAAACTAGAAAGCATTGTGTTTGTAACAATATTCATAAAATCATTTTGAGAATATCAGGACACCTTAATTTAAATCTAAAACACCATAGGATTAACCATGGTTATTTATTCTAATCTTATATTAAAATCCTTCAAATCAGTATGTAATGAAAATGTGAATTATCTAAAGCATATTATTCGATAGATTCAATACCAAGAGTGCAAGAAGTTCCGTTGTCGTTTACCAAGATACCCCAGGTCAAGCCTGAAACTCCTTGTTGGAGTTTTAAATCCTGAGTACATCTATGCCAAATCCACCTCTACTTGTTTGTATCCAGAAATGGATGTATTTGATTGAAAAAACCACATAATATTTACACTACCAAAATTTTTGGATGTTCTTCTATATGAATACTAAAATCCTATCTTGGGGTAATGTTCTCTAATCAGAGTTTATCTAAATCTAGTTTCCAAGGATTGTACTAAAATTCATCTAATACAAACTATAACTCCCCGACCCCTATTACCCACAGTCGGAGCATTATTACATAACATTGGCATGATCACAATAGACCAAGTCACCAAAGACTAATTATTTTAGTAGCCTTGGAAATAATAGATACACACATAAGTTTGACATTACATTATGAAATAAAAAACAACAATATTGTTCCCCCTTTTAACACACTCGTATCCCTTAGCCATCCATGAAGGTCAATAATAATATACATATTCACATCCTAAGAAAAAATAAAACACTGAAAGGGGTGAGATCAGATGCTTAGTAAGGATAACAATATAGCAGAAACTTTAACAATAAGCATAAACATTTAAGGAAATGTATAAGACTAAAATACAAGCCTTTTAAAATTAAACTTTAGCATAATATGGAATATATAAATTAAATAATTCTATCTAAATATTCACATGGATATTATATGTGTCAAATAATCACATGTAATATAAATAGATAATTAAATAAAGATGGAATACATAATTCCGGCCATCATAACCACATAGTCAAGGCATCATGCCAAGACTAAAAATAAGATTTTGTCAAGGCCTTGTTCCAAGACCCTAGTTTGTCTCATGAGACCTAACGATGCATCGAGGAGCTATATAGGGATCCACATATCACTTATAAAGTCCAATCCATTAATAATAAAAAATGTTGAAACATAACATAAGTATTTGTAATAAAACAATCTTATGAAATGTTAATACTTTGACCACAAACCATGAATGGTATAAAAATAATAGATCCACAGTCATACATAACTCATTCAATACAATATAGTAGATTGTATTATAATAAATAAACCTAAATAAATAACAATGAAATATATTTACATTGATAAAAATAACCCGTAAAACTATTTGAGATAAATTTCCACTTTCTCTTAAAAACATTTAAAAGTCCCGCTATTTATCAAGAAGTTGTTAAAAATATATTTTTGACTAAAAGTGACACATAGCAAATAAAACTTTTAAAAGGAAATTTAATTTTAAAACATTTTTGACCATATAAATTAATCCATACACCCATTTTTAAAACAAGGACATTAATGAGAACGATTTAGAAGATTAAATATTTTAAACATTTAAACTGGTATTTTAGTTAGATTTCCAAACCAAATGAGAGACACTTGATTACAAATAATTGTGGTAATAAAAAACTATAATATCATGAGAATAAAGGGATTCATGATATACTATGTCAAAGTATTGTATATACACCATATAAATGTGAATTGGCACATATCAACAAAAAAGTCTCAATGGAATGTAAATTGAAATGAAATCCATTATAAAGACATTATCCTTAAGTTAAGGATAAATCAATGAAATACTTATTTGCCAAAAATCTAAATACACTCAATATGATTGGATATTTATTGTAAATCAATCAGAGGACATTAACCCATATTCTTGTAAAAACAACCCCAATGACATGGATATTTAACTCAATCAATGGAAATTGAGTTAAGATTACTCTTATCAAGTGCATATTGATGAATTGAGAATTTATCAATGGAATGATTATGTGTATCAAAAGTATAATCACATAAAGGGGAGTGGAAATTACTATACAAATAAATAGATAGTGATTTCACACATAATCTTTGAGTAAAATAGTCCTTGATGTTTGCGTAAAACCCAATGAGTGTAAATTGAAATTAGAAATTCCCTTACCGATTTCGTAACATAGGAAACATACATCCCATGAAATAAGGATCATAAAATGAATATGTAAATACCCATAAATTAAATTATATTACACAAATAATAAAACCATGGGTAGTACATACACCACAAAAAAGGAAATAGTGGAAAATATATCATGAATCTCACAGGAATAAAAGTGAGATGAAAACCCCATACACGTTGTAATCAATCTAGTCATAAGGCCAAAAGTTAAAAATCACCAAATTAATCATATAATATCACGAATATAAATAGAATCATGAAAATGTATATCAAATGGCAGTACAAAATACACCATATGCAATAAATAAGTGGTGAAAAATGGAAATCTCAGGGAATTAAATGTGAGATAGGAAACCCCTTACACGTTGTAATCAATCGAGTCGTAAGACCAAAAGTTAATAATCACAAAATTAACCATATAATATAATGAATATAAATAGAATAATGATAATATATATCAAATTTATGTACACAATACACCATATGTAGTAAAAAAGTGATGAACAATGGAAATATTGGGGAATTAAAAGTGAGATAAGAAACCCCTTACCTCGTGTCAGACTTGACTCATATGTTTCGTGTTCTTCCTGAATAATAAACATAAGGTAATTTATAATTAATCAAGAAGATTTTTCTATTTTATTAATTCTTTTATATATCTTGTTACCTTTCTATAAAAATTAGTTAATTATTTGATTTCATATCAAACATTTTTTCGATGTTCGAAACTTTTTCCAAAAATGAACTGGTTATAATTACTTATTGTAAATGTGGTTGAAATTAAATTATATATATAATGATATTAATTATTTTTATATCACATATATAATATATATCTAGTGTATATATATTTATAATATTCCATATCATTTGAAGTGAAGAAAAGAAATGCACTATTCATGGATAAGGTAAGTTGTACTTACGCATGAACGCTATTTTTATTTCTATTTTATATTTAAAAGATTGAAAAAAAACATAGGTATATTATATCTCTAGTATAATATCTATGTTAGGTAATTTATTTAAATCCATCATTTATATGTTCCATGTATGGGAAGAACAGGTCATATCACTTTGAGGGGGCGGTAGTCCGCACTTCCCCAAATGAAATTATCGTATTTACCCATTATGGAAACCATAAAGGTATGTAATAAATGAAAAATACATAAGTATAGAGACAATATAAATATAAAATATATCACATGTAAATACCGTTCCATATTAATGAACATGAAAATAGGCAATATGAGAATACTGAACAATCATCGTTTCGTGAGGTAGTAGTACACCGTCCACAGAAATAGTATATTCTTTACCAATTAGTAGGAGGTTTGTGTGAGTGTAGTTAGATTAATTCTCATATAAAAAACCTAGTATATTTAGGATAATTTCTTTTATAAAATATAATAATAAACAGTTTAGGGTGTTGTTGAAGTAAAATACAAGAAAAGAACTTAAGAGAAGACGTTACCTTTAAATCGGGTAACTCCATTTGGTTCAAAGAAAAAACATTCTTGAAGAGCCTTCTAACTAAGTTAAGGCTTATAAGTGTAAGATAGGGTCTTGAGATCTTATTTGGTCAGATTTTTTATGAGCCAAGGGGCTTGAGTGGTGTGAGTAATGGGTTATAGGTGGGGGATATTTATAAGGGGGGGGAGGGGCTCTTTTGGAAAGATTGAAAATATTATTTCATTGTATAATGATTTTTGGTTTTGAAAGGTCCGAAACATATTAAATTAGAAAATAAGATGACTCTTGTTCTAAATAAAATCATAAAACAATAATTTTATAGGTTTTTGATATTGTTTTAATCATTATTATCTAATTTATTTAAATCATTCATTAATGAGGTAAACACTACATCATTATTGTGTCATAAATAATTTTATTTATTTGATGTCTAAAAACTATAAAACAAATACCATGATATAGGAAATATTTTTAGCTTTGAAATGAATATTTATAGTAAAATAGATAATCTATATAACCCCATATAAGAATTGATTTACTAAACGATATAGGTTTATTTCATTTTTGTCATTACATTAAATTAATTAATATCAAGGGACATCATCACTCTTAATTTTCTCCATGGGGTCCAAAAAACAACCAAAAGATTAAAATGGTTGTAAATGTGTCAACCAATAGAATTACGACACATGTTAATGTAATTTAATATTATTATAATATTATTTTTACCTTGAATTACCCTATTAACCTGTAATCGTGCTAAATAAAAGTCAAAAGTTTCTATTCACCAATAAAATAATTTTCATCTTATTGAAAAACATTTTAATTAATAATAACAACCATGTATGTTGGATTTTAAAAATTCAATTCACAGAAGTGGTAAAATTTCATTTAAATGAAAAAGTCTGTTTTTTAACTACTACTTAGTGTTTTCACTAGTCATCAAAAATTGAAGTTTATTAGAATAATTCCAAATAAATCAGCCTAATCTATATTTTATATTCCAAATTAACTAATGATATATATTTTGAAAAATTAAAAACATATAATTTGCATCAATTAATTTAAAATTAATTCCTGTTTTCAAAACAAAAAGTGTGTTTTTTTATGAAATAATATCTATCAAATGACTGACACATGTTTATGTCCAATTTCATTGTGAAATTACATAAAATGACCAAAATTGGATTAAATGGTAAAAATATAATCTAATTACACATTAAAATGAATTAAAAATTTTACCTAACCATATAAATAAATTATATTAAAAGGTTATTTTGAATTAAAATACAGTATTTTTCACTATTCATAAGAAATAAATTTTATCAGAAAAATACCAAAAATTTACCAAAAGTAAATTTTGATGTCCTGGTTCTAAAAAATAATTCAATTTTGTCAAATAGAACATATAAAAGTTTCAAATATTTTATTTATAAAGTGTTTTCCATTAAAAGGCGGAAAAACTGCATTTTTTTAAATATAATTATTTTATCAGAAAAATTGAATTTGTCCATATATTATGACTAAGAAACAAAAAATATGAATGTTAAAACTATATTGAATGTATGTAAAATTAAAATTTTGGTTATTACTATTCATAACTTCTTTCTACATGATTATTTTGATATGTCGTGGTGCGCTTGAACTCGGTCCTACGTATATTGCACGCTAGTGTATTATTTAAAGAGAAGTGTACTGTAGAATTTGGGGTATTACATTATTCCCTCTTTCAAAAAATTGCATCCTCACAATTTGAAATGGTTATTCAGAAAAAAAAATGTTAAAAAAATAGAAAATTCCTTTGTGGAAAACCCACAATGGAAAAAGGGTTAATAAAATTTAGTTTTAAAAAGAGGAAAAGGGAAATGAAAAATTTAACATCCCGGATCTGGGTGCCACACAACGGGTACCCCGAACTCAGTTGGTCACATGACCTCAAGTGCATTTCCCCAAACACCGGAGGCTACCGACTAGTAGTGAAGGCCTAGGACTTATAGTTGAGAAACTATTCCCTCATTTGTCAAAGTGTACCATAGTGGAAAAAAATATAAACATACAGAAATAGATGCAGTAAATAATATAGACCTAAAATGCACAATGGAATGAAAGTAAATGATAACCAATAGTTATATATATAATGATGTAATATGTCTCTAATTACAAGAAAGCATCCAAAATAGGATATAATGCAATCTGATATAATACATCCCAAGGTATAAAGTACAGCAAAACAAAACCAAAGTAGTGTAATAGGAACTTACCAGCATCGCAAGCCTAAGCTCGGTCCCGTTCACTCCTACTCCTCTACAAAAATCATGTTCCTGTATGGGGACCCTTTCCTTTATCGACACCTACAGCAATATAATTTTTTTAGGCCCAATATATGACCCAAACAAGGTGTGAGAAATAAGTCCTAGTAGGAAACCGCCAAAGGCCTATGCCCAACTATCCGTGAAAATGTGCAACAATAGGTTTCAATAATAAAATGCAGTAAACTAGGAAGTACTCAAAAGTAACCATACCTTCCAGTTACATTTCCATTTTAATAATTATTTAACAATTAAATATAATGGAATTGTTAGTTTTCCAAGACTCGGCCTCAACCAACAATATCATATACTAGTGCCACAGAAGAAACCACAATAGGATATCTAATAAGCAAAAGATAATAATAATTCCAAGTATGTGCTTTAGCTTGGCAGGTATAATATAAGAAATCACCACAATGAATATTCAAAGTAAACATTTTCAACAACATGAAAGTCCTTACCCTCATTAAATTAGAAATAAAACCCCCAGGTGACTACCCTCAAACATAACGAATATTACCCTCAGGCGTATGATATATCACCCTCAGGCACAGAAGCTATTTCCCATAGTCATAAAAAAATGTTTCCCTTTGGCTAAAAAAAACATTGTCCTCAAGCTAAAAAAACATTTCCCTAAAAAAATCAATAGTAAAATCAAGTAACCAGGATGATCCCAACACATAATCAAGAAATTTATATATGTTTCCTCTCATGAAAACTCAAAACAAGCTCTAATCATGGCATACCCATGGGTATCCTATCCAAAAGGATAATAAATGGAAACGCACACCCAGGGTGGCCCAAGATCAAAGCAACAATCTCAAACCGTAGTTTATACTTATTCATTAGATTACCTATGAAATTCTGGGTATCTCAACAATAAATGTCTCAGCCATATGACACCCCGAACATGGGTATGTGTCACAACGGTACAAAAAATCAACTCGACAGTAGGAATTAAACACAAGACCACCAACCTTGACCTCCACTGATCGATATACATGAAAGGAACCTCCTGAAACAACCAAGAACGATGTAGATCTGAGATAAATGATTATGCATTCAAAACTAAATAACTTCCCCTTGGGAAATAATTGGATGGAACGATTCAAGAAGAGGGAAGACCATACCCATGCGGTTTAAATGAGACCGACAGCAGATGAATCGAAGTCTCGGTGAGTGATCAGGCGCTCCTCCATGTCTCTTCCTCCTCTCCCACTGCTCCGGGTGATCCCTCTACCTCCTCTATTAAATGAGGAGGCTACTTCCAGTTTTTAACAAAAAAACATGACTACACTACATGTACTCTCGAGTACACGGCGTGTTCTATCCTTTTTAACTGTTCCTCTGGAAGCTACTTTCCACCGCCTCACTATTCATCTACCAACTGATTACACAATGTGTATTACTAAGTAAATGGTGTGTAGTTAGTTTTTACCCCTTTTATCTCTGACAATACTAGACACACTATATTCTCATCCGACAGAGCCAAAGTACATGACGTGTGTACAAAATTACACGGCATACAGTATTTTTACACCCTTAATCGCCGACAAGCCTACCTGCCCTGTATTCTCATTCCACACATCCAAAGTACATGGCATGTGTACAAAAGTACATGGTGTGTACCAATAAATTTTGGATTTTTCCCACATTTCCCTTGTTTTCCCAGAAACACATAAGGAAAAGGGAAAAAGAAACCAGCACTTCAAGAAGAAGAAACATGTGTTTGAAAAATTCCCCCTTTAAATAAACTGATCACCAAATTTCCCTTCCAAGGGTGGTGAAGATAATGTTGGAAACAATTATTTCCAATTAGCACATAGGTCGGTCTACCGCTCCCAGGTTTTATCCTGCACTCGGCCATACTACCATAGCACCTGTACGAGAGGAACTGACCAGCCTCAGAAAACATTCATGCTCCTGTCAACAATACCAATTGAATGCTCCTCAAAGGATCCATCAACCTGCAGTTCAACCTCCTCGGGCTGAAAAACATGAGATGGGTCTGAGTGATAACGGTGGAGCTGAGATACGTGGATGATGTCATGCATGTCCTGGTACCTCTGTGGTAATAGAAACCGATAGGCAACCGGCCCAACTCCCTCTAGAAAATCAAACAGCCCTACATACCATGGTGAAAGTTTACCCTGTCTTATGATCCACCTGTGTCACAACGTCGGTGAAACATGGAAGAAAACCTGATCCCTTACCATGAACTCCAAGGGTCATCTACGGTGATCAACATACTATTTCCGATGAGACTGTGCAGTTTCCATCTGCTTCTGAATCAACTAGACCTGCTCGGAAGTCTACTGCATGAGACGTGATCCCAGTAAAGCTGCCACACCTGCCTCCAACCAGCACAGTGGTGATCAGCGTGGCCTACCATATAATTCCTCATAAGTTGCCATCTCAATATTTTCCTGAAAACTATTATTGTAGGAAAACTCAACCAGGGGTATGTGATTCTCCCAAGATCCCCCAAAGGCCAGGATGCATACACGCAACATGTCCTCTAGCACCTGTAATGTACGCTCTTACTGGCCATCGGTCTGAGGGTGGTAAGTTGTGCCCAGAAGCACCTGTGTACTCAGTTCCCTCTGAAAACTCTACAAGAAATGAGACGTATAATGGGCGTATCTATCTGAAATGATACACCCGGGACCCTATAAAGATGAACTACCTCTTAGATATACAATTTCCCAAGCTCATCAACTCTAATGGTCTCTTTGATTGTCAAAAAGTGAGCTACCTTCCTAAGTCTGTCCACAACAACCCATGCAACATCATTTCCTCAAGGTGATCATTGAAACCCAGTCATAAAGTCTATTGCGACATCATCCCATTTCCACTCTGAAATGGGTAACTATTGTAATAGTCTAGCTGGCCTCTGATGCTCCGCCTTCACCTACTGACAGGTGGAACATCTCGTAACAAAACTAGATACTTCTCTTTTCCTACTCAGCCACAAATACTAATGTATCAAGTCACTGTACATTTTGGTAACTCCAGGACGCACTACCCAAGATGAAGCATGAAATTCCCACATTAAATCCTCACGTATATCCCATGGAACCCACACTCGTCCTTGGATACACAGTACCTCATCATCACCTATCATCCAACCAGGAGGTGGGCACTTACCTTCCACTGGATGGCATAGAACTAGGCCTTCTGAATCTGATAGTTTTCTCATCCTCACTCTATCAAGGAGGGTGAAAATCACAACAAAGGATGAAAGATAGGTTCACCCCTGACTATCGTGCACCTGCAAATGCATATCAGAGAATAAATCCATAAGCTTCCACTCACCACTGGCCTCCTCCACTGCCTGTATCTGAGTCTTCCTACTCAGTGCATCAGCTACTGTTTTACCCTTACCAGGTGTATAGAAAATATCAAAGTCGAAGGACTGAGGGTATTCAACCCACCATCACTGTCTCAAATTCTATTCACACTGGGTAGAGATGTATTTAATACTTTTTTTCGTTAACCCCAAAAAATGTTCTCCCAAGAGATAATGTCTCTAATGGCATAATGCATGAACAACTGCAGCCAACTTGAGATCATGCCTCAGATAATTCCTCTCATGTGGCCTCAACTAGCGAGACTCGTATGCAACTACTTGATCGCCCTGTATAAACACTTCTCCCAATTCAATACCTGATGCATCATAGTAAACTATATTTCTCTTACCTTGCTCTGGAAGTATCAGGACTGGTGATGATGTCAACCTTCCCTTTAGCTTCTGAAAGGCTGTCTCGCAAGCTCTTGACCGAACAAACTTCATAACCTTCTTAGTTAAACCCATCAATGGAACTGATAAGTGGGATAAGTCTTGTATAAATTGCATGTAGTAACCATCCATCCCCAAGAAACTCCTTATTTCAAAAATTCTCTTAGACTGCTCCCAAGAAACTACTACTCTCACTTTCTTTGGGTCTACCGCAACTCCTGCCTCTGAGATAATACGACCCAGGAAGTGAATCAGGTCCATCCAAAAGTGGAACTTTGAGATCTTATCATATAACTGATTCTATCTCAGTGTACTCAGTATGATCTAAAGATGTGTGGAATGGTCATGTCGATTATGAGAGTACACTATGATATTTTTCACAAAAACTACCACAAAAGAATCCAGATATGGGTGGAACACACAATTCATCAGAGCCATGAAAACTGATGGTGCATTTGTGAGTCTAAACGGCGTGACCAAGTACTTGTATAGACCATATCTTCGTCAAAAGGCTGTAAGAGGTATGTATGATGGTCTAACACTCAACTGATGATATCTGGATCTCAGGTAAATCTTCAAGAACACTCATGGTCCTATAAGTTTATCGAAAATATCATCAATCCTCGATAAGGGATATCAGTTCTTAACCGTCAACTAGTTAAGTTTCTAATAATCCACACAGAGTCTGAGGGTACCATCCGCCTTCTTAGCAAAAATTACAGGCGAACCCCAGGAGGAAATACTATGTCAGATGAAACTCTTGGCTTTTAACTCCTCTAACTACCTCTTGAGCTTCTGTAATTATAGTGTAGCCATCCTATAAGGAGGAATAGACACTAGTGCCGCTCCATGCACAAGATCAATAAAGAAATCCACCTCTAACTCTAGAGGTTGATCTAAAATGCCTTCTGGGAAGACATACCTGAAATGATTATCCACTATATGGAAATCCTTCTGAAAAGTTCCCCAGCCATATAGATATAAACTCGCAATATGGGTTGTCACTCTACCTTGCCCACGATGCTCGCGTCCTTCTCGGCTCACGTGGACATCTCATTTTCCCTTGTATAGAAACTTTTCACTCTTTGGGGATGTGAAACTCATCCTACAATGATAGAAATCTAAAAAGGCTCAAAAAGGTACCGACCAGTCCATCCAGGGAATGAAATCATAGGCAATCATCCATAAGAAATATAATTCCCATAGAAAGTGACACCCACCAACCTCTAGGGGTACTCCTTGCACTGACGCACACCTGCCATTCTAATTCCCAACATTGTGTCTAGCGTCATGACATCTAAATAAGAAGAAACACATAGCCCAAGGCTCTCCACAATGGGCACAAATATAAAGCTATATGTAGCACTAGTATTGAAGAGTACAAAAGATAAAATAGAAGCAACTTGAGTAGTACCTCTGACAATGGAAGGTTTGAGATCCTGCTCATGTTGGATCTTTTGAACTGCATATGTCTACCCAGTGTCGCGGCCCTACGACACAGCCTAGATACCCAGAGCTGCCCCATCCTACTATCTTTGAGATCCTGGTTTCTGGCGACCATGGCCACGGCCACCACATTGGCCTGAACATCCTGACATATTAAATTCCTTGAATGGTAAGAAGCTTCTGGCCCTACTCCTTCCTACAGAGTCTACACAGAACCCCTCTCACTAGTCACTGGGGGAAACGCCCAGCAAAAATGCTGAAGATGACCCATCTTGCCATAATCTCGGCACTCCACTGGGTCACGCAGACACTGAGATCTCTTGTGTGCCTCTTTACCACACTAGTTCCACTTTACCTGGACACCTGAAGAATTATTCTAGATAGTACTTTCACCGTGATAGAAATCCATCTGCCTCTTCCTCTTGCCGATAGAAATAGTACCAGATACTGGCGTCGAACCGCCCTGGTCCCCAAAACTAGCTTCCCACATGTTCCACTTAGTAATCAATGCCCGGTTCACAATATAATGCACACTAGGAAACCTGAAAACATTCACCACTGCTCGGATGTCATATCAAAGACCATACTAAAAGCATCTCACCCTTGACATCTCATCACCCACCAAAACAGGTGCAAAACGTTGTAGCTTGGTGAAGCGGGCAGAATAGTCCATCGTTGACATGGCGCCCTGCTACAGATTCATGAACTCTCGAGCTTGATCTTCCCTTAGTGTCTCTAGAAATAAAAATTCATATAATAATTCCTTAAACTCGTCCCACGCCATGTCTCGGTGATGCTCAGTCTGGGTGGTAACATCCCACCATCTCTTGGCGGAATCACATAGCATAAATGTAGCAAGCTTGACCCTCCTCCCAAGAGGCATCTCTTGAAGGTCGAAGATCATCTATATAAAATCCAACCATGACTTCATAGCATGTGTTCCACCAACCCCTGAAAACATGGGCAGATGCAAATGCTGGAAAATATGTGTCAGCTCAACCATAAATGTGGAAACCTGCAGTGCTCTCTGGAAGGACAGCATGAATCATATGAAGCCTTCATGGAACTATGCATATATTCCTACATTTGGTATAACAGTTGGCGCCGCATCTGGCACTATTGAAGGATCAATCAGTAGCCCATGGCCTACCATCTTCTGAGTATAATCGTCGCCACTCTCTTGGAGAACAACTCGTGGTCGTCTTGGCCACATGACTCTACATGTCAAATGCACACCTTAGATTAAGGTCATCAAGGACTAAAAACATGAAGCATAAGAATGGAATAGTATAAAGAAATCCTTAATGTTTTACAAGACTACACGGTGTGTATAATTACTACACGACATGTTCCTTTAATCCTTTCACATGGGTGTGTACTCCATCCAGATTTGTTTGTGTAACACCCCAAACAGATGGTGTTTTTTCCTAACACACAGTGTGTACTTGAATTTTCACCCACTTTTTGACTCCTTTTACACATCCAAGCCACATGGATATCCTACGAACAAGACTAAACAACATGTTAGTTCCAACACAGCGTGTACGAGATGAACCTCACCAACCTGTGTTGTTCGTGACAAGACCGGGTACTCGGCTCACTTTACACAGCATGATCCAGATGGACACGATGTGTACTGCTTAGGTTTCAACTACCCTTCTTGTTAGTGACACGGATGGATGCTCTACTGACACTACACGGCGTGTTCCATACAGACACGTCGTGTATATCCTAATATTTCTCTGTCTGTGTTGTTAGTCACACGGGTGATCATAGGGTCAATGTGACATGGTGTGTTCATCCGGTACACGATGTGTACTTAAGAAAAATATTTTCTTCCCAAATAGTAGAACACATGGCATGTAGTCAAAACCACACGGCGTGTATTCTAGGTTTTTCTAGATAGTAATCCTCAGAAACTACTCTGGATCCCATAAAACCACTAAAATGAACACCAAAGTGCCATATTCCGATCTATGAGGGCCCATACTCCCCACGAATCAAACCATGGAATCTTATACAAGTTATAAAAAAGGTAACAAGTCAATTATCTTCCAAATTCTATTTAATAAGGGCTTATAAAAACTCAAGAACCATAGTTTTGCATTCATTCAAACAAAACCTTACTCAAGAAATTCCATTTCAACCAATAGGTATTTTTATCAAGACATATATCACAACAGCATGCATTTTCTAGCACAACATCTATCTCAACAACATGAGATTTCTAATGCACCTACATGGCATAGAAACCATTCATGGCATGTGATTCTATCATGTACCTAAATGATGCATGAGATAGAATACCATCATCTCATCGTGCTGTAACTAAATAGACCCCAAGTATAAAAATATAAATAGCACACCACAAGTGTGTCACCCAACAGCGAAATCAAATCAACTGTAATAATTGAAAAACCAAAAAAATTGAAACACGATGTAAATTGGCTTTTCCCTATACACGGGTTAGCTGCTCCTGGGCACAACTTATTACCAAGTACCTATTTTTGAAATATATCAAGATATAGGCTCCAAATAGTATGTCAAGAAGAAAAGAACCCCCTATGATACCAATTTGTGACGTCCTGGATCCGGTTGCCACACAATGGGTGCCCCAAACCCAGTTGGTCACATGACCTCAAGTGCATTTCCTAAAATTCCAGAGGCTACTGACTAGCTGCGAGGGCCTAGAAATGATAGTGGGGAAACAATTCCCTCATTTTTTGAAAGTGTAGCGCAGTGTAAAAAAATATAAACATACAAAAGTGGACCCTTTCCCTTATCAACACCTACAACAATTTAATTTTTTTTTTTGCCCAAGACAGGACCCAAACATAGTGTGAGAAATAAATCTCATTAAGCAACCACCAAAGGCCCATGCCCAACTGTCAGTGGAAATGTGCAACAGTAGGGTGCAATAATAAAATACAGTAAACTAGGAAGTACTCAAAAGTAAAAATCCCTACCAGTTAAATTTCCATTTTAATAATTATTTAACAATTCAACATAATTGAATTCTGAGTTTTCCAAGACCTGGCCTCACCAAAAATCTCTTATACCAGTGCCACAACAAAACCCACAATAGGATATCTAACAAGTAAAAGGTAATAATAATACCAAGCCTATGCTTTATCTTGGTAGATACAGCATAAGAAATCACCATAGTGAATATTTAAAGTAAACATTGTTCTCAGACAAGCAAGTCCTTACCCTAAAGAAATCCGAAACGAAACCCTCATGTGACTTCTCTCCAGCATTATGAATATTTCCCTCATGCATATGACATATCTCTCTCAGGCATGGAAGAAACTGCCCATGGGGATAAGAAACATTTCCTTCAGGCTAAAAAAAACATTTCCCTCAGGTTAAACAAAACAATGCCCTCAGGCATTCCATAGGAAAAGCAACTAACTGGGTCGAGCCTAACACATAAGCAAGAAATATATATATGTTTCCTCTCAATAAAACTCAAAACAAACTATAATCATGGCATACCCATGGGTATCATTTCAAAACGGCTAAACAAGGGAAATGCACCCACGGAGTGGCCCTAGATCGAAGCAATGATCTCAAACTGTAGTTTATACTTATTAATTACATTTCATATGCAATTTTGGGTATCTCAAAAGTCAAAGTCTCAGCCATATGACACCCCAAACATGGGAGTGTGGAAAAATGGTAGAAAAAATCAACTCTACAGTTGGAATTACACACAAGACCACCTACATCGATCTCCTCTGATCGATATATGTGAATGGTGCCTCCCGAAACAACCAAGAACGATTTAGATCTGAGATAAAATATTACCCATTCAAACCTAAACAACTTCCCATAAAAAATCATTGGTAGGAAATATTCAAGAATATGGAATACCTTACCCGCACAGTTCAAACGAGACTGACGGTGGAAGAATCAGAGTCCTGGTGAGCGATCGGGAGCTCCTCTAAGTCTCGGCCTCCTCTCTCGCTGCTCCTGGTGAGCCCTCTGCCTCCTCTGTCAAATGAAGAGGATACTGCCTATTTTTAATGAAAAAACATGACTAAACGGAAACTACTCTCAAGTACACGGTATGTACTATCCTTTTTAATTATTCCTTTGATGGCTACTTTCCACCGCCTCACTATTCATATGTCAACTGATTAAACGGTGTGTATTACTATATACACAGTGTATAGTTAGTTTTTACACCTTTAATCAGCGACAAGCCTACACGCCCTGTATTCTCATCCAACACTACCAAAGTACATGGCATGTATACAAAAGTACACGGCGTGTAGTTTGTTTTTATACCATTAATCATTAGAATGCCTACAAGCCCTGTATTCTCATCCCACACAACCAAAGTACACATCATGTGTGAAAAAGTACATGGATTGTACCCATAAATTTGGTATTTTTCCCACATTTCTCTTGTTTTCTCAAAAACATTTATCGAAAAGGAAAAGACGAAACCCGTACCATAAGAAGAAGAACCAGGTTCATACAAAAAAAGTCACCAGAAAATTACGATTTTGAATATGAGAACGTTGGTGGCAATTATAATCGGAGGAAAAAGTAAATATTTATAGGGAGTGATTAAGGTCATGAATCACAAACATGTTAATGGAAAATTGAGGTCCTAAAATCCATAAATCTATGATAAATAACATAAGGTATTAGGATAATTCATTTTTGGGTTTAATATCATTTATCTAAGGTTTAATAATTTATTTCATCATAGAAAAATAAAAAAATACTTGATAAGTAGAGTTCTATCTTTTTACTAATTTCTACCACAAACTCATCTTTCACTCCAAATGATGATTCTTCAAGATGAACTGGTCACACCTGACACGCTAGAATCTACTTATAGAGAATAACAAAATCCACAAAGGATGAACTATATATTTCCCTAGTCTTTTGAGATTAACCAAAATGAAAATGGTTAGTACAAGGTCAGATGATCCCCAAAATGAATAATCCTTTAGAGAAATAAATTCTAATCTTAATTTCTAAAATTAAACCAAAACTAACCAAAGTTCAATAAATACCATTAAATAAAAAAATTTCCTTAAAATCCTTCAATATAATACAATCTAAATTCAATCCCAAAACTCATAAGAATTTGATTAGTTAATCATCCACTTTAAATTGTATCTCCAAATAACATCAACTACTCTTAACGTCACATACATAAAAGTAATTAGCCTAATCACATATTATTTATGATAGGTTAATAATTTTTATTAATAGCCCAAATATCTATAAATACAAAATTAAAATATAGATAAAAATGCACTATTACTCTTCAAATGAAATATCATAGTATTCTATTTTCTTTAGGCATATAGTGTTCCCAATAGAGCGATCGTCTTCCAAAATAACATTTATCACTTAATCACCAAATAATTTTCCAACACCAAGGAAATCAATTTGATAAAATATAAGATCCCAAATCAAATGATTATTGATCAATAAAATCAATTAACTAAAAATAATTTGTCACACTAACTAGGGACTACACAGAGTCTAGTGGTAGGTGATAAACCCTCGTCGCACTTTGGTTGTGGCTTCGATTCCCGTAGATTTGTCCGATGTGATGGGTTGTTACACGGTCTGCATGTTGTACTTTTTCAAAAACAATATTTTATAACATTCCCATAATGAGATACATTCCTCAAAATAACCATAACATAATTTGACCACAAATTTTATCTCATACCTCACATTTTCATCCTAAAAATTAATAACCTGTAATTATAACAAATTCAAGGATCATATAATCCCAAATTGTTATTTATGACTATATCCACAAAAGAAAAGATAATTCTTCCTTGAATAGAATTTTCACATAACAAACTACAGGGATACACATACAAGAGAAAATTCTTCCAAAGTAATCCCATCAACAAAGAGAACTAATACTTTTAAACATTTTTTCATCCATTTAATTCCATATAGGTTCTTTCTTGACCAAGAGGTTACCCTATAGAATAGGGCATTGACTCGTGTAATTCCCAGGTCCCCTACATTTACGACAAATGACTGAAAATGGATTCTTGGGGTCATTTTTATTTTCTTCTATTTTACTCTTCAATTTTCCTCAAAAATTCTTTACTTTAGGTCATTATCTCCCATATATATAGCATTTCATTGTTCCATTGAGACACATTCATGGGTGTCTCCTTCCACATTTCCTGCATGATAGAAAATGAGCTTTATTTTCTTTATGGTCACCACTGTTGGAGCTCTTATCATTCACCACCTTTCCCTTATTTGTTGTGTCTAAGAGTTAGTTAATATATATGTTGTTGATCATATTTTTTGAAAACAAATTCGACATGAACACGATATCTTTTAGGCCAATCAATATTCCATTTCATTTCCCATGTCAACCACCGTGCCCACCTTGTACATCATGTTCAATATTATGATGACTTTTTTGGAATCCAGCCATTGACTAAAATAAGAAAGCATTGTGTGAGTAACAATAATAATAAAATCATTTAGAGAATATCATGAAAACTAATTTTAAATATAAAACACCTTAGTATTAACCAAAGTTATTTATTCTCATCTTATATTAAAATAAATCAAATCGGATTCTAAAGTAAATGTGAATTATCCTAAGAATATTCCCCGAGAGTGTCAATACAAAGATTGTAGCAAGGCCCGTTGTTATGTACCAGGATACCCTAGGTGATTCCCAAAACTCCTTGTTAGAGTTTTCAATCCTAGGCACATCTGTGCTAGATCCAGATCACCTTGTTTGTATCTAGACATGGATATATTTTCTTGGAAACCCCATATAATATTTACAATACCAAATTTTTTGGATGTTTATCTATATGATTCCTCAAAATCTATCTTAAGGTAGAGTTCACTAATTAGATATTATCTAAATCTAGATTCCAAGGTTTGTACTAAACTTCTTCTAATACCAACTATGACACCCCAAACCTTATTACCCATCGTTGGTGCATTATTACATAACATTAGAATGATCAAAAGACATCAAGTATCAAAAGACTGATTAGATTAGAAGCCTTGGAAATACTAGATACATACATAAGTTTCAGATTACATTATGAAATGAAAAACAACAACATTGTGCCCCCTCTTAACACACTCATATACCTTAGCCTATCCCTACAGGTCAATCTTAATATACTTATTCACACCCTCCGAAAAATAAAATAGTGAAAGGGTTTAGGTTAGATTCTCATTAAGGATAACAATATAGAAAAAACATTCATAAATAAGCATAACCATTTAAGGCAATGTAAAAAACTAAAACACAAGCCTTTTAAACTTAAACTACATCATAATCTGGAAAATATAAATTAAATAATTCAATTTACTTATTCACAATGATATTATACTAGTCAAATAATCTCATGTAATATCATTAGCTAAATTTATAATGATGGAATACATAATGTTGGACATCATAACCACATAGTCAAGGCCTCGTGCCCAGACTAAAAATAATATTTTTTCAAGGCCTTATGCAATGACCCTAGTTTATCTCATGAGACCTACCGATGCATCGAGGAGCTACAGTGTGCTCCAACCGTCACTTACTAAGTCCAATTAATTCCTCATATGAAAAGGTTTAAATATAACATAAACATTCATATTAAAACTAGCATAAGAAATGTTAATATTTTAACCACAAACCATGTATGGTATAAAAATTTTAGATCCACAATCAAACATAAATAATTCAATACAATATGGAAGGTTGTATTATAATAAATCAACCTCAATCAAGAATAATTAAGGATATTGACATAGATGAAAATAACTAGTAAAACTACTTGAGATAAATATCCCCTTTTTTCTTGAAAACATTTAAAAGTCTCACTATTTATCTAGAAGATGTTAAAAATAGATTTATGAATAAAAGTGTCTCATACCACACTGAAACTTTTAAAAGAAATATTAATTTTAAAACATTTATGTCCAAATAAATAAATCCTTAATACCATTTTTAAAATATGTACATTAATGTAAATTATTTTAAAAGATTAAATATTTATGACATTTAAAATGATATTTTAGATAGAGTTCCTAAACAAATGAGAGATGCTTGAATAAAAATAATTGTGGTAATTAAAACATTATAATATCATGAGAATAAAGGTATTAATGATATACTATGTCAAAGTACAGAATGTACACCATATAAAAGTGAATTGGTGCAGAACAACAAAGAAGTCTCAATGAAATTTAAATTGAGATGAAATCCCTTGTAAAGACTATATACTTATGTTAAGGATAAGTCAAGGACATAATTATGTGTGAAAAATATAAATACACTCTATATGATTGGATATTTAGTGACAATAAATCAGAGTAAATTCACTCATATTCTTGTAAAGACAACAATAATGACTAGAATGTTTAACTCAACAAACAGAAATTGAGTAAAGATTACTCTTATCAAGTTCATATTAATGACTTGAGAATTTATCAATGGAGTAATTATGTGTATAAAAAGTATAACCACACAAAGGGGAGTGTAAATTACTACTTAAATAAATAAATATTTATTTCACACATAATCTTGGAGTAAAATAATCAATAAATTTTGCGTAAAACCCAATGAGTGGAAATTGAAATTAGAAATTCTCTTACCGATTTGGTAACTTACGATACATAATCCCATGAAAGAAGGAGCATAAAATAAATATGTATATACTTATAAATTAAAATATATTACAAAAATAATACAAAAATGGGTAGTAAATACACCACATAAAAGGAAAGAGTGGAAAATATACCATGAATCTCATAGGAATAAAAGTGATATGAAAACCTCTTACACATTGTAATCAATCGAGTCATAAGTAAAGAAGTTAATAATCACCAAATGAATCATATAATACCATAAATATAAATAGAATCATGATAATATATATCAAATTTTAGTACACAATACACCACAAGAAATAAATAATTAGCGAACAATGGAAATATTTTGGAATTAAAAACCCCCTTACAAGTTGTAATCAGTCGAGACATAAAACCAAAAGTTAATAATCACTAAATAAATCATTGAATACCATCAATATAAATAGAATCATGATAATATATATCAAATTTAAGTACACAATACACCACATGAAATAAATAAGTGGTGAACAATGGAAATCTCACCGAATTAAATGTGAGATAAGAAACCCCTTACCTCGTGTCCGACTTGACTCGTATGTTATGTGTTTTCCCTGAATAATAAAATTTAGTTAATTTTTACTTAATTAAGAACTTTTTTCAAGTTTATTATTTATTTTTTTATCATTTATTATGAAGATATAACAATTAGTTAATTATTTGAGTTCATATCGGTCCTTTTGTCGATGTTTGGAACTATAGTAAAAAATGAACTTGTTATAATTACAAATTGTCTGTGTGATCAAAATTCCATTATCTCCAGATTTGATATTTTGGATTTAGATATCATATATATATAATATATATCAAGTTTATATGTATTTATAATATTCTATATCATTTGAAGTTAAGAAATGAAACTCACCATTCATGGAGACGGTAAATCGTACGTACCCATGAACACTACTTTCATTTCTATTTTATATTTAAATGAATGAAAAAAAATAAATATGTATATTATAATTATAGAATAATATCTATGTTATTTAATTTAATTAACTCCATCTTTTTTACTTTCCACATATGGCATGAACGAGTCATATAACTTTGAGGGGGTGGTAGTTTGCACTTCCTCAAATGAAATTATCGTATTTACCCATTATAGAAACTGTAAAGGTATGATATAAATGAAAAATACATAAGTATAGAGACAATATAAATGTAATATATATCCCATGTAAATATAGTTCCATCTTAATGGCCACCATAAGAGGTGGTAGGAGAATGTTGAAAAATCATCATTTCATCCACAGAAACAGTATGTTCATTACCCGTTAGAAGGAGGTGTGTGTAAGTGTAGTTTGAATCGTTATCATATAAACAATATAGTATATTTAGGAAAATGGTTTTTTTATAATATAAATTAGTAAAAGAGTTTTGGGGGTTGTAGAAGTAAAATAAAAAAATAAGAGAAGATGTTACCTGTAAATCAGGTAACTCCCTTTGGTTTGAACCAAAAGGATTTCTTGAACTATCTTCTGACTGAGGTAAGGCTTCTAGGTGGAAGAAAGGGATCTTGAGATCTTATTTGGGAATAAGATGGATGAGCCAAGGGTCTTGAGAGTTGTGAGTAATGGGTTAGAGGTGAGGGCTTTTTATAAGGGGTAGGTGGGGCTCTTTAGGATAGTTTAAAAATATTATTTTATTATATAGTGATTTTAAGTTTCCAAAGGTCCAAAACTTATTAAATTCTAAACTAAGATGACTATTGTTATAAATATAATCATTTAATATGAATTGGATAGGTTTTGGATATTTTTTTAATCTTTATTATCTTATTTATTTAAATCATTCATTAATGTGGTAAACACTGCATCGTTATTGTGTCTTAAATAATTTTATTTATTTCAATCCTAAAAATTATAAAAAAAACCATGATGCAGGAAAGAATTTTATCTTTCAAATGAATATTAATATTTTAAATTATAACTTATGTAACCTCATTTTAGAATTTATTTACAAAATGATATAGGGTCATGTCAATTTTGTCATTTAAATTAATTTATATCAAGTGTCATCGTCACTCTTAAGTGGCTTCATGGGGTCCCAAAATCGACCCAAGGATTTTCATGGTCAGAAATGTATCAAACAATAGAATTAGGACACGGGTAATTTAATATTATTATAATAATAGTTTTACCTTCAATTACCTTATTTACCTTTAATAGCGGTAAATAAAAGTCAATAGTTACTATTCACCAAAAAAATTATTTTAATTTTATTAAACCACATTTTACTTACTAATAACAACCATGTATGTTGGAATTTCAAAATTCAATTCATAGAAGCGGTAAAATTTCATTTAAATGAAAAAGTCGGTTTTTTAACTATTACATTGTGTTTTCACTATTCATTAAAAATTGAAGTTTTTTAGAATAATACCAAAACATAAGCCTAATATCTATTTGATTTTCTGAATTCAAAAATTATTTCTATTTTACAAAATTCAAAACCTAGAAGTTTTGTCAATTAAGATAAAATTAATTCCCATTGTCAAAACAAATAGTGTGTTTCTTTAAAAAATAATAACTATCAAAAGATTGACACTTGTTTATTTTCAATTCCAAACTGAAATTACTTACAATGACCAAAATTAGATTAAATGGTAAAAATATAATCTAATTACACTTTAGAACAAATTAAAAATATAATATAACAATATAAATAAAATATATTAAAAGGTGGTTTTCAATTAAAATACAGTATTTTTCACTATTCATACAAAAATGAATTTTATTAGAAAAATATCTAAAATTTACCAAAAGTAAATTTTTATGTACTGGTTGTAAAAAAGAATTTATTTTTTCAAATTGAACAAATAAAAGTGTCAAATAATGGATTGAGAAAGGGTTCTCCATTAAAAGGCGGAAAAACTACATTTTTAAAAAAAAACTTCTTTTACCTGAAAAATTGAATTTGTCCTTATATTATGTCTAATAAACACAAAAGTTTAATGTAAAACTTATATAGGATATATATAATTCAAAATGTGGTTATTACTATTCATAACTGCTTTCTAAATGGCTAGTTTGATAGGTCGTGGGGCGCTTGAACTTGGTTTTCCATACATTGCACACTATTGTATTATTCAAAGAGAAGCATATAGTGGAATCTTGGGGTGTTACATTCTTTCCTCCTTCAATAAATTGCATCCTTGAAATTTGAGCTTGTTCTTTAGAAATAAAAGGTTAAAAAAATAGAAAATACCATTATGGAAAACTGACATCAGAAATAGGGTTAATAAAATTTAGTCTTAACAAGAGGGAAAGGGAAATTAAAAATCCACCACCAAAATAGGATTTCAGATATGATAACATTGGTGGAGAGTATAATTGGAGGAAAAACGTAAATATTCATAGGGTGTGATTAAGGTCATCAATCAAAAAAAAGTGAATGGAAAATTGAGGGCCTCAAATCCATAAGTCTAAGATGACTAATGTAAGGTATTCGGATAATAAATTTTTGGGTTTAAGAGCCTTTCCCCATTGTTTAAAAATTAATTTCTTCATATAATAAGAAAAAAATACTTGATTATTATAGTTACATCCTTTTACTAATTTCTACCACAAACTCATATTTCACTCCAAACGATGAGTATTCAAGATGACTAGATCGATCCTGAAGCACTAGAATCAACTTATATAGAATCACATAATCCAAAATGGATAAAATATATATTTCCCTTTCCTTTAGAGATTAACCAAAGCCAAAATGGTTAGTACAAGATCAGATGATCCCCATAAAGGTTAATCCTTTAGAGAAATAAATTCTAATCATAATATCTAAAATTAAACCAACAATACCCAAAGTTGAATAAATGCCATTCAATAAACAATTTTCATTAAAATCCTTCTATATAATCCAAACTAAAATTGAAACGAGAAAACTCATAAGAATTTTATTACATAGTCTTCCACATTAAATTGTATCTCCAAATAACATCGACTATTCTTAAAGTCACATACTTAAAAGTAATTAACCTAATCACATATTCTCTATGATAGGTTAATATTTTCCATAAATAACTCAAATCTCTATAAATCCACAATAAAAACATAGATAAAATTCCATCTTTTCTCCTCAAATGAAATCCCATAGTATTCTATTTTTTAGTCACATAGTGTTCCCAATAGAGCGAACATCTTCCAAAATAACATTTATCAATTAATCACCAAATCATTTTCCTACATTAAGGACATCCATTTGATAACACATAAGATCCCAAATCAACGTATTATTGACCAATAAAATCATTTAACTAAAACTAATTAGTCACACTAACCAGGGACTTCCTGTAGTCTAGTGTTAGGTGACAAATCTCAGTCGCTCTTTGGTTTTGGGTCTGATTCCCACTGCTTTGTCCGACACGACGGGTTGTCACATGGTCTGTGTGTTGTCCTTTTTCAAAAACTGTATTTTATACCATTCCCAAAATGAGATAAATTCCTCAAAATAACCATAACATAATTTGACCAAAAATGTTATCTCATACCTTGCATTTTCATCCAAAAAATTAATAACCTGTAATTGCATCAAATTCAAGGAGCATATAAACCCAAATGGTTATTTATAACTATTTCCACAAAATAAAATAAAATTATTCATGGAATAGTATTTTCACATAAAAAACTGTAGGTTTACACATACAATTGAAAACCCTTCCAAAGTAATCCCATCAATAATGAGCACTAATATTTTTAATAATTTTTCCATATACTTATTTCTACATAGGTTCTTCCTTAACCAAGATGTTATCCTATAAAATAGGGCATTGACTAGGGTAATGATAAGGTTTCCTACATTTATGAAAAATGACTATAAATGGATTCTTGGGATCATTTTTATTTTCTTCCATAGCAATAGTCATTTTTTGTTGAAATTTCTTTACTTTATGTCCTCATTTCCCACACATAAAGCATTACATTGTTCCATTTAGAGACTTTCATGGGTGTCTCCTTCCGTGTTTCCTGCATGATAGAAAATGATCTTTCTTTTCTCTATGGTCTCCACTACTATATATCTTATCATTCACCACCTTTTTGTTCATTATTAAGTCTGGGAGTTGGTTAATATATATGTTGTTGATCATATTTTTTGAAAAATTATTTAGCATGAACATGATATATTTAACCCCTATCAACATTCCATTTTGTTTCTCATTTCGACCATTATTCCCACCTTGTACATCATGTTCAATGTTATAATGACTTTTGTGAAATACAACCATTGACTAAATCTAGAAACCATTGTGTGAGTAACAATAGTCATAAAATCATTTAGATAATATAATGACACTTTATTTCCAATTTAAAACACCTTAGGATTAACCATTGTTATTTATTCTCATCTTATATTAAAATAATTCAAATAGGTTTGTAAAGAAAATGTGACTTATCCTAAGCATATCTCCTGAGAGTGTTAATACCAAGAGTGTGGCAAGGCCCATTGTCATGTACCAGGATACCCTTGGTCATGCCCAAAAATCCTTGTCGGAGTTTCCACTTCTAGGTACATCTATTCCAGATCCACATCTATCAGTTTGTATCTAGAGAGGGATTCATTTTCTTGGAAAACCCAAAAAATATTAACACTACCAAAATTTTTGGATGTTCTTTTATATGAATCCTCAAAGTCAATCTTAGTGTAATGTTGTCTAATCAGATTTTATCTAAATCTAGTTTCCAAAGATTGTACTATAATTTTTGTATTACCAACTATAACACCCCGACCCCAGTTACCCAGATTCAGTGCATTATTACATAAAATTGGCTTGATTATAAGAGATCAATTCATGAAAGACCGATTATTTTAGTAGCCTTTGAAATACTAGATACGTACATCAGTTTTACATTACATTATGAAATAAAAAACAAAAAAAATTGTGCCCCATTTGAACACACTCATATCCCAAAGCCTATCCCTACAGTTCAATCATAATGTACTTCTTCACATCATGTAAAAAATAAAACATAGAAAGGGGTGATCTGAGATGTTCATTAAGGATAACAATATAGTAGAAACTTTCATAAATAATCATAAACATTTAAAGAAATGTATAAGACTAAAACACAGGAATTTTAAACTTAAAAATCAGCACAATATGGAAAATATAAATCAAATAATTTCATTTACTTATTCACATAGATATTATACTAGTCAAATATTTTAATGTAATATCAATATTTAATTTCATAAGGATGGAATGCATAATGCCAGAGATCATAACCCCATACACAAGGCCATGTGATAAGACTAAAAAAAGATTTTTTCAAGTCCTTGTGCCAAGACAGTAATTTGTCTAAGAGACCTACCGATGCATCAAACAGATATAGCAATCTCCACCCATCACTTACTAACTACAATGCATTCCTTATATGAAAATTTTGAAACATAAAATAAACATTCATATTAAAACTAGCATATGAAATGTTAATATTTTAACAACAAACCATGGATGGTATAAAAATAGAAGATCCACAGTAAAACATAACACATTAAATATAATAAGATATATTTTATTATAATAAATCAACATCAATCAAGAATAATGAAGGATATTTACATAGATTAAAATAACCAGTAAGACTATTTCAGAGAAATATCAACTTTTCCTTGAAAACATTTAAATGTCTCACTATTTATCAAGAAGCTGTTAAAAATAGATTTTTTAATAAAAGTATCTTATACCACTTTGAAAATATTAAAATGACTTTTCATTTTAAGACATTAATTTCCATATATATAAATTCTTAATACCATTTTAAATCATGTACATTAATGAGAATGATTTAGAAGAATAAATATTTAAAACATTTAAAATGATATTTTAGTTAGAGTTCCTAACAAAATGAGAGACGCTTGAATAAAAATAACTGAAGTAATAAAAAAAATTATAATATCAAGATAATAAATGGATTAATTATATACTATTTCAAACTATAGTATATACACCATAAAAAGTGAATTGGCACATAACAACAAATAAGTCTCAATGGAATGTAATTTGAGATGAAATCCCTTATAAAGACTGTATCCTTAAGTTAATGATAAATCAATGACATAATTATTTATGAATAATATAAATACACTCAATATGATTGGATATTCATTGTAAATAAATCAAAGGACATTCACACATATTCTTGTAAAAAAAACACCAATGACTCGGAAGTTAATCTCAATGAATGGAATTTTAGTTAAGATTACTCTTATAATGTTCATATTGCTGACTTAAGAATTTATGAACAGAGTTATTATGTGTATAAAAAGTATATACACACAAAGGGGAGTGGAAATTACTACATAAATAAATAAATAGTGATTTCACACATAATCTGGGAGTAAAACAATCGATGAAGTTGGCGTAATACCCAATGAGTGGAAATTGAAATTAGAAGTTCCCTTACCGATTTGGTAAATTACAAAACATAAATCCCATGAAAGATGGATCATACAATGAAGATGTAAATACCAATAAATTAAATTATATTTCACAAATAATACAACCATGGTTAGTACATACACCACACAAAAGAAAACAGTGTAAAATATAGCATTAATCTCATGAGAATAATAGTGAGATGAAAGCCCCTTACATGTTGTAATCAATTGAGTCGTAAGACCAAAAGTTAATAATCACCAAATAGGTCATAGAATAAAATGAATATAAATAGAATCATGATAATATATACCAAATGGAAGTACACAATACACTGCATTAAATAAATAAGTGGCGATTAATTGAAATCTCACGGAATTAAAAGTGAGATAAGAAACCCCTTACACATTGTAATCAATCGAGTCGTAAGACCAAAAGTTAATTATCACCTAATGAATCACAAAATACCATGAATATAAATATAATCATGATAAAATATATCAAATGGTAGTAAAAAATACAAAAAATGAAATAAATAAGTGGCAAACAATGGAAATCTCACGAAATTAAATGTGAGATAAGGAACCCATACCTCTTGTCTAAATCGACTCATATGTTCTGTATTGTTCATGAATAATAAAATTAAGTTAATTTTTATTAAATAAGAACATTTCTAGTGTTTATTATTCCTTTTATATCACTTATTACCTAGCTATAACAATTAGTTAATTATTTGAGTTCATATCGGACATTTTGTCGATGTTTGGATCTTTAGTCAAAAGTGAACTTGATATAATTACAAATTGTCCATGTCGTCAAAATTACATTATCTCTATAATTATTTTCATGATTTAGATATCATATATATCATATATATCTAGTGTATATATATTTATAATATTCCATATCATTTGAAGTTAGGAAAGGAAAAGCACCATTCATGAAGATGGTAAGTCGTACGTACGCATGAACGCTACTTTCATTTCTATTATATATTTAAAGGATTGAAAACATAAAAATAAATTGGTATAGAATAATTATCGTATAATATCTATGTTATGTAATTTAATTAACACCATTCTTTATATGTTTCATTTATGACATGAATGAGTCATATCACATTGAGGGGCGGTAGTCCGCACTTCTTAAAATGAAATTATCGTATTTACCCATTATGGAAACCATAAAGGCATGATATAAATGAAAAATAAAGAAGTATAGAGACATTATTAATATAATATATATCAAATTAAAATATATTACAATATTAATGGAAACCATAAAAGGTGGTGTGATAATATTGAACAATCATCATTTTGTGAGGCAGTAGTTCGCCATCCACAGAAACAGTATGTTCTTTACCCATTAGATGGAGGTGTGTGTAAGTGTAGATAGAATACTTATTATATCAACAACCTAGTGTATTTATGATACTAGTTTGTTATATAAGAAAGTAATTAAAGAGTTTATGGGGTTTGATAAGAAAAGTAAAAGAAAAGTACTTAAGAGATGACGTTACCTTTAAATCGGGTAACTCCATTTGGTTTGAACCAAAAGGATTTCTTGAAGTGCCTTCTACCTAAGGTAAGGCTTCTATGTGAAATAAAGGGAACTTTATAGATTATTTGGGCTTATTTTGGATGATCAAACGGGCTAGAGAGGTGTGAGTAATGGGTTAGAAGTGAGGGCATTATATAAGGGGGGGAGGGCTCAATAATAAATTCTGAAAATATTATTTTATTATATAATGATTTTTGGTTTCTAAAGGTCCAAAACTTATTAAATTCAAAGATAAGTTGACTCTTATTCGAAATAAAATCATATAATAATAATTGGACTGGTTTTAGATATTTTTCTAATATTTATTATCTTATTTATTTAAATCATTCATTAATGAGATAAACATTGCATCACTATTGTGTAATAATTAATTTTATTTATTTGATGTCTAAAAATTATTAAAAAAATACCATGATGTAGGAAATATTTTTATCTTTCAAATTAATATTTATATTCAAATATATAACTTAAATAACACCATGTATAAATTGATTTACTAAAAGATATGTATTTATGTCATTTTTGTCATTACATTAAAGTAATTAATATAAAGTGTCGTTATCACTCTTAAATGGCTCCATGGGATCCGAAAATCTAACCAAAGATACCCATGGTTAGAAATGTATCAACTTATAGGATTATGACACATGGTAGGGTAATTTAACAATATTATAATATTATTTTTATCTTGAATTACCTTATTTACATTTAACTGCAGTAAATAAAAGGAAAAAATTACTATTCACCAAAAAATTGTTTCCACCTTATAGAACCACATTTTATATACTAATAACAACCATGTATATCATATTTTCTGGATTCAATTCACATAAGAGGAAAATTTTCATTTAAATTAAAAAAAAGTCAGTTTTTTAAATACTACTATATGTTTTCACTATTCATCAAAAATTGATGTTTTTCAGAATGATACCAAAAATTCAGCTAGATCTATATTTGATATAACGAATTAAAAAATGATTTCTATTTTACCACATTAAAAACATAGGAGTTTCATCAATTATTTTAAAATTTATTCATGTTGTCCAAAACAAAACGTTTTGTTTTATGAAATAATAACTATCAAAAGATTGACACTTGTTTTTGTCAAATTTCAAAGTGAAATTACATAAAATGACCATCATTGGATTTAATGGTAAAAATATAATCTAATTTAACTTTAAAAACAATTAAAATAATAATCTATCCATATAAACAATTTAGATTAAAAGGTAGTTTTGAATTAAAGTACTATATTTTACACTATTCATAAAAAAATGTATGTTATTAGAAAAATACCCAAAATGTGGCCAAAGTAATTTTGATGTCCCAGTTATAAAAAATAATTTTTTTTTCAAACAAAAAAAAATAAAAGTGTTAAATATTGGATTTAGAAAGGGTTCTCAATTAATAGGTGGAAAGGCATCTTTTTTTGAAAAATACTTCTTTTATCTAAAAAATTGAATTTTCCCTTTTATTATGTATAACAAACACAAATGATGAATGCTTTAATTATATGGTATATTTATAAAATTAAAAATTTTGTTTTTACAATTCATATTTTTTTCTAGTTGATTAGTTTGATAGGTTGTGGTGCGCTTGAACTCGTTGTTGCGTATATCGCACGCAATTGTATTATTCAAAGAGAAGTGTACCGTGGAAGCTTGGGGTGTTACATTAAATGAATCCAAAATACCTCTGATGTGAATGTTTAAAAATAAAAATGTTTTAAATGGAATTCAACTCAAAAGTATGTACCAAAAGTAATGTTAAGAAGTTACACAACAATTATCCCAATGTTCGAGCTAGTAAGGTCCAACACAGTCCACATAATCCTCCTAGATACCTGAAAGAAGTTTTTATACATAGGGTGAGAAAACAAGTATACTCTGTAATAAAAACCTAATTCTCTCATGAACACATGAAAGAGAGTATACTAATGCCTCCGTGAGAAAATAGAAAAACCAAATAGGACCTAACAAGGTATACTATCCATCTCATCCTCACTAAAGCATGTTCACTAAGTAATGCAAGTCAATTAAAGTAGTATAGTTAGCACATCGATGATTTGGGTACCCCTCACCAAATAACACTAATTAGACACTCATTATTAAGGGAAAACAACCTTTTTCTCCCAACTTTTCTAAAAGAAACACTTCAAAACCCAGCCACACACACCTAGGCCCCACAAACTACATCTCATCCCATCACCTGGTCCTCGAGCCAAATCACATTCCAAATGTAAACACCTGGGCCATAAACAACACAACATTCCTCCCTTAGAAACCAGGGCTACAAACCACACCACATATCGCCCACAGACACCTGGTTTGAAAACCACAACTCATCTCTCCCATAGACACCTAGTCCAAAAACCACATCTCATCCAAAAGACACCTAGGAAATCAAAACACATCTCATCCAAAAGACATGTGGAAAAGAAAAAATCACCCACACACACTTGGGCTTTACAAACCACAACCTGGCTAAAAAAGCATAGGTTGTCACTACCTGGAATAGGTTGTAGGGAAGAGTGGGGGCCAACCATTTATCATCTCACTAGGATGTTTGGGAAAGATACCCCCCCCCCCCATGAATATGGGGGTGTTCAGAATATAGTTTTCACCTATGGTGGAGTGCATATTGAAATCAAAAAGAAATTATAAGTATATATATACATAGATCTAAGACCAAGATCTCATCCCAACCTATGGGATTTAAAACAAAGGACCAAATCACCACACACCACCTTTGCTACTACCTATAAATCCACATCACCAAACAAAAAGCCACAAACACTAACCATAATCCCAACCAATTAATTTAACTGATTCTACTCTTTATTTATCAATTCATTTATTTGTTCTATTGAACATACCAACCCCAGAAAATTCCAAACATTATTAATCAATCATTTGTTCATTTTTTTTAATTTCTATTTGGTCAACTACCAATCACAGCTTACAAAAAAACACATAAAAATCACACATGAAGAAACTCTTGCTGAATTACCCATACCAACAACCACTATCCATCTTCGAGGCCATCCCTGCAAAACCATCCACACACAACCACATCCTGCAACACATCACCACACAACCTGATCATATATATACTACTCAACACTTCTCATCCATTCCATAGTCAATCAATCTCTCATTTTGAGATTCCATCGCACCACCCAAACAACCCTACAAATCACCACCAAATGTAAAACCACAGCACCACACAAACCAAAAAAACTATTCCATATTTAAAAATTCATTCCTTATTCAATTTCACTTTTTAATTAAGGTTTTATCATAGATTCTATATAATACTGGTTGGATTCATTTATTAAATAAGTGTATATGGTTTACTAATTTCCATATATAGATGTTCATCAGAAACCAACCAGAATGAAACTTATTTAATTCACATATAACAACCATCAAAGGCCAGGATCTTTAGTGGGATGTCTAGCCTGTATAGTTTAAAACAAGACAATAACATTAAATTTAGAAAAACATGCACATCAGATCCCTCCACCCCTTTAAATTCATTTACCCAGTTCTTATCATTTATTGACATGGAATAACTTTAATCTATAGACAAATGAAATTATTTTACTCCAACATGTTGCACAATCTCTAACTCCCTTACCCCAAAATCCCAGACTTGGTAGATTATTTTAATGCATTTCCATGATTACAAGGAATCAAGTCCTAAAATACCGATCAGTTTAGAAGACTTTGAAAATAGATTACATACATAAACGTTACATTACACATTAGAAATATAACACAACATAAATGATACTATGATAAATCCATTATTCCCCTAGAATAACTCTTCTTATCAATAATAATACACTTCTAAAATCCTGGGAAAATAAAACATAAGAAAGGGATGAGTTGAAATGCTCATTAAGGATAACAATATGGCAGAAACTTTCCCAAATAAACATAAACATTTAAGACGGTGTATAAGACTATAACACAAGCCTTTTAAACTTAAACTTCATCATAACATGGAAATGATAAATCAAATAATTCCATTTAATTATTCAAATAGATATTCTACTAGTCGAAAAATCACATTTAATATCAATATCAAATTTTATAATGATGGAATGCATAATGCCAGACTTCATAACCACATATTCAAGGACTTGTGCCAATACTACAAATAATATTTTGTCTAGGCCATGTGCCAAGACACTATTCTATCTCATGAGACCTCCTGATGCATCAAGGAGCTATAGCGGGCTCCACCTGTCACTTACAAAGTCTAATTCATTCCTCATATGAAATGGTGTAAACATAACATAAACATTTATATTAAAACTAGCATAAAAAATGTCAATAATTTATCTATAAACCATGAATGGTATAGAATTAACACATCCATAGTCAAACATATCACAAAACCTTCAATAAAATATGGAATATTTGTATCATAATAAATCTACTTCAAACAAGTTTAAAATCCATCAATGGATGTAGACATAGATGAAAATGATTTTTAAAACTCCTTGAGAGAAATATTCATTTTTCATGAAAACATTTAAAAGTCACACAATTTATAAATGAAGACATTTAAAGACATTTTTTAATAAAAGTTTCCCATACCACTTTGAAACTTTTGAATGGAATTAACATTCTAAAAACATTCATGTCAATAAAACTAAATCATTAAAAACCATTTTGAACATATGGCTATTAATGAGAATGATTTAAAAGAATAAATAATTAAAACATTTAAAATTATATTTTTGTAAAAAATACCTTAAAATAATCCCTTTGAAAACTATTTAATGAAACATATACATGGATAATAAATATTTTCTAGAAGATACTTGTCTTAAAAAAACCTCGGATAATAAAGATATTATGAAATTAACCTTTACCTTTCACTTTCCTTTGGTTGAGGGTACGTTTATCCTATTGTATAATGATCATAGTATGTTATTAAATTATACCAGAACCATATTCATATTTATTATATCATAAATTATTCATTTATAACATTATAATATCCATTTAATACTGATTTTCATGTTAAATTTATATTTTGGGTAATAATCACTTTCTTTATCGTACATGTTTTAACTTGTTATTCTTGATAGTATCATTTAGATCATGATTTAAATACTTAAAAAATATAATAATTTATTTATATATCATTTATATTTATAATTAAAATATTTATAATAGATAGGTTTATGAAATGGAAAGCACCATTTACCAAGACGGTAGGTTGTAGGTATGCATAAGTGTTGTTTCTGTTTTCATGTCGTATTGAACGAATGTAAGCGAATAAGATATATGTAAGTACATAAATATATATATATATATATATCTCTCCCTCTCCAGTAGAATTATTATTTTATATATTAAATACTTATTAATTATATATATTTTTATAATCATCATTGAATAGTGAACGTGGGAATGAATCTCATAACTTCGTGGAGACGGTAATCCGTACGTACGCATGAGAGACAATATCATTATATTTATTGTGAAATATTATGTAATTTGATTGTATATCATATACACAGAATCCTTAATATGTTATATTTATTATTTAAATCAGTTGTACTCATTATTATACCCATCCAAATAATGAAGTGTTTGAATAAAAAACTACACCACGACATGGAGATAGTAATCCGTACGTACGCACGTATAGTGACTTTTTCATTTATGGGATGGATAGAAAAATAAATATGGTTGTACCATTTTTATAATGACATAATAGTATATTGAAAATACTATATTTATTATGTTATAATGGAAACAACAAAGAAAGAGGAAGTGGAAGAATAAAAAAACTTGAAATAGGTTATGAAATATTTACCTCTTCTTCGGGTTCTTCCTTTTGATTTGATCAAAAGGGCTCCTTAGGTTAGATTTATGACCAAAGGAATTTCTCTAGGATGAAGGGAGTAAATTAGGTAGGATATTTAGGTACGGTTTGGCCTAGCCAAAAGGCTTTGGAGGTGTGAAATTAAGAGAAGGGGAAGTTCCCTTTTATAAGAGAGGTGTGGGTCACATTAGGAAAAGCTTGAAATATTATTTTATAATAAAATAATTTAAAGTTTATAATGGATAAAAAATGGAATATTTAAAGGAGAATGTGTGTATGGGTCGAAAACCTTTCAACCAATAGGTTTTAGATAGGTTTTGGTTGTCATATTGACCTTATCTTTTTTATTTATCTCTTAGTTAAATAGTTTGACATTTACCATGTCTCTTTGTATTTTTATATTATATGGTTAATAAACATACTATAACAAGCCAAACGAACCCCATGTGGTTCATTATTAATATATATAACCATATATAAGTCCTTTGGCCAATCCTTAAATTTTTAGGAATATTATATCGATTAATAATATAATATGTGTTTTAAAAACTCAATTATGTCAATTTTGACACTATTTAATATTTGATTTTCTTTGAAAGTCATAACAACATTATCACTTCAAATAAAATTTATTTAACTAACCCTAAAATTTAATATTAACCTATAAAATTAGTGTAATTCATCAGAAGTCTCAAATTACATTTATTTGTATATTTATAATATCAATTTTTTAATCATTTATTAATAAGGTTATTACTGCATCATTGTTCTGTTATACATAAATTAACTTATTTAATGTCTAAAAATTTTAAATAAAATACCATTATATAGGAATTTTTTTTATCTTTCTAATAATATTTATTGTCGAATTTATCTTATGTATAACTCTAAATTAAAAATGGTTTAGTTATTAAACATTGAATATAACTCTTTTAATTCTTCTTTAAATAAAATAATAATGAATGTCATAATCTTATCCAATTTGGCCAAAGGGAGTCATATTTTATTCCTATGATTTTTTGGGGTTGAATTATACTTATAAATTAGAATTTGGACATGTGTTAGGGTAATTATAATATCATTTTTACCCTTAATTACCCTATTTACTTTTAACTATGGTAAATAAAATTCAAAAGTTACTATTCACCATAAATGATTTCCACCTTATTGAACCACATTTATCTTACTAAATTCAAATGTGTCTCTCAGATTTTTTAAATTCAACTCACAGAAGCAGTAAAATCATGTTTATTGCAAATTTGTAAATTCTCATAGAAGGTGGGTAAAAGACGATAAAATGTTCGATAAAATTATACATATATATATACTTATTATAAAATGACTAAAATGAACTAAATTGAACATATATAGGTATTATGTGTATATTTTGACCTAAAAAAAATTAAAAAAAATTATTTAAATAAAAAGCTTGTTTTATAGAATAACGCAATGTTTTTCACTATTCATCAAAAATTAAAAGTTTTTAGAAAAATACAAAAAAATTACCCTAAGATAATTTTGATATTTGGAAATCAAAAATGAAATATATTTTACCAAATTCAAAACAAAGATGTTTCATTTATTAATTTAAAATTAATTCACGTTGTCAAAACAAAAAAGCAGGTTTTTAAAAATTAAAAACTATCAAAAGATTGACATGTGTTTATGTCAAATTTAAATGTGAAATTAATATAATGACCTATATTGTATTAAATGATAAAAACATAATCTAATTATTCTTCCAAACTATTCAAATTCATAATTTATCACTATAAATTATTTCGATTAAAAAATTTGTTTTCAATTAAAACATAGTATTTTTCACTATTCATCATAAATATGAAAGTTATCAAGAAAAGTACCAAAAATTTAACTAAACTAAAATTTTATGTCCCCCTTACAAATAAAATTTAAATTTCATTAAATTGAATATATAAGTGTCAAATATTTGTTTTAAAAAAGGGTTTTCCATTAAAAAGAGGTAAAATTGCATTTTTTTGAAAATTACTTATTTTATCCGAAAAATTGTGTTTGTTATTATATTATGTATAAGAAATACATAATATGGATGTTAAAGTTATATAGAGTATATAAGATTCAAAATGAAGTTAATACTATTTATAACCTCTTTTTGAACGGTTATTTTAGTAAGTTGTGTTGCACTCGAACTCAGTGTTGCATGTAGCGCAATCTATTGAATTATTTTAATGAGATAACGTACTATGAGCTCTTGGGGTGTTACATTCTCCCCTCCTTCAATAAATTGTGTCCCTGAAATTTGAAATTGTTCTTCGAAAAGGTTAAAAATAAAAAAAATACCATTGTTTAAAACTCACATCAGAAATTGGTTTAATAAAAATTTGTCTTAATAAGAAGGAAAGGGAAATGAAAAAATCACCACCAAATTATGATCTCGGTTAGGAGAAAATTGGTGAAAATTAGAGACCCATAATTGGAGGAAAAACGTAAATATTTTTAGGGAGTGATTGAGTTCATCAATCACAATCAAGTGTAAAATTGAGGGTCTCAAAGCCATCAATCTAAGATGATGTAAAATATCATCAGTTCAACAAAACATAAGGTGTTAGGATAACACATTTTTTTTGTTTTAATATACATTCCTTAACTTTTAAGAGTTAATTTAATCATATAATAACAAGGAAAAAATATACATTACATGTAGAGTTTCATCCTTCAACTAATTCCTACCACAAACTCATCTCTCACTCTAAAAGATAATATAATTCAAAAGCATTCTATTTATCCTAATCATATAGGGTTCCAAAAATAATGAATTTATAATTTATTTTTCAAAATATTTAAAAAAAAATACATTATACAAGTGAGGAAATCATGTAGTCTGGTGGTTGGTGATTCACCCTTGTCACCCTTTGATTGAGGGTTTAAGTCTCATGGTCTTGTCGGATGTGACGGGTTATCGCCTGACCTCTGGGTTGTCCTTTTGATGACAATCCTAAAAAAATATCAAGAAGTTATTTAACCATAAAAATAGTATCCAATGCTAAACTTAATCGATTCCGACCTATGGACTTATCCAAAATACTTCTGTCCAAACTCACAGTCCAAAATTTATAAGGAAGGTTAATATAATGAAGATCATTTTTTCCACGCAATAACATTTGAATACCTTCATCATGTATTATTTTAAAACATTGTAACACCCTGAATTATTATATAACTGTATTGATTACATTCATGATCCCTTATACTTTATATAATACTAGATATAATTTTTATATCCAAAAATGTTGTAAACTCCCATAATGATGGAATATACAAATCATTAATCAGTTTCAAGGTTGTCAACAATATACAATATAATTTGTCTAAATAAATCATATCGTATTCCAAAATCACTACATCACTATCTGAATCATATTAAGGTTTATCTTTCACTCAACTATATATTTCCCAAAAACATTAACCTACCATTAAGTCACTTTATTTTGGTTCCACACAATCTCATGTCTTTAATGAAATAGTATTGCAGTACAATCCATATAAACTCTATAATTCTTATAACATGTACACCATTAATAAAATACTCAAATGACACAATACTTTAAAAATAACATAACAACTCTTAATCATTACTCTTCATCTTTGTTAGTATCATAACTTGATTATTATCCAATTGCATCATTTGGGGTATACTCTAATGATTTGGACATTGATTCAGTTAGTGTCCCAACTCCTTGTGGATGAAGCATTTTAGATTTGAAAACTTTTTCTTACCCTTGCAATCATGTACTTGGTGTCTTCTTTATCCACACTTGTAACAAGATCTCATTCTATTCAAGCATATACCAAGGTGATTTTTTCCACAGTTATCACATATGGGAAAATCCTCCATTCCCTTATTCCTTTTATCCATCTTTCTCTCAACCATCATTTTCTTCTCCAGCTTCCCTTCAATGCCATAGGACTCATAAATTTTTTTACATAGATTATTAACACATAATACTATTTCTTTATATGATGATAATATGTGGGAGACTATTTCCATTCTAAATGTAGGCTTAATACCATGAAAGATATGATTCTTCTTAAACATTGGATCATTCCTATTGCTTGAGGTCTCATTCCATCTACTGGGTGCCATTTGTAAACAATGGTATACACTATGTTAGTTTAGGAATCGCAATGCATAATTCTAAAAATGTAAAATAGTTAAAATAAATTGACCAGTTTATGGATATAATCTATAATCAGAAAAATGTTTTCTTTAAGGAAGTATATACTCATAAATCCTTCATAATGGCTTGTGAAGAAAATGTGAATTATCCTGAGTATATCCCCTGTGACTGTCCAAATCAATAGTGTAGCAAGGCCCATTGTTGGGTACCAGGATTCCCCGGGTCAAGCCCAAAACTCTTTGTCATAGTTTTCACTCCTAGTTACATTTGTGCCAGAGCCGCCACTACCTAATCATATCTAGACAGGGATGTATTTCTTGGAAAACTAACAAAATCTTTATATTACAAAAACTCAATGATTTTCTTCTATACTAATCCTTAAAGTCTATCGTTGGGTAACGTTCTCTAATCAGAGATTTCTTAAATCTAGTTTACAAGGTTATTTACAAACATCCTCTAATACCAACTGTAACACCCTGACACCCGAAGCCCAATGTCGGTGCATTATTTTAATACATTGGTATGATTACAAGGAATCAATTCTAGAATGACTAATCATTTTAGGAGTCTTTGAAAATTGATTACAAACATGAACGTTAAATTACACATTAGAAATTAAAAAACAACATAAATGATCCTCTGATAATGACATTAATTACCTTGATTAACCCTTATTATCAATCATAATACACTTCTTGTAATCTTGTTAAAATAAAACATTAGAAAGGGGTGAGCTCAAATGCTCAGTAAGGATAACAATATAGCAGAAACATTCACAAATAAACATAAAAATTGAAGGCAATTTATAAGACTAAAACTGAAGCCTTTTAAACATAAACTTCATCATAATATGGCAATGATAAATCAAATAAATCCATTTACTTATTCACATGGAAACTCTACTAGTCTAATAATCACATGTAATATTAATTCCAAATTTCATAATGATGGAATTCATAATGCCAGACTTCATAACCACATAGTCAAGGAATATTGCCAAGACTACAAATAAGATTGTGTCAAGTCCTTATGCCAAGACACTAGTTTGTCTCATGGGACCTACTGATGCATCGAGGAGCTATATCAGATTCCACCTGTCACAATCTAAGTCCAATTCATTCCTCATATGAAAAGGTTTAAACATAACATAAACATTCTTATTAAAAATAGCATAAGAAATGTCAATACTTTATCCATAAATCATGAATGGTATAAAAATAACACATACAGAGTCAAATGTATCACAAAAGCTTCAATAAAATATGGGAGATTTGTATCATAATAAATAAACTTCAAACTAGTTTAAAATCCGTCAAAGGATGTTGACATAGATGAAAATGATTTGTAAAACTCTTTGAGAGAAATATCCCTATTTCATGAAAACATTTAAACATCAGACAATTTAGAAAGGAATAAATTTAAATAAATTTTAGAATCAAATTGTCTCATACCAGTTTGAAACTTTTTAAAGGAATTAACATTTTAGAAACATACATGTCCATATAATAAAATCTTTAAAACCTATTTTGAAAACATGGACACTAATGAGAATGATTTAAAGAATAAATATTTAAAACATTTAAAAATATGTTTTAGTAAAAAAAACACCCTTAAAATAATCCAATTTAAAACACTTTCATGAAACGTGAAGAAGGATAATAAATATGTTTCAAATGATACTTATGTAAAAACAACCTCGGATAATAAAGAGATTGTGAAATTAACCCTTACCTTGTGCTTTCCTTTGGTTGAGGGTACATTTATAATTTTGTATAATTACCACACTATGTTATTAAATTATATCAGAACCACATTCAAATTTAATATATCACACAATATCCATTTATGACTTATAATTCCCTTTTAATAATGATTTCCATGGTAAATTAACATTTTGGGTAAAAATCACTTTCTTTATCGTACCTATTTTAAATTATTATTCTTAATCCTATCATTTAGATCATGATTTAAATAATTCAAGATTATATTCCTTGATTTATATATCATATATATATATATATAATATAAATATTTATAATAGAGATATATATTAAATAGAAAGCACCATTTATGGAGACAGTAGGCCGTACGTACTCATAAACGTTGTTTCTGTTTTCGTATCGTATTGAACGGAAGTAAGTGAATAAGATATATGTATGTACATAAATATATATATATATTCAGTAGCATTATTATTTCATATATTACATACTTATTAATAATATATATTTTAATAATCATCGTTGAATGGTGAACGTGGGAATGAATCTCATCACTTTGTGGAGACGGTAATCCGTACATATGCACAAGAGACAATATCATTATATTGATTATGAAATCATATGTAATTAGATGTTATATCAAATATAATGAATCATTAACACTTTATATTTATTATTTAATTCAGTTATACTCATTATTATACCCATCCAAATAATGAAGTGTTTAAATAACAAACTACACCATGACGTGGAGACGGTAATCTGTACGTATGAACGTATGGTGACTTTGTCATTTATAGGATGGATAGAATAATTAATATAGTTGTAAAATTTTTATAATAAAATCATAGTGTATTTAATATACTGTATTTATTATTTTATAATGGAAAAAATAAAGAAATAGGATGTGGAAGGTGAAAAGAACTTGAAAGAGGTGATGAAATATTAATCACTTCTTCGGGTTCTTACAATTGATTTGATCAAAGGGGATCCTTAGGTTGGCTTTATGACCAAAGTAAGTCCTTTATCATGAAGGGAGGAAATTTGGGAGGTTATTTGGGTTGGTTTTTTCTGATCCAAAAGGCTTTGGAGGTGTGAAATTAAGGGAAGGGAAAGTACCCTTTTATAAGAGAGGTGAGAGTCACTTTAGGAAAAGTTTGAAATATTATTTTATAATAAAATCTTTTTCAGTTTATAATGGCTCAAAAATGAATTATTTAAAGGATAAGGTGTGGATGGGTAGAAAAAGTATCAACCAATAGGTTTTGGATAGGTTTAGGTCATAATAGTAACCTTATCTTTAAGATTTAACTTTTAGATAAATAGTTTGACATTTACCATGTCTCTTTGGGTTTTCATATTATATAGTTAATAAACATTCTATAACAAGCCAATATTACCCCATGTGGTTAATTGTTATTATATATAAACTTATCTAAGTCCTTTGGACGATCCTTATATTTTTAAGAATATTATAGTAATTAATAATATAATATTTGTTTTAAAAACTCAATTATGTCAATTTTAACACTTTATAGTATTTTATTTTTTTGAAATCCATGAAAACTCTATCACTTCAAATATAATTTATTTGAAAACCCCTAAAATGTAATAGTGAACTATAAAATTATATTAATTCATCATAAGTCTAAAATTACATTTATTTGGATATTTATAATATCAATTATTTTAATCATTCATTAATAGGGTAATTACTGCATCACCATTATGTCATAAATAAATTAAATTATTTAATGTATAAAAATTCTAAATAAACTAACATTATGTAGTAAATTTTTTATCTTTATAATGAATATTTATTTTCTAATTTATCTTATGTATAAAGCTATATTAAAAATGGTTTAGTTATTAAACATTGAATTTAACTCTTTTAACTTTTCTTTAAATAAAATAATAATGAATGTCGTAATCTTATCCAAGTGAATCAAAGGGATTTATATTTTATTACTAATGTTTTTTTCAGTCTAATTATAGTTTTCCAATAGAGTTAAGACATGTTTTAGGGTAACTATAATATCATTTTTACCCGTAATTATCCTATTTACATTTAACCGTGGTAAATTAAAGTCAAAAGATACCATTCACCAATAATTATTTCCATCTTATTAAAACACATTTTACTTACTTCTATCAAATGTGTCTCTATTATTTTTTAAATTCAACTCACAGAAGCGGTAAAATTATGTTTTATGCAAATTTGTAGATTCTCCAAGAATGTAGGTAAAGGACGGTAAAATGTTCGTTAAAATTATATATATATATATAAACTTATTATAAAATGACTCCAATAAATTACATTGATAATATAAAGTAATTATGTATCTATTTTGACCTATAATAAATTAAAATTAAATAACTAATTATTTAAATAAAAATTTGGTTTTATATAATAATGTAGTGTTTCTCACTATTCATCAAAAATTGAATGTTTTCAGAAAAATACAAAAAATTTACCCTAAGATAATTTTGACATTCCAAATTCAAAAATGATGTCTATTTTACCAAATTCCAAACATAGAAGTTTAATTTATTAATTTAAAATTAATTCCCATTATCAAAACTAAAAAGTGGGTTTTTTAAAAATAAAAACTATCAAAAGATTGACAAGTGTTTATGTAAAATTTAAATGTGAAATTACTTATAATGACCTTCATTGTTTTAAATGATAAAAATATAATCTATTTATAATTCAAAACCATTCAAATTCATAATTTATCACTATAAATTATTTCGATTAAAAATGTTTTTTTAATCAAAATATTGTATTCTTCACTATTTTTTAAAATATGAAAGTTATAGGGAAAGTAAACAAAATTTATCTAAACTAAATTTTTATGTCTCGCTTATAAAGAAAAACTTAATTTCATATGATTGAATATATAAAAATGTGAAATATTGGTTTTAAAAAAAGGTTCGCCATTAAAAAGCGGTTAAATTGCATTTTTTAAAAAAATACTTATTTTATCCAAAAAAATTAATTTTTTCTTATATTATGTCTAAGAAAAACATAATATGGATGTTAAAATTATATAGAGTATATAAGATTCAAAATACAGTTAATATTATTCATAACCATTTTTTGAAAGGTTAGTTTAGTAAGTTGTGTTTCTCTAGAACTCGGTGTTGCATGTAGCACAAGATATTGATTTTCTTTGATGAGATAATGTACTATTAAATCTTGCGGTGTTACACAATCAAAGAGAAGTGAAGGAAAACCCAACCATGATGATTCTTTTCAACTTGTTTGTGCTCCCTTGAGTAAAATAGAATTCCTGCAAGTGACAACAGCAACGCTATGAAAGTAGATCAACCTTTTCCACACAAAAATATTTTCAAAAGGCTGCCCAAATATCCAACTAAAGGCATCTTATACCATGGTAGAAAATCCTCGAGAAATAACAAGAGGATGCAGATGATAAAGAGGAGAAAAGTCAAAACAGATCGACCACGAATCACTAATGAACAACCACCAAAATTGATAGATCGAAGAGTGAGGATTATTGATCGAAGGACTCCTCAGTGTGCCTAGGGTTCTTCTAGAGTGAGAGTAAAAAAGAAAGCATAGATGAATGGATAATGTATTGGATGAAAATAATTATTAAAACTAAATATGATCGGGTTATTACATGATGTGTAATACTTTTCCATGTCATGTAATACCTGAGGTTCCGTTTCCATCGAAAAATGTGTCACCTCTTCATTTTTTTTATATTTTAAACCCCAATATATTAAATGTTGTGAAACTGTTCTTCATTCCATGTAAAATATATTTATTTCAAGAAATATCCAAGACAAGACACAATCCAAAGATTCACATCATGTAATATAGGTACACAACTTGAAATCTCCCTTTTTCTAGCCTTTAGCAACTGAACCTCTCCAAACTCCTTTTGAACCTCCTCTGAACACTTCCTACCACCAAAACCTACAATGAAGTGGACTGGAAGGACACAGATCATTACATTATGAAATAATTTGTGGAATAACATTTCTCATCAATGACATTGGATTCATTTGGTGTTTTTTGTTCTAAAAATTTTATTTTTTAGAAACTGATATAAATGAAAATGGTGGAACCAATATGAATATATTAACTCTTCTAGACTACCACAACTATACATTAAACTATGGTCATATAAATATAATGGATTAACCTGAATCCCTTAATTTTGAATGTGATTGGTCAAGCATATTCCTTACTTGTGATGTTGTATTGATGGGTTTTATTATTCATGTTTGTTTTTCATTACAAGATAGATTAGAATTATCTTTAATAAAAAATATTTTCAATACCAAATCAATATACATATACCTCAATAGTTATTTGAGTTGGATCCCCATCGGATTAAAATATATTTTCACATACCCAGCACCTTCAGCACTATGTGATGAATGGACTTGTTTCAATGTATTTCCTCAATAGTAAAATCCTAAATCTTGAGGTTTAATGTGAAAAAATCCATGATAAAAATCCCCTTTGATAATCCAATTAGTAATTAGTCATGCAGAAATAGGCAGCACCTGTCACCACATTCAAATTTTTAGGAAACCTCCCATTGAAACACACCAAAAAGTCCCCCTATCTTTGGGAGGTGGATCATGAGATTATCCATAGACTCACCACAAAAAATATTTTCCTTACATATATCAATTAATTATTATATACATCAGCATCACATGTCCTTGATACCCCAGTAACTCGTTGAGGATGCCAACTCATTGTTCTATACTCTATTCCTCATAACATTAGCATCATAAAGAGATCTTCTGGGTCAGTGATCATCCAAAAAAAGGATCAATCTCATATTCTAATTCCATTGAATAATACCACTCATATAACTTGGAAAAACTAAAGATCATGGATAAATTCCTACTCCCATTATGCAATCCTTCCAACATACACAAGATAATTCAGAGGAACCCTGTCAAAATATCTCAGTAGAAACCTAGGATTCTGAACTCATTCTCTTTCCCATATATAAATCTCATTGACATATCACAGTGGATATAATATTATTGGAGTGGGAATATATCCAAGATCCCATCAAGGAATGGGAATAATATTGTTCGTAATATTATCCTTCTCATATTATATAAACAAATAGAATATCTTATAAATTGAAGAAGAAGATGGTAATAAACATATCCTAGAAAACAATAGGGAAAAGCACATATTCCCACACCAAAAAATATAATATCTATTTAATATATATCAAGTGGAATTGTAGAGTGTGAACACATTCTTGTTATCATTTTAGAGTATTTTCAAAGCACTCTAACAAAGAATGAACAACAAGATTGGACATACATTCTCATTCTAACGGGGGATCAATGATCCATTTTGACAACCACTTCAGAATAGGTATATACTTCTAAAAAATCATTAATAACCTTCTAAAATTTTTTAGTGACCAATCAGGACAATTCTTACATTTCTAATATGCTTCATTGTTTGTAATGCCATCAGTACACCCCAATGAAAACCAAGAAGTACACCCAAATTCCTTCTCATTCTAAATAAGCTCATTGTCCCATTCTAACTACAAAAAGTGGGTTACCAAAAGTTCACCCACATATTAAATTTAGGTATCAAATATGAATTCATATTCCCATTATATAACATCTAAGAATAATTCAATCCATGGATAGATTAAATATCATGAAAATGAACATATCTCTGCCTAGATTAATGTTGGTGTCCTTCAAGACCTAAAACACATTACAATAGTGAACCATGTTTTTCTTGAATAATCATCAAGAAGAAGAATTTGTAATTTAAAAGTCCCTCCCTACAATTTTTATACCAGTATCTCTGGAGTTCCTCTCTAGATCATCCACTAAAAAGGCCCTCTTTGTTTCAATATGGAGATCGGTCAAGTGAATTCTTCTCATGATGTGTGCTACAAACATATGCTTTAAACCTGAAGGATTAAGTGGAAATAAGATCCTACCATATCCAATTTACACCCTAAAAGTTCTCCTTATGGTAAATCATGTAGAAACCATCCCATGTGGATGATATTTAGTCCATATTGGTAGTCCTCCACATCAGGGTTTTCATTGTGAAAGTCCTTCCTATAGTAATATCACAGTTTAAAAAGAATAGCATCCCCTTGGCAAAGTATCTCTATGAAATCCCTCATATTTTGAGGAAATCAATAGATTGAGGTAAACTACACTGGGCGCCCAATATATAATAGGAAACTTTCTTTATCAATAGGAAGATAGTATGAGGAAACATTCATTTTCCATGTTGACTTTGGATCTCTTAGTTTTGGGCATGATAGGGAAGATTTCAACCAATCTCACTCCCATCATTAATTTATATAAGAAGTTATCACTCATTTAAAATTAAGTAGAGTAATATCTCATTGAATATGAATAGAATAATGTAATTGTGAGAAAATAACTAGATAAAATTAACATACATGACATTTTATGGCCTATTTCCACCTCTCAGTATGATATTCCTAAAGCCTTAACATAGGACGGCATGCACCATCTGCATCAAAATTTATAAATGAAAATTAATTATCTGAATGTAAAAATTCTATAATTCATGGAATGTCAATCCATGTTAAAGAAATAAAATATTTTCTCCTTCAAATCAACTTCTCTACCATTATTGTTTTATCGTTCCCAAAATTAGTAAGGCATCATAGAAATATTCAATGTTCTGGCATTGATGTTTTGAGGGTTCTATGATAACTGATCACTAACATTACATATAGAGTGAACATAAAATGATGGTTTGATAAAAGAGAAATATATTTCACTCCACTTTTTAGTCCCCATATACCACTATAAAAGACTTCATGTAATGTTATTACTTCTATTCAAGTCTTCATCCTTGATTCTACACACACTAGATCGTCTATTGGGCACAATATCATCTAGTTAAAATCATAAAAATTGAAAACATAATGGAAGAGGTCCTATAAAAGCTCTTGTATCCAGTTTTAGAAGAAACTGAATAAGATTCTTATTTGAGGAATGTAAAATCATTAACTATAATACTTCTAATTATGGCATGGAACTCATGCTCATAATATGAATTTCATTTAACCTATGCTCGAATAAAATCCCACAAAATTAGAATGGAAGGAGTAGTGTTCATGGTAGTAGAAATGTGTGAGGAACCCCAAACTTCAGGGATGGGTGGAATTTTTATCACAACCACCATCCCAAGGACCATCAAATCCAATATGGATCTAAATTTTCATAATGGTTGAACAAAATTAGCCCTATCCCATTGGAATGGATGAATTATTATGACAACCTCATATCACCTTAAAAATTTAGTTTTCTCTTGTCTCAAAAAGATTTCAAAGGATAAAAGTCTATATTTCTATCATCGCATGACCCATCTCTCTTTTTAGGGACATACTCAACAAGGATTTCCATGCATTATCTGAAGATTACCCTCTACAAACAAGTTCATGGATCATAGTGTAGGGTTAAAGAAAAGCCTCATAAAAACCATAAATCAAGGTAGTCTACTTGTAATGGAAAGGAAAATGAGACCATTTATTTTCCCCTTCATTGATATTCAGAAGGAAACCAGTCTTCTTTTCCTTATGATGAGAACAAGATCTCGATAGCATAATATACATCAGTGAACACCATCAACATCAGCCCCGCTTATGATCTAGATAATTATTCTAATACAGAATACCAAGATAAATAGGACTTTGTTAAAGATAAAATCCACACTGAAAAATTTGTAGAAGGTATGCATACTAATTAATAGACACAAACTCAAAAATCTGGTATCTTCCCAAAATGATACATTACTAACTATTTGATGTGTTTCGACCAAATGAAAAGGAAGGGTGTGGCTGCATCATAATTTCTATCTGAAGAAGTTGAGCCTCTAATTGTTGGAGAAATTTTTTATCAATATGAAGAAGAAGTAAAAGAGTTCATGTTACTAAACCTCAAACTACTCATGGGAAACATTTCTTCCAATTATAACCCTGGATAATATATTCATGATTCTATTATTGAAAATAACCCTCGGCACTGAGAGGTTGCTCCACCAATGTGTACAAAGGCCATTCATTTGACAAGATTGGGATACAAATAGCCATATACCTAGAAATTATGGATAAGGAATATTAGTCATTTCATTCACTAGGTCAACATCTAGAACCATGTGAAATTAGATTCCCTAGGATGACCCATGATGGACATTTGCAACCAATATAGGAAAAATGATCATACCAAGCTATTCTAGCTCGATCTTCCCAAGTATCATGCCCTCCAACAATTTTACCAGTTTTAATTAAATCTATTAAATTTATATAATCTCTAATATAGTCTATAACATGTTGGTGTGTACCCGTGAATTAGAAACTAAAACCATACCTTTAATGGGTCTATGTAACTCCTCCTACACCCAACTTTGTAAATCTAACTTTACTGACATTCAATGGCACTATAGATGCTGAATAGAAATTGATAGGTTTTTATTCCTAATGTAGACCAATCAAAGGGACCCATGAGTACAAATATGAAAATAATATCAAATGTTTTGTGTACACTCTAGATAGACTACAATTAATTTGGTATATCAATCTTCTAGCTAACTCCATCATAGGATTGGATGACCTCTATCAGAAATTCCTTTACCAATTCAACTCCAAACCGAGGAAGAGAATAGTACTAGAACTATAAAAATTTAAACAACATGAAGATGATAGATTCATATAATTTATTTCCATATAGATGTTTTTGACTAATTATTTAACTACAAACCACCCTCAAGAATAATTTCTATGAATATGCACTAAAAATATCTATGATGAGTCACAAATGCTACTCATCCCCATAAATTACTTAGGATAGTTCAATGATATTACTGCAATCACACATTGGTTGGAAAATTACATTAGGTGGACCAAAACCATGCCTCATCAAAAAAAAAATAGCTCCAGGAAAGAGGGTAGACAAAGAACAAATAGAAACTATTATAATTAATCTATCTCTAAAACATGCTCTAGCACTAAAACCAATGAAATGTCATGCGGTTTCCACTACTGAATAAAAAAACTCATCAATAAGGATAAATAAGAAAATTTTCACACCATATAAAGAATGTGATAATGAATTTCATTCTTTCCAAGATAATGTGTCCCCTAGTTGTTTCATCCTAACAACTGGAATAATTGTCCACAACTGCTAGATCCCAGCTATCCAGATAAGGTTTCCCTCACTAACCACCTTGATTGTGTAATGACCTAAACATTTAAATAATATGTTATTTCCTAAAAATATATGTTTTAATATGTCATAATCAATAAAAATATATAATTATAACTGAAATTTGACCATTGGGTTTTAAATGTTGGATAATATGACTGTTGGAAATAAAAATAATTTTTGACGTTATAATTATTGTTTATAAATAGAAATGATCATAGATAATTAAAACAGAAAGAAGAGTTGATGTCCTCATCCATTAGACTCAGGCCCTACGAAGCCCATTTTTTGGAGCTTGGGAAGGTGGTGGAATCATTAGGTTGTAATATAGTCCAAGCCCAAGCCGAGCTTTACATGTTATGATTGAATGAAATTGCCTATAAGGGAAGATGAATTTAATGGAGATTACCACACGGATGATATTATCTGAGCCGCCCTAAATGTCCATCACCATTGCACACCTTACCCATAAGTTTTATGCGATATTTTTAAGGGGTTATGTTTTAAGGCCCTTATTACTTAAAATTTAATCCAATGTTTTAAATAATTATTTTATTTAATCATTTCTGTTTTAATAATACTTTTTTCTTAAAATTTGTGGTGGAATTGGATAAATTAATTTTTTAGGTAAACATTGTACATTTAAAATATTTATAAATTATCATGTTAAAATAAAGATTTATTAATAATATTTAGTATAATTATATAGTTTTATAACAATAATCCTTAGAAATTACAAATGGTAAAATAATTTTATTTTTTTCAACTGTAAAAAATGTTACTATGCATGTCACTTTGCATTTTCTATCTGCTATTATTTTTCATAATCATATATTATAATAGTTAAAAATTAAACTTCTCATGTGTAGAGATTTATTAAGGTAAAATAAATTTCTTTTTTGAATGTTGAATGTTTATATTAGGTTGTGGTGAAATTATGAGATTTCTATAAAATACTATATTTTTCGGTGAATAGTAAAACTACATTTGGAATTTTTGTTATATTTAGTAGAATCATTAGTGATGTGATAATTATGTAATAATTATGTTTTACTCTTGAAGAATAAAATATGATATTATGTTTCCCAAGTGTCCAATACCATGGGAAAATAACATGGACAACCCATGGTTTTTCAAATACCACTACTGAGGTGTCCTTTGAAATTAATAAACAACTTCCTCTATTTTGCTATAAATACTAACCCATTAATTTTTTACAATCATTACAAGATCAGTATCCACAATGTTCTGATATTATTTCCTCACATGGAGTTTTACCAAGGTTCCCTTAAGCCCCTAAGGTCCCTATCTTTGAATTTTAGGATTTACTCTTCCAGGTAAGGGAATTCTCAACTCCTCTTTTCCTTTCAAGTTCTCTTTTATATGGTATTTCATTCAAATTTCCATACCATGTTCATATTTACATTGTTTCTATAATTTTACTATATTTTGAGTCTTTTATGAATGTTTTACCCTTGTATTTTCTATTTTTAATGTTTTATAAAACCACGTTTCATACCCATTATACTACAGAATTTTCATTTCAAAATTTCTCTCTTTTTCTCAAGAAATTATTTTATTTTCTTTATGTGAGTACCCTAACATCTTTAATTTATAGGGGAATTCATCAAGACAAATAAATGATTTATTTTATTCTTTAATTGACACACATAAAACCCACATTCCCTTTTTGTGGTTTATAAATGACATAATGGCCATATTTTTAAGCACTTATTAAAACACCATGATTTTGCAAAGAAACCCATTTCTTTTAGTCTCCACAGGTTATTAACGAAATTTTTGATGATGATATATGTGTATCACATGAAAATAAAGGAATATTTAGGGTGTTCCCTGATAGAGCACCAATACAATGGGTAAATAAATTAATCTCTATATATGAATATTTTTATGATACTTTGGTGAATAACCTTGGTAATTTTTATAACACCTTGGGGATAGACCTTGGTGGTCTATATATAAATGTCTAAATTGAATGTTTTAGTCACATATTCATGTTATGATTCATGTATTTATTGTTATGGTTTTCCTTTTTCTCATTCCTTTATAAAATTCTTCATGGTCATATTGATATTTCCCAAGTTTCCATGTAAATTGTTCCACTCGTTTTCCCTTACTGGGCCATATGCTCACCCTTTACTTTGATGTATGTCACCTGGTCATGAGATGAAATAAATGTACTTAGGATAAGCCATAAATAATCATTTATTGCTTAATATAATATTCTTTATTGTTTTCATGTATTATGTACCTTTTTTTCTAGACACTAAACTTTAAAAGATCCTATGTTTGTAATGTGTCATGTAATGTTAGGTAATTATAAAGACGGACGCCATAGTTGGAATCAAATATTTTTTTAGTAATTTGTGGAAATTAATATATGAAAACTTTATGAGGAGCCCAATATAATATTTTAAATATAACAAAACTTCCTAGTATTTTGGTGAAATATTATGCAAGTGGTTTTCGAATAAATAAATCTCTGTTTTGATATGAACAAGTGGATGTGGCTCTAACACAGATGTATCTAAAGGTTAAACCTGAAACCACTTCTTTGAGATGACTCAAATGAGAATTGGTGAATGAAAATAGGCCTTAATTCAATCTTGGTTTGACACACACAGGTGATATGGTTGGTTAATCACAACCTTTTTTTGAACCATTGTGAAGGTTTTTTAGAAAATGTAATTATTGATAATGAATAACGTGTTTAAGCCTGATGTTTTAAGACCTAAAAATCCATTAGAGTTATAATATTCCTAAATGAAAAATTTTTATCACTAAGGTTTTCTTCATTTAAAAATTGGTAAGAAATAGGAGGAACCCAAAAAATGGTGACCAAAATAGACCATGTGTTGACAGCCCTATGATGGATGCCATACTGGATACTTTCATGAGAATGATAAATCAAATGACTCAAGATAGTGGAAATTACCTGAATCAATATGATAGAATGATTTCACCAAGATGGTAATAAAATTTTGTTTAGTCCTTTATATATCAACGACCACCAACTTTCTTTGGATATATCTACCCATTGATTATGGAAAAGTGGATAAGCTCTATAGAAAAGGTCTTTTATGTACTTAATAGTTCAGAAAAACATAAATTCACCTTGTCTGTTTACCTCTTAGAGATAGATGATTATATTTCATTGGTGTTGATTAAATACATAAGGCTAAGAGGGGATATTGAATCTATAGAGTGGGAAGAATTCAGAGGTATCCTCTTCAATATGTATTTCCTAACTCAATGAGAGCAAAAATAGAGAAGGATTTTCTCAAGCTAAAAAAGAAGAAGAATGAATTTATGGGAAGCTATGAGATGAAATTCATAGGGCTTTAACGTTATACCTAAATCCTTTTCATGGATCATAATGGTATATTTGATAGATTATAAGCTGGACTTAGACCTAATCTATGGAAGAATCTAGCCAACTGAGACTATGACAGCTATGAGGAGATCATACGAAGAGGCATGAAAGTAGAATTGGAGTTCTGTGACCTGGAATGGTCCCATAAATACAATGAATAGAATTGATCAATATAACTAATATTTTTGAGGATCTTTGATCAAGGAATAGGTGGAAATAAAGTACAACATCCAATGTGTAATAAATGTGGGAAGAAGCATTTCGGGAACTATCTTCTCAAGATCTAAAAGTGTTACAAGTGCGGAAGAGATGGCCATATCACTCATAATTTTCATAGTGATGTGAAACATCAACTTCCCAACACTAATAAAAAATGAATATGGTGAAGGCCCTACCTAAATACCAAAGCTTCAAGTGTGGAAATCTTGGGCACTTTTACAGTCACTGTATGAATCTAATTGAAGTGGAGGGGAATCACCATTAGCCTCATAATAGTCCAAGGGAGAAAGGTCATGATTTTTCTATCATGATGGCTGAAATTGAATTTCCAAATAATGTGGTGGTAGGTACTATTTTTGTTTTCTCAAAGATAGAAATCTCTTTGTTTTATTCTAGCTTTATGCATTCCTTTATTTTCTTCAAGTTTTCAATGAATATATAATTAATTATTAAACTACTAAAAGTAAAGTTATCAGTCAAGACTATGATAGGGTTTATCCAAGTGTCAATAGTGTTTAGAAACTCTAGTATTTACTTTAGAAATCAAAATCTTATCTCAAATTTGGTAGTCATTCCCAATTTGAAATTTGACATTATACTAGGGAAGGACTGGCTCTCAATGTATAATGCTAAGATAAAATGCAAAGGAAAGGAAATATCAGTATTGTTAAATTTAAAAACAATAGTTATCTTCTATGGAAAGATATCTTGACATGATTTTTGTCTAGAAGCACCCCATATATCATTTTATATGAAGTTTATTCTTGAAAAAGAAGAAGGAAATGAGAGTATTTGGATAGATAATATCCCTATCATTCTGGAATACATTGACATATATCGTATGTAGATACCTAGAAATCCTTTCAAAAGAGAGTTAGAGTTCTCCATTGAACTCATGTCTAATTCCAAGAAAAGTTCAAAAAGATTATATGGAATGAAGAATGTGGAGTTTGATTAATTAAATAAGAAACTCCATGATCTTTTGGATAAGGGGTTTATTCGGCCAAGTTGTTCTCCTTGGGTAGAACCTGTTATCTTTGTGAAGAAGAACGACGGATCAATATGGTTATGCATTAATTATAGATTATTGAATGGCATAATAGTAAAGAACAGGTGACCTCTTCCAATAATTTATGATTTATTTGAATAAATTTGTGGGCCTAAATTATTCTCCATGATTGATCATTGATCTGGTTATTCTTAATTGGGTTGAGGAAATAAGATATTACAAATACCGCCTTCTGGTCAAGATATGGGAATTATGATTTTTTTGTTATGCCGTTTGGATTGACTAATACACATTCTATTTTTTTATGGATTCGATGAATAGAGACATTAAAGACTAACTTTATAACTTATTTTTAGAGTTTATTCATGATATTCTGATATATTCCAAAATTCATGAGGATCATGAATATCATATAATGGTAATATTGAAAAATCAGAGGAAGGAGTGGTCATTTGGAATGTTTACCAAGTGTGAGTTTAGGTTACAACAAGTTTCCATCTTCGGAAACATTATAACTAGTGAAGAAATCTTATTTTACCCTACAAAGAAAAATTTTGTTGAGGAGTGTCCTCATACAACAATAGTAACTGAGATTCTTAGTTTCCTTGGATTATCAGGATATTATAAGAGGTTTTTGAAAAACTTTTCAAGATCATATAATCCATTAAAAAAGTTAACTCAAAAAGGGGTTAAGTTCATCTAGAAAAAAGTGTATGAAGAATGTTTCCAAAAGAAGAAGAAGAGATCGGTTATTTCACCCTTGTTAACTCTACCCTCAATAAGAGTAGGATTTGTTATTTTTATTAGTGAATCTATAAAAGGGCTTGGGTGTGATCTCATGAAAAATGAAAAGGTAACTACTTATGCATCTCAATAGATAAATCTTTATGAGTATAATTATCCTAATCTTGATCTTGAGATGGATATAGTTGTATTTACTATAAAGATATGAAAGAACTATCTTTATGGGAAGAATTGTGATATATACATAGACTATCAATGTTTGAAGTATATTTTCAAGAAAATGGAATTGAACACGAGACATAGTAGATGGTTGGAACTTGTTAAACACTATGATTTTTCAATTCATTATCATCCTCGAAGAGAAAACAAAGTTTCTAATTTATTAAGTAAGAAAGGCACATTTGTTCTAGTAATGATGAGTATTCAAAGAGATCCCTATATCAAAGACCTAGAGAACTAGACATGGGTATTGTAAGGTAAGGGACATCATCAATCCTATCCCAAATGATTTCTCAATCATCTTTACTAGAGAATATCAATAATGCTCAAAAATAAGATCCTTTGTTGAAAAAGAAGTTTGAGGCTATAAAGGATGGGATGTTTTTTGAGTTCAATAGTGATCAAGAAGGTGTACTGAAATTTCTTACAAGACTATGTGTTCCACATATTCCTTAAATAAAGAAAGATATCATGGATGAATCTCATAGATCTACATTCTCTACACATCCTAGAAGCACAAAAATGTAAAGGTACCTTCATGATCATTATTGGTGGGATAATACAAAAAGAGATATTGCATACTAAACTACAAGGATCATGGTATGTTAACAATTGAAGGCAGAGAGAGAACTTCCTAAATGGATGTTACAACCACTTCCTATACCCGCATAAAAGTAGGACAATATCACTATGTAAATTTTCACTGGTCTCCCATGAACATCCAATGGAAACAATGAGATATGGATTATAGTGGACCATCTCACCAAAAATTCCCATTTTATCTCTATTTAAGATGATTTATCTCTTGATCTACATTCTGGGATTTACGTGAAGGAAGTTGTAATGATGGATGGAGTTCCACTTTCTATAATATCTGATCGGGATCCAAAGTTCACTTCAAAATTCTACAGAAGTCATCAACATGTTCTGTATAAGGAATTGAATTTTTTTATGGCCTATCACCCTCAAACTGAGGTCCAATATGAAAGGACTATTTAGACACTCAATGATATTCTTAGAACTAGATAAATGGAATTTAATGGTGGATTGGATCAACATCTCCCCTTAGTTGAGTTCATGTACAACAACAGCTTCCAATAAAGAATTCAAATGGAACCCTATGAAGCTCTTTATAAAAGCGATGTATAACTCCTACTCGTTGTGATGAAGCTGGTGAGAGAAAGCTTTTGGGTACTGATCTTGTGCAACAAATGACCAAAAAGATTCTTGTCATAAAGAAACAAGTTAAGGCTTCTAAAAGTCAGAATAAGAGCTATGTTAACAACTGTCGAAGGGACACGGAGTTTTATGTTATTGACAAGGACTTCCTTTAAATTACTCCATGGAAGAGAGTCATGCATTTTGGGAAGAAATGTAAGATTGGCCTCAGGTACATTGGACCCTAAGAAATCTTTAATTGTATAAGAGAATTGTCATATCAGCTTTCTCTTCATCCAAATATAGCTCAAGTTCAGGATGTATTCCATGTATCCCTCTTGAGGATGAACATACCTGACCCTTAAGATGTACTAAATTTAGAGGTGGTACAACTAGAACACAATCTATCATATAAGAAGCAGCTGGTGGAGATCTTGGATCGTAGAGACAATGTTTCATGAAACAAGACTACCCACCTTGTTAAAGTGTTGTGGAGAAAACAAAAATATGAATAATCCACATTGGAACTAGAGGATATAATGAGATACAAGTACCCACACTGTTTCTATTCTGAGTGTACGAGTTGAAATTTCAAGGATTAAATTTCTTAAGGGGGAAGAATGTCACAACCATAACTTTTGAATAATATGTTGATTCCTGAAAATTTATTTTTTACTATGTAATATTCAATAAAAATATATAAGTACAAATAAAATTTTACCATCGGGTTTTGACCATTGGTTAACAAGACCATTGGAATGAATTATAATTTTTAACGTTATAATTATTGTTTTTAAATAGAAATAATAATGGATTGAAAACTTAGAATGAAGAGTTGATGGCATCATCCAGTAGACTCGGGCCATATGAAGCCCATTTTTCAGAGCTTTGTAAGTAGGTAGCGTCACTAGGATTCTCTCTTGACCAATACCAAGTTGATATTCAACATTTTAAGATATAACTAAAATACCTAAGAGAAAAGTTTATGTTTGTGGATATTACAACTCGGGTGATGTTATCTGAGCTACTCAAAGAGTCCATCACCATCACACACCCATCCCTTAGGCCATATGTGGATTTTTGAAGGTATAAGGTTTCAAGGCCCTTTTAACATAAAATTTAATCCTATTGTTTAAATAAAATTTTTATTTCATCATTTCTATTTTATGAATAGTTTTTCTTTAAAATTGAGGTGAAATTTGATAAATGAATTTTTAGGGTAAAATTTTTACTTTACAGAAAGATATAAATTTTCATATTAAAATAAGGATTTATTAATAATGTTTATTATAATGAAATAGTGTTATAAAACACCCCTTTTTAAATAAAAATGTTAAAATAATTTTATTTTTTTCATGTGTCGAAAATTTTACTTTGCATGTCACTTTGCATTTTTTATCTGCAATTATTTTCAGTATTCAAGTATTTTTATAGTTAAAAATTAAATTTATCTTATATAGATATTTATTAAGGTAATAAAAATTCATTTTTAAATTCATAACATAGATATTATGTTACAGTGAAATTATGATATATTTATAAAAGACATTATTTTTTAGTGAATAGTAAAAATACTATTTTAATTTTTCAGTATGTTTAAAGACCTCATTAGTGATGTAATAATTAGGTAATAATTCTGGAAGACTATTTAGGAATACAATATGATATGAGGTGTCTCATGTGTCCAATATCATGGTAAAATTCCATAGTAAGTCCCATGGTTTTTCAAATACCACTACTGAGGTGTCCGTTGAAATTAATAAAAAACTTCCTCTCTTTTGCTATAAATACCCACATATTACCTCATTTTCATTCATTCCAAAATCATTTTCCATGAATTATGAATGGTATTTCCTCTCAAAGATTCATCCAAAGGTTTTCGTAAGCCATCAAGTTCCCAATATTCAAATTTTAGGAGTTACACTTCAAGGTAAGGTAATTCCTCCCAAGGATTCCTTGGTGAATAACGATATTAATTTTTATGACACCTTAGGGATGGAACATGGTGATCTGATTATTAATGTCTGATTAAAATTATTTATCTATATTTTCATGTTATTATTCAAGTTCTTATTGTAATGATTCTCCTCTTTCTCATGCCTTTATGAAATTCCTAATGTTCTTTTTGATATTTCTCTTGTTGGCATGTAAATTGTTTCACTTATTTTCCCTTACTGGGCCTTCTTCTCATACTTTCATTTGATGTATGTCCCCAGGTTATGAGATTCAATAAATTTACTTATGATGAACCTTGAATAATCCTTTCTTGTATTATAGAATAATGTTTTTTGTTTTCTTGTATTGTTTTCCTTTTTTCCCAATACACTATATTTAAAATGATCCTCTATTTGTAAAATATCATTTAAATTTATGTAATAACAAGGTGTGATATCATATATTACTATCCCTACCACTGAATATTATGTCACAACATTTAGGATTTCTTTTTCCATAAATATATCCTTTAGAAAATTGAAAATTTTAGATATGAAAATTTGTACAAGCCACATTCAGAAGAAACTTGTGTTTCTACCACTTTATTAGATGAAGATGAAAAATGGATAGAGACACTAAAAAATGCTGTTTTAATGTTTAAAAATTGGATGAATCAAAATATGGACAACCATATAAATTATATTCCTAAGACATATCTAAATCAACCAGTTTTGGCCCCAACATTCCCTATGATAATCATGTTGAATTCTTCATCAATAAAACCATCTCAGACCTGGTCTTATAAGAACTAAATACACTTGAATAATAATAATGAGATAAAATAGGTGGAATGTATGTTGATACTAATCTACTTCAATCCCTCTCATAATTCATTCCCCTAGTACTGGGAGGATTATCATTACCCCTCAAAATATTTCAACAGGAACTTACCCATGAAATGGGATCCTCATCATATGAGAAATATCAATATGCATCTATCAACATGATTCACATGGTAGATCTCATATCTAATTAGGAAGATACTTACGATTCCCAATTACCCTATGAAAATCAAAAAATAAGTGGAAAAATCCACCAGGGATGATGGGGTTAAGGGATATCATGTTGATGTTAATTAAGAAATTCATGTTACAACACTTGTAAGACCATATAATCCCCATAGACTTGATGATAGACACTTTAACAGGCCCAACACGATCATCAATTTACAGTTGAGTCATCCAGGTCATGTTCAAGACACTTCAAACTAGGAGATATATTTTTAAATCATCATCCATATAGCCATGGTAAAAAATATAGGAATATCATCTCAACATAACCCTTAGATGACCAGAATTATCTAAATAAATGACTAGGGAATATAGCCATTAACACTGAAACCTCTTCTATTAAGACTAAAAACAAGAAGTAGACTTATTCAAGTATGAACAATCCTTTGGATCATAATAAAGGTATCTTGAAATAGTTGGGCATCATTCCATATATGATTTTAATTCTCAATGCCATAAATCCTTTAATAGAATAATAATAAGCACATGTTGAGGCTCTACTAATACCTCAAGAATTTGAAGTTGTAGTTGTCACCACTAAAGTATATCAGGTGTAAACTAGAACAACTGAGTTCCTAAATATTATTTCATATATAGAGAATTATAGGAGGAATAAAATAAAAAAGGCATATCAGGCCCCTATATATTTCTAGAAATTTGGATGATGTGGATGTTTTTTGAGCTCTCATTGAGAATGGTTCTGAGAAAAATATCTTTCTGATACAAAATCTATGATTCTTAATCAAAAAAAGATTATTTTTTATCCCTATATAGTGATAATCTAATTTTTTTATAAAAGTGAACAAAATACTCTATGTTGAGTCGAACAATGAGACAGATTTAGAGACCTGGTGTCCAATTCTGAATGGATGGTTGTTTATCAAGATACATATTTAGATGTCCTACTAAGAAGTCCATGGATTCACATACATATTGTATCATATTTATCATACCACCAATTCCATAATTACTCTACCAATAAATAGGCTAAAGTTATCTATACTGATAGAACCCATTTTTATTCCCATGAATCTTAATTCATATATGTGGTAATATCTTTTAAAGTGGGATAAAACAAACTACATATGATACCACACTGATCACAACCCAAATGTTTTTTAGGTAGATCACATCTACCCATTCAATGAAACAAGTGACGACTATGTATTTCCTATCAATAAAATTTAGCAAAAATCCATAGGCTCAGATATGTCTTCCCCTATCCCCATGATATCAGTTTCATCAATCAAATCTAGCTGCATAAAATAATGGTGTATACCCATCCAAAATAATAATTTCATCGATTAGAATATATTCACTTCAACTCTTTAATATAATGAGACCCATTCATCATCATCCATGCTAGAAAATTCCCCTACGTCATTTAAAAAAGTTGAATATTCCCCTATATCACCTCTTAAATTTGTACATGTCAACACATATTCTTCTCCCAGTGATACCAGAGGAGAATGAGGGAAAATCCAGAATGTTCATGATGATGATTTATAAGAATTGGCCCATTTTGAATTTGTAGTTTCCTCCTCATCATTTAAAAAATATTAAAAATTCCTTACATTGACTTCAATCCCCAAAAACACCTCTTCATAAGATACTTACATCAAAATGGAGATAGATGGAGATGATAGACTTATATATCAAAAATTCTTCTAATACAATGATGATACATTATTTATTTTAAGACATAGAGAAACGTCTCCCTTATTCATAGGGAATGAAAAACCATTTCATTATTTCCCTATCCTAAAATCATCCCAACATCACTTGATTCCATTGATATAGAATTAGAAGAAGAATATAAAGTAGATCCTAGAAATATCCCACCAAAATTAGAGGAAGGAAATCTACCACCATTAATAAACACATATAATTGAATATTTATATAGAGGTAGACCTATATCCTACTATAATCCACATTGACATTTCCCCTATAGAGGGAGAGACATATATCTTTTTCTTGTATTAATATCAAGATGTATTCAATTAGAATTACATAGAGATTCATGCGATTGATCTTGATGTAGCACCCAATCATTTCAGTATTCCTAAAGATCATCATGGCTAAATCATGTGTATATGATAATGTATTTGACTAATTCTACAATGTTCAAAAGTGATGTTAAAAATATTATCAATCCTGATATAATAAGAGAGGTTCCAAACATGAGAAGTGTTTCCAATATTATCTGTGTTAAGGTGAAGAGCATTAAAATTACATTTTATAGTAACTTGAGGGATATCACTATTATTTCCCAAATTATGACTTCCCAATTCCAATCACATCACATTTGATTTATATAACTGCATATTTTATGACCATCTTCTTTAAGGAAATATATTTTAGTTATAACCAAATTCATATGGACCTCAGGGATGATAATGCCACCTCTTTTATAGATCCTGAAGGGGTATATTATTACCGATCAATTATATTTATTTTGAACAAGGTCGATATTTAGTATCAATGTTTCATGAACCATATATTCAATCCTTTTATAGGAAATACTATGGAATGTTACATCATTGATCTGGTGTTCAAATGCCAATGTCCCAATGATCATGTTGTTGTCCATAAATAATTTTTCAACAAACTGTTTAAACATAGCTTGATGATCAACCCATGAAATTCTTTTGGGGGTAACATCAAGAAAAAAATTCATCTTCATGGTTTTCTATCATTACATGAATGTCACCCCTAATAAAACCATTGTGGTATTTAATATTCCCCCTCCATGAAATCTCAAATAGTAGAGTGGTATTTAAGGAAAACACTATTACATTATATACCTCATACTGAACCTTGAAGGAAAGTTATTACCCTCCACTAATCTCATTAATAAGGGAGACACATATTAGTGGGATGATGATTTTCAAGAGTCTTTTGAAAATCTTAAAAAATACCTCTCAAGACCAAAAATAATGATAATACTACTAGAAAGAAAGTCATTTATCTTATATTTGGAAGCCCTTGATTATTTTCTTGGTTCACTATTATCACAAAATAATTATGAGGGAAAATAAAATAGTCTTTTCTTTATTAGTGTAACTATTCTATATACTAAAATGTGATATTCTGGTATCAATAAAAATTTCCCCTCCTTCATTTTTGGGGTTCATAAGTTAAGGCACTACAAAAAGTATCACAATTTCTATTTTCTCTCTCAAATTGAACCTCTCAATTATATCTATAATATCCCAATTTTAACTATATAGTTGGCATGGTGGAAACTCATTTTACAATTATTTGATATTTAATCTGTACCATATAAGGGAGTTAATAGGAAAGCATCGATGGCCTTTCTTATAGAACATTTTATCATGGTAAGCACACCATTGCAACTAAACATCCTGATGAAGAGATATTATTATTTCAATATACTCCACAAACATAGGATATGTATTTTCATGGTTCTTCCAAATTCTGGATAGAAAAAATACAAGAAACCCTTATTCTCAATCAGGTTCATTTTTAAATTATTCTTATCTATTTAGAAAATCAATCTCACTCTATTATTTTATATTTTCAAAATGTTATACCAACAATGAAGTAGAGTACTAATCCCTCAAATAAAGTATGGAATTGGAACTAAAAATAATCATGGATTTCTTCAATATCAATGGATATTTATAGATATTGATCAAATTAATTAATGGTTAATTTAATATTAAGAAAGATGAATTTATTCCCCAATTTGATTTTTTATGTGGGTTGACAGATAAATTCCCTTTAGAGCTGACATTATTTTATGTTCTTCATTCACAGAACTTCCATAGATATCCATTAGCTAATATAGATACCACCATAAAATATCTATACTAGGAAAAGATAGTCATAAATATTTGAAACCATAGGGTAGTATCCCCATTCACTTACAATAATTTGGAATAGGTCGATGAGATCAACATAACCTCTGATTAAGAAGAGCAAAAAAAATTACCAATCAACACCACTGTTAGATAGATTTCCCCCATATTGGATTATCCTTGAATTACAAATATTCTATTTAATCATGTAGTGAATAAGTAGATCTGATTGCAGGTTGTAAACTTTATCATTTATGATGGACGGAATTTTCAAAAAGTCCTCTAAAAGTAGATTTTTTTGGATCACTCCTTATATATATTAAAGGTAGGGAGACCCTCACTATTATTAAAGAAGTTCATATAAGGTAATTTGGTGATTATAAATATTAAACCATTATTTACCACAACATTAAAGGGTTTGGATACTTATATACTTGATTGACACAAGATCGCATGGAGTTCACTAATAAATTTCGTGCCTTCCAAATACATGCTAATTTTATAATTCATCCCCTACATTTTATATATACCACTGCATATTTTTGGTCATTTTCTATTTGGGGAATAGATTTCATGGGAATATATCCCCCATATAGTTCTAGTAAGTTTATGTGCATCCGTACTTCCAATAACATCTTGTATAAGTAGGTTGAGGTTATAATACTCAATTAATTCATGATAAATGAGATATTTAAATTTATGAGGCCAAATATTATCACTAAATTTGGTTTCCCTTGCACTGTGACACCATTATATTTTGAAAAATATTTATTTTCAAATAAATTTAATATCTTTTATATTTTTTTACCCATAACACGAATTTAGTTATATGTTTCATGCATCACTAAGTTTAGATTGTGTTACAAACAACACTGAGTTCAAATGAAATGTGACATACTATTAACATATTATTATAATAGTTATCACCTAGCCATTGGAATGATATGTATGAATATGATTAACTAAATTATTAAAATATATGAATCACACATGTATATATAATTAATTAATTTGTGAACAATTAATTATATATGTAAATTAATACTATTTAAAATGAAACAGAATCTTTTCTAAAAAACTATTTTTCTACGCACAAATATGTTTTATCACAATAAATTATTTAAATCACATTTAGAAAGTTATTTTAGTTAAATTTAGTAATTATATATTTAATCTAATTTTTAACATTAATCATATGTGTTTTATAGATAATATATTTTAATAAACCATATTTTACACATAAAATTGTATTTTACTAAAATCTATTTTTTCACATTTTATGAAATTATTTTAAAATTAATTTTTTTATGACTTTAGAATATTTATTTGAAAAAATTAAATTATTGTTGGAAATCATCATTTTAAAATTATCTTATGGTGATTTTTTTAAAATTTCTTATGAGGATAAATTTTTTAATGAATTGTGAAAATATTGGGTTTTTTTAAGGTTTATCATTTATTTTAAATCATTTAATAAAATAAAAAATGTATTAATATGGTTTTAAAAAAATTATATCAGTTTTATATCTATTAATATTATTTATTTCATTTTCATCATTTTAATATTGAATTTTTATATCAAAAAATTTTAAACTTTTGAACTTATTCTCTTTGAAAAGCCACTTTCTTGTCATGTCTATGCGATTAATTTTAAATTAAATTTCTTCAATTTTTTGAATGAAAATTTGAAAAATGGATTTAATATTATAAATATTAAATATATATTTTATATAATATTTTCAACTTGATTTTTTATCTTAATAAATATCTTAAATGTAAAAAATATTTAACGTATTTAATGTAAAAATGTCATTACCAGGGTGTTAAACTAAAAACATAAGGGTAAAATATGTCCCAAAACTTTTTTAAAACTAATTTTATGTATATATATCTACCTTTAATTTTATATTTTTGATAATGAACCATTTTTAGCCTTGTTTCATATGAAAAATATAGATACACCTTTTTTATTTCAAAACATACAAGTATACCACTCACATTACTTATAGAAGGCCACCCCATATCCTCCACAAATAAAAATTGAAAACCATTTTTTTAGATAATAACAACCAAAATAAATTCCATAAATAAATTATATCATCATATAATCCTTATTTTGGTCATAAATCCAACCTATGAATCCTTTGGGTGAAAACCAAAAGAAGTTGTCTGAAGAAGAGGCAACATCGACAACTGAGTGCTTTATTTTATTTATTCCTCCACCTATTTAAATTATTATTACAAAAATATTAAATAAAAATATAAATATCTTCCATATACATATATTTTATTATATCGATTTCATAATATATACCCTTCTCCTTACCCGTCAAATGGATTACAAAATCAACATTTGTGTGTATGACAGACTACTACCTCATGAACTGAAGTCATTTGTTTTACCATTAACAAATCTTAGGTATGGATTTAATAATGGATTAAATGTTTATATATTATATTAATGATTCTAGTATACTTATAAAATTATTAAATACCATAAACCTTCTTTCCTTCTATTTTGGTTGAATACAATAGAGTCGCTCATGTGTACGGAGGACTACCACCTCACGAACCAATGTGATTCATTCTAGATTTACAAGGAATATAATAATTATGGTTTTAATTAATATATTTCATATATATGAAATAAATAATTTTATTTAATTATAATATATTATTCACCTCTCTTTTAATTTTTTGAGAAAATGGAAACAATGTTCACACATACATACGTCATACCGTCTCTATGAACTGTGTATTACATTTTCTCTCTAACATTTATGTATTTCCCTAAATACATATATAATTATTATATATTTTATTCATATAATGGTTAAAATTATCTATATTATGTAACCATCATCAAATTAATACTAACAGAATTAACAATTCAAAACCTACATGAAAAATAAAGTGGTTTTTACCTAAAATATGAATTTAACATGGAATTGATAATAAATTTATAAAAAAAATTCATAAGTAAATAATATATGGTATGATATTAAAAAATATAAAATTATATTATATTTATTGTACAAGATTTTTTAATGTCTATAAAGGAATTCAAGAATTACGATAATTTATTTTCATCTCAAGTTTTACTTTTGTGAGACACATTCCATATTCACCACCTATTTATTTAATGTGCAGTACATAATACCTATGAATGTGTTCTATAATTATTCTGCTATAAATTATTTGGATTTAAATATTTATTTTAGGACCCCACTTTTGTGGGGTTTAGGGTTCAAAAGTTACTAAATTTGTAAGGGTTTTTTTCCTCAATTTTCTTTCTTTGAGACATATGTTATGTTATATACTTGTCTTCTTTTGTGAGTTGTATATACATCCCATTTGACATTTAATTTCTTGAATTTTTTTATTATCATGATATTATATGTTTAATTTAATGTTATTCTATCATGTAGATTGTGATTCAATGTTTCCAAATTGATAATTGTTTTATGATACAATCTCAACATTTATCATGATTGTTTATGATTATGCTTCAAAAATGAAAAAACTACCACTCAATAAACTCAAGATTTATATTTTCATCTATTTATGTTAAGATAATAATTTTTCCCATGATTTTTATCTATTTATATACTCAATAATTCGAACTATTTTTTTAATAAATTCCATCTTTATTTCTCTCTTCTGTCAAAAAATATTTTTCTTCCAAAACCATGTTTTCAAAATTGTTTTAATTTTTTTACAAAATTCTCAAAATTATTTATTAAATACATTTTTACCAATTTTAGAATTTAAAAAAATGATTTGATGGAAATATTCATGTCATTTTATAAACAATTCTTATTTTACTTTTACCAAATATGTGAAAGTAATCTTGGTTTTAATATGTACGACATGAATGGTACTTTCTTTCATAAAGAAAAAAATCAATGTTTTAAATATTAATTTATTATTTTTTAAAAAAAAATTATTTTATGATTTATTTATGATTATTTCTCACTCTTATATCCCATGTTTTCTAAGATGATAATTTTTTATTCCATGACTCATATGTATGATTTATTAAAGGTTGGTTATCAACTTTGTATGTTTTGTTCATGATTGAAAACCCTTATTCTTATATAATTAGTTCATATGATCATTGATTAATATCTTATATTTTAACCCTAATTGAGTATCTAAGATCACCATTTCATATATTTTCTTCCCCATGTTATGAATAAAAGGTTAGGTGGGGTTTTTTAAGAGGTATGCAAAGTGAGAAGATCTTTGTGAGAGATGTTGAAGATATTTCATGAAATAAAAAGATTGTGTTTCTAGTATACAATGACAATAAAATTTTATGGTCTTATTGCATGTGTTTATGAAAGTTATTTAATATTCCTTTGAAAAGAAGCTAGATTTATATATTAAAATCATGGGTCTCTATATTTGGTATAAAAGGGAAGGTTTTGTTAACATTTATAAACAAGGATGAGATAAAAATTGTGTAATTATTTGGGATATTTATACAGTTGTTTTTAGGGATGTATTTAAGGTTAAGTATAATGATGAGTCAAAGTATAATAAAATTTCATTGAATTTTGGTAAATGATAGCGCATGTGATTTCCAATAAATTACATCCATATCTAGATAATATAAGTGGATGTTAGCTCTAGAACAGAGGTACCTAGGGGTAATAACAAAAAAAGGAACAATAATCTAGAATTAATCATCATCCAGTGCACGATAATGTGAATTTCCACACACCTTGTTTGATACTGCTGGGGGATATGTATTGGAAATTCATAAACTATTTATGAATCATCAAGAAGGATTTAAATAATGTTAATTCATGGACAAGTTTTAGTCTATATTTTTATAGATTGAAAACAAATTATTGTGATTTAGCCATCCTATAAGTGATTTTTCATGATTGCATGGTTTCCCACAATTATTATTATTGTTGGAACTATTATTTTCTATTTTTTTCAATTGTGTGAAAAAATGGAATTGGGTTAACGTTGAATGTGATAGATAATTTTTTGAAGAGAAACCAAATGGTATTATAAATAGATTGAGGGATGTTGTGATTATTCCAAATTAGTTATCACGATATATGACAAAAAACATGCACCTTAACCAACTCGCAGAAGCCCCAAAGAAGATAAGGATAATGTTCATTGATATTTCGAGTAGTGGATACCACAGAGAATAGAATATTTCACTTATAACATGTCAAGAATGTGGGAGTATGTACTCTGGGTAATTTCTCAATGGAGAAATAAGATATTTTGAGTGTGGAAAATAAGGACACCAAGAAAGTAAATATAGAGGAAAATGAAAATTTTAGATAATAAAATGTATGAGAATAATTTTACCCCGGTGATATCATTGATATTTGAATTTTTCAATTGTGGAAAATATGGGAATTATGTAAATTGATGTTCTAAAGGGAAATCCCATGATTAAAATCAGTATGGTTATACAGGTAATGTTTATATTGTTTTTCATGAGGAGACTAGAAATAACATATAGAAAGAAATAAGTATTAGGGAATAAGGAAATGAATTATGGTTAATGGTATATGAACAAGTAGAATAATTGAAGTCATTATTTATTGGAATTCAATAATTATGTAATACTAATTATGAAATATAAAATGATAGATCTGCAAAAGTTTATATTAAGGATTCTCTAGAATATATTTAATGGTTATAACGTTATAGAAAACTTATTTAATGGTATGGTGATATTTTAATGAAAATAAAAAATTAATGGGATATTACACAAAATATGTTCCTGATGTTGAAAAAGTTAATTTTATTTTGGATAAAGAGATGATTGATCTGGATAAAGTAAGCTGGATTGTATTGATGACTCTAGAACTAATTAATGATCTAATAAAAAAGTTTTATATGATATCTTTGATGGTGTTTATAATATTTTTTTATTTATGGAATATATTAAATAATATATTATTTTATGAGTAAATAGTTAATTTTGGAAGGAATTTATGATTTCATTATGTTTTTATGCTAATTATAATATTTCCATTCTTTAGAAGAATATATGATCATGGTACTCACATATTTGGTATGTAAACATAAATGGAAACTTATTGATATTTGGGGTCTTACTGTTATGTTTTTTTTGAAATTTATTGATCTTATTTATAAATTCTAAATTCTAGAAGGGTTATAAGGTTAAGCAATTTGGGAATGGTTTAAGTTTAATTTTGGATGAGGTTTTATAGATTAATGGATTATTCCATCATGTGAAGATTTATTAATAACTTGTGTTAACCATTCTGTTTTTAATCATGAGTAGAGATATAAAAAATGGTGTATCCTTATTTTATAGATATTATTTATTTCTTCATAAATGAAAAATTAAACACTTTGAGTAGGAGATGAAGATAATATTGATCAAGGAACAACCAAAGCATGATATTTTTCATATGAAATAGAATGAAATCAATTAGGTATATATTCTCTATAACGTCTCATAATTACCATGTAAATTTTTATTATTTATATGAAATTAGTTTGAGACAGAGAAATTTGATGGCACATAATTCTATGGTCCGGAGAGCCCAAAATGGAATTTTGAACTTTTTTAAACGTACATTTATTAAACATGCGTGTATGATTTTTTTTGATCTTATGAGCCATTTCTTGGATCAATAATCTGAGGGAACCATTGAATTCAGAACAGTAAGATTTTCCTAGAAATGACTTCACTTTGACTGGAAAGGGTCGAGTAGAAAAGTTATTTTTTAGACTTTTTGAGAAAAATAATCAAATAATTTAAATGAATTATTTTATTTTCTTTCTCATGTTAGAGTGGAAGATGGAGATGCAACAGGGTAGTGACAGGGCGATGATGATGTGCATCAATGAGGATCATTAAAGGCTCATTAAACTCTCAATGTAATGATGCTTTAATGATGCATAATAGTAACGTTGTTTCTTAAATAAATCATTGTAACAATGTGATGTCACATCATAATGGGAACACGGTAACATTCCCCAATTTATAGTTCGATGCACTGGGGAAATATGGATTATTAATTTTAAGGATTCTATTGAAAACTTCTAACAGACATCCACCCAAGTGAAGAATGATGAAAACTGACAAATCCTCACCACCTTCAATGCCTTTTGATAATAGGAGCTAGTAAGCGTCGTCGATGTCTTAAACCCTCGAGGATGAAATCAGCATCATCGGATGTCGTAAGAGGTAGGGGTTGATTGATTTTTAAGTTTTCCCATTCTTATTTATACATGATGAACACATATTAATGTATGAACAGGTTAATCTAAGGATCATTCGTTCTTATGGGAGGGTGAATTCTTTTGGGTTTCATTACCTGGGATTTAATTATATTTTTTGTTCAAATTAAAATCTCCAAATCTCCCTTGTTTTCTTAACATCTAACTTAGAGGTCCTATGAACACACAAACAAGACCTGATCCCTCCACCATGGGTATTCTTCAGGGAAAAACTTTAAAATCCATGGAAATTGATTATTGAGTTTGTCGCGGTGGAGAGAATGATCCATGGAAAATACTAGCGCAAGCAGCATAATGAATGGACCATAGGTGCAGACCCAGTGGTGTGCAGAAGAATCCATATGCGCGCTGGAACCGGCGGTGGCACCGACAACTACCAACGATGGGCCATAGTCACATTCCACAATGGAATGCTGGATGAAAGGTTGCACCCAGACTAGGCCCCAACAACATGCCAGACGAAAGGCCGCAGCCAGATTAGGTCGTGGCGCAACATGAGAAGTTGTCGGTCAAGCCGACGGCGGACGAAGCTGCTTTACTGTGACGGAGGGAATCAAACATTGCACTGAGACATGTCCCACGCGATGGTTGGTGACCTCTTGACTACGTTGTAGGAGGCACTCTTTGGTGACCTGTAAGGCAATGCGGGGGCACAGACGCGGCTCTCGGATGCATCCCGCGAGGTGGATCGGTCTGCCTCTTGCAGACTAGATGAGGCATGAACCCCAAGCGGGCCGGACCTGTGGCTCACCGGGCCAAACCCAAGCCCAGTGGGCTAGATCGCGTTGTTAGGCCGATCCCACGCTGTCTTCGAGTCAGGACAGACTAGGCTGAGTTAGTGAGAAACTCGGCAGGCTGGACCCTCGGCCAACCGAGCCAGGTCCAGGGAGGCCTATTGGGCCGGGCCCACTAGCCAAGTTGAACCAGAGAGACCTTGACTCATACCAGGTTGGGTTGAGTCCTTCATAATGAACAGTTGTATGTGGGACCCCCAAGCCGGGTTAGTCGGGTCGGTCCAACCGGGTCGGACCGAGCCCCATCGCAATCGGTGGCCTAGTTAAGAAAACACATGTATCGTGAAAACCGCATGTCCGATTGAAAAGATGTTTGCGAAGTAGGGACCCTCTTTAGGAGTTGGATCTTTAGTCATGCCATGTAGTGACTTTAATTTAAGTTGAGAAACAACTATTGGCTTGAGGAGCATTTCTCCCAAGTGCACTACGTATGGAACCCTTCAGTTGGCTGAGACCTGAAGACTACTCGACGATCACCCAGTGGGAAGTGGCTTTGTGTGACCCAGTAGGCCCATAGTGGGGAGGGGCTCAATGTCACCCAGTAGACCCATGATACTCTATAGGATGAGTACCTCAGTTCGGCTATGGTGCGAAGTGGCTCTATGTCACTCGGCAGGCCCACGAGGGGGAGCCACTATGTGTGGCCCATCAAACCCACTGTACTCATCAAGGATGAGTACCACAATAGTTCAAGGTTAGCCGAAAGTGGCTCTGCGTGACCTGGTAGGCTCATTGTACTTGATAGAGGAGGAGTTCTCTAGCAGCCAAGGAGTTCAGCATTTTTGACAGACGATGCTACTGTTACTACCCTGGAATATATTTGGTCTGAGATGCATTGTGTTTCATTCTTTAAATTGAGTATTTTTTTCTGTTATTTTTTTTTCTTTTGGGGTCCCTACTGAGTATTGTGTTACTCACCCTTGTACGGGCACCGCCCGCATGTTTTGTTTCTACTGCAGACGACTTACGTTTCGACAGAGGTGCTCAGGGAAATATGACAAAAGGACACTATGACATCAGACTTGGGGTCCTATGACCAGGAGGGACCTAGTAGTACCGGGAATACAGAACGTACTACTTTTATTCCGGTAGTTTCACTGCTCTCACGATCAGGTGGGGTTTACTATATATGGATAACATATCACTTTTTTACTTTACTATTTTCAGCACTTCTTCTTGGCTTTGTATTTGGACCCACTTTCTTTCAGCTGTACTTGCACTCAGTTTATTCAGTGGTATGGCGTTTCCCTATTGTGGGTTAGAACTTGGTTGGGCATGTCTATGTGTATAGGTATCCAAGATACTACCTCCCACTTGCAGGTTGATACCTTCGCCACTAGTCACCAGCCCCTAGCCTTTAGGAGGTAGGCTTGGGGTGGTCATGGCACAAGCCTCATGGGATGGGTTGTGAAAATTTTTTATCAAAGGAAGGTCTGTTCCCCTTCATAGACTAGGTGTCTTATGTTTTGTTTTGGGAAAATAGTGTTAATTATTGCAAGTTCAACTTTCAGATTCGGGGAGTCTAGTGTTGGAGCGGCGGCCAACGTATCCATATACCAGGACATTGAATTCTATTTCCGGCTCAATACATGAAAAAATTTGTTTCATAAGTGTCTCCTTATTTTTGAAAAAGAGACATCTCTTCAGGTATAACCTTCTAACTATGGTACATCTTGATTTATATCAGAATGTCTCTATCTTGATGACTATCCAAGATCCTGATATATGGACGTGAAGACAACCCGCCTAGCGATGAGGTGTCCATCCCGGGACCAGTTCTAGAGATAGACCCACCGGGTGGTGCACAAATTTTTCCAACGCCTGATGGTTAGCATCTAATACTGGTGATTTCAGCAGAGTATGTTCATAGTCTCAGTGCACTAAATGAGCTCCAGAGACAGAGACCTCCTAGGTTAAGGTGAGAGATAGATCCTCAGGTCACTGAGGATTGGTTGGAGGCTATGACGCTAGTCTTCTGCTTAGTGAGGACACCGCCTAACCAGATAGAGATCTTGGTAGTGAGCCTTATTTTTTGATATGTAGAGAGATGATAATTTTTGACCATCTAGACTCATGTGGAGGAAACTCTCACTGAGGTTGACTTTGAGCGGTTTTTCTGGAATGATTTTTTCCCCACGACCTTGCGCTTTGTGCACATCTAGGAGTTTCTTTACCTACAAAAGGAAAGCAAGACGATGATCAAGAACTCGATGTGTTTCACAGAGCTTCCCATGTACTCCACATATAGGGTGAAAGATCCTTTCTTCAAGGCTTGAGCCTTTGATAAGGGACTTAGGTGAAAGATCATGGCTTAGGTTTTTTCTCTCAACATCCCTACCCAAGACGGGGTGTTGGTGCAAGCCCTTATGATGGAGAGTATCTTGGCAGAGTAGGTGCCCGCAATTAGAGATACCAACAGACCCTAGGTGGAAGATTCTTTGGCAGGTATCAGAATACAAACACATGGGCCCAAGCAGGCCAAGTATTTCAGAATCTGACCCTAGAACATAGGGTCGGCATTGAGAGGATCCTAGGCTAGAGGTATTTAGATGAGGTCCATGATTTGCTCCTTGTGTGGAGGACATGGACACGTGGCATATCACAACCCGACCCACCGTACAGATGACCAACAGATGGTTAAAGGGTCGTTGTGGTGGCGGTAGTGGTTCGAGTGAGGAGGACTACAGGGTAGAAGATGTGGAAGGGGAGTTGGTCGAGCGATAGGTGGTGGGCAACAGTTCAAGGTGTTACCACCACCACCCCCACCCTGAACTCAAGGAGCAGGTGGATAGGGGTGAGCTTAGCTCTAGGTAGGAGGGGCTTATTACCGCAGTGCTCAAAAGATGATCTCAGGTACGATCTATGTTTTCTATAACCTTACTTCAGTACTTATAGAAACAAGTGCTAGTCACTCCTTCCTTTCCACAGCTCTCCTTCGGAGCTTGAAGATTTCAGTGGAGTTGTTCGCTCGATCCTTATGACTAGAGACTCCTATGGGAGATGATTTAATGATTACACACTGGTTTCAGAAGTGTGAGCTTACCCTAGGAGGCAATAGATTCTCGTAGGATCTCCTAGTAGCATGGTTGAGGCCTTACGATGTTATCTTTGGTATGGAATAGTTATCCATAGTCTATTCTTAGATCGACTATTTTACGAATAAAATGCAGTGTGTTCATGAGGATGAGACCAGGTTTTCCATCAAAAATGAGAAGGAAACCCTTTCAGTGTAGGACATACTCTCTCGGAGGAGGGTGTATCTGATCACTCATCAGTGGGCAACCCTCACCCTTGGTGTAGTGGAGGAGAGGAGTCCAAGCTTCCCTATAGTGGTGGACTATTACGAGGATGTTTTTTCTGATAAGGTTCTATGGATACCTCCTCGTAGAGAGGTACGATTCTGTATCAACACGTACCTCAGGACGACACAGATATCCACACTATCATATTGTATGGATCCCGAAGAGCATCTTGAGTTGAGAGTACAACTGGAGGACTTGCAGTAAAAGGGGTTCGTAAGGCCCTCTATATCACCATGGGAAGCCTCCATGTTTTTATCCAAGAAGGTAGATGAGAGTTTGTGGTTTTGTGTGGACTTATAGAACCAAAACTAGGTGACCATGAAGAACAAGTACCCACTACCAAGGATTGTTGACCTCTTTGACCAATTTAAGGGAGAAAACTGGTTCTCAAAGATAGGCCTCAGAACAGGATGTCACCAGATTTGGGTACAGGACAAGGACATACTAAAGATAGCCTTCTGGTTCCAATATGGCCAGTATGAGTTCATGGTGATTCCTTTTCGCATAGAAAACTCCCCAGAATTGTTCATGGGCCTCATGAATAGGATATTCCATCCCTACCTCAACTGGTTCATCATGTTCTTCATTAATGACATCATAGTGTATTTTTCATCAGAGGAGAAACCTGTTACACACTTGTGGATAGTCCTAGATACACTATGAGAGCACCAGATTTATGGTAAACTATCGATGTTTTATTTTTTCATATGAGAGATAAACATTATAGGACACATCTTCTCAAAGGTTGGAGTTGCAATATATTTGCCAAAGATAGAGGAGGTGCTTTCTTGCGAGACGCCAAGGAGCAGGACTGAGGTGCAGAGATTCTGGGGTTAGGCTGGTTACTATCAGAGGTTCGTGCCCGACTTCTCTAGAGTAGCAATACCATTTCATATTTGACATAGAAGGGATATCCCTCCATGTGGATAGAGAAATGCTAGTAGGGTTTCTAGGAGCTCATGTGGAGGCTAACTAATGCCCCCATCATGATACTGCCTGAGGAGGGTGTGGGTGTGTGTTTTACTGCGACACATCAGGGACTGGACTAGGATTTGTTCTAATGTAGGAGAAATTGGGGATCACCTAAGTCTCATGATACTTAAAGAAACATCAGTATAACTACACAACCCATGACCTGGAGTTGGCAGTAGTAGTCTTTCCATTGAGGATGTAGTAGTGCTACTTGTTGGTAAAGTGGTTTAGAGTTTTATCCAACCAAAAATGTCTCAGGTATATCTTCTCTCAGAAGGACCTGATCCTAATAGAGCGAAGATGGCTAGAGTTCCTCCAGGACTATGATTTATAGAAATTCTATACTCCTAGAAAGGGGAATGTGGTGTCAAACATGATTAGTAGGAGGACTGGTTTGCAGCTACTGAATGAGGCGACAGAGAAGTTAGCCACGATGTAGGTATCCCTAATGGATGATGGTGAAGTTTTTTACCTCTATTCGATGGTTGTTACTCCCCCACTTGTACAACGAGTCATGGAGGAACAATTGGGGGATGTTGACTATGAGACTAGACATGCTCGGATATCCTCTGGATGGGATCCTGATGGATTTTCAATAGGTAGGGAGCATGTCATTCTTTTCAGAGGGCGCACCTTAGTACCAGTGGAATTATGGTAGGAGTTGTTGAGGGAGTTCCATACTTACCCTCTGGTAGTACATCCTGGAGTGTAAAATATATACCAGGACCTCTGGCATCTGTACTGGTGGTCAAGAATGAAGAAAGTAGTGTTTGAGTTCATTTCACAATGCCTCACTTTTCAATAAAGGAATGTCGAGCACCAGGTTCTAATAGGCTTGACTCAGCCACTTGAGGTATCAGAGTGGAACTAGTATAATATCTTGATGAACTTCATGAATGGATTGCCAAGTAAGTCTAAAGTTCATGACTCTATGGGGGTGATTGTTGACCGACTCACCTTCTTGGCTCACTTCTCATACATCTGAGAGTAGAGAATAGTGAATGGATTGGGATGCCTCTATGTTTAGGAGATAGTGAGGATTCATAGGGTGCCTTCGACTATCATCTCATATTACGATACCCACTTTACATCTCGGTTGTGGAAGGGATTATAGGAGGTATTTAGGATGTAACTACACTTGAGCACAGATTTTCATCCACAAATGGATGCTCAGATAGAGCAGACCATACAGACCATGGAGGACATGCTACGTGTTTGTGTCCTTGACTTTGGTCGTGGTTGGGGTGGCCACCTTCCACTAGTAACAACAGTTATCACTCCACCATTAGCATGGCCCCATTTGAGGCCTTATACTAGAAGCCTTGAAGATCACCCATATGCTTGAATGATCCAAGGGATTCAGCACTCATGGGTCCAGAGTTGGTACAGGATACCACCGAGAAGGTGAAGATTATTCAGGAGTTTATGAGGACTGCTCAGATTAGGCCGAAGTATTATGCCAACTGAAGATAGAGACCCATGGAGTTCAAGAAGGGAGATCATGTGTTCCTTTGGGTCTCACCCCGACGAGGATTGAAAATATTTGGCTGGGCCGGTAAGCTATCTGTGAGGCTTATTGGTCCTTTTCAAATCTTGAGCAGAGTTGGAGAGGTTGAAAACCTATGAGCTCTTCCCCCAGAGATGCACTAGGTGCATGATGATTTCAATGAGTCATCATTGAGTAGGTATGTTCATGATCCATCACATGTTATCGGCTTGGGCAAGCTGGACATTGACGATGGGGTGGCATTTGCAGAGTTCCTAGTAGAGATAGATGATCAGCAAGAGCAGGTCATATGCTGATGGATGATTCCTCTAATGCGCATTCGATGACTGAACGAGAATCTCTAGGAGAGAACATGGGAGAAAGAGTCTCGGATTCATGCTCAGTACCACCATCTTTTTTTTTTAGTTTTTGCATTGGATTTTTTGGATGTATAGGTATAATCTGGGTAGAATGTTACATCTCTGAATTTCCAAGTAAATTTTTAATATGAATATAGAATTATTTCGAGACAGAAAAATTCAACGACGCATAATTCCAAGGTCAAGAGAGCCCAGAATAGAATTTTAACTTTTTTACAGTACGTTCAGTAAATGTGTGAGCAGGATTTTTTTTATCTTTTGAATCGTCACTCGGATCAAAAATATGAGGGCACCGTTGAATTCAGAACACTAGGATTCACCTATAATTGACTTAACTTTGGCCGAAAATGGTTGAGGGGAAATGTTATTTTTCATAATTTTAAAGAAAAATAATAAAATAATTTAAATGGGTTATTTTATTTTCATTCTCAATTTGGAGTGGGGGGTGGAGATTCTTTAGGTCAGCGATAGGGTGGAGACTATGCGCATCAGTGAGCTTCATTAATGTCTCATTAAACTCACAACGTAATGACTCTTTAATGATGCATAACAAGAATTCTATTTCTTAAATAAAATAGTGTAACGACGCAACGTCGCATAATAATGGGAATGCTATAATGTTCTCATATTTTTCGTTCGATGCGCTAGAGAAATATGGATTAGAGATTTGGAGGATTCTTTGGAAAAAATATAACGAATATCCACCCCAGTGAAGAATGAATAACACTAGTGAATCCTACCAACCTTCGACGCCTTTCAAATATCGGAGCCGAGAAGCATCATCGTCATCTTAACCCCATGAGGACAAACGTTGTGACATCAGACATCGTCAGAGGTAGGGGTTGTTTGATTTTAATGTTTCCCAATTTTTTTTCTAAAATACGAACGCGAATTTACCCATAAATATGTTAATCCGAGGACCATAAGTTCTTGTGGGATGGTGACTTCTTAGGAGTTTCTTTATCTGAGATTTAATTATCTTTTTTGTTAAAATTAAAATCCCCAGACCTCCCTTGTTTAGTAAACTTCTAACGCTGAGGGCTTGGGATGACATGAACAAGGACAGATCCCCTCCATAGTGGGTGTTCTTCATGGAAAAACTTTCAAATTGAAGGTAAGAAATTTTTAAGACCGATGCAGTGCAGAGGATGATCCCCAGAAAATGTAGGTGCATGCGGCACAAAGAACAAACCACTAGTGCGGACCAGGTGGTCCATGGAAGAAACTGTAGGTGCACCAATGCCAGTGGTGACACCAACGACTGCAAGCGGTGGCATGCTGAATGAAATGTTGTGGATGGACTGGGTCGTGGCATAGAAAGAGAATCCACCGGCCGAGCCGACAACTGTAGGCGGCAGAAGCAATCGCTTGACTGCATCAGAGGGTAATGGACGCAGCACCAAGCCGCTTCCTATAAAACATGCCATTTTTGCTTGACCGTGGTGGAGGAGGATCCCCGCGGTGACCCATTGGGCAATGATGGGGCACAGACATGGCTCCCGGCTACATCTAGCGTGGTGGACCGTTCTGCCTCTTGCAAACAAGATGGGTGTGAACCCCCAGTGGGCCGAACCCGAGCCATGCTGGCAGGCCTCACCCACACCCTCATTAGGCCGGGCCATTCTAGGTAGCTTCATTTGTCGACATAGTAAGATGGACCCTTGGCCAACAGGGTCGGGTCCAATGAGGACTATTGGGCTGGGCCCACTGGCCAGGCCAGACCAGACCGACCTTGACCCGCACCATGTCGGGTCGAGTCAGTCTTACTGTGCCCTACCTAGTCTTAGGACACCATGTCCAACATCGTAGTGTCTGCCCATCCTGTCTCACTAAGCAGCCCTGTCAAAACATCAGTTGTCTGCACCAGACACAACATGTGTAGGCGGAGCCTGTGTAGGGGAGAGTAAAATAGTACTCATTAGGAATCCCAAAACAAAAATAAAGAACACACAACAATTCATCAAAGTAATGTACGAAACACAAGGAAACACACAACAGGTATATACTAGGGTAGTAACAGTAGCATTGTCAGTCACAAATGTCGAACTCATCAACTGCTGGAGAATTCCATCTCTATTGAGTACTGTGGGACTGCCGGGTCATAGAGAGCTGATTCCCACTAACCTTGAATTTTTATGGTACTCATCCCTGATGAGTACCATGGGTATGCAAGGTCCTACAGAGCCGATCACCACTATGGGCCTACCAGGTCACACAGAGATACTTCCCACCATGGATGAACTGAGGTACTCCTCCTAATGATTATTATGGGTCTATCAGGTCACACATACCCTCTCCCCACCATTGGCATGCTCGGTTTCACGTAGCCTCTTTCCACTGTGCCATAGTTGAGTAGTCTTAAGGTACTCCTCCTAATGATTATTATGGGTCTGTCAGGTCACACATACCCTCTCCCCTTTTTACAATGTTGGTTTCCCCCAAAGGTATTTTCAAATGGTGAACCCTTTTTACCGATAATAAGTTCAAATAATGATGGAACAATTTATTTATGGGGGTAAAATGTAACAAACTAATATTTTGTGATTTTATAGTTAATAAATTTAAACTTTGTTATATTTTTTGTTACATGCAAAACCTTTTTAGCATGTGATACATGAAACGCTATGTTTATCTTGTGTAACATTTAATACTAAGTTTAAACGAAATGTGTCATACTATTAAAATATTATTAAGATAGTTTTCAATAAGATTTTGGAATGGGAGATATGAATATTATTAACTAAATTATTAATATATATTTTTTACACATGGATATATAATTAATTCCTTGGTGACCAATTAGTTATAAATGAAAATTGAAAACATTTGAAAATCAAGAGAATCTTTTTATGAAAAGCTTTTTTATGCAAAAAAATATTTTTTTTCTCATTAAATAAAATAATTAACTTTTGATGAATTATTTTAATTAAATTTATATATTATATATTCATTAAAATTTTTAACATTTATATTTTTTGTTTTCTAGATAAGATATAAGAATAAATATAATTTTATACTAAAAAATGTATTTTCCAAAAAAGCAGTTTTGTTTCATTTTACACACTTATTTTTAAATTATTTTTGTACACTTTTATAAAAAATGAAATAATTTTTTGAAATCCTAATGTACAAATTATCTTATGGTGATTTTTTGATAATTTTTAAAATATATATATTTTTCAATAAATAGTGAAAATTTCTTGTTTTTATTTTCAATTTTCATTTATTTTAAAATTTAAAAAAAATATAAATTATTTAAATATTATGTTAAGAGAATAATTAGTTCAATTATACATCTATTAATTTAATTTATTTCATTGGAATCATTTTTATATTGAATTTTGATTTGAAAATATTTTAAACAATTAATCTTTTTCTCTTTGAAAACCCGCTTTCTCGTCGTGTATGTGAGATTAGTTTTAAATTAAAAATTTTCAATTATGTGGATATAATTGAATAAAGTATGTATTTCATATTTGGAATAAGAATAAATTATTTTATATAATAATCTCAACATAATTGTTTCCCAAGATGAATAGTAACAATAGTACAAATCATTTGTTGTGATTAATGTAAAAATTGGTTTACTAGGGGTCAGAATCAGAAGATAAGTGCTAAAAATGAACGAAAACATTTCCAACACACATTATATGACCATATTTAGAACTTATATCTTATAGGCTTGATAATGGACGATTTTGGAGTCTTGAGGAAGGTGAAAAATGTCAGAACAGCTTTTCCTTTTTGAAACTTACAAGTGTGTCACTCACCCCACTTATAAAAGGTCTCCCCTTATCCTATCCCCTAAAAACATCCAAAACACTTTGAATAGGTCAATAAATAACCAAATAATGTCCTTAGTTAATTTATCTCATACTATAATACATATGTTTTTCCATAAATCCAACATAAGAGCCCGTTTGGTGCAATCCAAAAAAAGTTTTCCAAAGAAGAGGTAATATCCCTAACTGCATGTTTTATATTATTTCTTACTCAAAATCCTTAAATTATTATTAAAACAAGATTATATAGTAACATAATTATATTTTATATAATTATATTTTTTTTGTTTTAATTTAATAACCTAAATCATTCTCCACTTCCATCCAATGGGTTACGAAATCATCATTCGTGTATATGGTGGACTACCGCCTCGGGAACTGATGACATTAGTTTTTCCCTTTCCACCTCTCTCGGAAGGATTTATTTATGTATTAAATTAAATATATGATATTTATTGTATTATTATAATTATTAAATTATTATATCACATTTTCTTTCTTACCCTCCATTTTGTGGTAATTAGATAATGTCGCCCAAGTGTACGGTGGCCTACCACCTCGCGAAATGATATATGTGGTTCACACATTACATGGAAGGTAATAATTATAGTTTTAAATAAAATGTGAGATATATATGATATAAAAATTAATATTTTATTTTAATATATTATTTACCTTCCTTTCTTTAAATGCATCATGAAAATGGAAACAATTTTCGGGCATAAGTACGACCTAACGTCTCTATGAATGGTGTATTTCATTTTCTTTCTCAAACTTTTATTGATTTTTCATCTTATGTATATATTGAAAATTGATTATATTTATATCATGATTAAAATTATATATATTATTTAATTTTCATCAAGTTAATATGAAAAAAATTAAAAAATCAAAACATGCATGAAAAACAAAGGGTTTTTACCCAAAACATGACTTTAACATGGAATTGATAATAGACATGTAATAAATGGTCATAAGTAAATAATATATGGATTTATATATATAATTATGGTTCTATAATCACTACTGGAAATTTCACTTTTCCCAATGCTTCTATACCAATGGTTTGTAAAAACCATTGGTATAGGTCCCGTTTCCCAACGGTTTGGCCAAACCATTGGGAAAGTCCACTTTGAGGTGACATTTCCAAACGCTTTGCCAAAACCATTGGGAAAGGGTATGGCTTTCCCAATGGTTTGGCCAAAATATTGGGAAAAGGTCAACTTTGTGGCAACTTTTCCCAACGCTTTGGCCAAACCGTTGGGAAAGCCCCCACTTTTCCCAACGGTTTGGCCAAACCGTTAGGAAAGGGTACTTTGTGGCCACCTTTCCCCACAGTTTGGCCAAACCATTGGGAAAGGCCCCAAATATTCCAACGTCACCCCCAAAAAACCCCAAAATCAAAAGGACCTATACCAATGGTTGTGACAACCATTGGTATTGGTCCTTTGATTTTTTATCAAATCTTCTTACCGAGAACATTATATAAATAAAATTTTAAAAAAATTATGATAATATACATATGTGTGTGTGTGTGTATTTATGCAATTATATTCACAAAATTCATGTTAGGTTAGTGGTTATGTCTTTGAAAGATAAACTAGAGGTCCTGGGATCAAATCCCACCGGATGTTTTTTTTGAAATACATATACCAATGGTTTTATGGAACCGTTGGTATAGATTTTGATATTACCTATACCAATGATTTTCAAAACCATTGGTATAGATCTATACCAACAGTTTTTCCAAAACCGTTGGTATAGACCTATCCCAATGGCTTACTTGCCCACGGTTCTCAAAACTGTTGGTATAGGCTATACCGATGGTTTAGAGGCCTATACCAATGGTTCAAAACCGTTGGTATAGGGTATTTTTCTAGTAGTGAATATATTTATAAATAAATTATATTTATTTTATTGGATTTTAGAATGTGTATTAATAAATTCAAGACTTATAGTAAGGTATTATCATCTCACGTTTTACTTTTATTTGATACATGTCATATTCACCACTTATTTCATTAATAGGGTGTATATACTCTCCTTGATTGTATTTTATGATTCTTATACTGAATATTATTCTTATTTAAATATTTATTTTTTTATCTCTCTTTCATGTGGTTTACGGTTAAAATTTTACCAAATCAGTAAGATATTTTCCTCTAGTTTACTTTCTTCAAAAACTATTTTATGCCATGTACCTATATCCTTTTAATGATGTGTATATACAACCCATTTTACAAGTGATAACATGATTTTATTTATTCTCCTATTATTATATATTTCATTTAATGTTATTATTTCTTAGGTCATATAATTCAATGTAACCAAAGTGGTAACAGTTTTATGATGTAATATCATCATTTATCAGGATTGTTTAGGATTATTCTTCTACTGATGAAATATTATAATTTATCTCTAAAAAACTCAGGTTTATTATTATACAATTGTTATTTCATGGGTATAATTTTTTTCCCTTTATTTTTTTCTGTTTATGTTCTCATTAGTTCAAAAGAAATTTTTTTTAAAAAAAATTTCCTTTATTTATCTCTTTTATCAAAAACACATTTTTATTACAAAACCATGTTTTCTACAAATGTTTTAAAAAATATTTATAAAATTCTCAAAATAATTTATTAAATTAATTTTTATGCTTTTTTGAATTTTTCAAAACTGTTTTGAAACGAATCATCACGTCATTTTCTAAACAATGATAGTTTTGGATTTACTAAAAATTTGAAAGGAATCATTATTTTAACATTTATAGAATGAACATTATTTTCATCCTTCATGAACAAATAATTATTTTAAAGATTCATTTATAAGTTTGGAGTTTTATTTTCAAATAAAAGTGTTTCCAAAATATTTTAGGAGATTTTATTTTTTTTAAACAATTGATTATAAAATTGAAAGGATATTTTCATCAAGAAATTTTTTTAATTACTTTTAAAGATTAATTCATATGATTCCAAGGTTTTTTTAAGAAAAAGGATTTTGAAAATGTTTTTTATTTTTAATATGTTTTTTTCAAAGTGGAAAAGGTTATTTTCCTTAATAAATATTCCAATTGAATTTTCAAAATCATTTTCCATCTAATATGAAATCCTTTAATGTGACTTATGATTTACTGAGGATATAATACAAGGATAACATTTTCATACTTTCTTTGAATGGTTTATGTTTATAAGGACAATATGTTTACAAAACATGTTTCTCTTCCACGATTTATATGATGATAAAAATTTTATGAAACCTAATTTTTTCATAGGTTATGCTATGATGAAAAGTTGAAATGATTTTGAAACTTGTATCTTTTCCAAAGGTTATGATATGATGAAATAATTATAAAACCATTTCATTTTATGTTTTATGATATGATGGATGTTTTATGATCTTGTGGAACACGTACATATTACTTTCATTATGTGATGGGTGGTGTCTATATCTCCCTCTAATGCATTAGTAAAAGATTTATATCTCATGAAAAAATAACGGGAAAGAATTCATTAGGCTTGATCCACTTTGGGAAATTAGTGTTCCCTAGTCCGCTATGGGAAACATGTGGGGTCCAGATCCATAATGGGAAATAAGTGCCTTCGAATCCACAATGGGAAATGGTTTATAAGTAATAATTCTCTATGTTGAAGGTCTTAGTTTTTAACCTTTATATATCAAATGGTTTTCTAATTTTATGATCATGCCACACTTTTATTACATGATATGGTGGTTCATGGTTGATTTATGATGAAGGTCTTAGTTTTTTACCCTTACTTAGCATCTTAGATCACCCTTTATTTTGTTTCCTTTCCTAGGTTATGAATAATGGTTTAGGTAGGGTATTCCTAAGAGGGGTACTGTTTAATAAGATCTTTATGGAATATGTTTAAGATCTTCCACAAAATAATTAGATTGTGTTTTTTTTCATATACTCTAAACTATTACAGTCCTCAAGCATGTTTTTATAAAAAAGTACTGAATATTCATATAAAAAGATTTAATATTTATATATGAAAATCATATTTCACTATAAACAATAAATTGATAAATAATTAAACTAAATAATTTTCTTTCAAGTTAAAAATGTTGTATCAGATATATAAAATTTATTATAACCACTCTTCTCTCTCTATCACACAATAAAAACAGATAGATTATGGATTTAAATAAAAATATATGTCACATACTCTAGTATATGGTTAATAAATATAGTAATTCATGTATTGAAATATTTCAACTTGATTTGTGGGTTTGTCACATACTCAAGTGGTAACGCAAAGGAATCCATTTTTTCTTGTATATAAGAAAAATGCACTCCTAGCCATCAAGGTTCAGTTTCCATGGCTCTATATTTATGTCTTTAATAACCTCTATAAAGATGAATTATCTTATAAGTTATTGTATTATTTTGAATAACTCCATGAAAAAGTATTTTACACATTCTAAAACTATGAAATTAACCAAAATTGGGTTGCATGATCAACAATAAGAAAGTTTTTCTATGTTTTTTTCCTCTAAGGAGACTAGGTGTTAGTTCTAAAAATTAAAATTGTACTAGGGAATGAGCCTCAAAATATCAATCCAATGTGGCATGTTACCTATTTCATACACTAGTCATTTTTCAAATGAGTTTATTCCTTTGTCGCAATAGATTGAGAATGTTTCATGATAGCTACCAATTCATGTTTTCTGAAGAAGTAATTTTTATAACCCTCATTTTAGGAACTAGGTATTTATCATATGTTGTTAAACTACATTGAAAAATTATCCTTGTCATATAGTTGTAGAATGCATGACCCAAGTCCTAGATGCATGACTTTAAACCGAGCATCATAACATCCAAGTCACATGACCTAAAATGGCATGACAATGTTCAAATTGCATGATGTAAAAATGAACAACAATGCCCCTTCCATAGAACGGTAACTCTGATTGTGTGTACCACAGATGTCTCCTCTACATCTTATAGTGAAATATAAATAAACCTCCAGTTTCCCCATCTTTCTCAAATTGATAATTACTCGCATGATCATATAAATTTGGTTGATTATTCCTACTAGCATGACTAAAAAACGCTTTCGATAAAGATATTGGATGGTTTGGTCCATCTTGTATTACCTTAAACTACCTAGAGTATTACACTTGACCCAATTGCCCTAAAAAGGAGCCATTATTGTATAGCTATTATTAGATCACAATTTTTAATTTTTAGGAACACAAAAAATGTCATCACACCATACAAAAGTTCTATTTTCATAAGAGAGGGAATCAAATAAGAACTATATATAGCTTGATTCCCAATCTGGTAGGATGCACATTGAAATCCAGATCTCTTATCTTGATACCAAGCATGAATAAAATAAATTACTCTTTTACCAACATATATTTGAGATTCATATGATGATTTTGTATTCAAGAACTACATCTAGCTTGATTCCTAATCTGATTGGATAAATAGTAATTCATGGACCTCTTATCCTAGGCTTACTCATGATTTACAATAAGGAAAACTCCCTCTTGAAACTATGTTCCATGTTCCTATTGATTTTACATTGTTTTCCTCATATATCTTTTAAGAACCTGGTTCTTATTCTTGAGGTACACATTTCTTCTTTTCCTTTTTCTTTAAGTGTTTTTTAGAAAAGAAGGAAAATGGGGAAAATCCCAAAATTTGTAGGTACATGCCTTGTACTTTTCCACACATCGTGTACTTTGGCCATGTGAGATGAGTATATAGGGCGTATATGACTATCTGTGATGAATAGTGTAAAAACTGACTACACGCCATGTAGATAGTATATACATGCCATGTAATCAGTCGGCAGGAGAACAGTAAGGTGGTGGGAGTAGCTTCCAATGGAACGGTAGTACACACCATGTCCTCAGAAATATATGTCGTGTAATCCTGTCGATGGTTAAACAGTGTGGCGATGAAAATTAGCCGCTATAGGAACAATTAAAAAAATGAAATGTACACATCGTGTACTTGAGAGTAATCATCGTGTAGTTATGTTTTTTTCACTTGATATAAGCAGTAGTCTCCTTATTTGGGAGAGGAGGTAGAGAACTCATTCAGAGCTCGGGAGAGATGGCCAAGACTTGGAGGAGCTCCCAAATGAATACCAGGACTCTGATTCCTTCGCTGAAAATATCATTTGTACCGTACATATCTTCTTCATTCTCGGACATTTTGGAAGGCGTTGTTCACATAAATTGATCAGAGGAGATCAAGGTAGGTTTTCTGGTGTTTATTTCCAACTTTTGAGTGATTTTTGTGTATCGTTGTGCCATGAGACCATGTTTGGGGTGTCGTGTGGCTGAGGCCTTAGCTGTTAAGATATCTATAATTGCATATATAATCTATTAATAAATATAAACTTCTGTTTTGGATCATTGCTTGGATCCAGGGCAACCCCATGGGTGTGTTTCCCTTGTTTAGTCATTCGGCCAGGATACGAGTGGGTATTCCATTATTATAAGAATTTTTTGAGTTTTCATGAGAGGAAACATATAAAATATGCTTGATTGTATGTTGGGATCAACCCGGTTACTTTATTAGCCTGAGGGAATTATTTTACTTAGCCTGAGGGCAGTGTTTTGTTATGCCTAAGGTAAAGGTAGTGATTCACCTAAGGCAAAGGTATTGATTCACCTGAGGGAAAGTTACCGATTCACTTGAGGGAAATGTATTGATTTTCCAGAGGGAAAGGTATTGATTCCCCTAAGGGAAAGGTATTGATTCACCTGATGGAAAGGTACTACTTTTCCAGAGGGAAAGGTAGTGATTTTCCTGAGGGAAAGGTACTTATTTTTTTGAGGGAAAGGTACTGATTCACCTGAGGTCAAGGTATTAATTCACCTAAGGGAAACGTTTCTTACGCCTAAGGACAGTAGATTCTATGACTGAGGGAAATATCTGGTACGCCCGAGGGAAAGGTTCTGATTAGCCCAAGGGTAAGGTACTGTTTAGCCTGAGGTCAATGTTCACATAAATATTCACTATGGTGTTTTAGTTTGTTGTACCTTCCAAGCTAAAGCACTAGCTTGGAATTGATAAATAATTATTAAAATTGTGATGTAACTGATAGGATAGTTACTTGTGAGTACTTTCTAGTTTACGACTTTACATTACTGCACACTGTTATTGCAAATTTTTCACTGTCAGTTGGGCATGGGTCTTTGGTGGTTTCCTACTAGGATTTGTTTCTCACACCCTATTTGTGTTAGGTCTTGGACCAAAACATATTATATTGACACGAGTTTTGATAGTGGAAAGGGGCCCTATACGGGTACCAGATTGTTGTAGAGGAGTAGGAGAGCATATAACCAAGCTTAGTCTTGTGATGCGGATGAGTTCCTACTACACTGTTTTGTTTTTCTTTGTTGTACTTGTACTTTATTGTATTTGATTATAGTGTATCCAGTTTGACTACATTCTTAGACATAGGATATATTGCATCATCATATATGTATGACTGCTAGTTATCTTTCCTTCTGTTGTCTATTTCATCTTTATATTGTTTACTGCTTCCGCTTTTGTATGTTTATGTTTATTTTAGTTGTGCTACACTTTGACAAATGAGGGTATAGTTTCCCCACTATCAGTCTTTGGCCCTCGCTGCTAGTCAGTAGCCTCTGGCATTTGGGGAAATGTGCTAGAGGTATTGTGACCAACCGGGTTCGGGGTACCCATTGAGTGGTACCCAGAACCGGGATGTTAAAAAGTGGTATCAGAGGAGTTCTTTTCATTGACTTACTATTTAGAGCCTATAGTCAAGGATAGGAAGGAATAGTTAATTGGTAATAAGTTGTTCCTGGGAGTAGATAACCCGTGTACAGGGAAAATCCAATATACCTCATGTTCTAATTTTACTGATTTTTCACGTTTACAGATGATTTGATTTCACCATTGGGTCACGCACTTGGGGTTTGCTATTTATATTTTTATATTGGGTTCTATTTTACTCGCAACCCGATAGGATGTGGGTATTCCATCCCATGCATCATTTAGGCACATGTTATAACCACATGCCATGCATAGTTTCCATGCCATGTAGGTGCATTAAGAATTGCATGTTGTTGTGATAGATGTTGTGCTAGATGAAGAATGTTGTAGTGATGGATGATTTGATAAAGTACCTTCTTTTTGATAAGGTATTGGTACATGTTACGTTTGGGTTGATGGATGATAAACTTTGGTTCTTGAAAAGTATGGGCTCTCTTGGACAGGGATTTAGCGGATCATAATCCAGCCTTTTGGTTATGATTTGTACAGTAATGTGAAAGGTCGGGCATTAAACTTTGATTTTCACAGAGTATGGGACCCCACGTATAGGAATATTTCATACTGGTGCTTGATATTAATGAAAAAGGGGCTTCAGATTAGTTTCTGAGGTGTACTGTCTGAAAACCCATGCAACACTATAGGTGCTTATATGAACACATTCCATGTACTCTTCTATTCGGGAAGTAATTGAAAATATTTAAGTACATTTTGTGTGCCAAAATGACACATCGTGTAGTTTTTAACTGTTTCATAGGCCGTGTGGGTAGAAACACGGGATAGTGTAACCTTGAGGGCACATGTCGTGTACCGATTTTACACATTGAGTCATGTTGACCTTGTGTCCTCCGTGTAGTTAACAATACAGACAGAGAAATCATTTCTTAAACATGTCATGTCAATTCCAAACATGCTATGTAGTTTAATTTTGGTACTCGTCCATGTAACTAACAACACGATTTGGTGTTAACTCTTCTAGTACACACCATGTCCAACTAGAAGATGTTGTGTAGTGTGAGTCGTGTATCCGTTCGGGTCTCGAACAACACGGGTCGATGAAGCTCTTCTAGTACACACCATGTAGTCTTAACTAGTGAGAGACCGTGTGGACTTGGCCGTGTGGCTGGGTAGATGGAGTGGTGTACACACTGTGTTCTGGTGTAACATGTCGTGTACCTAGGGTTGAGACACGCCCATGCCAGTATCAAAACACGACCATGTAAGGTCTTAATGGTACACGTCATGTAGACATAATAAACACCGTTTAGTATTGTTCAAAAGAGAGTCATGTGGCTTAGCCATGTAGATGGAATTGGGCAGGTGAATAGGATTCACACTGTGTGTGTGTAAAACATGCCATGTGTTTCGGGTGTTACACGGCCAGTTCTGGAAGAAGTGCATGCCCATGTGAAAGACTTAACAGAATACATCGTGTGGTTATTATACACGTCATGTAGTCTTGTTTAGTAAAACTTTAATTTTTTTCTTTTTCCTATTCCCTTATTAATTTTACAGTTCTTGGTTCCTGATTATCTTAAATCTAAGGAATGTGTTTGACCTTGTAGAGTCATGCCAACGAGACGGCCACAAGTTGTTCTCCAAGAGAGAGGTAATGATTTCACTCCAGATATGGTGGTCCATGGGATACCAATGGATCCTATAGCAGTGCTAGATGTGGCATCGGCCATTATACCAGACGCAGGCGCTGATGCTTAGTTACATGAAGGCTTCAGGTAGTTCATGCAGACCTTCTAGGAAGCACCACCGGTTGCCACATCCATGGCAAAGATGACACATATATTTCAGTAGCAGTATCCGCCTATGTTTTCAGAGGATGGTGGACCATAGGCTGTGAATTCCTGGATGGGTTCTATGAAGACTATTTTCGAGCATCTGGAGATTCCTTTGGGGAGGAGGGTCAAGCTTGCTACATACATGCTGCATGATTCTACCAAGAGATGGTGGGATGTTACCACACAGACTGAGCATCACCGAGGCATGGCATGGGAATATTTTCTGGTAGTCTTCTATGACTTTTTATTTTCAGAGACGCTGAGGGTAGATCGATCTCGAGAGTTCATGAATCTACAGTAGGGCGACATGTCATTGATGGATTATTCAGACCACTTCCCCAAGCTACAGCATTTTTCACCTGTTCTGGTGGGGGACGAGATGTTGAAGGCTAGAAGTTTTGAGGATGGTCTTTGATATGACATCTGAGCGGTGATGAATGATTTCAGGTTGCCTATGTTGCATGTTATTGTGAACCAGGCAATGATTACTTAGCAGAACCTGCAGGAAGCTAGTGGTGTGAACCCGGGGGATTCAACACTGATCTCTGGTACTATTTCTTCCGACAAGAGGAAGAGGAAGATAGATTTCACTCATGGTGTTAGTACTAGCTAGAGGAATTCTTTAGGTGGACCGGTAGTGTGCTACTAGTGAGGTAAAGAGGGGCACAAGCGCCCTTAGTGTCCACATTACCCAGTGGAGTGTCGAGCTTGTGGCAAGGTGGGCCATCTCCAGCATTTTTGCTGGGCATTTCCACCAGTTACTAGTGAGAGGGGTTCTGTGCAGAATCGTCATGCGGGAGTAGGGCCAGTAGCTTCATATCTGTTAGGAAATTGGAATACATCAGAACATTCAGGCCGAGGTGGAGGTCATGGACATGGTAGCCAGACACTAGGATCTTAGAGACAGCGGGGCGGGTCAGCTCAGGGTAGCCAGGCTATGTCGCAGGGCCGCGACACTGGTTAGTCATATGCAGTGCAGCAGACCCAACAAGAGAAGGACTCTAGTCCTTCCACTATCAAAGGTACTATTCTAGTTTCTTTTATTTTATCTTCAGTACTTTTCAATACGGGTGTTACACATAGATTTATATCTATTCCTGTTGTGGATAGCCTTGGGCTATGTGTTTCTTCTTCTTCTAATATCATGACTCTAGACACTCTATTGGGGATGATAATGGCTGGTGTGCATCAGTGTAAGGATTTCCCCCTAGAGGTTTGGGGGAGTCACTTTCTATGGGACCCTTTTGTCTTATAGATTATTTCCTATGATTTCATTCTCCGGAAGGACTGGTTGGTACCCTTCTGATCCTTTATATACTGCTATCGTCGTAGGGTGAGTTTCACGTCACGAGAGGGTGGAGAGTTTCTGGACCTGAGCATCATGGGAAAGGTGGTGTGGTAGCCCAGATTCTGTGTTTATATCTAGATGCCAAAGGAACTTATTAGAAATATTTCCCTCTTGTGGTTGATCGTTTCAGGGATGCCTTACTAGATGACTTTTTAGGTCTACCTCCCGATCGAGAGGTGGATTTATCTATTGAGCTTGTTCTAGGAGAGGTGTCAGTGTCCATTCCTCCTTATAGGATGGCTACACCAGAATTACAGGAGCTCAAGAGGTAGTTAAGGGAGTTATAGGGAAAGGGTTTCATCGGACCCAGTACTTCTCCTTAGGGTTCTCATGTCTTGTTTTGCAAAGAAGGTAGATGGTAACCTTAGACTCTATATGGATTATCAGAAGTTGAACCAGTTTATGGTTAAGAATCGATATCCCTTACTGAGTATTGATGATCTTTTTGATAAACTTCGAGGAGAACGAGTGTTCTTGAAGATTGACTTTAGATCCAAATATCATCAGTTGCATGTTAGACCATCGTACATACCGCTTACAGCTTTTTCGATCAGATATGGTCTATACGAGTACTTGGTTATTCCATTCGGACTCATGAACGAACCAGCAGTTTTCATGGCTCTGATGAATCGTGTGTTCCATCCATATCTAGATTATTTTGTGGTAGTATTCTTGGATGGTATCTTGGTGTACTCTCAGACTCAACACAACCATGCCACCCATTTGGAATCATACTAAGTACAGTGAGAGAGCATCATTTATATGATATGATCTCAAAATGCCACTTTTGGATGGACTAGATTAACTTCCTGTGTCATATTATCTCAGAGGAAGGAGTTGCAAAAGACCTAGAGAAAGTGAGAGCAGTCGTATCCTAGATGCAGCCTAAACGTGTTTGAAATACATAGTTTCTTAGGGTTTTCTGGTTACTATATGTACTTTATATATGACTTCTCCCACTTAGAAGCGTCTTTGATGGGTTTGACTAAGAAGGGTGAGAAGTTAGTTTGGTCAGAAACTTGTGAGACTGCCTTTCAGGAGATGAAGGAAAGGTTGACATCAGCACCAGACCTGATACTTTCAGAGAAAGGGAAGAGCTATACAATTTACTATGATGTATCAGGTATTGGTTTGGGAGCTGTGTTGAAGAAGGGAGATCGAGTAGTTGTGTAAGGTTCTTGGTATTTGAGGTAACATGAGAGGAATTACCTGACGCATGATCTCGAGTTAGTTACAGTTGTTCATGCGTTACGTTGTTGGGGACATAATCTCTCGGTTGAACATTTTGTGGTGTTTACAGAACACAAAATTTTTAAATATATCTTTACTCAGCATGACCTGAACTTATGACAGTGAAGGTGGGTTGAATACCTACAGTCCCTCAACTTTGAAATTAACTATACATATGGTAAAGGCAATGCAGTAGATGATGCGTTGAGTAGAAGGATTCAGATACAGGTAGTGCAGGAAGCTAGTGGTGAGTAGAAGCTTATATATTTGTTCTCTGAGATGCATCTGGAGGTGAACGATGGTTAGGGACAAATATATATCTCTCCCTTAGCTGTTACTTCTACCCTCCTAGATAGAGTGAGGATGAGACATCTATCAGATTCAGAAGGCCCGGTTCTATGAGATTCAGCGGCAAGTGAGTACCCACCTCCTGTTTGGATGATAAGCGATGATGAGTTATTTTTTATCCATGGATGAGTGTGGGTTCTAGGGGATATATGTGAGGATTTGATGCAGGAATTTCATGCTTCAGCTTGGGCTGTGCATCCCAGAGTTACCAAAATGTACCGTGACTTGAGACGTCAGTATTGGTGGCCGGGTATGTAAAGAGAGGTAGTTGGTTTTGTTACGAGATATTCCACCTGTCAGTAGGTGAAGGTGAAGCATCAGAGGCTATCCGGATTGTTACAGCAGTTACCTATCCCGAAGTGGAAATGGGATGATGTTGTGATGGACATCGTGACCGAGTCACCGAGGTCACCTCAAGGTAATGATGTCATGTGGGTTGTTGTGGATAGACTCATGAAGGTAGATCAGATTTTGTGATCAAGGAGACCTTTAGTGTTGATGAGCTCAGAAAGTTTTATATCCGAGAGGTATTACATCTACATGGGGTCCCACGTTCTATCATTTCAGATTGGGACACCCATTTTACATCTCATTTCTAGCAGCATTTTTAGAGGGCACTTGGTACACAGGTGCCTCTAAGCACATATTACCACCCTCAGACTGATGGACAGTCAGAGTGTACGATACAGGTGCTAGAGGACATGCTACATTCATGTGTCCTAGGCTTTGGGGGCTCTTGGGAGAAGCACATACCCCTAGTCGAGTTTTCCTACAATAATAGTTTTCAAGAAACTATTGATATGGCACCTTACAAGGATTTATATGGTAGGCTATGCCGGTCAACCTGGTACTGGTTAGAGGTAGGTGAGGCAGCATTACTAGGACCATGTCTCATGCAGGAGACTTCAGAGCAGGTCCAGTTGATTCGGAAGCGAATGGCTGCTGCACAGTCTCATTAGAAATATTATGCTGATCGCAAGAGACAACCCCTATATTTTGTGGTTAGGGATCAGATTTTTTTACATGTTTCACTGAGGTTGGGACACAGGCGGATTAGGGGATAGGGTAAACCTTCACAAAGGTATGTGGGTCTGTTTGAGATTCTAGAGAGAGTCGCCCCGGTTGCCTATCGGTTGTGGTTACCACAGAGGTATCAGTCCATGCATGACATCTTCCACGTATTTTAGCTGTGTCGTTATCTCTCAGACCCATCTCACATATTTCAGCCCGAGGAGGTTGAGCTTCAGGTCAATGAATACTTTGAGGAGCATCTGATTTGTATTGTTGATAGGAGCACGAAGGTTATCCAAGGTCGGTCAGTTCCTCTCCTATGGGTGCTATGGCAGTATGGCTGAGTGTAGACCGAAACCTAGGAGCGGGAGACCAACGTACGTGCTCAGTGGCCAGATTTTTTCTCAGATTTATCTTCACCACCCATGGAAGGAAAATTCGAGGATAAATTTCTTTAAGGGGGGAAGTTTATAAGAACCTGGTTCTTATTATTGAGGTTAGGGTTTCCTCTTTTCCTTTTTCCTTAATTTTTTTCCATAAAATAAGGAAAATGGGGAAAAACCCCAAAATTTGTGGGTACACGCCGTGTACTTTGGACATGTGAGATGAGTATAAAGTGTGTGTAGGCTTGTCGGTGATGAAGGGTGTACAAACTAACTACACGCCATGTATATAGTATATACACTTTGTGTAATCAGTTGGCATGTGAAAAGTAAGATGGTGGAAGTAGCCTCCAGGGGAACGGTAGTACACGTTGTGTCCTCAGAAATACACGTCGTGTAATCATGTCGATGAATGAACAGTGTGGCGGTGAAAAGTAGCTTCCAGAGGAACAGTTAAAAATGAAAAGTACACGTCGTGTACTTGAGAGTACACGCCGTGTAGTTATGCTTTTTTCACTTAAAATAGGTAGTAACCTCCTCATTCGGGATAGGAGGCTTAGAACTCATTTGGAGCTTGGGAGAGATGGTTGATACTTGGAGCAGCTCCCGACAGAACACCAGGACTCAAATTCCTTCACTAACAATCTTGTTTGGACTATGTGTATATACATCATTCTCGGACATTTCGGAAGGCATCGTTCACTTATATTGATCAGAGGAGATCAAGGTAGGTGGTCTGGTGTTTATTTCCAACTTTTGAGTGAATTTTGTGTATCGTTGTGCCATGATCCCATGTTCATTGTTTCGTGTGGATGAGGCCTTGGATATTAAGATATCTAGAATTGTATAGATAATCTATTAATAAATATAAACTACTGTATGGGATCATTGCTTGGATCTAAGGCCACCATGTGGGTGAGTTTCCTTTGTTTAGCCGTTTAGCGAGGATACTCGTGGGTATTCCATGATTATAAGCATGTATTGATTTTTCTTGAGAGGAAATATATATAATTGCTCGTTTTTATGTTGGGCTCGGCCCGATTACTTTCTTTGCCTGAGGGTATTTTTTTGCTTAGCCTGAGGGCAGTGTTTTGTTATGCTTGAGGGAAAGGTAGTGATTTGCCTAAGGGAAAGGTATTGATTCACCTAAGGGAAAAGTATTGATTCACATGCGGGAAAGGTATTGATTCTCTTGAGATAATGGTATTGATTCACCTGAGGTAAAGGTATTGATTCACTTGAGGTCAAGGTACTGATTTTCCTGAGGGAAAGGTAGTGATTCACCTGAGGGCATGGTAATGATTTTCCTGAGGGCAAGGTACTGATTATCTTGAGGTAAAGTTATTAATTTTCCTAATGGAAACTTTTATTATGCCTGAGGGTAGTATCTTCTATTTTGGAGAATAATATCTGGTACACCTGAGGGAAGGGTTCTGATTAGCCGGAGTACAAGGTACTGTTTTTCAGAGATAAATGTTCACTTGAATATTCACTCTGGTGTTTTCTTATGTTTTACCTTCCAAGCTAAATCACAACCTTGGAATTGATAAATAATTAATAAAATGGTGATGTAATTGATAGGATAGTTACTTGTGATTACTTCCTAGTTTACTTCTTTACATTACTACTCACTATTGTTTCATATTTTTCACTGTCAGTTCGACATGGGCATTTGGTGGTTTCCTACTAGTTTTTGTTTCTCACACCCTGTTTGGGTCATGTCTTGGGTTTTTGTAGGTGTCGATAAGGGTGAGGGACCCTATACAGGTACCTGATTGTTTCAGAGGAGTAGGAGAGCATGGGACTGAGCTTAGGCTTATGATGCTGCTGAGTTCCTGATGCACTGTTTAGTTTTTCTTTATTGTACTTGTAATGTATTTTATTTGATTGCAGTGTATCCTGTTTGACTACTTTCTTATACATAGGATATATTGCATCGTCATATATGTATGACTGCTAGTTATATTTACTTATATTATACATTTCTACTTTATCTTATTTACTACTTCCTTTGTTGTATGTTTATGTTTACTTTTGTTGTGATACACTTTGACAAATGAGGGCATAGTTTCCCCACTATCAGTCCTTGGCCCTTGCTATTAGTTTGAAGCCTCTGTCATTTAGGGAAATGAGGTTGAGGTCTTTTGACCAACCTGGTTCGGGCACCCGTTGAGTGGCACCCAGAACCGGGACGTTACAGAACTAAACAATGGTTAATTCTAGTTCTCTTCCCTTGCACATGATCATGATTTATACAGAAGATGTCTCACAATAATTCTGTAGGGAATGATAAAAATTTATGTTCTATATACATGATGATTTATGTAGAGACCCCTAATATAATTCCCCTTATCCAATATATGATCCAAATATATGTAAGAGTCCTTATTAAATAATTTTTTAGTTTTGAACCTACATTGAAATTATTTCCCCATATAAATATTCTTATTCTTCATGAGAAGCATAATACAAGAACTAGGTGTGTCTTGATTCGTGTTCTGATAAGATACATAGTCCTGACTAGAACCCATATCCAAGGCACAGATAAAAATTTAATACATAAAAGTTCTCTCTTATATTACACATGGGATTTTATATTGAATATTATTTATAAAATCACATTGGGAAAAGGGGTATCATAAAAATTCCCTCATCCTTGCATTGGTTATATATATCAATGGACCTATTCTAGGATATAATGTCCCCATTTTCTTATAATGGTATTTGAGTTATTTTTGCATAACCATTAAACAACATGAAACATGGTCCACCCTACATGACTTAAAATTGCTCAAAGTGTCCTCTTATGCATGTTTTGGTTTATCTATATGAGAGCTAGATCCATGTTAGGGTATCTGACATAGGGTGGATCTCTAAATAAACATCCAGATAAAATGTCCCTTTTTCAATATAGATTTCAAATTCCAAACCTCCCATACATATATTTTATGTAATATGCATGGTTTTAATCCTATTATATCATAATGTATGTTTGAACCCCATGTTCTCAACCCATCCAAATATCAAAACTCACCTCAATCACTTTTCTCCAAATCCATTTTTCTATATATTTTAAAATCCACTTTGAGGTTTAGTGGTAACTAAACATTCCCAAAATCCAAAAAAATACCCATAATTCAAATTCAAAAAACATCTCCATGACTAAAAATTCAAAAACATCTCCCTGATTCAAAAATAAAATTCAGAATTGAAATTCAAACATGGAAAAAAATAATTTATTCATGCACCACCAAACCTCCTCGGGTTGTGATCTCATGAACCACAAGCCACCAAGAGACATGCAACACAAAAACATGAAACCTCACCGATGTGAATCCATAGGTCATTGTACCATGTTACAATACCACCAAAAAAGTCATTTCAAGCACCAATTTAAGATGGGCATCCCTCATCCAAACACCAATAAGAAAATACTTCATGAATAATGTCCATTCCCTACACCACAGTGAACCACAAACTATCGATGTTAGAGAAAGATAAATCATCGCACCATCATCTCCAAAAATCACCGTCACCACATCACCAAACAAAACCAAATCCAAACTATTTTCTGAACAGAATCCAAAACATCCTTCTCCGGCATGAAAAAACATCAATCCAAAAAAATCCCATATTCAGAATCAACCAATTGAATAACCATGCCAAAAAGAATCTCAATAATGGGAAAATGAAAATATAGGTTAACCCTCATAGAACACCCCATCTCTCTTGTAAACACATTCCAAAAACTAATTTGGATCTATCACATCTAGTTGACCTAGGGTGGATAAAAAACCTAAAATCTAGAGAAGAGAAGGAGAGAAAATAGACTCCCTAGAAATCTGTGACCAAGAGAGTTCCATTATCCCTTCTAGATAGTATTATCTTCAAGAATTCACTAGTGAAATAGAGACCGCAACTCTAATGAAAAATGTAAATGGAAAAAAAGTGGTAGAATAAAATAGCCTTGATGATCCCCTAACACATACTCGCAACCACTAACTCCATCCCCAAACCACCACATGAACCCTCATATAGAATTAAAATGATACCGAGCACATGAAGAAGGGTAGAAAGAGAAGATGAGGAAGAACGGGCCAAAGAGGAATCCACTAAACCTTTCACCAACAAAATCATAAAAAACTATAGTGTGTTCATGACAAACCAAGATGGAGTTTTTCATGAAGTTTAAAGTGGTAATAGAAGAGGTAAGAGAGATTGGATTCCATGAAGTGGTGGAGAATAATACCCAGGAATGGATCTACAAGAATCAAACCTTTAGAAGAATTAGGGGTAGGAGCACAATAAAATGTGAAAATAAGAGAACTGAGAACGTTGTGAGAGTAGTCATTAGAGAAGAGGACTGGGAGAATAAAATATGGATTGTAATTTGAATATGGTACAATGTCAGCCCTTTTTCACCAAGTTCACATCATATCTTCTGATTGAAGAACCTATATTATGATTTATGATATCACCACTCCATGTTCAAAAAGTGTTGGGACATATTAGCCTTTGGTCTATATTTGGGTTATTATTATCAACCCCTTATGGTCCAAGAAATATAAACTTAAATTATTTTCACATCTCTTATGAGATAGTATATACTATAATTATATCATGTTGGGTTTCACCTCACCCTTTCTATATAAATTTATTTACTCCACAATTGGTTAATGTTGCATTAATTTAAACACAACATTTGTTGGTCAAGGTTGCAAGATCTTCAATTATATCCTCTTTAATGGTCTAAACAGTAAGAATTTAAAATATAAATGAAAACAAATAAATCCTGTAGGGACATTCATAGGGCCTTATCAAAATAAAATACATTATCATAGGACCCACTGGTTTAGGAAAAATTTCGATTGGTGACACATCATATCTCTTCACCATGATTATGTCGTTCATACTCTATAAAATTGCCTTTAGGGTTCCTAAAAAATCATTAATATTCTTTGTTTACAAGAACCTTATTTATTTTAGAAGTGTTTGAACCCTTGAATACCATTTGTTGAATATAGGTAATGATAATATTCAACCCCAAAGGAATCCACTACCCGAAAATTCATATTATTCCCCAGATATAATTCTATATAATATCCTATGATATGACATGTCAACCCAAAAAATTAATCATTATAGAGGGGAATATCCTCTTATTGATATCTTTCTTGAAAAAATTATAGTGGAAACTATAATTTGAATATGGTTTGTGGATATCCTCAACATATGTTCATTGCCTCATTATTCCTTATTCGAACTCCTTATGTTATTATTTACACAATTCATAATCTAATTATTCATGTGTGTCAAGTGCCCTTAATGTTACCCACATGCATTTCAACCTCATTTCCAAAGTAATAGTTTGGAATTTTTTTGGTCAAAAAATATGAAATTGAGGTGCATTTGTTCTGTCTAGCTGGAATATTGTGAGGGGTTCAAAGGTTTGAATAATAATTGACATTGGGTCTTCATTATTATTCTTAAAGGTGACTCCCTATGGTTTTCAAATCAATAACTTGTTACATAACTGATTTTTAAAGGAAGGTGTTCAGTTTAGGTTTCAGGCTCAATGGAACTAAGGAAATCATATTTCACAAGATGATCATAGGTCAGGATCATCACACCCTCTTGGTGGAAATTTTTTTCCCACTACGGGACACTCTTATAGATTTTGGATATGTTTACGAATATCTTCCTAATCCTGATACGGAACTTTTTACACTAATAACATGTCCATAGGATTCATTAATCTCTTCCTAGTCATGACACAAAAATTTCTACCCTAAAAAATGGCCATGGGTTAAATCACTTTATATGTGAAGGGGGATCTTTTTGGGAGTCCATCTGTATGTATTTTATGTTCTTCATTCATATCCTATAGCATGTACTTTCATGTATGTTGAATCCATATAACCAATCACTTAAGAATTTACTACCATGGATGGGGTCATTTAATATTTCATGGATGGGATTGAACTGGTTTAAGGAGTCATGTGTATCCCATTTATTGTAGGAATAAAAACCCATGTAGCTCATTAAAATCATTCAGTTTAATTCCATGTGGAAAAGATATGCACGTGGGGTCTTAGGCATTGGGTATTTAAGATAGAGCCTCAAAAAGGTGATCTACATATCTTGGTTATGGAATGAATTGTAGTCATCATAGTTCTATGATTCCCTTGGGACTAACCCTATGGTTGATGCCCTTTTATGGTGGTAGCCATATAATGCCACTGATTAGGGCTTACACACTGAGGTCTCCCTCGAGGTCAGATACTCATAATGAGAATGATATGACCATTGCAACTCTTTAAGCCAAATGATCCATCATATATGTGATATACAAGGGATAACAAGTAAATATTCTCCATTTATATGGATGTGGGACTTATGTACTGAAACAGCCTTATGGAAGTTTATTATAGAGCTCAGGCCTCAAAAAGGAATCATGCATAACTTGGTTATAACAAGATTCTGAGTCATCTTGGTTCTGTTGATTTTGTAGTCCACTGGTGGATGAATAGAAATGAGTAGACCAAGGGATTGATTTAGTCTTGATGATTGGAATTTGAGGGATATGGGGGGAGTTACACCATATTAGATACCTATTTGAGAATAGGACTTAGGAAGGTGTCCAATGTATCTTGATTTTTATAGGAATCAGAGTCATCATAGTTCAATTTGATAGAGTTTTACACATTGAAGTTACATTAGTATGTGAGACATATAATATTATGCCATCGATCAAGGATTACTCACTAAGGTTTTCCTCATATGGAGGAAATCATATAATGCCACTAATCATAGACTACATGCCAAGGATTCTAATTGAAGTTTTAAAGTAAATATTTATCATATCCTGGGATTCCCTCTTCACTAAAGCTAATTTTCTACTAGACCTGGTTGATTATCTTCCTAACATGCCCTGATTATCTTGTAGACATGTCGAAGGATGTCTGTACATGTCGGTTTTTTTTGCAGACATGTTAAAAATAATCATGTGGTCCATTTGAATTATTTTAGGGACATTGCATAATTTAGAAGTCATATAGGAATATTATAACATGAACAAGAATTAATTGTTTAGAGGGTATCAAAAAACCTATATGAATAGTCCTAGAATTCATTACATTATCATGGATGACATGCTTTGAGGGTGTTACATGATTAGATGGAAATTTTTGAAGAATTCTATGTTATATTTTTAACTTATCCTAGTCACATCATGAATGTTTGATGACATTCTTGGAGGGTGTTAAAAAATCTAACTAGTAAGCCTGGAGGGATCCCAGAAACCTAGCTTACATACACTGGTGTTGCTGCATAATTTGGCCACCATGTCTGAGGACACATCAAGATCTGGATTATAAACTGAGATAGATTCGTGATACTTGGTTGGCATCCACATAGGTTGTCATGTGACTTGCTCAACATGTCTAGAGGAAATTTTAGGATCCAAATGGTATGTCAAAGAAGCATCTCGTGATATGGGAAACATGCCCTGGTGTTGTCGCATGACCTGAGTGGTTCATGTGAATCACATAAGAATCAACATATTTGTTCACTACATAAGTCTCATGTATAGAGTATTTACTCTTATTTTATTTCATATGTACATTAAATATTTTTAGAGTTATTTTATTTTGTTTTTCACAAGATTCAATGGATATTAGGAACCTCCTTTTCAAAACCAAGCTGATGCAAAAAAATTCCTCTATCAGATATCCAATGTACATGTGAGGTGCCTATGCATGCCTCATGATACCTTAGGTTTTTTCACAAGTTTTAAATTCTATAAAAACATTTCAACTATGATATTGTACACAATGAACTACAATAACATTATCTAAAATGTTATTGACTATTATTCATTTTAGATAATGCGTTATCCAAAAATGGGTCATGTAGTGATGTGCAAGAATTATCATGGACTGCCATTATGCTTATCTATGGATCCAAAGGGAGAGCGTAGGACCTCCTGGACATGTCATAATCCCTTCGCATGCTAAGTGTGACATTCCAATAGGCTCTTCCGTGATAAGGCAAACATGTATTCATGAATTCCATAATGTCTTGCAAACTGCATGGGTATGTCACGTGAAGATTTATAACTTTGAAATGATTCCAGCTATTTCATATTCTACTCCTTATTAATCAAGGATATTTAGATGGCCTATCCGGAACCCGTCGACTGAAAAGTCATGAAATCTGGAGGAACTCATCTATCATCTGGTACGTGATTAGTGAATGTCTTGGGAATATTTTATTGAATAAAAGGTTATGTCAATAGGGATTCAAATTATCTAAAGTTGGTCATGCATAGTGCATGGATCACTCTCATAACCTTCTAAAGGTCTCATGATCATGTGTTATTTTGAGGTTCATGATATCCGTTAATTTTGAAAACCTTTTTAATCCTTTTCATTACAGAGAAAATAGACCTGTGTATCAATTATTTATTCCCTTTTTGGATTTTTTTAATTCTCACTTGGTGGGAATAAAAAATTCCCCCCATGATCGATATCTATGAGGATAAGGGCTTGGTTCTGAGTAAATTAATTCCCCACCTGAGTTTTGTGGGGGGGGGGTCTCCAATAAATGTCTTTGGAGATGTTTGGTCTCCTAGGTATCCTTTGGTATTCCATAAAAGAACCTATAAATAGGGGAATTAATGGTGGACCATTCACTAGATACCTGAATCTAATAGATAAATTGATATACCATTATCATGGGAACCCTTTATAAGTCCTTATTATAAAACTAATTTGTAGGACCTATTTGTAAGACATATTCATGAGAATAAATAGCATGATCTATTTCACATGGTTTCCTTATGAAAAACATTTCACAAGATCTTTTTCTCCCCAATATTTGTTTTATAAAGATATAGAAACCCCCACTATAATTGATTAAACCATGGACATACAACTATAAAGGTCATTGTTTCTTGTTTCTCAAGATCTATTGGTTTGGTTGCATGGTCACTCGACAATTATGCGAATCACGTGACCATGTAAAGGTCATTTGATCATGAGTCTTAGGATAGAAAATGTAGTGGTGTGATGTTCTATGGGTTTATGCAGTTCATGATATCAATTATTATATAGGAGATTCATGAGTAATATATTTGATCATTAATCATAATGAAGATCATGTTATTCCCAAGATTCTGCCAAATTTACACATTTCATTTGATGGGATTATTAGTTTTTTAACTTATTCTTCCTTATTTTGCACAGATGGATTTTGAATCTCGTCATAGTTATTCCGGTGTGGCTAATTAGAGTGACATGATTTATTGGAACCATAATTATGACCATTGTTATCTTGTATGTTTTGAGAATATGGTTTTGAAAAGGATTCTTCTTTCAGAACTCCACAATTATCCTTTATCACATAGGCTTCCTCTATACAGATTTGGCCTATTTGACGATGATTCTATCCCCTATCTTAACTACAAGCATCCATCTTGATGGGTGTCAACATCCATTGAATACATCCAGATGAATTTTATTTATGATCATTATCTAGTCGTAGCGTGGTCCCAAGGGTTGTCTTATATTTTGTAAAACTCCCCTCTAGGTCTAGCCAGCTGCGACTTTGCTCAGCAACCCATCTATCATAGATTATCAAGAAAACATGTCTTTTCATTGAAAAACATGGGTGGTAGTTGAAGCTCAAAATGGGATCTATGACCTGAAGGAAACTTTGTTGATGAATTGGAATAGATATTCTAGGTTAAGAAGATATACTTATAATTTTCCAACTAGTTACACACTATCCATATTTATGAAGAAGTATGGGTTTCCCATTTCATCATTTATCATCAGTCAAATCTTTTCTCAGAACTAGTTATCTATTTTTTACATGGTATGGATTCATTCAATTGGTCCCATAGTGAAGTAAGAATCATCCTTCGGGATATCTTTCAATTGGGTAGGATATCTCCTTAGGGAAATGAGTGATTAATTCCATACTATTGTGGATGTCTAGGATGCACCCACACAAACTTTAGTCTCAATGGGGGACATGATCAACATTGTGAAGGAAAATTTATGGAAGGATCTAACTATGCAGTCACTCATTTCTTTCATATATTGGATCAATGTTTTCTTTTTCCATAGTGGAGTTTGGCTGACAAATATACTTCCTCATCAGCGCCCTTATCATTAGGTTCGTGATAGCTTCATTTCATACTATTCCATCCTGTAATTTGAAGATCATATCAAATGGGGTGTTAGTTGAGGAAAGAGATATCCCTGAGCTTTCGGCTAGAAGGAATAAATGTCATGTTCTTGAATGGGTATCTTTTTTTAGCTAGGGAGGAACGATTATAAAATCAGGTCGGCATGCTGGTTAATGTAGCATGGTTAGAGGAGTATGACCTCTCAATCTAGTGGTACTATCTCTTTCATGGATTTCCTCACTCTTAGTGAAAATTTAGCAGGGAAGCATCCCTTTTAGGTTCATTAGTCCTTTCCATTTTTTATTTTTCTTAATAGGGGAGAATCTTTACTACTTTAGATAACAAAACACCATTGGGATACCAAAAACCTTATTTTTCCCTAGTTTTTTGTACATTTCAGGGGTTGAGTCCATGAAATTAGGCCTTTATGAGGTTGTTTCTATGTTGATATGACCTAATCAACTTGATTTCACTCCTTATCCTATTTTAAATAGGCCAATTACATATAATGTAAAATTTACTCTTCATAAAAGATCATAAAATATCTCTCTTTGGGGTGATGTTCTTGTGGCCAGGATGAATGATTTTTCCATTTTTTAATCCTATACCTCATACCAGTTTACTCTCCAGTTTAGTTTTATTCAACGGGTTTCTCCACTCCCTTTGGCTGGAATGTGGAGAGAGAGACATCTTGGGATTATTTTCTTGTTTTGTATGATATTAGTGTGTGAGGATAATAATATTGATATCATTATTACACCTTCCATTACCCTTTTCTTCTTATCATATAATTATTTCCATAATTGGGTATAAGCCTATGTGGGTGGCATGCTAAATAGACTAGTCCTTCAAGTGGAAAAACCATTTTCCTCACTGACCCCTCCCCCTATTTGTTGAAACAATGGAGTTGATTCAATATTTTGTCAAGACTTCGAGGAATCATTCTCAACAGAGAAAATATTGTATCATCCGTGAGGAATGATACATTGAGGAAGATAGTCCTTGGACATTAGAAATTGGTGATGTGGCTACTTCAGTAGTTACAGAGGACCATAAAATACATATTCTTATATTGCACTAGATTCACACCATGATCACTAATACTCACTTAGAAAATTGTTTTGACTAATAATATCATCTTCTCTATCACTTTCACATCTTGGGGTTTATGGACTTACCTGCCATCCATTACATGACATCGTGTGATAAATCATTCTCTTAATTAAAGAGTTGGACACTAGCGAGTGGGGCCTACACAATTTTATAATATGGAGTCCCCTATCTGAATAGTATAAGGAATCATTGGAGGTTTTAGATTAGATCCGTTAGTTCATATCTGAGTTACATGCCTGAATGTATGTTTTGACCATATAGAGATATGAGGATATCATATCTTTCTCAAGGTATGATTTTTTATAATTATCATTCTCATTAGAAACCACTAATAAAAGAGTTGAGTATTTTTCCACTCTTATTGAGACCCTTTATCCTAGGGAAGAAGTTGAATAAGTGAGGCGACCAGCATTTCAGTTCTCCATCAATGCATCCTTTTATATTATTACTGATTTGGAACATTCATCTGATCAAATTTTTTTGGCACTTTGATCGTTGATTTCTTCACATTTTTTTGGTGAAAATCATGGAGATACCCCAAAATGTAGAGATTCCTCTTTTTCTCTATTATCCATGAATATATCTTCCAAACATTTTATGTATTTTTTTCATATTTATATTTTTCATGAAACATATAACTTCTCTTTGTTCTTATATTTCATGAATCACCAACGATACCCATCATCTTCATAATATCAATTAAACATGTATATATAGATTTTAATTTTTAAATAACAATATATTTTTCTTCAACAAATAATCATGAATTCCCATCAACATGAGATTCCTCATTGATATATATGCTCTAGTTATCTTGATATTACATGATTTACAAAAGGACAGTTAGGTGGAATATATGTCACAATTAGAGAATTCATTATCTTTTGCTGAATTCATTAAACATATAGAGTATAGCTTAGTTTTTACTAATTTCATATGGTGTGACCCACAATATTTTTATCTATTTATTTATTCTCATAAACTAAATCATTGTTGTGTTGTAGTTTATAGTCTTCTATCATTGACCTTCTATTGTTGTAGTTTATGGTCTTTTAGATCATACATTCAATTATTGTAGATTATGGTCATTTACCTCAGACCTTCTATTGAAATAGATTAGATTCTTTCAGAATGGACCTTTTATTGTTGTGGTTTAGGTCCTTTTATCTTAAACCTTGTATCGTTATAGTTTATGATATTTTATCTTGGATATTTTATCAATGTAGTTTAGTGTCTTTTAGAACAAAAAAAGGGATCCCATATAGTTTAAATTCTTGCTTCAAGGACTTGATAACGGATTATATAATATGGGAATACATTACAGGGAAGACCCAAAACACCTCAGGGTGCTAGGTTTCCTTGTGGTGTTGTTGAGGATCATGAGGATTAGAGTTTCTTTCCTATAATGGGGAGATGTCTCTGATTAGTTGGTAAAAGAACTTATCTATTGGTATCATGGTCAAGAATAAGTTTCTACACTCTTTTCCAAGTTTCATGGAAGATTTATGAATATAACATTGGATGTGGTTGAAATGCTATGAATGTTAGGTCCACCTAGATAATTATAATGTGGGTGATGCATGTCACAACCCAAAAGTTTAAGCCGATGAATATGGTAAGGGGAAAACATGTTAGGAATGAACCATAACACACTGAGGTTTCTGGTTCTACCATGGTGTTACATGGGCTAACAAGGATTGGGGTTTCATTATTTTAAGGAGGAGATGCTTTTAGTTAGTAGGTTAATGCACTTATGCTCTGATTGCATGGTCAATCAAAGATGGTCTCCACTCTTTTCCAAGGGTCATTATAGATTTATGAGGAATCAAAAGAATATATGTTGACGTTGATTTATGAGTTAAGGGGTATCTAAGAAGGGTTTTGTAACCCTAGGATGGTTTAAATATTATGTGAATTTAAATCCCTATGACATATGTTTTCGAATCATGGGGTGTAGGTCATCAAAAGCATCAAGAATGGAGTGTTGAATTCTTTCTTTGAGAAAGGTTACAAAACATTGTGACCTAAAATTTATCATATTGAGTCCATTTGAATATTATGGTTATGAGAATTTTAACTCTTTTTCCAAAGTTTGTAGGTCATAGGGATTGTATAGGACAATTGTGCTGAGAATGGACAAAAACACCCTGAGGTGCAATGTTCTTCCATGGTGATATCAGGGCATATAAGGATCAGAAGTACCTATTTGAAAAGGGACTTATTTTTTTTATGTCCATAGGTGCATATGTGGGAGTTATATGCATACATTCATAGTAAAACAAAGGGTCCTTGGAATCCATGTATCTTTTTCTAGGGCCATGGATGGTTTTTGGTGATCCAAGGCACTAAAATCCTAAATTGTGATTTATGGAATTTTTAATATTAAAGTAGGGTTCAAGAACTTTAAAAGTTATGTCACCACATAGTGAACATGTTATCACTATAGAGAGATATGAAAAACCATTACTCTAACATATTCATGGACAAGGCGGTCCAGAGAGCATGGCTCGAATTTTACAAGGCACATAAAGTGGACCCAATTAACTTTAAGCCTCATTTATTTTCACTCTAATTTTTTCTTAATCATAGGATATAAAGTGCTTAGAGAGCAAAGAATTTAATTTTTCTCAGTCAGATATTTGTAGGTATTCAAACTGACATGTTCTGTGTCTCTCTTTTTAGAAGTTTGAGGCCTTTCAATTTCGACCATTAAAGGCTAATGTTTATGGTCATACATATTTACACAAAGTACAGGTAGTTTAAGGTCATGATGCACATGGACCTAGTGAAAATTTTACTCAAGATCCCAATTAAGATACCTAGGGTCAACTGTAATACTACCTCTTTCTAAGTGGGAGATAAAAATTTTGCAATTCATGGCCTGAGTTATGTCATGAGTAATGATATGGAAAAATCATGCCAGGAATTTTCTAGAACATTCTAAGGTGTCGAGTTCTTCCATGTTGATTTATAGGATCACAAGGATGAGAAGTACCTTTTTACAGAGTTGAACATTTGGTTGATGACCATATGTATATATAAATGATCCATATATATACATTCATAGTTAAACAAAGGTTCCCCCAAATCCAGGTATCTTTTCTCCAAGTGTCATGGATGCTTTGCAGAAACCTAATGCTCTCTAGAAAAATATGTTTGATTTATGAGTTGAGGGGATTAAAAGGTAGAAGAAGAACCCCCTAATCTCTTTGACCTAAGTCAGGTTATTGTGTACCCTTGATAAGGGATGATGATGGGTGATGATATGAACATTCTAACTTCTTATAGTTGGGATGTATTTGTTATTTAGTTTTAATTTTATGTTACTAGGACATTTTCCTTGCAGTTTAATGTTGATTGTTAAGGGAATTAATTTCCTTAAAATTTAACAATATATGGTAAAGATTTTTTCTACATAGGTCTAGTCCATATGCAGTTAGGGGTACATTATTATCATCTCATATTTTTCTTAAAAATCCATGATCGAAGATCATGGGGTCTCTATATATAATGTGAGAACAATAATAAATACATACTTAGTTCATGAATGGGGAAAACTCTACACAAGTTTAACCCATATTAAAATGGGGGGAATTGTTCCCATTGATTATTGTAGCTACTCCCAGGATTAGAGATACAGGCATCACAGTGTATCCTTTTATGACAAGAATCAAGCCACATGTATATCATAAAAAATCATGGAGTTTAATTACATGCAGTAAGGATATAGGCCCCCTTATGTGAAAAGGAAATATATCAACTAGACTTGAGACTTGATATATGGGCATCATTATGTTTCTCTTGATGATAGGAATCAAGACACATGTGTTTCTTAGACAAAATATCCTTTCATAGGAGTGAACCGACGTAGGAGGGGGAATTATTTTGTTTATTTTTTGTGGTTTTCCCATGCATGGAGATATGGGTGTCACTACATTTCATGTGATGATAGGAATCAAGTTATACTTAGATCTTATATGGAGGTGTGGTGGGAGGACAAAACCATGGGTAGTGGTGCTCTAGCGAAATATCCATGATAATGTGCAACTGTTTCATGCAATGGAAATAAACCATGAAGTTTAATGTCTTGTAGTGAGGAATCATGGTGTTCCTTTTATGGTTTTTCATCCAGGTCCCGATCATGGGGGGAATCCCTTACAAAAATTCATAAGCTCACATGAGCTATGATAAGGGTGAGGAATAAGTAATATTAAAGATTCCTTTTATGACATGGATGTAACTATATAATGAACAGACACATTATGTATCATGCGGTGACTAGGACAAGATATAGGATCCAAGCATCCCTATATATCTTATTAGAATGAGAATCATGTCGTATGTAGTTCTAGAAACCTGTGAAATTTAATTTCAAGTGAAAAATACATTATTTATGTAGTTTAACATCTTATGTTAGGGATGTGGGTCACCATATTTTAATGAAGATGAATGTTTTGGTTGGGCCTATGAATAGAGTTTTTGGTGTCGTTATGTATCTTATGATGGTAGGAATTAGGCCATACATAGTTCATACAAATCATGAGGTTTACTGTCATGCGGAGAGGACATCATCCATAAAATTTAACATCTTACAGATGGGAATGGGTCACTTGACATGGAAGGAATGTAATATTGTAGTTGGTTCTAAGAATTTAGGTATGGGAATCACAATGTATACTGCAATGTAATTAATAAAGACACATGTATTTTGAGATAAATTGTTTCCCTATGTAGATCTGACTCTCATACTAGGATGGGAACATTTCACCTCTATTTCACACAAATTTAGCTCATGTGTGATGAATCTTTGGTGATATAGTGATTCTCATTATGTTTATCATCATGTGGTGAAGACATCATTTTTATAGTTTTAGTATTGTGTGTTTAGGATGAGAGACATTGTGAATTTTAGAATCTTGTTGATATGAACAATTTCGTACGGTTTAACATCATGTGATTAGTAAAAGAGATGTTTTGTATTTTAAAGTCTTGTTTCTAGGATTAATGACACATGATGGTATCTATGAAAAGTATTTCTTAAGAAACCTCTCATTAGTGGTGGGTGTGACATGCCCCCCGTCTAATGTGGACAGTGAGTAAGCTCTGTTATGGTAGGCCTAATGTATGATATAAGGCCCTTATTATTTGAGTTTCAGCTTCATATGATTCTTTTCTAGTATCATTGGGGATCTAAGAACCATAACTAGTTCTCCATAGAGGAACACATAGAGGAAAACTTTTTTTTAAGGTATATTGTGATCGGATTCTGATGAACTTTAGGGTTGTGCGATGTACGCAACTTTTTCTCATTGATCCACTCCAATTCATCCAAACTTTTTTTTATTTCTCATTATTTGAGAGTTTTTCAAAAATGTAAATTAAGAGTGGAGATAGCTCGACTACTACGGGAAACTCTACCTTGGTCCCGTACAACAATTAATATAGCATTTCTTGTGTAACAATTGGTGCGATTTTATGGTAAACCCATAAAGTATGGGATATGTTTTATGGATAGTACTTCTTTTCCTTATTCACCATGTTCTAAATTATATTTTGGAGATTCTTAATTATGGAACCTATCTATCCATTTTCCACTTCATGATAGTGATATGAGTTATTAGATCAATGTGGAACTCCTGGTACAATTTCTTCAACTCTGTGGAACAGAATTTGGCACTGTTGTCCATTAATATCATGTGAAGGACTCCGAACATGGTGATGATATGTGACATCATGAAGTTGATGAAATTCCTTATACAAATATCCTTTAGTGTTATTTACTTTCCCTATTTGTGAAATAATTTGGTATCAATAAGGTTGTACTTGAATTACTTTATTTTGGCTGGGGGATATGGACCCACAACATCATTCCCCAATGTGGAGAATAGGCATGAATATTTATCTATCTATATAAATTTGGGGGGTTTTTGCACTAATTTTTCATGGATCAAGAATGCATGACATTCTTTGGTGAATTTCATGCAGTCTTGTATAATGGTTTTCTAGTAGTTACCCATCATCCTGATTTGGTGGGGGAGCTTGGTCCAAGATTTAGGACCATCTAAGAGCCCAAATTGACTTCTTCCATAATGGTGAGAATATCTTTTTTCACTATTTATTTAAGGATTATTTTGTCAATTATTCACTTGTACATGGATTTCTACTCATTTAGACCATCCCAAATGGTAAAGTTCTCTACTTTTAGATAAATTTGTTCCTTTCCATATCATTTTATGGGAGGTTCCCATTTTGAAGATAACAAAATATGGGATCCATCGATCAAGGAGTGGATATTTAGTTCATCGCACACTTAGATGATGTTGACCTAATTGATTTCTCATATATTTCAAATGATGATTGATGAGACCATTATTTAGTATGATATATGGAATATTGTTCCCTATAGATCATGTTCAGTAAGGAATGTGGCTACATTATCCTATGCATTGGAACAATCATTCTATGATCTTGGAATATGTTGAAATTTAGGATCAAAAATTAAATCTTCAATTACCCCCCTTATGTAGCCAGTGGTAGGGAAAAAATCTTCATTTTTTATGGAATACTCCACATTGATCTGGTTTATATTAATCCCATAATACCCTATGATTTTATTTTAGGATAATTGCAGTTGTATGGATAATTCTAAGATAGAGATGAGGGCATGGTATTCTTCCTCATTCATTGTGTATACTTCAGATAGTGATAAAGAGTAGGGAAAAATTATATATTTAGAGAAACAAACACAATCCCTAATAAAACCTGATTGAGTTTCGGGTCATCCAGTTGCATGTCAATTGAACTATGGGAGGAACCAGCGAAACACATCTCCCATGTATTGGGACAACCATGGGCATAGAAAACTTCCTCATCTTGAAATTCCATGTTTACTGGTGTGCTTTTTATAGATTGGTATGTCTTAAGGAAATCATCCAAGTCCTGTCCTTTCATCAACTTATGTGAAATGAACTGAATTTCATATTGTTGTAGAATGATTTCCCATCAAGAAAAAATCCCAGTTAGTATGGGATGGCCATGGATGTACTTGATTTGATCAATATGAGATACCAAATGCAATTCATGGTGCAACATGTAGTTACTCAAATTTTTCACCGTAAAGATTCGTGTGAGGTAGTTCTTCTCAATATTAAAATATCATGTATCAGTGCCTAGCATAGTTCAGATGAGGTAGTAGAGACTATTCTCACTCTCCACGCCTTTTTTCTTTGTGAGGAGGGATCCAAGTGATCATTTCATGGAGGCCACATATAATATGAGGGGATTTCCTTTAATCGGTATAATCAGGATTGGTGGGCATACCAGGTGCTGATTGAGACTCTCAAAACCTTATTGGGAGTACACATCCCATAGATAAGTGATTCCCCTCTTCATTAGTTTTATAAAGGGGAGATATTTACCATCCAAGTTGGATATGAAACCCCAAATGTAAGAAAGGTGCCCTTGGATCCCCCTTAGTTATTTTAGATTCCCAGGGGTGGAATTTCGAGAATAGAAATAGTATTCTCAAATTCAACCTAAATGTCATGGTGGTATACACAAATCAAAGGAACTTACCTAATTTTCCCATAAAAGAAAATTTTAGTGGATTCATGTTTATAATGTGTTGTTGCATATTGTTGAAGACATTTTGAAGAAACATGAAGTGATCAAGACATTTTCAGTATTTGAGAATCAGGCCATCTATATAACATTCATCTATTCTTACCAATAAGGGCCTGAAGATATGATTCATGGAATGTTGATAGGTGGCTCCAGTATTCTTTAAGCCAAATGGAATAACAGGATATAAAAATATACCTTGAGGTTCTCTAAGGTCATTTAATTCCTCATCTTTAGGGGACATCTGTATTAGATTGTAAACTGAGTACCCATCCATGGAGAAAAGGTCTTGAAATCCCTCAGTTTCATGGACCAAGAGTCATATGATCGGAAATAGAAAATGTTCCTTCGTCAAGGGTTGATTAAGGTCTTTGAAATCAATATAGACCCTAATATTCTCATTCTTTTTCTTGATAGAGACGATTTTAGCAAGCCATCTTGGGTATTCCACTTCAAAAAAAATGTTTTCTTTGACCAATTTTTCATGTTATGCCTCCACACTGGTTGCATGATAGGTATGTATCCTCTAGGATTCATTATTAAAACCTTTATGGTCATAAAATAAATTGAGATAGTTCATAAAAAATCTGTATTCAGTCTATGCATTTTGATATAATTCTAATAAAACACATATCGATGTTGCTTTAAAAAATGTGATGTAAATATCTTTCTCTTCAAGATACAAGATAGAACTAATCAGTGTATTCCATGGGTCTTCTTTTATTCATAGAGTTAAATTCTTACTCTCATAAATGGTGGTGGATATAAATTTCTCTAGTATAGAAGGGTTGTTCTTATTTTCATCCTCTTCTTCTTCCACCTATGAGTATGTTGAGTCATTTTTAAGATGAAGTTGGTAATTTGCAGTCATATCTATCACTATCGAGGTGTTAGAGACCTTATGAAGAGACATTAATATCCACTACTACCAGATTCATTATAGAGAGATTCAAGAGATGATCTTATTTTACACTACTTTTAAGGATATAAGTGTATTATATATATGGTATTAGGTCTATTGACTCAACTAGATTTAAGTGGAGCACATATTTGTTGATGATCATAGTCTAGGTATTTTCAGGGACAGTTCCCAAGCTGTTGGGGGCTGCAACTTATATATCCTCACCCAAAATTAGTTGTTTTCCTTCAATATTATAGATAACTTCCTCAGAATATGTGGATTTTCAAATAAAAAAGGGTGAACTATCACCAAGTAGTATGATGACCTTTTCATTGATGAGGTATTTTAAACACTGTTGGAAAGTTGAGGGTACTGATGTGTGGTTTTAGAGCCATGGCCTTATGACTAGGGAATTGTATTAGATGTCTTGTTGGATACCAATAAACATAGTGTTAGATGAGAGATCCCAAAATTGATATTTTTGATTTATCTTCTAGATATGTCTTCTCTCATTCTTATCATAGCCCTAAATGGTTATCACTATGGGAGAAAGATCTCCTTCACTATATCCCAAATATCAGAGTGTATGTATTTGTATGAGGTTTATCCAATAACCATTTTCAATTAGAGACCTCTATATGTCAACATTATCATGCCTACCTAAAAAATATAGGGGTATGATTTGTCCCTAGATGCCATCATCCTGATCCTGATCCATGCATGAGATGGTGTCACTGCATTCATCTAGAATAGTCTCCACTCGATAGACCTCAACTACATTAAACTCTATATCAAACTCTTGTTGGATTTAGAGATATTAAATGATTTTCTCCCTATTTTATTTTGAAATATGCATCACATCAAAGATTGATATCTTTTTTGGTAAAACTACCAGCAATATCTGAATGTCTTACTTTTGTGATACAGTTTGGTGCATTCCTAAGTTGGGTTTCTCCCTATTATGTGGCTTAGGGGAAACATTTTTCTAAGTAGATGGGTCTGGTGCTTGTGTGGAGGTCAAGAGAGAATCTTCTTCCAATTTTGTATTCCATTCCATAAATCCTCATTATCTAGGCTAATCAAATAATTACACCCTTTCTAGGCGGTCATGTAAGACAACTGCGCATGGATGACCGTTGGAGGGTACTTAAACACCACCATGTATCTTTTGAGATTAATAGATCACTTTTTCATGGGTCTCATCGACAAATATGTACTCTATATGGAGGTTACAAGAATATTATGTTCTTTTATACCTATTATATAACTTTTTTCCTCAGTTAATGTTCATGTGGCCATCTATTCTCTTGTTAAGGGTGCAGAACTCATAGTCAGAGTCATATTCATCATCAGATAATGGGTATCCCATGTGTATCACATTAATAGATCAAAATATGATATATTGATTTTATGAGGCTTCCATTTGGTGGGGTGGTGCCCATACTTCAGATGTTGTATTGAACAAATATGAAATATTTTGATCTTATGTTGAGAAAGAATGTGACTCATCCTCTTCTATCTCTTCCAATGTTTGATGGTTGTGTCCACCATTAGAATACATATCTTATTTCACATACCTATGTGTTGGAACTACTGTGCATCTATGAAGATGTTCCCTTGGGGTGTCATGATCTCTTTCAAATATCATTCGAGTCATCTAGTTGTTAAAATTCATTCCACACCATCCTATAACTTTCTCTTAATCACCTTCTTCTTCTAAATGGGTAATGGTTATGTAGGTCACCTATTCTAGGGAGTTATCCAACATCACCAACCCATAATTGACCATGAATTATAGAATAACTTTTAAGAATAAGAAATTATATACTTTATGACCCATCTGTATATAGAAAGGGAATGAGTCAGGATGATCAGTGAGGTTGACCTCATTGGGATTCCTTGGCTATCACATCTTGAGAAGGTTATTGTACACGGATTCCAAGAAATAATTAGGGACTTGTTAATTTCAAAGGGAATGTTCTTTATTCATCCATTCCAAAAATAATGGGTCAACTTTGTCTCTTATAGATTCTGTATGAGGGTAATTTTATAGTTGATTCTACTTGAGAATAGGTGTTGGGTAGTTTGGGGCATGTTTATGTGCTTGGATAGACACTGATACAGGTATGAGAGAAACAAAATGGTAGTATTTTCCTTATTGAGTCTTTCCCCTATCCTGAAGTCATGTGTCCAGATTTTTCCTAGGTCCATTGAGTGACTTCTTCTAAAAATTTTACCATTTCTATGAACTCATGGAAACTACATGGATATATCATTGGGATCATAGGTGTTTGTAGCTCATCAAAGATATTCTAAGCATAGAGTTCCCTCTATTGTTCATACGATAGAGGGATGCTGGGAGAATTGGTTCAACCATTCAATCTGTTTATGAAATTAGAAATCCTCTAATGCTTATGTTTCACGTGGTTCATCAGGTCGAATATTGTTGATTTCCTCAGGGTGGAGCTGAACTGGTAAAGAAATAGATGAAGAAGGTGTTCCCATCCTACAACGGATCCCACAAGGATGTTGTTGTAACCAACAAAGGTTGGCCTATTAGAGTGTGTAATAAAACACCTCATCATGGTGACATCCTTCTGATTTTGAGGGATAACCATCAAACTACCTCATGATACAAAGTGACTAAGATTATGTTCCGGGACCCCCATGCTACAAAATATGGGAATAGAGGATTATCCAAATTTGGTGGGGGAAAGTGTCATCCACCCATTTGGGATATGGATTCTTCTCAGGCTACAAAGGATCATGTTTCCCCTACACGTATTACATTTTAGTAGTCCATTACTTGATGGAATTGATTAATTCTCATGGTAATACCATCTGAGCCACCTCTCGTCCATAGGGAGTGGGCGGGACCAAGTGAGTTGGCCATGTTCTTTAGTCCCACAAATTCTCAATTCATGCGAAGACTGAATGATTATATTATATATGGAGATTAATTTTTCATAATGGATTTAATTCATATTCATTTTCAACTTCCTCATTTCAATGGACCAGCTTCATAGATCCAAAGCTGGTATGACGCTTAGATACTACTCTAGTAGGAGGATCGACTTTATGAGGAAGAATATTCATCTCGACCTGAAGACGATACCCAGTGAAAATGTTGTCCCTGAGTAGCTCCTCGTTATGTCTCCTAAGAGTTTATATCTCACTCTCTTATTATGAGAATTATTCCTCTATGGATGGATGTTTGGTTCTCATGGGTGGTGACTGGGATGTTTACACCCCTTTCTATTTATCCTTAGTAGTGTCCCACCATAGGGGCAGAAATTAAATATTTGAAGATTTAAGGTTTTGTATTTTCCTTTGGTTTTAAGTTCATGAAACCACAGTTGGTACATCTAGATCATTTTCATCTTGAGGTATGTTTTTCGTGTTGGGGTCCTATTCATTTTTATCTTGATCCACAATATATGTGGTTTGGATAGTAATCAAATTCACTGATAACATTATGTCTCACCACATGTTTGGTGATGATATATTATTATTTATTAATGGAAATAAAATTTATCTTAAGGGGTATAATAAAATAATATGGCATTATAGAATAATAAGTGTCCAACATATTATCCAAAGTAAAAGAAGTGTGTTCATGTCTTGTAAATGCTCAAATTGGCATAGTAGGATTATCCAAAATTTTCATGTAATGCAGATTTGACAACTCCCTATGATTTATCTTGCTGCCCAGTATCTAACAAATGGATCAAAAAGATTCATTTTTAGAATATCTTTAGTCATATCACAACCAAGATCCACAACTTGAAGAATATATTTGTTTCTTTGGGGGGTAAAATCACCTTGATTAATTATGTCATTAACTTAATCCCTATTCATATATTATCAATTATAAAAATTTCAAAAGGAACCATTTCTAAATTGGATAAATTTAATAATTCATTATTATGGGATGAAAATTATATGGGCCACTTCCGCTGGGTTTCATGGAAGAGGCCAGGGAATTAGATCGATGAATGTGGAATTACTTTCCATTGTGTGGATAAATCCATGTAGACCATTAAAACAAAAATGGCATGGAATATATTTTTAGGGAACTCATTTTTGGAAATATTCATGAGGATAATATATGAAAAATAATGGTGGGATTGGACCAACAAAATTGGGTGATCCACTAGTTTAATGTAGTGCCTGATAGAACATCTAGAGGAGCTCTTGAATAAAACTCAATCGATGGTTATCCTATGGAATATAAATTCTTAAAAGGATAATTGGGTGGGAAATCCTTTGTTTTTCTAGGATACCCAGCTCCTGACATGTCGTATAGGGATTAATTTGTATTTTCTAAGTTCCTACGTATTTTCAAAAATCATGATCGGATGGATTTTCATCGTAATATCATCAATACAGATCAGTCAGACATGTGCGTATTCATGGGGGTGGTATCAAGTGGTTTCATAGATTTGGAATTCATAAATATGAGGCCTGTGAGAAAAAAAGATGATGAATGGGAGTCATTACTCTAGTGCAAATATATACAAAATAAAATAAATTTTCTAGTATGTAGATTATAGAATCAATCTCTTCCAACTAATGATAATGTGTAGATAAAGGGAGTTTCCTTAGCATCCAAATTCAAAAGTTGTGCATAGTCATAGAAAGACACTATGTAAAACTTATTTTTTCAAGGTGAGTCATAAAATTATATATGGAACCATATATATCATTGCATGGGAATTCATGAGGGGGTTCAATGTTAGAATTTTTTAGAACCCGGTTTCATTGAGCCTAACAGAAGGGTGTGGAATTGAAGATAAGATGTGTGAATTTTATAGTAGTGTCCTAGACATTATTGGAAGTGAGGAACAAGGAGATATATGGGTTAAATAATTCTATATTATTTTTCTATGTTTGGTTGAAATATTTTTTTATAGGTCTTGTAATCTTCCCCAATGGTGGGGAATCTTCGGTTTCACTCATAGGTATTGTTTTGAAGTCTCACATCCATGCTGGACGGTAGAGGAAGAAATAATAAGGGAAGGTGGGATAAATATAATCCAACTAACAAAAAACATAAATTGAATTTTTAAAGCTCTTTCATATCTAGAAACATGTGAGGGGGTGTCCTGGTGAGGTAAAAAATGGTTAGTTTTACTTTCTATTTAGTTAATTTTTTGGGGAAGGGACTTCAATTGAATCAAAAAACAAGAGCAATGGCCACAAGACTATGGTTGTGCATCCATTTTGTCATTAAAATATCAGAGGCCAAGTCTAATTCAGTCATTCTAGTTTTGTTGCTATAAGGAAATGTTAATCCACCATGGGGGCCTGCCTAATTGATCAAGAAATGCATGAGGGTTCTCAACTAGACTATTTCTGTGCGACACACTTGGAGAGAAGAGAATGGTGAGATAGATGTTCAGTCCTGGAAGTGGATTCTAAAAGAGAGTATTATTATGTATACCTCCATGGTGTCCCACCCAAATGATTGTAAGATTGTTTTTAGGGTTGATTCTTTTAGACTTCACCCTTCTCATCCACTATGATATGGGTGGTGTGGATGCCTATTTTTTATTTCATTTAAAAAATTTCATTGATCATTCATATTATTGAGCAATCAATGATTCCATTCAAGGATTTTATGACTCGTCGGATGGACATTTGGATATAAATTACCCCATCCCAGTGGTTTGGTGTTGATCTATAGTCATTGTTGATTGCTCTAGGACCCTCTATAGGGATGGTGATAATGTTGATAGTGATTGAGATATAAATACACATAGCCTAGTGGGATGAGGATTGTTTGTATCTTCTACTAATATGTCATGAACCCGATTTGGTATTGATTATCCTTGGGAAGGAAGTGGTTGTAGATATTCCCCCATCCTTGTGGTCTAGGATCATACCCAAATGGTTTCTATAGTAACTTCTATTAAAACTTGTTTGATATGGCGTAGTTGTGTTCATGTTGGATATTTTTGAAATGGATGCCCATGATGGGAGTCGGTTTTATTGGATATTTTTGAGTTGGTCATAACATTGGATTTGATGTTTAAAATGTGTTCCCATTGTTTTGAGGGGCCCATTTTAATGCTCTATGGGTTTTCCTCTCCCTTTATTAGTGACGCATCTGTAATGTTGATATTGGGGAAGGTTTTTGTAATTACCAACTATCTCACATGTTACTTGATCCCATTATTTTTTGGAGCCTATGACATTAAAAGACTCATTATCTGAGGGGATCTACTATTCTAGGGGAGAGTTAAATTGTAATTCCTCATACATTCCCCATCCTTAAATACTAATGCGTTATGTGGATTTGGATATCAGTCACCAAAGATTTGTGATCTAGAATGGTGTCATATCTGGTGTGATTTTTAGCTCAGGTGTCATCCCTGTTAGAGGTTTGGCATCGGTGAGGTCTGCGACGATCCAGGTGCACCTCGTCTCATCAGTAGTTTTGAAAGGGTTGTTTGGATTTGTCTCTAGCACGACTCTAATGGGGGAGGTTTTGGTCCATGTTAGACTATGGGGTCTTGCAGATTGAGGTTGGGTGTTTCTTATGCAGGTTTTTGAATTTTGTTGTTGTGGATGGTGTTCTTGTGGGGTATTCACTATAGGTGAACCCCCTATTTGTTGGTGCTTTCGATTCCCATGGTTCGACAGGTTTGGAATCTTGTGAGGGTTCTTATGGAGTTCGAAGATGACTAGCTTCATGCCCAGAGTGGCACTTTTGGCTCTGTTCAGCTCAGACCCCCTCAATGGAGACAATCCATTAATGTGTTTTTAGGTCCTCCAGTCCTGGTTGACGAAGACTCAGCTTTGTGTTCCTAGTTTTTCATCCTCTACAGGTTGTTGTGTGTGGTGTTGGAGGTTCCATGTGCATCTACAGGTTTCTATGGCTTTGATTCTAGAATTTTTTTTCTCATTTCTCTTTTGATGATTTTTTGTCTACAATGGTTCTATATAGAGTTTGTTGAAATGGAGATGAACTTGAGCCTGACCTCATGGTGCATCCATGAGGAGTTTTCAGAGCTTTCCTTTCATCTTTGTAGTGCTTTATGGATTTGGAAGTTGAAAGGGTATGGTGTCATCCATCAGATCGGGCCTGTACTTTGATATAGGACATTGGATTTCTCTACAACGATGTGACGGTGGAGGGCTCTTCACTGTCAAATGTTGGGGAGGGTTAACTTCATGTTTTCAGGTTGGGTTGTATCTCATAACCTTTGGGTTGTGATTGTCCTATGTCATTGAATTCTGTTTGGGTTTCTCCCTTCATCCCTTAAAAGGGGGTTTCGTTGAAAACAAAAATTTTAAAGCTTTCAGGCCATTGGAAGGTTATATCATTGATAAGGGAGGCCTCTAGCCTTTATATCCAGATGATTTTCCCACATATTTTGTCATAGATAAGACATGAAATCCTTCTCTAGCTCATCTACGATATCATAGTCAGAATTAGAAAGGGGATAAAACATGGTGGGGGGTTTTTCAAAATGACTATCTACACATTTTTATTTTTTCCTCCTCTTCATCAAACTTGTGTGCCTTCGTCTGATCAGACCACTTATGGTGATTCTTAGGTTCTCCTGCTAACTAGAGTTGAGTGCTACAGGAATATAATGGGGAAATATATATTTTTGACCCTAATATTTTTATAACCTCTCTAAATTAAGTTTTTTTGAGTTTTCAAAGCCTATCTATAATGAGGCTTCTAGGAAAGGGGAGGATTTTCTTGTCTCTGTGAGATATAGTTGTGGGGAGGTTGACCATAGAGGATGTTAGGAGTATAGTCCATATGATCCATCTCCATACTACCATTAAGATTACAATCATGGTAATGATCACATTTATCTTCAATGGAAGAGTCAATGGAACCTTGATATGTTGAGAATATATCTAAAACAAAATCAAGGACACCAACATTGAGAATATTAGGAATATGATCCTCTTTAGGTGTCTTGGATAGAATATGATGTCCTGCCTTTTGAAATTGTGTCGGGATATGATTTTTTTGTATGATGGATGTAAAAATTTATTGATAACCTTCTAGTTTTTTTAGAAATATGGTCTTGCTACTAAGAATCTATAGAAATTTTCTAATGAGATTATTCCTTATTGGAAGGAATATGAGACTTCCCTGAGGCATGTGCCACTATCACTTTGTGAGGCTCAGTCAGAATGAGGAAATGATCTGGATCCTGAACCTTTAGAACATGTCATTAGTATTTGTCGATTGGAATATGAGAATCTTATTAGGCATGTGTCTCTCTCACTTGGTGAGCCATAGTTCGAGCAGTAGTATGAGCCCAGTCCAAATACGTATTCCCTATCAAAAAATGTTGACAACCCTCCAGCATAAGAGACGGGATATAAGCCTTATCTTGTATAGCCTCATAATAAATGATGATGTAGTCATTCATCAACAAAAGTAGAAACATGATCCTGGCTTCCATGATATGTTGTAATATGCTAGTTATATTCACTGAGAGGAATATGAGTTTTCTCCAAGGTGTGTCACAATATCACTAGGGGATCCCAGGATAGAATGAGGATATTAGCATGATCCAAGTCCTTTAGAGTATGCTGATGGTATTGTTCAATAAGAATATGATCATGTCCAAACACATGTACCGATCTCACTTGGTGATCCCCGACTTGAATAGGGATATAATTATAATCCTAGGCCATTGGAATATACCACTATAATTTTTTTACAATCATGTTCCCCTATCCCAATTCATGTCTCTCTCTCACTTGGTAATCCCCGGTTGGAATAGAAACATGTGCCTAGTTCAATACATCATCCTTTATAGGGATATGATGACAATCCTAATGGATGGGAGAAAGAATGTGTGTTTGATTTGGAGAAAAAAATATTACTAATAAAAGTGTTGTACTGCCCTAGCTATAGGGATTGGAATATGTGCATGTCTCTGTATCTATACCAGTGTCAGAATATGATGGTAGAGTTCTTCAGCAATTTATATGATGTAATGAAACTTTAGAAAAAAATTCACCGTAGTTTAATCCTATAAATTTTATATATCCACTATATAAGGTAATATATATTTAATTGAAGTGAGAATATGATCTAACATATATTCTCATTTTTCCACTAGGATATTCCAATGGAATTCATGCATGAGGGTAGGGATATGAACCTCCCCATTCCTGTTGTAGTAGTACACCCACATACTTGTTCTGAGTGAGCAGGAATGTGATCCAACTCACTGGTTATAGCCAGAATATATTGGAATACATCATCACTAGGAGTGTAGATATGATCCCACTAATGATAATCTAGAGACTTTTGTTCGTGACGTGTCTTCCTTGTTTCCTGTGCGAGGGTATCATAGGTGTCCATGTGTCGGGTTGTATCCTGAGAAGATTGGAGGGCAAAGGTGGGATGGAATTAGTGATGATGGTTGATAAGATCCCTCCCCAACATCTCTTGAAGCATACAAGATCCATATTTGACTCCTTGGTCCACCATTACTAGATACTAATGGTGGTGATTGTCCTGATCTAGGGATAGGATCCTAAAGCAGTTAGTGGTGGTGATAAGTGTGACTAGATTTATTATAGCTTTACTTTGATGATGCAGACTCATTGGATTTATAAATTGAAGATCCTTGTCGATTAATAAAGGGTGAGGATCATACCTTGTTGATGTTATCTTGGACCATTACACTCTCTATTATATTCTAAAGATATCGAGTAGTTGAGGTCATTTGGAGGCCTGTAGGGGTTGTAGTTGTAGTTGATTTTCCATAAAAGTTGTTATATGAAGAAATTATCTCAGTTAAGAATGTTGTTTTTGGTATAAGTATCTATAGTAATGGATAAAACATGGAACAATATCACTAATTAGTGCATCAACATAGTCATGATGTGTGATCCATCAAATATTCATGAGTAACACAATTTTCCTTTTGTCATCCATTCAACCATTCTAATCGCATAGACTCATGAAAATGAGGAAATATTTATTTCATAAGATCCCCAACTACATAGGATAATCTATAAGATTCATGTTATTCTTTTCATGTTTATTTAGGATATGAAAACAACATGGGCTAACCACATGTCCAACTTGTTATTTTATGATTTGAGAGATTCACATTGGGTTCACCACTTATGTTTGTGTGGGATATAAAAAAATTTCCCAAAACATGGTCAACCAATCATTTTGTAATTTGAGTGATTCATGTGAGGTTCACTATTTTTTCCATAGGATATGAAAAAAAAAATTCCAATGGATGGTAAACCTATCAATTTTTTATTTGAGAGATTCATGTTGGGTTCACCATTTTTGTTGGCATTGAGTTGGTATAAGGCGTCCTATAGGTCAAGTCGGATAGGGTTATGGTAAATGGTCTAGACGGGAGTGAATAGACTAGATTAAAAAAATTCATCAATTAAATTGATTGATTAAAGTAATTATAAAAGAGAATTATTAGAATTAATTAGTAGTGTAAAAATTAATGAAAACATGTATTTTTTTATAGTAGTTTAGTCCAAAGTGGCCCTATTGTACTTTTATACCTTCTACTTGGTGAGAGATGTGAGCACTGAAATAATTTTTGAGGGGGAATCATAACACAGTTATAGAATACTTATCTAGTGGAGGGATAACCATGACATTGGATTTTGTATGAATAGTCACAACCCTTATGACACTGATTTTAGAAACAGGGAGTTGTAACCCTCAGATCCTGACATTATAACATGGGAGTCACAAATCAAGAAACAGAAAAACAAATAATGGTCTTGAATGTAAAATAATAAACAGAAAAATAGAGTTCATGTGAGAGATGGAAAATGACATTACACACTCAAAACTAGATGAATAAAAAGATAAATAACTAATGCACATGTACTGGTACTTGGGGCTTGAATTGAAACGTCTCATCAATGTATTATAATTTCAAGAAGAAGTAATCTACAAATTAATATAATGTATATGTGATGAAACAAGGAATGAGAAAAAACATGATTTGAAAAGAAGGATAAAAGTTCACATATTTTTTCTTAAGGAAAAATATAGTATCAAATTTGTTAACTAGTAGTCCACCATGAAATTTCTTATCATCTTTAAATAGGATCTATAAAACGAAACAATCAAACCAATATTAGGGTAATGTAATTCAATTTAAAATTATTGAATTATTTGGGAGAGAAAAAATTATCCTCCATAATAATATTAAGATAAATCGATTAAATTCAAATCATAAATAAAAATTCAAACCTTTTTTGATACCCTGGTAAAGGATAATAATATTTCAAATCAATCCTATAAAAATGGTAATATTATTTAAAACATATGTTAAAAAAATTAAATTAAAGTAGTATGTAAAAAAATTACATTATTCCACATTAATTTATATAAAATTTGTTTGAATAAATTCAATTTAATTAAATAATAATTAAGAAAATATTTATTCAAATAAATTAACTCAAAATATTCAGACAAACAAATTCCATAAAACATGTTGCAAACCTCACATAACAATAATAAATAAATTCAATAACATTTTAAATATTATTAAAATATTATAAAAATATTTTTCTTAGCTCATGTATATTATATATTTATTTTTTAAATCAATAAAATACTTAAAATAATGCATATAAGTATGGAGTTCATTAAAATATCAAAATTTGAAAAATATAGCACGACTCATGGTTGATAAAAAAGAGTCACTGTAGATAAATTATGTCACCATTGAATTTATGTTTTTGTTTGAATTTGGAGTCACCATTGAGTTAGAGAAAAAAAATTAAAAGGAATAAATCAATCTACCATTGGGTTTTAGAAAAAATGGAAAAGGAAAAAATTAGAACCCTCTATTGAGAGGATAATGAAAAAATGGAAAAGTAAATATTACCTATCATTGAAAGGATAATAAAAAAAGAAAATTTAATATTTCCTAACATTGAGAAGAAATAAAGAAGACTAACATTGGGATGAATTGATGAAACCACTACTGGAAGTAGAAGATCCAACCCACCATTGGAAGAAGCAAAGTGAGCTACTGTCAAAAGGTCTCAACCACATGAAGAAGCAATATCCATGCATTTTTGTCCCATATGAAGATGAGTAACTTTTGGAGGGTAAAAACATCCACTGTTGAGTTGGGGACTTCAAGTAATAATGCACTGAATTCTTTGGAGAATAAAGATGCTTCCATTCATGTAGAATAATCAACTCTAATAGCTTCCATGGAGTAAATATGCAGGAGGAAGGAGATGATGAATAGTGTTTCATCATTTTATGTTCAAACTGAACATATAAACCTTGATGAATTTTTAAGCTATTGAAAAGATGTAATTTTAAGTTTTTATAGAATATTTATTTGAATATAATTTCAATATATTTCCAAAAAAATTAATAATCACTTAATTCATATATGTAATAACTGAGATATGATCAAAATACAATGAAAACAATATTTGATTACTGCATAATGGATTACAGTACTTCAAAAAAAATTGTTGTATGTAAATGATATTTTTAGTTGTTCATGTAGTTTAATAAAATGAATAAAAATTTGATATATTTATAACCAAAGAAACTTTGAGTAATTCTGATTAGAAACTAATGATATATAAGAAAAATAAAAAATATTTTAAATTCTGAAAAATCCATATTTTCAGAATTCTTGTAAGTTATTTATATAAATAGATAACCACATTAAAAATATAATTATACCTATTTAAAAACTAATGAAATGAACATAAAATCATTATATTTTAAATGGGACAATTTTTAACAGAAACCGATCAGTATAGTATAATTTATAAAATAAATATATAAGAAAACATTAAAGTAGATTATACAGAAAAAATTTTGAAGAGAAAAAACATGAAACATGTTCATACTTAAATTAGAACATGATAGAGAATGATTTAGGAAAAATTTTAGTTTATTCAAAGTTATATAAACTTTTTATCTTTCAAATAAAACAATAATTAAAAAATTTTAATCACTACAACACATGTTATAATTATAATATAGATAGGTTTTAAAAACGTATTTTTACAAAATATAATAAAATGGTTTGGATATTAAAAAATGTAAACTAATATATAATAAAAAATATAAATAAACATACACACATGGAAAAAAATTCTCCATATTTTTTTTATTAAAAAACAAAAACATTTAAAACAAAAAATTTCCCCTTTTGCAAATAAAAAAAGAGTAAACAAAAACTCCCCCTAAATGAATGGAATAATAAAACAATTAAATAAACAATATTCAATGTTCAAATTTAAGTTTTGTTTCAAACTGATCAAAGTCTAAAGGCTTATTAAGTTTGTCTCCTAGCCAATTTTTAGTAGGCATAAATTCTAAAACAATATCACCCTTATTCTCATGATCTCTAGAAAATTAAATCTGAGATCAAAATGATTTTTTCTATAATGTTGTGAGGGATTTTTAGAAATATAAATTGAAAAGTTTTTATGACAATAAATATGCAATTTATCAAGATAAATACCAAAATCAAATATATTTTTCATAATCTATAAATTTTGAGAATAACAACTAGTAGAAGAGATAAACATAACTTCTCTAGTAGAAAAAGAAATAGATATTTTCCATATAGAAGACCAAGAAATTAGACATTTTACACAAAATTACATATACATGATGTTATTTTTAAATAAATTCTACAGTCTTCGAAATCAAATTCAGAATAATATATTAAATCCAAAAAATTATATTTTGGATAAAATAAACTAAAATAATTATTTCCTTTAATATATATAATTATTATTTTCAAATCCTTAATGTGACTCTTTTTATGAACAAGTTCAAATCTATCACATAAACAAACACTAAACTTGATATCAGGTCTAGGTGTAGTTAAATAATGAAAACTAATTATCATGCATCTATAAAAATTAATATCAATATATTTACTAGATGAATAAACTTATTATTTACAACAATTTCCCATTGTATTTTTCATATATTTAGAGGAATAAAGACCAAATAATTTTACCAACTCTTTATCAAACATAGATTGATAAAGAAAAATTCTATCTTTTCTATGAGTAGTTTTAAATCCAATAACGAAATTTAATTCTCCAATAAAAATTATGTAAAACTCATTATACATCAATGTAAGAAATCATTGCAATGAATTTTACTTGAGGAACCAAAAACTATATCATCGATATAAATTTTTACAATTAAAATATCATCAAAAAAAATTTTAATCAAAAATGTAGGATCCACATTGTTTTTATTAATAATAATATTTAATAAAAATAAATAAATCCTTTTATATCAAGTATGATGTGCTAATTTAAGACCATAAAAAGTTTTAGATAATTTAAAAACATTATTAGGAATTATTTCATTTTCTAAACTAGAAGGTTGGTAAATATAAAATTATTCGGTAATAAAACCATTTTAAAAGGAACATTTTATATTCATCTAATATAATTTAAAAGAATGAAAATAATAAAAAGTCAAAAAAATTATAGTAGCCTCAAACCTAGAAATAGTTTAAAATAAATATTAAAACTATATACCTCTTTCCTGAGATTATGCTTGAGCAACAATTTTGGAATTATTTTTTAGAATTTTCCAAAATTCATCCTGTATGTTTCAAAATATCCATTTAGTTTGAATTACATTCTTTTCCTCACAATATTCTACTAAAGACCAAAAATTATATTTGTCATATTGATTAAGATAATATTTAATAGAAAAAATACCTTTAGAATAATTTAAATATTCATGAATATTATTATAAAAAAAGCATACATAAAAGAAGAATTAGCACAGGAATTTAAAATAAAATATCATGTCTTAACACCAGAATCAACATTTCTAATAACATTTTCAATAGAATAATATTTGTGAACCTTCAATGATCATGGAATAGTTTTGGAAGGTGCATGCTCCCCCTTAATTGGTTTATCCTTATCCTGAGGTTTTTCTTCCCCAAAATTAAAATCTCTAAACTCATCATCAAAAACATTAGAATTAGGAGTTAATTAAAGATTATTTTAATCAAACATGACATGATAATATTTTTAAATTACTATAGTAACTTTCTTATTAACTATATAAGCCTTAATATGTATAGAATGACCAGTAAAAATATCATCATCACTTTTAGAATCAAATTTATCTAAATAATCCTTTGAATTTAAAATAAAAACTTTACAACTAAACACTCAAAAATAAAAAACCTTAAGATTTTAATTTTTAAATAATTCATAAAAAGTTTTCATCAACAAATACCTAATAATATTTCTATTATAAATATAACAAGTAGAAAAAACAACATTATCATAAAAATATCTAGAAAAATTATATTCACATAAATAGTTAAATCTATTTAAAAAAGAAATATATTTTTTTATTCTATAACATAATTTTTATGTGGTCTTCTATGAAAAATAAAATTATTTTAATAATCGTTCTTTTCAAAAAAAAATTAAATATATATATATTAATTAACTCATAGCCTTTATCAGTATATATAGAAATAACATTACACCATTTTCATTTTGAAACAAATTAAAAACTGAAATAAATATAGATAATTATTATTTTTATGAGAAATAAAATATACCCATTTAAATATACTATAATCTTCAATAATAACTAAAGTATATTTCTGTACACCAAGACTACAAATTTGTGTAGGGACAAAAAGATCAATATATACTAACTGTAAAGGTTTATTAGTAATTATCTAATTGATAATTCTAAAAGAAATTGTATGTTACTTCACTTTCACGAAATAATCACAAATACAAAGATGTTATTTCTTCAAGGAACAAAGTTGTAACAAATTATCATGTTTTGAGATATTTTGTTACATTCTAAAATCTTTATGACCTAAAACTTGATTCTAATGGATGTTTTCAATATGTACAGCATTCAACCACTTAACATGGTGAAAAATTAGTTCATCAAAATCAATTGTATAAATATTTTTCTTTTCTATTAACATAAAATATAAAAGAAACATCTTTAAAAACTAAACATTTATCATTTTGAAATTTGAATTACATTACATAATCACATAATTTTGATATAATAATTAAAATATGTTTTAATCCTTCAATGTATAAAACTTTATAAATAAATTTAGAATTTTAAATAACAATATTATAAAAACCTTTATATTTTCCTTAAGAATTATCTCAAAATATAACATTACCTCCATCAAATGTGTTTTATGTGGTACACTTTGATGGTTCCCGGATAATATACCTAGAGAATCCACTATCCATGTACCATACTTTTTTTTACACATCTATGGAATTTTTCCTATAAAAATAAATTACATAAAATATTTGGTTTCCAAGCTACTTTGGGTCCAATAGGATTTGTTTTAAAAGTTTCAAGTAACCATACATAATTTGAACACCTATTTTATGGTACTCTAGAAAAAAATGATTTTTAAATATTATCGTAAATATTTTTCGAATCTAATAGAACAATCATTTTCATAGTGACCCTTCATTCCACATTTAAGACAAGTAAAAGTGGAAGTATAATAATTTTTACTTTTAACAAAATGGGTTTTAAAAATATCTAGGTAATCTTTGATAATAACCAAAAACATATTTATTTTTATTAGTTTTATTTAAATACATAATCTTATGATATTTTTCACGACCTTGAATAAATGAATATAAATTTTTTTTTAACATTCAAGATCATTTTTCAATTTATCATTCAAATTTGAGCATATTTCAAACATTCATAAACTATGGAATGAGAAGTATAAGAAGGGTTTCATAACATTCCATTTTATTTTAAAGTTAATTTATTTTCATTAATAAGTTTTTCATAATTTTTCTATATATTATTATATAAATAATAATCATGGAAAATATCTTTCATTAATCTTTAAATTTCTTAATTTTATTCAAAATCATTCTGTTTTTTGGAATCATAGTCAGAATTGTATCCTTGAGAATAAAAAATAAAATTACTAACCTTATACAGCGATTCCATGAAGTACAAGTTAGTAGTTTCATTTTCATTTCCATATGGTTCATTGGAATCATATTCTTACGTTTTGGACCAACTAGTGGTCAATGACTTTTTATCCTTTTTTGTATTTTTATTTATTCTTTATTTTAGGATATTCATGATTGATATTTCCTTTCTTCCTACACTCATGACAAGTTACATCTAAAGCATTATAATTGGTACCACCTTTCTTATCACCCTTGTGTTTTTCTTTTTGAAGGTTTTTTCAAAACTTGTTTTTGAATCCTTTATTTTACATTTTTTTGTAAACCACAATCAAAATATGAGACATGAATTATTTTTTACTATACTATATATAGGAATCATAAGATTCAATAGTAACAACATGCATAGACTTAAAATCTACTCATTTTCTTTTTATGGTCTCCTCATCAGCTATATTCTTTAGTTCAAGTTAATATTGTAGTAGTGATCAAATCAATTCATACATGTTGTAATCTTGGAAGTTATTTCATTTATAAATGGAAACATTATTAGAATAACTTTTATTTGGTAAATATATTAGAAATTATTCAAAAATTATTTTGTTTTCCAGTGATTCCCCAAGTGAGCTCATTCCATTCACAGTGCTTATTAATCATTGAAACATTTGGTTTGCATTTTCTTCTTCATGCATCTTCAAGTCATCATAATCAGCTCAAAGAATTACAATCTTTATTATAATAAATTTTTTAGATCTAAGGTGAGTGACTTTTATAATCTTCCAAATTTCATTACATGTCTTATAAAAATAAACAAGATTGAAAACACCTCTGTTAATAAAAAAATATAAAATATTAACATATTTTTAATTTAAAACATTTATAGTACAATCATTTATTTTAAGTGTATTTGGGTTAACATTAGTAAATGTGTATGATTTTTTCAATATAGATCATTTCTCAATGATTTACTATTTCAAGTATGACTCGATTCATGGTATCTAGTAACCATAATCGTTTTCATCAAAGTGTTATGGCTTTTGACTAATACAATCATCATTCGGGTTAAATCCTACCATCTTATAAGATCTATTCCTTAGTATATGAGGTCTATAAATAGGTTGGCACAATTAAATATAAAATAATATCCTATAAAATTGTTGGAAGTTTTTAATAGGTAATAAGCTTTGACACCAAAAGTTTGGTATTGGGGAAGAGAATGAAAGATCTAAACTATTACTAAAAAGTTTTTCCTTTAATAATAATTATTAGGTTGGTTAGGGTAATGAATATGGTCTAGAGGGGGGTTAATAGACTAGATTAAAAAATTTAATCAAATAAATTGGTTCTTTAAATTAATTATAAAATCAAATTATTATATTTAATACGAAGTAAAAAAATTAATTAAAACAAAGATTTTTTTTATAGTAGTTTAGTAAAAATTATCATTATAGTACTCATATACCTCTCTACTCAATGATAGATATGTGTGAACTAAAATTATTTTTGAGGGGCATCATAACCTAATTATGGAAACATTTTCTCATGGAGGGATAATGACAACACTGACATTTTATGTGGATTCACAACCCTTGAAACACTAAATTTATATATATGGATTCAAAACCCTCAAATCCCGACTTTATAATTAGGGAGTCATAACTTGAGGAAGAGAAGAAGAAATAATTATTTTTAATATAAAAGAATAAAGAAAAAATAGAGTGTGTGTGAGAGATAGGAGATATTGTTATAGACTCAAAAGTAGATGAATGAGAAGTCAAATAATTAAATCATAGGTGTCAGTTCTTTGGGATTAAATCAGAATATTTTTTCAATTTATTAGCAGTTGAATAATATGTAATCCATCACTTCATATAATATCTAGGTGATGAAACAAGGTATGTAACAATACTTGATTAGAACAGCAGGTTAATGTTTTATTTTTTTTCTCAAGGAAAAATAGAGTATCAGATATGTTAACCAGTATACCTCCATTAAATATCCCGGATTCTTTAAATATGATCTATAAAACAAAAATAAAAAATCACTCTTCTAGTAATGCAATTAAAATTCAAAAATGATTCAATTATTTGGAAGAGATAAAATTATCCTCCATAATAATTGTAATAGAGATATATTGAATTAAAATAATAAAGACTAATTCAAACTTATTGGAATGACCAGGTAAATGATAATAATAATTCAAAGCATTCCCATAAAAATTGTAAAACTTTTTATGTCAAACATTAAACACAATTTAATTTAAAGTAGTGTGTGGTTAAAAAAAATATTATTATTATTATTCTTTATATTCCATAAAATGTGGTCGACTAAAATAAATTTCATTAAACAATAATTAAGAAAATATTTATAAAAATAAATTAACTCAAACTATTAAGACCCTCATATTCACAAATAAATGTTGCAAAAGTCACATAACAATAATAAATAAGTTTAATAACATTTTAAAACTCTTTAAAATATTATAAAAATACTTTTCATGGATCGTATATTATATATATTAATTTCACATATCAATAAAATACATAGAACAATAAATTTAATTATGTAGTTCATCAAAATATAAAATCATGAAAAAAAAGTATGAGCCATCATTGATAAAAGGAGTCATCACTGGTAAATTGAGTCATCAGTGAGTTTATGTAACCATGGTATTTTCAGTCATCATCCACTTAGAGAAAAATTTGGAAAATGAAAAAATTAACCTTCACCTGGGTTTGATAAAAAATGGACAAGTAAGAAAAGTATAACCCATTATTGAGAGGAGAATGAAAAAATATAGAAGTAATTATTACCTACCATTGAGTAGAGAATAAAAAAATGGGAAATTAAATATTAACTACTATTTATAAGAAAATAAGAACACTTCTTTTTAGAATAATTGATGAAACAACTTTTTTATTTAGAGGATCCAACCCACCACTGGAAGAAGTAAAGACAGTTGTAAGTGGTGGGTCTCCACTTTAGGAAGGAGAAGCATTCAGAGGCTACTATCCAAGATGGATATGGGAATCTATTGGCAGAGAAACACATCCACCATTGAGTTGGATAATCCAATAAATAAGGTATTTGGTTATTGAGATAATAAATAATCTTACAATCATGAAGAATAAGAAACTTTAAGTGCTTCCATGGAGGAAATATGGTGGAGGTTAGATATGATGAATAGTGTTTCATCATTTTATTTTCAAACTGAACATATAAATTCTATAAATTTTTAAGCTACCTAAATGACTCGATCGGAAGTTTTTCCATTATAATTATTTAATTATAGTTTCAACATTTTTTAAAATAATCAATAATATATTTATTCTGATAAGTATTGAATGATAAATGATCAAAATATAGTGAAAAAAACGATTTGATTACTATATAATGAATTAAAGTACTTATGACTAAATTTATGGTAGGTAAATGAGATATTTAAGGTTTCACATAGTTTAATAAAATAAATAAAAAATATTTATATTTATATTAAAATAACCTATGATCAATTCCAATTAGAAACAAATGAAATATCAAGAAAATAAAAAATAGCTCAAATTCTAGAATATCATGATTTTCAAGATTTTTTATAGGATTTTTGGATAAATGATGAACCCTATAAACAATTGAATTAACCATCCATTTAAACTATTGAAATGAATATAAAATAGTTTTATTTCAAAAAATACATGTTTAGAAAGAACTGGATTTGTATATTGTATGTTATACAAAAAATATAAAAAAAAGACATTAAAGTTGTTTATACCAAGAACATTTATTGAGAGAAAAACCATGAATCATGTTTAGGATTAAATGAGAACATTCTCGTGAAAGATTTAGAAAAAAAATTAATTTAATGAATGTTATATAAACATGTTATATTTTAAATAGAACAATAATTATAAAATTATTATCACTACTACACAAGTTATAATTGAAATATAGAGAGGTTTTAAAAATAGATTTTCATATAAAACAATAATTTTTTAGGATATTTAAATATATAATATAATATATAATGAAATAAAATATAAATACATACCTGAACCTACACAAATACTAAATATACTATTTATAGTATGAATTATAACCAATCTATTTCATTAGACCCGTATAGTTTAACATCATGTGGAAAGGACATGAATTTTGGCACTTAGTAAGTACATATTTGAGGTCGAGCCTTGGAGAGGTGTTCTACATATCCTGGTTATAGCAGGAATCAAAGTCATTATAGTTTTATCATGACAATTGGAAAAACATAGAGGTGGATACCCTTTTTGGGGGGCATTCATATCATGCCATTGATTAAGGATTACACACAAAGGTCTTCCTGGATAGTAGAGATTCATAATGCAAATGATATGACTATTATGACTCTTTAATCCCACATGATCCATGCTCGGTGTGAGAAATAGTGAATAAAGATCAATCATTATCGCTGTATATATATGTGAGACTTACCTATTAGGAAAACCCTATGGATGATTGGAATGTAGATCGGGCCTCAAGAAGGCATCCTACATAACCTGGTTATAGTGGGAATCAGAATCATCACGGTTCTGTTAATTTCTTAGTCTACTGGTGGATGAGAAGTACTAATCATCCCATGAGAAAGATTTGGTCTCGATGGTGGGAATGTTAGTGACATTGGGGGACTAACAATATAGTGGATTCCTATTTTATATCAGGAATTAGGAAGGCATCTTACGTATCCTAGTTATTTTAGTAATTTGAGTTATTTTATTTCAATTTGATTAGGGATTAAACATTAAGGTTTCCCTTGTATGTGAGACATATCATATTATACTTTTCATCTGGGGTTATACACTAAGGCTTCCATTATATAGACATAATCATATAATTTCATTGATTAGGGATTACACACGATGTTTTCCCTTTTTAGTTATACTAGACAAGTTTTCATGTCACAGGATGCTTGCTTGACATGGCCTAGTTGACTGCCTGATGAGCTTGATTATTTTCCTAACATGCCCTGATTGACTTCAAAACATTTTTAAGGATGTTTGGACATTTCTTTTTGTATACAGGACTAGTTTAAAGACAATATCATGTTCCATTTGATTTGTCTTAAGGACATCACATAATTTGAATGGAATGTCTAAAGACAATCAGATGAACATTGATGAAATGTCTGAATTACATCACAAAACCTTATTGAGTTATCTTGGTGTCCATCACTTGATTTTGGGTGACATTCTTGGAAGGTATATCATGATTTGGATTATATTTTTGGAAGACACCGCATGATCTGGCTAACTCTTCCTGGTTCTATCATGAAATTTTGATGAACTGCTTGGAGAATACCATGAGACTTTCCCGGTGAGCCTAGAGTACTTTGTGGGACTTTGATAACATACACTGGTGTCAACACATCATTTGGGTGACTTGTCTATGGAAATTTCAAGATATGAATGATGATTCGATGGGGCATTGTGATACTTGGGAAGCATGTCTGTGGGGCATCGTGTGACTTCGTCGAAGTGTTTAGAGTACATTTCCTGATCCAAATGGTATGTCAAGGGAATTCCACGGGATCTCTGTGACATGACCTACTGTTATCTTATGACCTGTGTGGTTCTTGAAAGAACATGTGGATTAACATATATTTTCTCTTATTTCTCTCTCATATTTAGTCTTTAGTCTTAATTTTATTTCATGTTTTCCTCGTATTTGATTAGTGCTAGTTTATTTAGGTTTTTTTATTAATTAGATATGTAGGACTTCCTTCTCATAACTCGGATGATACACTATAAGTCTTTCATGTGATCTAAAATGATCTAGTGAAGTTCCTATGCATTCCCTATGATCCCTTAGGTTGTTACCTTGGTTTTACCTAGCATTAAACCTCTAAGATCACAAGATCTAATTCTTTTAGAAGATTTCATTGATGACTGGTTGTGTCATTGCATGGATCCAAGGATGAATTTTTTATTCTTGGGGAGATTTATAGGCCTCTATACCCCATTTATATGATTCCATGTGTGGAGTGTATCTCACAGATTTTGGTTGGATTCATTGCAGGGTCATGGGGTCACATTTTTTCAAGATCCTATCATAAGTCATTTGGGGGCATCGTATGATTTTAAGTGACCAAAAGTCTATCCTGCTAGTGCCCTATTTAATTAGATATTGGAAAATAAAAGGGTTCTTTACAAATCATGTGTACATGAAAATGGTATTTTACAAGGTTTATCCCACATGTCCAAGGGACTTTGTGAGATTAGTATAACTATTAAAGATATTCTATGTGATCTAAGATGACTTGTTTGGGACCTTCCATTAGACAACAGTGGATTTTCAGGGGGATTTCATATGATTGTGTTGACATTTCAAGAGTTCCCCCATGGTTTAAATGGTGATTTCTCAAGTTTAATAACCCCTCTTGCATGATAATCAATGTATCTAGTTTCTCAAGAAGCTCCCATTATTTCTCCTTTTATTTCTTTGTTTATTTCTCAATGGTGGGGGTTCTTATGAGTTTTTTTAAGTGTTTTAAAAGAAAACCTCTCTTCCCATCACTAATATGCCCCAATACCAATAAAGTATATTATGGTGATGTATAATGCCCTAGCCTTAAACCTTACTTAATCTTGAGTTATTACAAGATTACACAATGTGGATCTTTTCAGGTTTAGAGTTTTAGAGAATTAGATCATAAAACTTGCATTACATTCCATATTTACACAAAGTGGTTACATAAAAGATAGTATTAATTTTTTTCCATCAATGGAAATATATTTAAAAATAAAGCATGGATTCTTTCTTGACACTTCCTTGAAACTATCATCATATCATTTACCTTTCCCTTGACCTATGAAAAACATTTCAAAAAAACTTGGGATGAGCATAAAAAGCTCAGTAAGGGTTATAAAAATATGGAAAGGAAACATGAGTTCATATATACATAAGAATGAAATCATACTTTACCCATAAAACATAGGCACTTTAACATACCTCATCAAATCATGAATAAATCCTAGAAATCATAATACATAAAAGGTAACTTGAGGCATTCATAACATTCTTACGTAGGGAGTAACCCTCTTGGTTACGTTTGGAATACCCACCATAGTATATTCCCTAAATCTCTTCAGAGAAACTTTAACATTTCACTCATTCACATTACCCAATGCATTGGAGAGCAATATCGGGCTCACCCTCCCTTAGTATATCACGGAACCACCCATATTCATAACAATTCCCAAGAACCATAACATAATCATATCACATAAAACATGCATAAAGGAAACATAACATTTCCACCTTTCAATAACAAGATGTAAATACAACACATTGATATAAAAACATTATGAAAACCATTTTCAATACCAAAATAAAAGAAAAGTAAAACATGGTATTTATTTTTCTTTTGAAAAGAGGGTATGGCTTGTAGAGGAAGCCGAAATTCAAATAATGGTGACGGTGGCGGAGAAGTCGTTGTCACCGCATACGGATGACAAAAACTTTCCCTTTTGTCGTTTAGTAAATGCTTCGTATAAAAAATATTCTTTTTGAATAAACATAAAAGTAAAAAGGGTTTATACACCGTATAAAATAAAGTTCTGTATAAAACAAAATATGCCTCAATGAAAGGATATTGAGACGAAGTCCCATTAAAAGACGATATCCTTGGATTAAGGATAAATCAGTTACAGAATTATGTGTGACAAATTAACACATGAAATATTAGTGGGTATTAAGTGTATAACAATCAGAGGACATTCACACATAATCATAGAACGACATATTCAAGTTGTACAAGTTTATCCCAAAGAATCAAAATTGGGTTAAGAAGTTCCCTTGCAAGAATTTGACAGCCTAACGGTGTCACTTAAAAATTCAGAAAAGGAGTTGATGAGAGATAAAAAGGGTATCTCATCACTTGGTCATAAAATTCACATCAATACGGATATATAAGAACATATCCCAACATAATATTATGTGAATTAAAAGACATAACAAAATTAGTCTTTTAAAAAGAGGAGGGTGAAAGGTTCCCTTACAGACTTGGATAACTTTCAAAACGTACACCCCATTGAAGAAGGGTCATACAATGAATATGTAGATACCCATAAACGAAATTATATTACACAAATAGTATAATAATGGGAATTCCATACACCACTCAAAGGAAATGGTGGAAAATGTAGCATAAATCTCACGGGACTAAAAGTGAGATGAAAAATCCCTTCCGAAAACTCGGTAGCCTAACGGCGCCACTTAAAACTTCCAAAATGGATTGATGAGAGAAAATAGGGTCTCTCTTAATATGAACATAAAAAGTACAGTAATATTAATATAAAAGAACATCCCAATCATAAGAAATATGAGCTTAAAAGGAATGACATAAAAGCGTGTACTTAAAAAGAAAGAGAGAGGTTGGATCCCTTACCTCGGGTCCGACTTGACTCGATCGTTCTTTAATATCCTGCATAATAAACTTGAGTTAATTTATACTTCCTTAAGAACCTTTTTCAAGTTCATTATTCTTTTTATATCACTTATTATCATGTCATGAACACTATGTTATTATTTAATTTAATAACGGTCGTTTTAACGATCATTGGTACTACAGTCAAAAATAAACTCTTTATAATTACAAGTTGTTCATGTGGTAAAATATCCATTATATCAAGAATTTTATTCATGATTTAGATATCATATATATAATATATATCCAGTATATTCATGAATTTATAATATTACATAACATTTAGAGTTAAGAAATGAAATGCACCGTTCATGGAGACGGTAAGTCGTACGTACGCATGAACGCTACTTCCATTTCTATTTCATATTTAATGGAATTAAAACATAATTATACATAATATTATTTTAATTCCAGTATGTTATAATATATAATATCATTAAATATATCCTTTATAAGTACCACATATGGTATTAACGAATCAAATCACTTTGAGGGGGTGGTAGTCCGCACTTCCTAAAATTAAGATATCGTGTATACCCATAATGGAAGCAATAAAGGTATGCCATAAATGAAAAATACAGAAGATTAAGGAAAACATAAACATATTATATATCATATATAAATGTAGTGACATCATAATGGCCACCATGAAAGGTGTTAAGAGAATATTGAACAATCATTGTTTCGTGAGGCAAAAAATCGCCAACCACAGAAACAGTATGTTCTTTAACCATTAGACGAATGTTTGTGTAAGTGTAGCTCGAATACTTCTTATAAAAACATCCTATTATATTTAAGATATTGGAGTTTTTAGAAAAGAAATGAATAAAAATAGTTTAGGGGTTGGAGAAGCAAAATAAAACAAAAGTACTCAAGTGAAGTCATTACCTTAAAATCGGGTAACTCCCTTTGGTTTGAGCTCAAAGGCTTCCTTGGGAAGACTTATGACCAATGTGAGGCTTCTAAAAGTTAGATAGGGATGTGGAGAGTCAATATTTGCAGGGGTTGGTCGTGCCAAAGGCTTTGGAAGTGTGGGTAAGGAGGTAGAGGTGGGGCCTTTTATAAGAGTAGGGGAGGGGCACTCTTGGAAAGTAAGGAAATGTTACTTTATTTTAGAATGAGTTTCAGATTTTAATTGTCCCACATTGATTTGTTTCAAGGATAAGGTGATAAGGGTTCTAAATCCACCCATCCAATAGGTTTTGGACATTTGTGGGTCTTAGATTTTACATTATCTTTCCATTTTAATTAAATTGTTAAATAATGAGGTCATCACTGCATCATCATGATGTCATAAATAATTTAATGTATTTAATGTCTAAAAATTAAAAAAAAAATACTATGATTTAGGTAATATTGTTATCTTTCTAATGAATATTTATAGTCAAAAATATGAAATGTATTACCCCATGTAAAAAATTGTTTAGTAAAACCTATCATGTTTGTGTCATTTTTACTTTAACATTAAATAAAAAGTTATTTATGTCATTTCCCAACCAAAGTGGCTCCATGGGGTCCCCAAGTTGACCCATGGATTGTCTTGGTCGGCCATGACACATCCAATTAGGTTCGGACATGTGTCAAGCTCATCTCATATTATTAAAACATTATTTTTACCTTAAACTACACTAATTACCTCTAATCGCGATTAAAAACATAAAAGTTAATATTCACCAAAAAAATATTTTCATCCCATTGAACCACATTTTACTTCTTAATGACAACCATGTATGTCGGATTTTCTAAATTCAAAACACAAAGGTGGAAAAATTTCATTAAATGGAAAATCAGTTTTTATAAGTACCACTTAGTGGTTTCACTATTCATCAAAAATTGATGTTTTTCAGAAAATTACCAAAAATTCACCCTAAGCTATATTTGATATTCCAAATTCAAAAATGATGTATATTTTACAAAATTCAATGCATATATGTTTCATTAATTTATTTAATAATTAATTCCCGCTATCAAAACATATAGCTTGTTTTTATGAAACAAAATGTATCAAAAGATTGACACTAGTTTAGTCCGATTTCAAAGTGAAATTAATTCCAACGACCACTATTGGATTAAAAGGTAAAAATATATTCTAATTTCACTTTAAAACCAATTCAAATGATAATCTAATCATATAAATAAATTATGTTAAAATGTGGTTTTGAATTAAAATACAACATTTTTCACTATTCATTAAAAAATGATCTTTATCGGAAAAATACCAAAAATTTACACAGAGTAAATTTGATGTCCCGATTCTAAATAAGAATTTTCTTTTTTCAAATATAACATATAAAATTGTCAAAAAGTGGATTTAAAATAGGTTCTCCATCAAAAGGTGGTTAATCGACCCTTTAAAGAATATTAGAATGTTTACGCTTAAAATTGGATTCATTCGCATTTTTAATCCTCTAACATTTATTGTAAAAAGTAAAAATATTTGACAAACATATATAATCATTTTGTACTTAGTTCTATTCATTCCCTCCATCACAACATCTAGGCGTTAACTACCATTTAAAATAATATTATTTTATTATTAGAGTGAAACGTAAGATTCCCAAGAAACTCGTTGTTGCGTGTTGGGTACGCCATCAAGCATAGCATCCCATTTAAAGTAATATTAATATTTTATTCAAAAATATGGATAAATGTGAAAATTTCATATTCTTTATTTACCTGGGGTGTTACAACCTTCCCCACTTTTGGGAATTGCGTCCTCACAATTTTGAAATTGGCCTTGGAATCTTCCTTGAAAATCCCACATCGGAACAAGAGTCAATGAAACAATCACTTCAAAATAAAGAAAGAGAAGTACAGAGGTCACCCGAGTTAAAGAATACTAGGATTCCATGTAAGAAAACATGGACATGGAGGAGAAAACATAGGGTCATGTTCTGATGGAGAGTGATAGAACACATGTTTAGGAGAAAGTTAACCACAAGAAAATCACAAACTTGTGATGGGTTAAACGGTATTCAATTCCCCAGTAGGAAAAGTTAATAGACAACATTTTTGTTTTATGTTACTTTTTATTGAGGAATTTATTCATAAGGAAACATAATTACTTATCATGTTGACTTTCAACTTTTATTAGATTCCTTAATCAAACTCATATTTTCTCCAAAAGACGAGTTTTTAGGAAGTCTTGTTCGCATTAAGAGTACTATAATCAACTTCTAGAGAATCACCTAATCCATAAAAGAGAACTATATACTTCCCATGTCTTTAGAATCTAACCAAAACCAAAACCAAAAAGGCTAGTACAAGATCAGATAATCCTGAAAATTATAATCCCTTATAAAAAGAAAACATATTCTTAATCTCCAAAATTTGTCCCAAAAAAACCCAAAGTTCAACGAAGACCATTCGATAAACAATTTGACCATAAAATTCATCAAAGTAACCCAATATAAGATTGAAACACAAATATTTGAAGGATTTAGTCAGATAGTCTTCCATGTTAAATCGTAACATTTATCTCCAAACAACATCAGTTGCTCTTAAAGTCTCGTATTGAAACGTAATTAACCTAATCACATATCATCCATGGTAGGTTAATATATTTCAATAGATAACCCAATTTAAACATACACTTAATTCATAAAATCATCTAACTAAAAATAATCATTCAAACTAACCAGGGACTTCACGTAGTCTAGTGGTAGGTGATAAATACCAATTGCACTTTGGTTGTGGGTTCGATTCCCGCAGCTTTGTTCGACGCGACGGGTTGTCACACGGTCTGCATGTTTTTCTTTTTCCAAAACTATATAATTCTCAAATAATTCCCCAAAAAGAGATAAAATCATCAAAAATAACCATAACATAATTTAACCTCAATTTTATATCATGCCTTTCACTTCCATCATAACATATAGTAACCCATAATTACATCAAAAGTAAAGATCATATAACCCAAATGGTTATTTATAACTATGTCCACAAAAGAATAGATAACTATTCCTTGAATAAAATTTTCATATATTAAACATCAGGGTAACACATACTATAAAAAGTCTTCTAATATAACCCCATCATCAAAAGAGACTTAATACTCTTAAGAATTTCACCATAACTCTTGAAGCCCTTATATGTTGACTTCTTACTCATTCAACATTCTTCATGATCCATTAACAATTCCTTTCCAACTTATTCTGAAATACTTCTTTCCTACAAACAAAATCCTGAATCATATCATAAGATTCCAAAATAGGAAAACAAAAGTTATGAAATAATCCATACCTTTGATTGTTCATTGTCAGTTTCTTCATCCACAATCAGAATAGCATTAGGTATTGGTAAACGAATATTTGTACGATCTTGGTGATCCCATTCATGAAACTTCTTCATAGGACATGTGTTTTCATAATGACAATGCACACCACATTTAAAAAATTCAATTGATCCCTCAGAAAGAACTTCTTTCCCTTTCCTCGAGTCAACTGGATGCTTCCTTTTTCCATGGTAGGTTCTTGCTTTATGACCTTCATTTCCACATCTATAGCATATTTCTGTCCCTTTGAAACATTTTCCTAGGTGTTTCTTTCCACATCTTTGACACATAGGTTTTTTAACACACTTACCTTTATGATTATTACTCGTAGTTCCATAGGGATTTGTTTCTCACATATATGATGCCTTATAGAAATCACCAAGGTTTAGGAGGTCAATAATGACTCCAGATAGTTGGTTGAGGATAAACACAAGAGTTCTCATTGCAGCTCCCATATCATTCAGTTTCTTGCTCAAAAAACTATCACAGTTTCCTTCACATCCACTGTTACTTTGGAGCCTGCTAGATCCAGCCATTTACTAAAACCAAAAAGGTCAGTGTGAGTATATCAACAAAACCATCATGTACTAATGAGGAAGATAAACACTAAGATATACTTACTCATTCACTTTATCTAAAACTTGGACTCTTTCTGACATCCTAACCATTATGGTAATGTCACTTATGCTTAGAGAATACCCTAACCTCTAAAGTTATCTAAACCGACCTCTGATACCAACTATAAGTCCCTAGCCTTCAAACTTACTTAATCTTGAGTTATTACAAGATTACACAATGAGGATCTTTTCAGGTTTAGTGTTTTAGATAATTAGATCATAAAACTTGCATTACATTCCACATTTACACAAAGTGGTTACATAAAAGATAGTATTCATTTTTTTCCATCAACGGAAATATATTTAAAAATAAAGCATGGATTCTTTCTTGACACTTCCTTGACATTATCATCATATCATGTACCTTTCCCTTGACATGTGAAAAACATTTCAAAAAAAACATTGGATGAGCATAAAAAGCTTAGTAAGGGTTATAAAAATATTGAAAGGAAACATGAGTTCATATATACATAAGAATGAAATCATAATTTACACATAAAACATAGGCACTTTAACATACCTCATCAAATCATGAATAAATCATAGAAATCATAAGACATAAAAGGTAACTTGAGGCATTCATAACATTCTTACGTAGGGAGTAACCCTCTTGGTTACGTTTGGAATACCCACCACAGTATATTCCCTAAATCTCTTCGGAGAAACATTAACATTTCACTCCTCCACGTTACCCAATACATTGGAGAGCTATATCGGGCTCACCCGCCCTTAGTTTATCACAGAACCACCCGTCTTCATAACAATTCCCAAGAACCATAACATAATCTTATCACATAAAACATGCATAAAGGAAACATAACATTTCCACCTTTCAATAACAAGATATCAATAAAACACATTGATATAAAAACATTATGAAACCATTTTCAATACCAAAATAAAATAAAAGTAAAACATGGTATTTATTTTTCTTTTGAAAAGAGGGTATGGCTTGTAGAGGAATCCAAAATTCAAATAATGGTCACGGCGGCGGAGAAGTCGTTGTCACCGCATACGTATGACAAAAACATTCCCTTTTCTCGGTTATTAAAAACTTCATATAAAAAATATTACTTTTGAATAAATGTAAAATTCAAAGGGGTTTATACACCGTATAAAAGAAATTTGTGTATAAAACAAAATATGCCTCAATGAAAGGAGATTGAGATGAAGTCCCATACAAAGACGATATCCTTGGATTAAGGATAAATCAGTTACAGAATTATGTGTTACAAATTAAAACATGAAATATAAGTGGGTATTAAGTGTATAAAAATCATATGACATTCACACATAATCATAGAACGACATATTCAAGGTGTACAAGTTTATCCCAAATAATCAAAATTGGGTTAAGAAGTTCCCTTGCAAAAATTCGACAGCCTAACGGCGTCACTTCAAAATTCAGAAAAAGAGTTGATGAGAGATAAAAAGGGTATCTCATCACTTGGTCATAAAATTTAAATCAATAAGGATATATAAGAACATATACCAACATAATATTATGTGAATTAAAAGACATAACAAAATAAGTCTTTTAAAAAGAGGAGGGTGAAAGGTTCCCATACCGACTTGGATAACTTTCGAAACGGACATCCCATTGAAGAAGGGTCATAAAATGAATATGTAGATACCCATAAATGAAATTATTTTACACAAATAGTATAATAATGGTAATTACATACACCAATCAAAGGAAATGGTGGCAAATGTGGCATAAATCTCACGGGACTAAAAGTGAGATGAAAAATCCCTTCTGAAAACTCGACAGCCTAACGGCGCCACTTAAAACTTACAAAATTGATTGATGAGAGAAAATAGGGTATCTCATCATATGAACATAAGAAGTACAGTAAGATTAATATAAAAGAATATCCCAATCATAAGAAAGATGAGCTTAAAAGGAATGACATAAAAGAGTGTACTTAAAAAGAAAGAGAGAGGTTGGATCCCTTACCTCGGGTCCGACTTGACTCGATCGTTCTTTAATCTCCTGAATAATAAACTTGAGATAATTTATACTTCCTTAAGAACATTTTTCATGTTCATTATTCCTTTTATATCACTTATTACCATGTCATGAACACTATGTTATTATTTAAGTTAATAACGGTCGTTTTAACGATCATTGGTACTTGAGTCAAAAATAAACTCTTTATAATTACAAGTTGTTCATGTGGTAAAATATCCATTATATCAAGAATTGTATTCATGATGTATATATCATATATATCTAGTATATTCATGAATTTATAATATTACATAACATTTAGAGTTATGAAATGAAATGCACCATTCATGGAGACGGTAAGCCGTACGTACGCATGAATGCTACTTCCATTTCAATTTCATATTTAATTGAATTAAAACATTATGATATATAATAGTATTTTAATTCCAGTATGGTATCACATATAATATCATTAAACATATCCTTTATACATACGACATATGGTATTAACGAATCAAATCACTTTGAGGCGGCGGTAGTCTGCACTTCCTAAAATGAAGATATCGCGTATACACATAATGGAAGCCATAAAGGTTTTCCATAAATGAAAAATATAGAAGATTAAGGAAAAAATAAACATATTATATATCATATATATATTTAGTGACATCATAATGGCCACCATGAAATGTGTTAAAAGAATATTGAACAATCATCATTTCGTGAGGAAGAAAATCGCCAACCACAGAAATAGTATGTTCTTTAACCATTAGACGAAGGTGTGTGTAAGTGTAGCTCGAATACTTATTATAAAAACATCCTGGTATATTTAAGATACTGTAGTTTTTAGAAAAGAAATGAATAAAAATATTTTAGGGGGTTGGAAAAGCAAAATAAAACAAAAGGACTCAAGTGAAGACATTACCTTAAAATCGGGTAACTCCCTTTGGTTTGAGATCAAAGGCTTCCTTGGGAAGAATTCTGAACAAATTGAGGCTTCTAAGAGTTATAAATGTATGTGGAGAGGAAAAATGGGCAGGGTTTGGCCGATCCAAAGGCTTTGGAAGTGTGGGTAAGGAGGTAGAGGTGGGGGCCTTTTATAAGAGGAAGGGAGGGGCACTCTTGGAAAGTAAGGAAATGTTACTTTATTTTAGAATGAGTTTCAGATTTTAATTGTCGCACATTGATGTGTTTCGAGGATAATGTGATAAGGGTTATAAATCCACCCATCCAATAGGTTTTGTACATGTTTAGGTCTTATAATTTACATTATCTTTCCATTTTATTTAAATGGTTAAATAATGAGGTCATCGCTGCATCATCATGATGTCATAAATAATTTAATTTTTATAATGTCTAAAAATTATAAAAAAAAATACTATGATGTAGGAAATATTTTTAGCTTTCTAACGAATATTTATAGTAAAAAATATGAAATTTATAACCCCATGTAAAAATTGTTTAGTAAAACATCTCATGTTTGTGTCATTTTTACTTTAACATTAAATAAAACGTTATTTATGTCATTTCCCAACCAAAGTGGATCCATGGGGTCCCCATGTTGTCCCATGGATTTTCTTGGTCATCCATGACACATCCAATGAGGGTAAGACATGTATCAAGCTCATCTCATATTATTAAAACTTTATTTTTACCTTAAACTACACTAATTACCTCTAATCGCGATTAAAAACATAAAAGTTACTATTCACCAAAAAATTATTTTAATCCCATTGAACCACATTTTACTTCTTAATGACAACCATTTATGTTGGATTTTTTAAATTCAAAACACAAAGGTGGCAAATTTTCATTTAAATGGAAAATCAGTTTTTATAAGTACCACTTAGTGGTTTCACTATTCATCAAAAATTGGTGTTTTTCAGAAAATTACCAAAAATTCACCCTAAGATATATTCTATATTCCAAATTTAAAAATGATTTATATTTTAAAAAATTAAAAACATATAATTTTCATTAATTAATTTAATAATTAATTCCTGTTGTCAAAACAAATAGCGTGTTTTTATGAAACAAAATGTATCAAAAGATTGACACTAGTTTAAGTCTGATTTCAAAGTGAAATTAATTCCAACGACCACTATTGGATTAAATGGTAAAAATATATTATAATTTCACATTAAAACCAATTCAAATGATAATAAAATCATATAAATAAATTAGATTTAAATATTGAAATACTACATTTTTCACTATTCATTAAAAAATGATCTTTATCGGAAGAATACCAAAAATTTACACAAAGTAAATTTTGATGTCCTGATTCTAAAGAAGAATTTTATTTTTTCAAATATAACATATAAAATTGTCAAAAAAGTGGATTTAAAAGAGGTTTGCCATCAAAATGCGGTTAATCAACCCTTTAAAGAATATTTGAATGTTTACGATTAAAATTGGATTCATTAGCATTTTTAATCCTCTAACATTAATTGTAAAAAGTAAAAATATTTGAAAAACATATAAAATCATTTTGTAGTTAGTTCTACTCATTCCTGCCATCACAATATCTAGGCGTTAACTACCATTTAAAATAATATTATTTTATTATTAGAGTGTAACGTAAGATTCCCAATAAACACGTTGTTGTGTATTGGGTACGCCATCGAGCATAGCGTCCCATTTAAAGTAATATTAATATTTTATTCAAAAATATGGTTAAATGTGAAAATGTCATATTCTTTATTTACCTGGGGTGTTACAAGATGTGTGAGCATTATCATGGGCCACCCTTCTTCTTGTCATTTGAGCTATAGGGGGAGCACGGGACCATCTGGACATGCATGAATCCTTTCACATGATGATGGTAAAATGCTTCTAGACTCTTTTACGTCAAGGAAAAAATGTCATAAAGACATATATTGTGCCTTGGGAACCACTTGGATGAATATCATGATGATTTATTACAATTAAGATATTCTTTGTTTTCATATTTTTATCCTTATTTAATAGGGATTTTTAGATAGCCTGTCAATTTCCCGCCAACTGATACGTCACGTGATCTATAGGAACTCACCTGGAAGCCTCTGTGAGATTAGAGGATGTCTGAAACATCTTTTTGAGAATAAAAGGGATTTTCAAATGGTATCCACAAGATTTGAAGCATCTTATTTACTATGCATTTCCAGCTCAAATGACCTTCCTAAATTATCATGATCATGTGTTTTTTGGAGGTTTGCGTGATCTATGGTTTTTGGACACCTTATTTTTATTTTTATTTATGTAGAAAATAATACCCATTTCCCAAGTATTTATTCACTTTTTATTTTTTTATGCTCACTTGGAAGGAATCAACAATCTAATCCTCCTACATTTAATTGGCCTTTGTCATGTTCCACTAAATCACACAACATGATGGTCTGAGCTTCATGAACATAAATTCAATGCACCATGTTACAGGGTAGTCTTTTATGCCTTAGGCCTAGGTAATAATATTGAGACATCACCTCTATCAACACTTCCATTAATAATATAATATTCGACATATCTACTACTTGGGATCATACAATTATTCTTCAGAACACTCTCATAGAATATATATTTATCATTACAAATAGTGGCGGTCATTCTGATTAGGTTTATCATGTTATATTTATTCATGATATCATGTGTATCCGTGATATGATACTATTACATTTTTGTCAGGTCAATTTCATCCATGTTTCCATATAGGTTGCCCCACATTTTAGTCCATGCATCATTACCTCAAACAATGTGCTCTAAGGTCTCAGTAACCATACATTAAACATTATCCACATTAGTCTGACATTAATTACTTAAAACTACCTATGAAAAGAGATAAATAACTCACTTGGATCAAAACCCATAATTGGGGGTCTATAAAATAGTTATGTATCTTCCTGATAGACACACACCATTTTTTATTTTGGAAATATTAAATTTTAAAAGTAAAAAAGGCACAAAAATTTTTATGCTACAAACCCGTAAAGGGAAACATAATAAAAACCATGAAATTTACCACCAGTAATCCCCAATATAAGGTTTAGGTATAATTTTGGATGACAAAATAAAAGACTCAAATCTTATGGGGTCCACAATATATCCCCATCACAAGTCAAACTATGCACACTAGGTACCATGAACCAAGAATGAATTTAGAGAATCCACTCATTATCACATCCCTCATTTATCAGTCTAGAGGACCAATGTGAAATGTACAGAGACATAACATCAAGGTTCTTGATTACTTTTGAACATTTAAATCTCTATTCTAAATCTGGCCATCGTGATCCATATCAGGTTGAGTAAACTCAGTCATCTAAATAGACCAACTTTATTTCTATGGTAATACTATTTATGCCTATACCCATTCACAATCTATGCCATGGAGAAACTAATTCATCTAAAAAGGCAAACTCTTGTGTTATGGTGATGGTATTAATTAATATACTCTTCCATAAGATACACCTAGGAGGAAATCCTTCAACTGAATAGGCCAAATATTTGATTTGGTGATGGTATTTAAGGCTATACCTATCTTTGATCTATTCCCATGTGGAACTATTTCATATGAATGGACCATATTTAGTGTTACAGTGATGGTATTTATCCCTATACCCATCCATGGTTCATTCCCATAATGAAATCCTTTTCAATTCAAGTGTCTGGGAATAATGATTTACTTGTCCCATTCCCCAACTCAACTTTAAAATCCTTTATATTATCTTAATTATGTTTTTTCCTAAATATTTTCTAGGTTTTTGTGAAATGATAATTCGAATGAAGTAATATACATTGGTCAAGAATAAATTAAATTATTATTCATTAATAAAAAAAAAGAAGAAAATCCCCAATTTAGTGTTTCTCTTATGAGGATATAGATGTTATTATTATAAGTCACACTCAATTACCTAAAAAAGATCCATTTTTCTTATATTTTAATAATCTAAATCCACGAATAATCCAAAAAATGTAGTAACCTATATCTTTTCATATCATTATACTTCATCCACCCCTAGAGTGACATCTTATCCCACCTTTTCTTCATCCACCACCAGTTATTTTCACTCACTAATAATTGTATTAGCATCATCCAATTATAGATAACAATGATCCAAATAATGATGAATTCGATATAACTCTTATTGAAGTCACCTCACTGAGTTTTGTTTCCCTATAACCTCCTCCTACCACCTGGTATCCACTCTGGCATGCTTAGAGAATTTATTAAGAATGATGTTCATGGATAAAAACACAATGAGCTATGTATTCTATATATGGATGCTTTTATTTGAGAAATCCCATTTATTCTCAAGTGATAGCGATATATTTCACCCTAGGATGAATGGAATGGTAATTAAACCCTACATAATAAATAAATAAAAATATACACTAGGGTTTGGGTAGTTTCACTGGAAAAGAATCCAAGGAGTACAAGAGATCAACTTCTATATGTGTCTTTATATAGTTCCACATGTGATGGAAACCACATTAAGAGTATCTTGATCAACTTTAGAATCACTCTCAAACAATAGAACATGTTTTGGGACTAGATTTCTTAGAGAGGTTCTAGCCACAACACCTCTTATGTGAGTCAACCTTGATCCAGCTGATGTCACTATCTCTACTGATTTAGATATTGGAGTATATAATCATTGATTTATAATGGATTGGATGAGGAAAACTAAAATAACTATTAAAAATATTTTGGTATCTTTTATGGAAATAATCATGGCATCTAGGCAAATGAGAACTTACTTTTATCAGCTGAAGTATTGGCCTTTTAGTTATTATAACCCCACTAGTGAGTGTAACAGGCTGGTCCCCTTGTGGAGACTCATGTTCCATGATTTGGTCCTATAAATCCATCATCATGGGAACCATATTCACTATAGAGGTCTATATCATCTATTAGAGATACATACCAAGTAGGTGTCCCAGATCTAGGCATAGTAGAATTTCCATCGTCAAGGTATTCACATGAGGTATGAAAGTGATACATATATTCACACACATAAAAAATTAATTAAAAAATATCAAGGTCAATAACATTCATTCACATATGAATTTACCATGTTATAGTTAGCGGTTAAACATTACATCAGATCCATAACCACTAAGAAGTTATCCATTGATGTTGAACTCATCGAGATGGAAATAAGAAAACTCAAATTAGTGTTCTGCTATTATTCTTATGGTGATATGGTCATCTATTTTCATGTCATTGTATCCTTTAGTAAGATAGTGGTAGTATCACCTTGGGAAACTGGAACTCATTAATATAAAATCCTTATATTATCATCCTCTAATAATCATATAAAAAGAATAAGGGCCAACGTATTTGGGTATAACATATCCTCTTCCTTATTCATTTCGACCTCTACAGAACCCCCTTCAAGAAGCATGGTATCCATTTGATCCAAGGGAAGAAGAACCCTAAAAATTTAATCCATTTATTTTTCATCCACTAGTATTAGCTTAGTAGTAGGAGGAACTAATGCAACTAGATATATCCCAACTATCATGTCATTTTTTTAATTCCCTAAAGACATTATTTCTAGATTCATGGAGGCTAATTATTCTTGGGAGGATGGTATTCATTTTTCTAAGGCTTATGTGACCTCATTATTTTTCCTATAATCTATAGTATGGTTAATAGGTATGGGATATTAATGTCTTCGAGTGAATCACACCGTAAATATGTGAATCATGGGTCAACACCTACAAAATTAGTACATTAGTGAAGTTTTTATAATAATAGATATATGGGGAAACAAGTACGAAACTTACTTTCTAACCTCGAATGTATATTAATTTCCAGGGTTATTTATAGTCCTCACCTAGCCGCCACCCATGAAATAAATGTTGTTTATGGAATATTTGGTGGTGACAGTGGTGGAAACACTCCATTAATTTTTTCTGTCACTTTTTGCATATGTTCAATCATTAAAGGTGATCCTTTTCTTTAGTTCTTTTCAAAAATTATGTGACTAAATTGATTTTCATACCCCTTCTAAAATACACTAGAGAAGAAACAAGTGATTTTATTCTTTCTACATCTTGTAAAAATAAGAACTAAATAATTAGCGAATCACTACAAATGACAGAAACTATATATGAATAGGGGTATTATCATACATCCTCCTAAGAGTTTCTCTCATCCTCACTAGTCTCAACTACCTAAGACATTAATATTTATTTGACCCATTCTATATAAATTATACTTTTTTAGAGTGGATTGGGGCTTCAATTTCATCATGGTTTCACTTCACCTCCTTGGAATTATCTATATAAGATTTGTGAACTAGGGTAGTCACACACCCAAAATTTGTTAAAAACATCCTTATTTCTGAAAAACTATCAAGATCTATTCCATAAATTGTGTGCTCCTACATGTATCCCATTTTTTCCATGTGATGGGGAATGATGAGTCTGAAGTAATAGGTGAAGTGGGGAGCTACCAAAATGGTAGAGGGATTAACCCTTCCTTCTAAAGGAGTGGGATATAATCATCTAATTTTCTCCCTTATTATTTTAAAATATTATGGATTACATGGTTATAATCACATGAAATTACTCCCTATATCTAGTTCAGGTGGTTTTTCAACTTCCTCTACCTTGTCCTCCTTGACTTGAAAGGTGCCCTTTAATTGTGGTCCTATCTTATTTAACGAACCATTTCGGTATAAACGAATCCAAACTTTGGTATGTGATTTTTTAAGACAAATCATAACCTTAGAATGGGAAGGAACACTTGGATACCCATATCTACATAAGTAAAAATAATCTTGGATTTAAATTAAACCAATACATTCTACTCAATCTATGCACTCTTGAGATGAATAATGCTTTTCTTTTTCATTAATGAGAATTATATTCCAAATGTATAAGGTGAATAACCTTTTAAAATTCGATCTTTATCAATCAAAGTGGAACTAATTCCCTTTATAAGTGATGTTAGGTCCCCTAATCTATAGGGGTTCTAGATGAATTGTTCCTTAGGACAAATTTTGGTGACATATAAGGGGTGTAGAAAAGTGGTTGTGTTGGTTCATCTTATTCTCCACACCCCACTCAAATATATTTAATGGACGTACTCCGCTGATTGATTAAATATATGGCCTTATGTGGGATATCAAGATATCTAGGTCATTTATGAACTCATAAGACATTGAATGGTCTTAAGAGAAACACTAAAGAACCTGAAATTGACCAACAATCTGGAAGGGATATTTCCACTTGTTGATTTTTCTTAATGGATAATATAATTTCACTAAAAGTGGGACCTCCATATTGATTTATTTTCACATATCTATCTATATAATCATCAAAAAATTTGAAACTCTAACTCTTATGTGATACTCATGTAAAGAGGCAGTAGATGGACAGTTAAAAACATTGCTAGAAAGGCTACCATCCATAATATAAAATTAACTCCACATGAAACCTTTTATCCCGAGTGAGTTTAGAGTTCTTATAATTATATGGATTTTATGAATCTAAAATACCTTAGGTCTGATATGTTAGTAAATTCGGTGGCCTATTAACTACTATTTCGTGACTTTTTTGTGTAATGAATGTTTTTTTCCAATCCAAAAAAATGGATTTCAAGCATAGTATGCAGTTCCTCCCATTCCAAATAGTTTTTTTCTATCATAAATTGTAATTTTTCTAGTGTAGGAGTCCTCTACATATCCTCCAAAAATTATTATAAGGAATTTAACTCATAATATATCTTCCACGTGACTAGAACTCCCATGATCATCCAAACAGCCTAGAGGCTAATGAGAAATTTTATTTTAACCACATAAAACATGTTGGAATCTGAACTCTACATGATAAGAAGTTTTGGGATGATATATTTATTATTATGTGATAATGTATAAGAAACTTAAATAGAATCAATGAGACCCAAATCATTGATCTCTCACTAAAATTATTCCCTACAATTTATCACCCTGAATGGTTATCCCCAGTTCATTCTAGAGGTTTCCCAGTGGAAAAGATCAAATATATGTTACCACCCTAACTTATGATTCATTGTTTCTACCTTTTTGATTGACCTATATCTATAAACATCTAACTCTAGACATCATTATATCTCTGCCAACATTATGAAAGTGTAGTCCATGATTTACAATTTTTCATGATTGGATTCTCTGATGTAGTGATCCTTCACTAATATGTTTACTCAAATACCCTCATGGTGGTGGATGATCTAGATAAATGGTTGGTCTATAAAAATATATATAGGAATCAGAACATCAATTACTAATATGAAACCATAGATCACTATCCAATCTGATACTAGATATTCTTAGATCTTGACTCCCATGAGTGTCAAAAAAATCTAATGTTTAGATTGAATTTGTTATTAAGAACTAGACTCAACACATTCAATCATTCTCATTCTACCCTCCTTATAATCTAAATGGTTTCTCATTATAGAGTACTTATCCTATATTTTCAGCTTAAAACAATATTTGAGTGAGATCAGAGGGATTTGGATGAATAAAATTAACAAAGTCCAAAGTCCTATATTGTTTTATGTGAATCAAAAAGTCCAATATGAATGAGTTGATTTCATGAAGAATATTTTTAATGGGTTATTGTTATAATAATGAAGCACATAATTTTTATTTCATGGAAGTTCCTTCTAAGGGGAACTTCTATGTGAGAAAAATCTCAAGTCTGAAGGATTATAGAAAATAACAAATCATCTTCAATGTAAAGTAACAAATCAAGGTCTCAGACACCATTTATATAAGAGTTGATTCCTTCATTGTGTGCCATAAAACAATTTATGATCTACCCTTTATTCCTCAAAATAGTTTCTTTCTTATATTGATCAGTCCCTATTCAACGGGGGTAGTTGTTTTAGTCCCAAAAAGTCCCAAAATAATTTTAAAGGAGAAAAGAACCCAATAGGTGATGCAAATTAAATCATAAATTGTTAAAAAATATTTTTTGTATAGAAAATTGGCTCCCAAATAAATCATTATTCTATAACTAGGTGTAAACATTCATTCATGAGGCATTCGAAAATCATTAAATGAGACATTTTTCATAAAAAAAATTTACTTGTACTCATCTAACTAGACTTATCTTTAGTGGATGCAAGGTGGAACTCTATTAAATTCCCATAGTATGCCCTCATCATTTTCACAAGTCTGGAAGAATTCTATGTCTGAAAAAAACATCCTCTCGAGAGATATTTCTTTGAGTATTATCCTATTTTATATTTGAATGGTTCACCCCTATGAAACCATGAATTAATTCATGTGGCTTAAGTTTTTTGTGGAAATCTAATTATGAATTTTTGTTGTTGTAAACCTCTTTTTCATTTAATCATGTGCTGACGCATTTCAGAATGATTTTTTTAAATATAATCACCTATAAATACCTTAATCATTACAAAAAAAAATAAGAAAGAAAAATATTGAGGACAAAAACATATGGAAAGATACATAAATATGAATAACTCATAATAACGTATGTGGAAGGATTTCCATTTTAAAATAGAGAAACAACTCTGTGAAGCATCTCATAAAACGCCTCCATAAATATTTGATGAAGGATAACTTTTGAAAAATAATAAACTTCATAAAGGATTATATCTCGAGGTTGTTTCATGGAAATTTATTTTTAGAGGGTTCTTCATGAAGGAAAAATTGTGAAGAATTTTTCATGAAGTAGTCATGAACCCCTTTAAGGGCTACACTCACATCGCATAGTGACTTCTCCCATGTGAAATGAGTGGATATAAAGGTGTTCATTTACCTATATTGCTTTTTCTCACATTCTAAATCATTTGAACTTCCTAGGATTATTTCGTATATAAAATAATAATGAATGAAAAGGATTTACCTCATGTAATATCTTATGATGAAGTCATACAAAAGGCCTACATAAAATCATATAACATCATTAGTTCCTATCTCCTATAATCAAGACTCTTCAAGGGGCCATGTTCTCAGTAACACTACCTTAAAGGGAATCCTCCTATGTGTAATTCCCTACTTCTCTCTACCCTAACATGAGACACTAACCAGAATTGGTAATTTCAACTGGCATTTTTTAATCCCCACACATTCACCTTGATTTGATATAATACTCTTGGTTCCATCATTACCATTATTTTACGTATTCTTTTAGGTTATCACATATGGGCCTCCTTTAAGGTTTAATCACTAAAACATACCTTCATATGACTCATCTACTTGGTCAGGTTCCTTAAAGAGTATCCTAGGAATTAGTACCATTATAGCCTTCACTGTCATCTCTATGAAGAAACCCAAATTTCCATGATACATGAGGATACAATTCGTAGCATAAAATACATGGGGAATGAAATTAAATAGTTTGGAAAACTCCATAAGCATAATAGTTATACTGGTACGCTTACGTAATGTGAATAACATGGGATTCCCCATGAAACAAGCATGAAATACCTCATAACATGAGATTGTGATGACCAATATTCATTCATGGGAAGTATCAATACATAATCCCAATCCAAATCTAATTTTTAATCCTAGTATAATGTGATTAATCATTTATTATTTCTTATTTCTCACTCAGAGCATGAATTATGTGGCCATAGATATAAGATTCGATCATTCCATTAGCATAATTAAAATTATTATAATTAGGTCTCCTATTGGGAGTAATCCCTGAAAATACCTTCACTTGACTCATTTAATAGGTTTAGTATTTAATGTCATCTCATGCATAAGTCCTATTCAGTTTTCATTTTTCATCCCTTTCTTGGACCTAGGAATATTATCATGGAAGCAATAACGTGTAAGCCTATTAAATATCTTGTTGTGCAGTCCAATGCAATACAATTGATCTTATATATCTTGTTTCTCACTCTGATCATTACTCACATGGGATTAGTGGTTTAGTTTATCTCTATATTTTCCTAATTGAGATGCATCATAGGAATATCCTAGTAAATATTTATTCATGCATATAAACTACATAAAACACATCCTTTTCATATGATTTTATAATTCATATCATGGTCCTATCAAACACCCTTAAAATTTTCATCTCAAACAACATGGTATTTGATTCTTGTTAAAAGGAATATGTAGGACACACAATATCAAACCCATATAATTCTCTCCTCACTGGGCCATATTCCTATGATTCTAGGAATCCTACCTCATTGATCCTTATTCCCTTTAAAATAGCATTCACATTTACCAGGGTCATATTCCCTACGGATCAACCCTCTATCAAGAAATAACCTTGATAAAATCATAACCCTTCCTAGAAGTATATATTATCTTCAGGTCCCATAATATTAACCTTTCAAACCATATCCCCCAAGAGGATTACCCTAAAATGGATACATTATTTATGAGACTAACTTAATCTCATTAGAAAATATTACCTTCATGGTTCACCAAAAAGGGAATATCATGTAAACGTACAAAACAAACCATTTCTAGGAACTTTTCATCTTTATTTCCATGTTGCATTACGTTTAAATGAGTGGCGTGGTCATTATCACATTACCTTAAAAGGTGTGACATGTCCCTCAAAGTGGCACCAATCTATGTGGTTTTTTATTTTTTTTACAAGGGTATATAGGAATACACTTTCATTGGCTTCATCCCAATACCATTAACAAATACCTCATTCTTGGTTGGAGATAGAATATAGAGTGACTAGTTATGTAGCTTTAAACCTATTCCCTAAATATTAATCACACTAAGTAACAATGAAACAAGATGGATAACCTATGATATATAAATATGGTTTTACTGATGTAGAACCTCTGATAAATATGTATAGTTACAATGAATGATTACATATGATATGTATAGATGTTCATGTTGATAGAGAAACTATAATGAATACATATTTTCATATTGATGGATAAATTATGATACATATAGATATTTTTATTGATGGTTTATAAATGGACAACATTTAGCACATAAGAAATCCATTTCACATTGGGTTATGGGAAAGGTTCATGAAATATATATTTAATATTAAATAGATCCAAGAGTTCATAATAATCCCAAAAAAAGTATAATGATGTCGACCTTCCACCCTCTTGACCAATGTTCATTCAAGTGCATCATTGATAATAAAATATGATGACCATCTTATTTTGAAAATAAGGTCAAAAGTGAAATTTCTAAACTTGGACATGGGAGCCACTGTGTGTTTCTAGTTCCACAAATTCACCCTATTAGAAACTGAATGAAACCATCATAGAGATTATTCAAACATTATTATAATAGTATCCAAAGTTTTAGGTTTTCTCATCTAAGAGTATCCCAAATATAATTCTTGATATAGGTATATAATTCTATTAGGTTCACACAAATTATGTGTTCTTTACACAAAATAATTCATGGTGTCACTAAAGTGACATGAAACAACCCATTCAGACGATCTTGTTTATGAAATGTTTTTCACTTTAGATGGAATCTAACACTTGATATTTAAAACTATTTTAACATCTCAACATCTTATCTAATATATTATCTTAATATATTCATGAATATAGTGATTCAGTTTTGTTATCCTATAACTTCAACCAAATTTACATGTTTAGAACATAGAAATATATAACACTTTACAAAACATTACATTTGTGTTACATACCCAAAAATAAAATTTAATTATATTTTGAAATTTTCAAATATATCTCATGTTTAATTTATATAAAACCTTTTAATGAAAAGGTTAAAAATCATATGAGACCAAAATATTTATATATGAAGTATGTTTTCATGGGTAGCTTCCCACAAATTTTCTAGAAAAATTTTAAACGACCAAACTGGTTAGAAGTATAGACCAAAATCATAATACACATTAATCAAAAATCAAAATACTCCTTAATTCAAATACAATTTCAACATATATTATTCTAAAAACATATCCAAGCAGTAATATCAAGTTCATATCCCACAAAAAATCATTGACTTTGGTTAATATAAGCAAAACATATTTCATAACTTACATGAAAATACTTATATTCATTGTATTGTTTTTATAAGAAGATTTTTAATACCCTAACCTAAATAATAAATTCATTCATAAAATAATAATTTGATATTCATGAATTAAATAATTTATAGAATAAACTAGCTAAATAAAAAATCCATAAATTCAGACATGAGATAAATTTTTTTCAAGATTCTATAAATAAATAAATTATAACCAGTATAATTAAATAACCATTATGAATATTTCATAAATAAATAAACATAAAATTTTAATATTTATTTTAATATTAAATCTTTCTTATTATAATTTTACGTGGTATCCTATATGATCTCCTTTATATTTTAAATATAGTATAATTATTAAAACATAAACCTTTTAACTTCCTTATAGAAATTTTATATTTTTTGTAACAATTTTAAATATATTAAATATCATATTTTTTATTTCATTTAATCCTTAATCAAATCCATTAATACACATTTATTAATATTTAAAATATATTTTCAAATAAGTCATTTTAATATAGAAAATTTATATTATTATTTATTAATATTTAATAAAAATATATAAACTCTTATATTTATCCTTTTTTTGTAATTTATAAACACTATAAATTAATGAACCATGTAAATCCACATTAAAACTAGACTAGAACTATAAAAATATTTTTATTATTGTCATAATCCCTATTTTTATTTAGAATTCCATAAAAACATGTTTTTATACAACATAAAACAATATCATATTTTACTATAAACCATTAAATTGTTTTCCCTGAGTTATAACATTTTCTAAGAAAACCCCATTGATTTTACTTATGCATAGACATTTTTGAAAAAACTTTCAACATTCATAATTTTAAACCAATATATTTATTTGTTCAACTATTTCATGGTTTTTCTTATGGAAATATGATTTTCATTAAAATTGTGACTATCTTTAGATAAAACCACTATATATAAATACTATTTTTATGGTGCTATATTTTCTAGATACATTTTCCCCAGCATGTTTTATTAATCCAAAATACAATTTTATATTTTTATGAATCCATGGCCATATTTCTTATAATTGCAATTTTATTATAATAATATTCATGAACTGTGACATTTTTTATAAAACTTAACCTCATTCTAGAAGGAAACATTTTTTCAAATTCTTATATATTCAAACTTCAATATAAACATAATAGAAGTTGATATAATAATGTTGTTGGTTTCCAATGGTAGAAACTCTTATCCAAACATAGGGGAAAAACACTAGACAACATATTTTGATAAGATCCAACCATTCATTTGAATTGATTAAAATATAAAAAAATAATATTCAAAAACATTTATTGCACCATTGATTCAATATTTATGTAAATTTGTTGAAGAACATTGTGTGTGAAAATTATCCCTCATCTAAGGGTAATATGTAGTAACAGAGATGTCATATATATATATATATAACTTATTCATATATCACATCTATTTGAATTATTGTTGTTTTTATTTAACATTTTATTTTAATGAAACAAACAATTAGAATAATGTTACTAATGAATATGATACAATAGAATTCAAATATAAAATAAACACTAGCCATATTTAATTTTAAATGTAATATGAAATTATTTAAATTAAATTTCATTGAAAAGGGAAGTAAATATCATGATCTTCCACAAAAAAAAATTAATATATTATTCATAGAATATATATTTGGTTATATTCATTAAATCATGAAATAAAATTTTTTTATGAGTACTTGTTTGTATCACTATATAAATAAGATATTTTAATGCATGGTATCCAAAAAAATTACATATAAGAAACATGGTTTAGGATAAAAATTTACTAAGACATTAAATATTTATAGATGTATGTATGTATATATGAAAAAATTAGTTTATAATTATAATATGAAGGTATGTGGGCTCTTTTTTTATCACAAAAAAATTATTATATATACATTATCATTATTTAATCATTAAATAAAAACATTTTTATTTATATTAACACCATTATAAATGATATATTAGTTATACATAAATATAAAATCTTATGAACTTCTTTTAATGGTATAAAATTGCATTCATCCAGAAATCATGATTTATATTGCACTATGGAATTTATTAATCATATTTATATTTTTATAATTTATATATTAGAGATATTATATTAAAATATATTTTTTATTAACCCTTTTATCATAATTAAATTTTATGTATATTCATTAGGATAACAATTATATCATAAAATGATTTTATTAAATATCGTTTACCAATTTCATGCTTGTTTAATAACTATATTTATCATGTTTATATGAATATTTTCATATGATCATTGTAAAATAAAGGTGATAAATAGAATATAATTTTCTTAAACATGTCATAAATTTAATTTAATTTTAACATGTAAAATTTTAAAATAATGCAATAAATATTAATATTCATTTTATATTTCATATTAAATTTCATGTGCCTAGCATGACAAAATAGCTTGATAAATATTATTTTTACATTAAAATTATATTTTATGAGGAATTTTTAACTCTAAATAATATTTTATTTAATTTTAAAAATATTTTTAACATATTTATAAACTATAATAACATTCTGTGTGCATTTTCTGAGGCAATAAATAAATTATTTTAATGGTTGTTTAGCATATTTATCACCAAAACTAGTTTATATTTTTTATTATTATTTTAATTTTTAAATTAATTTTCCATGTATAGAGTATTATTTTTATATATTTTCCATCATATTTTGTTGATAAATTCACTAGAAATAATAATTTGATCATTGGTATAGTAATGCAGTTCTTTTGAATAATGTTTATTACAAAAATGATGTTTTCGGTCATATTTATTTAAATGATAATTTTTTTATATTTAAAATATCAAATTTAGAAAATGAATTATATATTTTCAATAAGTATTAAATAACTAGTAATGGGGTTAATTTTGGTAATTTTTCTTAAAATAGTAAAATACGGTAAAAGATGGCAGAATACAGTAACATATGTTAAATATAACATTTTATATATGTAATAACAAATCAAATCAGAAAAATTAGTGATATTTGAATATTTCCAAACCTAAAAATTATTGTGGTTCTCTAAAAGAGGTAATGTGGCTCTGTAAGGAGTAGTGGAGCACTTAAGATTATGTAAATACAATTAAATTCAATACATTATTCCATGAAATCTCACTCATCACACCTATAAATACCCACCCCCTCTTATCATTTATCCCACACTAAATTGAAACTTATATATTAATATATTTAACATTTAGTCTCGCCTATATCTATCTCTTCAATATAGAATAGTTTTGTTAGATTTCAGGGATTTCACTTTGCCAAGAATCTCCAGGGATGTACAAGACTAAATTCCCTTCATTTCACTTTCATTTTTCAATAATTTTTTAATGAACTATTTTTAAAATCCTTTTCATTAGATGATATACAGATATTTTCAATATAATATGATCATTTTTTTCCCTGATAGATTATCTAATTCCCCTCATATTACCTAAACAATAGATTATGTAACTTTACAAACCCTAATCCACCAGAGAAAGTAAATTTTTTCTTACATGGTAATCAAAATACATGAGATTAGATTTCCAATGACACATTATAATCCAATGAAACTCCTTGGATTCCAAAATGTATCAAATTCATTGATCTAAATTTAAACAAATTCACAAAAAAAATAAAAACATTATAAATCTATAAAACATGTTGTTAAACTATTCCACTAATTTGTTAATATTTAAATAATTTTTATAGTTTTTTTTCTCCTTAAAATTCATCACCATGTTAAGTTTCAATTTATCATGATTGTTAATAATAAGAAAAAAAATTATCAAAATGAATTTTTTTATAACATATGCACTACCATGCATAACTACTTTATGTCACAAACCTTAATATAATTTGATTAAATTCAACAAATACAGTTTTTTGGTTAATACCAACACATCATAGTTTTATCATAATTTAATTTTTCTATCAATTAGACCATTTGGTTTCATTATTTGGTTTAAAATAACCATGTTATTTTCTTAATATTTATAGATTTTAATAATTTAACTCTTTTTTTTAACTTTGGATACTTTTATATATCTTTGGAGAGATATATTATGTGTCCCACTCAAATTTTAACTAATGTTTTTAATAATTTTTTACCAATATTAAAAGATTAGTATATAATGGATTATATAAGAGATAATCGAGATGAATTTTTCTATATGAAAGTGTAATGTAAATCCTCGAACTAAAAAATCATCGAGAGAAACCCAACACATCAACATAAAGGGAATTTCATTGGACATCATGGAAGGATAAATACCAATATCATTCTATTTATTGATATTTTATTTATATTTTTTTCTCTTTAATGTGTAACATGAATATTTTCTTGGGTTCTTATGAAAAATATGAATGGGTGAAAGATTTGTGTTGATAATTTTTAATGAATATTGACTGAATGGTTTAGTTGTTCTATTTCTAATAACATTTTTGTTGGGTTTTATCACTCTTCTATTTTACTATAATATTTATACTTTCATAAACATGAAAGATTATTTTTCATTAATTGATTTCCATTAAATTCATGAGCTATATTTCATGAATTTTTTCATGAACAATGCTTAACCTTAGTTTAAAAAAATCCTTCAATCACCTATATATTAAATGAACTGATTTAATTGATCATAAGAAAATATTAATTAAATATTTAGATATTAAATACTATACAATGAGTTTATATATACTTAATTTTAAAATTTAAAATATTTTTCGTTAGGGTGGATTACAAATAATCTAACAACACTTTTTAAAAATAGAAGAAGCAATATAGAAACCCAAATCCAGTATCAATTATGACAGATAAATGCAATCAGGCATAATTTAAATGAATAACCAATCATATGTAACTTAAATAGATGATCCAATCTAGTGTCCATTTCATTTTTGTTTGATAACAATCTCATGAGAGGTATCCAAATTGAATCCCTCCTCTAGAGTTATCTACATGTTTGGTTGAATCACTCATCATATGACTGGGATTCTTCAACCCTCCATAGTATGTTAGTGCCTCAAGATGTTAAGGAGGTAAGAGAATAGAATTATGGGAAGTATATATTTGGTTGAGTCTTAGGGAAAGTAAACTTAATCACCATATCACGTTCAATTACCCTTTAAAATTCCTTTAGAACACTCCTAATAACAAAAATCATTAACTATTTCATTATAAAAAACCTGATTAATGCCTCAAAATTTTATGTATTCATCATATGAATTCAACCCCCAAATAATTTCATCTTTTTAAATGACTCACTTAATGATAATAAAAATTAATGATTGGTCAAATGTTAATACATAAAATTAAACCACTATAATAATAAAAGATGGTTTCATGGTATTGTGTACCATGTCTTATGATATATAGATAGTCATGCATTACAAAATGAATTTGTTGTAGAATGAAACCATAATTTTAGATATCCCTTTATCATACAATATGATATAACTAAATGCAATATATGAATAATGGATTCAATGAATATCTCCTTCAATACCCACTAGTACTAAATTTCTATTGATTTTGTTACATTTTACCTTATTATATATTTTATACAATACCCTATGAATCCATATCGAAAAAACAACTTTAATATCTTCTAAAACACATTTGCTAATTTATCATAAACTTCACCACGTATCACATCATATTCAATACCTTGTTAATTCACATACGAAAATCTTTTATATTAACTCTAAAATAATTATAGAGCATCTCCCAAATTCAAAATTATTATTTATTTATTCAACCACAATATGTGACCCAATAGATCTTTGTAGCACTAAAAATAAATATAAATCACCAAATCTATAAATTTAATAAAATAATGAACTTTAATAAAGAATTAATGCTACTCAAACTATAAATGGATCTTGTATGATCTCTATCAAACACATGTATATTTATATCTATTTCCACCAACTGTTTCATATTCAATTATGATTACTTTGTCCAATACATTGAGAGAACATGGTACACGAAATATTTTAATCCTATATAGCCTACTCAAACAATCTCGAGTCTCTGAGAATACACTAACCAAGTTGATGAATGTGTCACATGTAATTCACTTTGTAAATGAGAACATCATGTGTCCCTTTTAAAAATAAATTATGACATCATAAGTACTATATAGGTGTAGTCACAAATTCCCTAGGTTTATCTTAATTGAGGGCTTATATTTAATATGCTTCAAATGAGAGGAAAATCTCATCTTAGTTGATATCTAACTGATGATAAAATTGACAATATCCCCAACCAACCCATTATTATCTAAGCCTTAAGGCATGCATAGGAATGTTACCAATGTTTTAAGGTTCACATACTAGGTATATTTCCAACTATAGGTGGTGTGGACTCTATATATAATCCATGCACCCCAGTGCACCAAATATATAGTGCATGACACTCCATGTGGTGTACATCATAAGTTGTCTACCGCACCAAACCCATTATGTACCTCATGATAATATTCCATATCCTCATGATAATTTTAACATTTCATCATAACCTATAATATTCCATGATGAAAATCAGTTAGGGATAACTTATATTCATTCTCTTAGAGGTTAATTAACATTACACTTTACGAAATTTATATTAGAATATACATATATATAGCAACATTAAAGAATAATAAAGTGGATATTTCCATTTTATATAATGTAATAAATTTTATATTTTTAACATCTTTAATAATAGATAAAAAACCATCCATAATTTGCTGCCTAAAATATTATATATGACAGACTGCTGGATTAGTCTTTTATTTGATATACTTTCAGGGGTTTTGTTAACTCATTATATCTATATGTAATTATTTCCACAAATCTTTAGGAAAATCAAAGAAAATCCTCCCACTAATCTCTTAAATGAGTAACATCTATGAAGAAATAAAGTTTGAATAATGGTGAGATTTAATAATAATATTCTAATTGTTTAAATCCATGAATATATAGAAAATGCATAACTCAGCAACATAAAATGTTAGAGTGTCAATAACTTTTATTGTCTACTTATAACTCTTTCTAAGTAAATCATCTTCATTATAGGAACCCACTCAATCAAACGTTTCATTGAAATATTTTGGTATCTAATGTAACTATTTAATTTATATCTTTAGCAATATATCATAAAATCTTATAGGATATAGTAACATTACCTTTGTTGTAATAACTAAATGTAACTCATTCATTTTTCAATATCATCATTCCCAAAAAACTATTACTATATTAAGTGAAATTAACTTTTAATTTTTACTCAAATAATATTTTATTTATTAACATTGAACTTATTTAAGTTCAAATATAACCCCACTATCATATAAGATGCTATATTATTCTCGAATTATCATGATAATATACACAAACTTTTTTGTTCTAGGAAATAAAACTCATTTCCTTTTAATAAGAATATTTATAAAAAAATAAACTATTCTATCCAAATAGTATATAGTATTCTTTTTGTTTGGGTCATTTTTTGAGAAAATATTATTGTTTGAAATATCCCAATGATGGGTGGTCGAATCATAGCCCTCATAAATTAACAAATATCTGGTTAAATTCCTTTATCCTTGATAAAACATTTTTATCCATATATAATTTTAAAAACATTTTATAGAGTTCGAAAAATCATAAACCACATGTATTGAATTCATTATCTTATTTTTTTCATAAAAATATTTATTATCAAATAATTTATCTTATCATATAAGATAAATGAGATAAATATACATGTTAATTACTAAGATTTATCTAATATTGATAAATTATTTTTTTATTTTAATCTCTAATATATAAACTTTTTTCTTTATCTGTTAAATTAAAACTATAATATTTATCACTAATTTCCTTTATTTTTAACTCTTGTATACTCACAAATTTTGTAAATTATAAATTTATCATCTCATACAGTTAAAAACAAAATAATTTATTTTTATAAAAACAATTCCTAATATAGATTTTCCATGGAATTTCATAAACCCCTTCGAGTATATCAAATAATTTCATCACATAAAATCATTAATCATTACTTACTAATTTTTCCTTTAGGTTTCTGGGACATTGACTAGATACTCAAAAAAATATTTTAGGACTCTCTAAATGACATTTCATCTTCTTATTTGAAATTTACCAACCTTTGTTGACTATAAATCATTAGATTATTGAGATTTATGCTTAGGTTCTTCTATTTATATCACTTTTAGAAAACATGGTAAACAATTCATGAAATCATTCACATTTTCAAAAAAAATCCATCGATTAAAAGAAACTAAATACCATAGTTAAAACAATATTTAAGGAAACCTCTATTCTCCCCATGTCATTGACATACACAATCACATTTATTATATTTTGTAGAGACTAAAAAATCATAAATTTTCTATATAATGCCTTTAAAACCCCAAGTGAGTCATGTTATTATTCCATAAGTATCAGTATTCATTTGTTAAAAAACTGCAAAAGTTAGTTTATTTAGGAATGGG